>JARHVA010001100.1:1007500-1662500 GCA_037957365.1 Torreya grandis
ACTTTAACATGTTCAATAAAGAACTTGGACCCCATGAATGTTCACTTACAAGTCTGTAGACTTGTGAGTGATTGAAACACCTTCTCGCCTTGTTTGAAAGTATAATTTGATCTCTCTTATCCTTACCTTGTGCATCTAAACTTATCAATATTAATATTTAATGCTACATTTTTCTATTATTTCCACTTGGGCCACATTGGTGGTTATGCCTATAGAGAGCCATTAATGAATGGTACCATGCTTCTTAGAGTAAGAAATATGACATTTATTAAAAGTATATCAACAAGGATCCATATTTAGAGAGAGATAAAATTAATCATAGGAGATTGAGGGGATTTTATATTAAAAATGAATTAATTAAAACCTCTAAAAGTGAAAGTCCTTCAAAATAACTAAACAGTTGCAGTAGTGGTGACTAAAACACCTTACACTTGAAACACTCTCTCCTTGATGAAGACACTTCATGAAGTTTAATTGGTTGATTAAACTACCATTAAAAGGATACATTTTACCTCTAAAAACATCTCAAAAAACCATTCTTCTCCACCAAATTTTGGCATGAATAAATATGAGCAAAACCAAAACCTGTTTGAATGGATAAGGCATAGTAACTTGTTGTCACTCTTAATGATTTTTAATAAAGTAAGGGACATGAATTTTTAAAAAAAATCCAAAAAATAAAATCTAATTATGACCCCTAAAAATTTCCAAAGTTTTAACTTCCAACTTTCTCTCTCTTAGTTGTACCATGCATTCTGATTTTTACCTTTTTGAGCTTATGAAGGTAGCGATGGAGGAAAGAGGAAGTTATTTACATGTGTAAGACCTAAAACTTGATATGAATATTTAAACTAACATTTTCAAGTCCAATAGACTCTCTAAAACCATTTTCCCCTGCAAGTAGATCTTTCTAGGCCGTACAGGTGCCAAAAAATGCTTGTAAAGGAGTATTTCCCTCAATTTGGGCATTGAAATGCAAGTTTGTCAACATATGACCCTATTATGACATTAGGAAAATTTAAAAACTTATTTAAATGTTTTACCTTGAGGGTGGTATGTATAACTCTTCAAAATTAGGCCAAACTTTGACCAAAATGACTTTGTGGTGCATATCAACATAGTAAAAGGTTAATATATGACAATATTTATTTCAAGACAAATTAAAAAAATTTTATAATGACTCAATACCATGTAAAACCTTTGACCATACTTGACAACACCAAGACCTTATAAATTACACCTAGGACTAGACAAGTACACATGAGACCAAACCTTGGACAAAGCTAGACAATGACTAATGTCACCACATGAAGACAATATAGGACCATTTAAGACCATTAAAAGATCATAACAATAACATATACAATCTTGAGTAACCCTATGAAAATTTTCAGCCTATAGGGGTTGACAATTTTTGACTTGGAGTAAAAAAATGGTCAATAAATTGGTGATTCACAGGGGTAACATGCTTACAATTCTAATGAATCAATGTCCTTATCTTCCCATTGGGAAATATATTCACTCCTATAATACAAAATGAAAATAACATACCTATATAAGACTCAAACTCACACCACACCATAAAAAAAGAAGCAAACACACTATGCCAAAGGCATTTAGGGAAATCAAATAACAAGAAACACTCAAAATAACACACCTAACCTATTATGTATAGACCTCAAAATATGTTTGAGGTGATGAAACAACTGCTATTTGAATCAAATAGCATTAAAAATAATGTTTCTATAGTCATAGCTGATCCATGAGAACAAATCACCCTATGATGGATGTTTTTCAAAGAAAACTTGCCTATGAAGGTCATCAAATGACTTACCATTCTTGAAACCTCTACT
This sequence comes from Torreya grandis, assembly GCA_037957365.1. Lineage (NCBI taxonomy): Eukaryota > Viridiplantae > Streptophyta > Pinopsida > Cupressales > Taxaceae > Torreya > Torreya grandis. The sequence continues at coordinate 1,009,354 of JARHVA010001100.1, forward strand.
ATATACAAGTGCATCACTTGAGATTCCTTTGAATGATCTATTTATCTCTTATTTAGGCATTCTTGACATTTTAGCCTATTTTTTCTCTTTCATGCTCACTTAATACTTCTCAATTTGTTGTTTAGGAATCATGAGACTTTTCCCATTTTCACCTTCATTGAAACCATGATGTGATAGGTTTTTAGAAGCATCAAGATTACCTTATTTCTAGCCAAACACATCTACAAGTGCATCAAGATCAGATTGATTTCTATGTTTCTTCTTAATCTTAAAAATTTACACTTTAAGCTACATACACTCCTCCAAGATTTCCTTATGCTTTATAGGGACTTGACACTCTTCTTTGTGTTCATTAGGTCCACCATTGACCTTATCATCAAGCTCATGTTTATTTTGAGGAAGAAAAGGCCAACTTACATTTTCAAACTCATGTATTATGGCATGGTACTACTACCATATATCATCACAATCCTATTTACTATCATGTTCATGAATCTCTTCCTCTTTGATAGACAAAATCATATCTTTAATATTGATTGTCATGCTCTATTACGCTTTGGACATCATCATCATCATCATCATCATCATCATCATCATCATCATCATCATCATCATCATCATCATCATCATCATCATCATCTATATGAAAAAAATAGTTACCCCATGTAAATTTTTGAATAACATCATCAGAGCTTACCTTTGAGAACTCGTCACCTTCTTCATAAATGATATATGTGCCCATACCTATCTCTATAATGAGTTTATATAGAGAAAACCCACCCATGTTGATCAGATCCCCACTCATTAAGATAGAGGTCAAGTATGTAATCAAGAGGTGTTAAATATTCTTGGTCACTAGGATGGTCTTCCTATTCATTGATGGTGAATTTCATGTTATATGTGCTAGGTACATATGGCTCTACATAAAATATTACAAAAGGTTAAAATTTTATAGAGACCTTAAAACCATACCTGGTCCTAAATGTCATTTAGGACCAATCCTGAAGTCAAGTATCCAGTAATCTTAGTAGTAAAGTTCCTTGATAAGAATAGGGTAAAGTGAGGTGGCACATTCACAACCACCACATATTGAGAGATAGAGAATGTAGAACAAGCATGGAGAATGAGTTTTAAACCCTTGATGATTCCAAGTTTTTTGGCATCTAATCCATGTAATTACAACACCCTCTTAGAGTGTGGCTCATACTTCAGCGTTAACTTATCTGCTACTTATTTAGGCATGAATGATCTACTTGTTATGGTATCAATCAAACAATTATGGAACAATGAATCTCTAATGATGATAGAGAGGTAAAATTTAATAGGTTTATCCTTTCTTTCAATTTTTATTGGCTGCCCATCCTTGGTCTTCAATTCATCTATCAAGACTACCCCTCTTTTACTAGGTTGCCTGGGTAATGCATTGATCTTGGAGAGCTCATTTTGGAGAAGGTCTCTTTATCCTATAATGTAAATTTTTCCCATATTATGATTCTTACATGGAATTTCTTCATTTTCTAAAAAAATTTCATATTAGAGATGACAATTATATTGTGCCCTTTAGGAACTCTAACACTACCACTAGCTTGTGCCACTTGATGTATAGGAGAAGGCATAGAAAGAGCTTTAGAATTTTGAGTTTTATAATTTACTTGAGCCATAGGGGATTAATTTTAAATACCCAATCCTTGAGGTGCTTAATATTTCATGTTTAGACCACGAATTGTCCCTTTTACTTCCTCAACCACTCTCTTCTTTGACCTTGTATTTACAACTATGGAGTTTAATCCAATGTTGAGATTACCTTGGTAATTGACTGCACCTGAGTCTTCTTGATATTATTTCATCAAGGTCGCATTTTATTTATAATCCCCTCCATTTTTATCTACTCTAATAGGCATATCTTCTTGAGTTAAATTGAAGTCATTGTTCCCCATTGAGTCATATAGGCTTGATTGAATCTATCATTTATATAAGTGGAAGAGTCATGAGGTTGGTCCCATGAAGGCTGCTCTCTAATATCTTATACAAGATTATTTTTCTTAAGTACAAGTTCTTTAGAATTAGAAGAGCATCCTAATTTTATCCATTGTGTTGCCTCACTTGAGTTAGCGACCCTTGTCCTTGGTATTAACCTTGAAAAGGTTGTCTAAGATCTTGATAAGACTGGTAGGGATGGTAAGGGCCTGGAAAAGACCTCAGAAACCCTTTCAAATAATTTAGACTTATTATCAATCCAATTAAAAATAATATTATTATATAAACATCTAAATTATTCAAAATTTTATAATTCTAAATTATCTCGAGTGAAATATATGGGGAATAGATCCAAATTATTACCATAAACCTAGTCTTATTTATTTAAAATATATGAAAAATATTATTTTTATAAAATTATCTCTAGTTTGGTTTGGGGGGCATAAGTTCAAATTATCTTAAATGGTCCTTCCTCCATTTCTATTGTTTTTTTTGTCTCTTGATGGTTTATATCTCTTCTCTACTTTCTTTAAGAGCCTTGACTAGTTGTTCTTCTTTTGACTTTCTTGACTGATTAGGGGAAGCTTGCTTATGATTGGGTGTGCGGATGGGAGAAATGGTAGGAAAATGAGTTTAAAAATAAGGAACCAAAGGCATGGGAGGTATAATTTCTATCTTCCCATCTTTAATAACACAATTCTAAACCCTTATATCAGTCTCATACGTATTAGGCAAAGTATTCCCTCCCATGGATTGAATCAACATAGATATGACACTATTAAAAGCTTTGAGGTAATAAAAAAAATCATGATGGAAAATATGCCTCACTAATATTGGGATCCTATCCCAAGTCTCTTGAAATCTTGTGTTGAATTCTTGAATGGCTTCTTGAGTGTTTTCTTTAATGTATTCAGCTGCTCGGTCAAGGACAAATGATCAGATTTGTCTTCAAATATCCTCCTCAAAGAATCACCCAATTAATCCCATGTAGTGATAGAGTTGGGAGCCAAAGTGCCTTACCAATAAATTCCATTAATCTTGAAAGAAATATCCAGAAATATGATGACAACATTCTCTTTAGTGATGTTGTGTATATTGTAAAAGTTGGCAATGTTTCTTATGTGTTCAGTAGGAGTAGTGGAAACTTCTCCCATGTATGAAGGCACACTTTTAAGGGATTACATAGGGATCCCATCATAGTGAGAAAGTGATAAATAACTATGGCCATTGAAGGAAACAAAATGTAGGTTCCTTGGGGCTGCCATTTTACAAATTAGACCCAAGAAAAGTCTCCTAATAGGCATATGAGTAGCAAAACATTTCTTGGAGTATGGATGTGTGTTAGCAAACCTCTTTATTCTAAATGAATAGTAAGGAAGATCTAAAAATTCAAATTTAATTCATTTAAAAGATGATATTTTCTTACCTTAGGTATGAAAATGAATCGGTAGTATGTAACCAAGAGCCAATGGGTGTTAGAGTTTCCATATACTACATGAAGGAAGCTTTATAGCTTTAGATTTGCCAAGATCAACATCTACCTTTGACACCTTCTTGGACCATGAGGTCTACCAGATATTCTAAAACTATTATAAATCAAATTTTCACCCTAAGGAGGGATAATATAGACTCGTTAAATTTGATGTAACATTGAAACACCTCAAGGTTGTGGGTGACCTATTAGAGAGGTGAATCTCTAAATTGAAGGGCTAACTCCCTTACACCACACTTACAACTAACCACTAACCTAATTGCTTTGAAGGAAAAGAGATAGAAGGAAATTAACAATAATCTAATATAGCTGATACACCAAAAATAATTCCAGAAGTCTACTTGAACCTAAACTATGAAAGATAATTTACAAAACTAATCTCAACACCCAAGGTTCTCCTAACAAAAGTGTTTCAACATGAAGGTAAAATACAATATATTTATAAAGGTAGATGAATAGTAGGTTTGATTATATACATTAATAATATTTATTAAACTTAAAGACACAAAAATTAAATAACTACACATCATGTGACCTGCTTTACGGAAGATTACTTACACAAAGTATGAAAGAGTGAGATGAACAGAAGGAGAGATAACTATCACTTGTCATTCAACTATGAACTACTTGATACACTTAAATAAGAATTTGATGAGTCAAAACTAGCTTGAAATATTTTATTCAAAATAAAAACTAGTATTCAAATTAGTATGGCTTTACCATACCAAATGTGGATGTCTTATAAGGCCAAAAGTGGCAACATATATAGAGAAAAGAGGAAGAGAGAGAGAGGGCCATAGAAGGAGATTGGTAAGTATACACATGATATTTTAAAAAAAAAGAGGGATTTATAAATTATTTAAATAGGTCCTAAAGGAAATATGTATCTCCTTTGAAGATGTACCATCATCCAAGTGGAATAAGAGTTAAAAATTCAGCTTGACACCTTGCATAACTCCTCAAAACTACCCTTCTTTGCATATGAGAAGTGACAAATGAAAATTTTCATAATAATTTCATAATGAGATGATTTCATACATCTCATTTTAGACCAATCATTCATTTATAACTCCCTTGATCTGATGTTTTAGTGGCAATCGTCATCTATATGTTTAGGTGTCTTGAAACCCCATCATCTCCCACGCCTAGCCTTGTCCAAGTGGTTCAAAACTTGAGTTAATCTTATTCAAGGAATTTTATTTCTATGAAATACATTAAAATATGTTATTATACCTGAATCAATCATTTTTTCTCATGAAACAACTCTCAAGACTTTATTATGCTCCTCAAGATCTCATTAGCCCTCTTTTCTTTATAGCCCTAAAATCACATAAACTTCCTTGTGTAGAGAAGAGTACATGTGAAACTAACAAAATATAGACATATTTGATGACCCAGTATAGTTTTAAAACTCCATACCAAGTTTTAGGACCTGAGAATGAGTTAAAGTATCATTTTTTTGCCTTTCTCTCTCTTTAATTAGGCCTCTTTGTCTAGAAGCCTAATTTTATATTCCAGATATCTCCCACAAATGTGAAACCACCCAAAAAAATGTGATTAAATTTACCTATCCTATCAGAAACATCCATGTCAAATTTTAGGTCTTGAGACCTTGTGGAAGTATGAGAACCATGAAATTGTGTTAAAACCTGGTCTCATTTTGAGCTTGTTGAAGACTGCCTTGAAAAATGACGTTTGTTTGGTCACTTAAAGGAAGTATTGTATACATTTTTAGGCTTTAATATATGAAATACATCCCAAATTACATATCCCAGTAGTTTTCAAGTTTCCAACTGCCTAAGACCCTATAAAACATTAAAAATCTTTATAAAATAGGGAATTTAATGTCATCCATATAGTTTCAAGTACATATGAAGTACATGATTAGAACATAATTTGAATATATAACAATTTTTATTAGGTTAGAGGATCAAACTAGATCATCTCATGTGTTTTGGAGACCAATCTTACACATCAGGTCTTTACTAGGGATTTAGGAGGGTTTATAGTGGCTTAGGATGTTAATGATTATTCATAAACCCTAGGTCCTAAACCCCTAAACCAATACCAAAAATTTTGAGTGTAATATCCCCCTAAAATATCCACATGTGCTCAATATCCCATGCATCTTGTCCATATAATATTGAGTGCAATAAGTTGACTCTTGGTCTGTAAATAAGGCATTAGAGAGGGGTTGACAGTCTTAGGCATTGTTCATGCATGTGATGAGTCTAATACAAAAATTTAAACCATAAGGTTGAATTTTAATAACCCATTTATCATCCTTGAATACCATTTGTTCCCATGAATAGTGTCATGGTCTCAATAAGTGGATAAAATTCTAGCTTTAGACTATAGTCTTGCATGAGAGGAGTTCATGGTGGTCTTGGGAGTCTAGATGGCACTTTCCTTTCCTTCCACTATCCATGGATGATATTTGAAATATTTACTATATTATTTAACATTTAAAATTACTCAAAATTAAACTTTACTTACAATAATTCACTCTTTTCATGACTGTCTATATGGTCTGACTATGAAGTGTTGGGCTTACTAGGCTTAGGCAGAGTCTTCAATATTTGCCTCATTTTAGGTGAGTCATAGGGTATCATGGAACCATATTAGCATATATATCATATAAATATATAATTTAATTCCTCTATAGGTCATTATTTATCTCAAGACAACTATCCTTTTGCAATTGAACCAGGGAAACTTGCAGGGTCCCAATTGATTGTGTGTACAGGCTTTAGATGAAATTATCTTGAATAGTATATTTGGTCATTTATTCACATTTAATTTGATCTTAAAATTATATCATTGAATTTTTTGTCCACCTAATATATATTTCAATGTTTCCTTTATGCACTTTTCCCCTCCTTCAGGCTTGAAACCAACCTGTTCTTCTTAGCAACCTGTAAGTGTTCATTAAAGAAGTTTGAGTGTATTTTTGGGTTTTAGGACTTAAATTATCAACCATTGGACTATTTCATGGAATATTTAAAGTTTTAAACTTCATGGAGGCTTCCTCTCATTTTTATATAAGTTCCATTGGCTCTTTCATAGCATCTTCAATCCTATTTACCTTCTTTTCTTCATACACAAGCTGGTATATGAGTATTTAGGCCTATACATATAATCCTCTTAAAATTTATTGATTTTCAAGTCACTTAGGTTCTTTAATTTTTTTTTACCTTATAATATTTACATATTTAATAATTTATGCTTCCAAAACCTATGTTTATTTTATGGAAATTAGCTTTCATGGTTCAAAATGGGGACCTAAGGGTCTGTAACCTGTAGGTCTCTATTCTACTTGTATAAAACATTAAGAGGGAGTATCTTGAATCCTTTTGACACTTTAATATTTTAAAATCTTGTCCCATTTATTTATCACCCTCTCAATAAGCTTATATATCTCTTGACCAATCACTATATCATCCTCAACTTGTCCATTTTCTCGTACAGGCTTATACATATAGTCAGTTTATATGTAAGGTATATACATGGAATTTGGAGTTTATTCACTCATTCATATATATTATTAATGTAATTTGAGTCTATTAGGGTGAAATTTATGTTTTAAATGGATTATCATATATTATACACTACTTTAACATGTTCAACATAGAACTTAGACTCAATGAATGTTCACTTATAGGTTTGCAGACTTGTGAGTGACTAAAACACCTTATAACCTTATTTGAAAGTATAATTTTATCTCTCTTATCATTACCTTGGAATCATAACCTTATAAATATTAATATTTAATGCTACATTGGGATCTTATTTCCACTTGGGCCAATATTGGTGGTTAGGCATGTAAGAGCCATTGATCAATTGTATCATGCTTTTTAGAGTAAGAAATATGATATTTCTTGAAATATTTTCAAGAAGGAGCCATATTTAGAGAGATAACATATGAATCATGGGATATTTATGGTATTTTACATGAACAATTAAATAATTTAAACCTATGAAAGTGATAGTCCTTCAAGACAACCAAACACTTGCAATAGGTGTGACTAAAACACCTTACACTTGAGACACTCTCTCCTTGATGAGTTAAATTCATGAAGTTTAATTGGTTGATTAAATTAACATTTAAAGGATACATTTTAACTATTAAAACATTCCAAAAAACCATTCTCCTCCATTGAATTATGGCATGAAGAAATAGGAGCAAAGCCAGACCCTACTTGAATGGACAAGGCTTAGCGACATGCTATTACTCTTAATGATTATTCATAAAGGAGGGTGCATGAATATGAAAACAAATTACAATAAATTTAATCTCATTATGACCCCTACCAATGGCCAAAGTTTCATATTTTAACTTTCTCTCTCATCATCGTACCATGCATTTGATTTTTGCCTTTGTGAGCTTATGAAGGCAGCAATGGAGGAGATAGGAAGTTGTTTACACCTTTTTGACTTGAAACTTGATAAAAATATTGAAAATAACCTATGAAAATCTAATATACTCTTTGAAACCATTTTTACCTACATGTAGATCTTTCAAGGTCGTACAAGTGCCTAAAAGTGCTTGTAAAGGAGTATTTTCATCAATTTGGGCATTGAAATGCAAGTTTGTTAATATCTAACCATTATATGAACATCCAATGACATTAGGTATATTTTGAAACTTCTTTAAATTTTTTCCCTTGATGGTGGTATGTAAAAATCTTTAAAATTAGGTTAAAAGGTGACAAAATGACTTTATGGTGCATATCAACATAGTAAATGGTTAATATATGACAATATATATTTCAAGGCATATTAAAACCTTTTATAGTGACTCAATTACATGTCAAACATTTTAAATGTGCATTAGTTCCATTGTAAATAGTTACCACTAGGACAAATATGTTTGAAAGAGAGGAATTCACCTTCTAAAAGGTGGATCCCTTTGTAGGATTAACCCCTATGGGATTTTAACAGCTTGGTGAAGTTGCCATTCATGAATAAGATGTGTAAATATTGATTGAGGCCCAATCATCATATGATAAAGCTAGGATCCAGGGCATGAAGCATAGGATCCTATATTTAGAAAATGAAAAAGAAAACTGTGAGACATAGGCAGTTCTATCAGTATCTCAAGAAATGACCAAAATTCTTGATGAGTCATTTTATGACATGTTTATATCACTCAAAACAATGAAGCTATGGTACATTAAATTAGAATGGTAGATTTCATTAGCCAATAATTTGGTCACCCAATGGCAAGCCTAAAAATACAAGATAGCTAAGCTTCTCAACATTCAAGCAAGGAAACAGATCCTAGGCTTCAAAATCATCAGTTTAGGACACTTGAGCACAATTTTGGCAATTATGGTTGACAAGGTTCAAAGTTTGAGTACATGACACAATAATGTGGAAAGGCTCCTAGAAGATGACAAGGAGCTAATTGAAATAATTGAATATATTTTTTGGACTATGCTAGCAGATCTTGCACAACCCATTTCCCTTGAAATCATAAGTGATGAGGAATTCAAACATAGGGCTGCTTTGGTAACTCAAGAAATCAAAGGAAAGAGCCAAGGCCAATATAGGGTTGATAATAGCAAGATCCTAGACATGATATTCAATGCTATAGGAATAATAAATGAAGCTAAGAGCATTAAAAAATCCATGGCCAAAAAAAACAGAGAACTCAAGGACTTGGCAGATCAAGAAGAAGAATGTATCCTAAATCCTATTGTGGATGTAGAGCTAGTTGATGAGTAGCATGATAAATCCATAATCATCCTCCAACAACAATAAGCAAAGGGCCCACTATCAAATTAGACAATATTCTATTTTGTAACATTTTGTAACATTTTTAAATAGAATATTCCATTGTAAAGGCATATGCTAGTTCATTAGCATATTTGCCTCTAGGTCAGTATGATGTATAAAGTCAAGTGTATTTTAGGGAATGGTTAAAAAGGATAGTTGTCCTTAGCTTTTTAAATTTGTATCTTAAAATATGACTGGTATATTGCCTAGTCTTTCTATAAAAACATAACATTACCACTTTGTAAAGGGAGAGAATTTTTGAGCAATTTTTTTATACTTGAAGCAATTAATATCCATCTTTAATATGTCAATTTCTAAAATAGTTTTTATCTCAATAGATAGTTTTATTTTTTGAATTTGAATAGTTTCTTTGAATGATGGGTTGCATTTTCTAATCACAGAGTTTCTAATTTGTGTATATGCTAGATTAGTTGGAGCATCTTAGGTTTTGCTACATTTCATTTTGCTCTGTATTCAAATGTGAAAATGATATTTGATTATAATATTAAATCCTTAAAGTAGACTTGGTTCTTACTTGTGACTCTTTACATTATCCTTTGATGTTTGCCTAATATATAGTGGAATTTTAGCTAAGTCTATTTTACATTGTCTATTGATTCAAATGCATATTCAGTTGCAATTGATGTTTTGTCATGATATTTAAGACTAAAATTGGTAGTCATTCCTTCTCTTTCTACCTTACCCTTATCTTTACTCCTTTTTTACACTAGACCACTTTAGTTAAAGCTTCATTATAAATATCCACTTAGATTAGTTTGTAGCTTAAATTTGGATCATAATTCACTAAGTATTAACATAGATTCTTTGTAATTCACAAAGAATGGACCATAATGGCTCCCGACCATCACTCATTGTAAATTTGTGAGACACCAATACATATCTCTACCACTATTTCACCATAGGTGACATCAATTTTCCATAACCAGCTACTCATGCTCTAAATTCTTTGAATTCTAAAATCAGAAGTGTTATTTAAACACTAAGGAACCCTATGGTACACTTAGAGTCATCAACACAACCATAAACCTTAAACCCTAAATTTCTAAATCAAAACCTCTAACCACAAACCATAATCTTGAGTTATCACATATATATATATAAATGAGATGTGGCATTAGCTAAACCATATCTTAAAATGATAGGGGTCATTACCACCTATATAGAGAAAGGAGTGATTAGGGACATTTATGTAAAAGGCTTGAAGGGTTATTCATACATTACATCTACCCCATACCTAGTACTACATGTAGGTATGTTGTCACTTATACATAGATTTTGACATATATATGTTTCCATACCATAGAGTTTGCAATCCTATGTTGTCACTCAATACCATAAAACAGTGATGGCTTTTCATGTGAGTCATACCAAATATTATGGGATTCTGGTGGACCTAATTTCCACCAAGATTATCTTGAATTTATGGCCAATGTCCCTCTTGGAAATCTCATTAACAAAGGTAATATCAAGTTACTTCCAAAAACTATTGACCCTAAGCTAATCACACTTTACTCTTGAATGTTTATTATAAAATTATTTTCAAGGCTCTAGTCCTAAGAATTAGGCACCTCCTTCCCTTTGTGATAAGGTTAGAGAAAAATATATTCATTCAAGGTATATATATCTTAGACAAAATCATTTATGTTTGATAAAGGATGGAATGTCTCACATATCCAAGTAGAAATCTTTGTTTATCAAAATTGACTTTGAAAATTTCTATGATAGGATTGAATATCCTTTCATTCTTTCTATGTTCCAAACCTTTGATTTTAATCCTAGGTATATCCACTCTATTAAGATTCTCTTTAAAGATGTTATTGTTTGTCTCACAATTGATGGTCATCAATATGAGAATTTTGGTCTTTTTTAATCATGTTTTATATCAGATCGTTTGGTCATCAATTTGATTTTAATCCTAATTGCTGAAAATAAATGGGAATAATCTCTCTAATCCTGAAAAGATCAATGCATCTAGTCCACTAATACATTCTAATATAAGGGAGCCAACCTTATTACAATACAAGTGTTGATCTTATATAGAATCATAGGTCCATGTAATTCAAATTCAAATTCACCCACCACTAGGGTGATTACAAGAATCATCAATATGATTGGGAAGTGCAGTTGAGGAGATAGTGGGATTTTATGAGATATGTGGTTAGGCACCATACCTTAATTAAATTAGAAAGGAATGCAGTTGAAATTGCATCAAAATTTATAGATTCCCACTTTATGCATAGTTGAAACCACACCTCTTCAAGGCAAATATTTGTCTTTTATCTCCTCACTAGAATTCAATACACATGCCATACCCTGATTAATGCTACTAACTAGATTTGCATTGAATTGTGCAGTTTTTATTCACTTGTTGGTGAGTAAAAATCTACACTTTGATTACATATATACTATTGAATACACAATCCCCTCTCATCTTTTAATGATTTTTGTGGCTAGATAGACCATCAAATTTAAGTCAATGTCTTGCTGACATCATTGCCAATGTATCTTATGTTGGCAGGGTCTTGACACATGGTTGTTCCATGTTTTTTTTCTACTTCATTGAGGGCTTGATATGGGATGACTTTTCCTTCATATTTGATATGATGAGATCATGCCATAAAGTTTAATCTCACTCACATAGAGATTTGATGGGTCTTTTAGACTACACTGACCACCCCATGTCTGTAGAGTAACAAGATGTTGCCACATGGTAACATCTCACTAACCCACTTGCTCAATGTAATTTGGATTTACATAGATATTATTGGGGTAGTGGATCATTGTAATTGTGTTATGTGGCAGTATCCCACTAATTTATTAGCTAAGAGGAATTTACTTTGTATGGAATCAGCCAGGGTATCAAGTCATCAGGATGGTTCCACATGGAAAGATATCGCTAATCCACTAACCCAGAGGACTTTGATTTATAATAAATTGTTCAAGGTAACAATTCATTGGGATCATGTCATTTGGCAACCTCTTGTTGACCTACTTGCCTGATGAACTTTTCAAATGTTTAAGTCTAGTAGAGGGAATAAATTTCAACATGGCTATAAGTAACTTTTTGTATAATCAACAAAGTCTTTAAATCTCTTTTGAGAACATGTTGGGGCTATTTGGAGCTATAAGAGATCGTCATGTGGAATCAAGATCAATTTAGGTACATGAAGAGAAGATATATAAAGTCCCAGTCAATAAATTCAAATTTATAAAACCAAATAGCTAAGTTTTTGAAAAATAAATAGCTAAGTCAAAAGCCAAAAAATGACTAAAGAAAAATGTTGATTGAAAGTAGGAAAGCATGAAACTTAGCACAAAAATAAAACTCGACTTCATTGAATTAAATCCAACTTTGTCCATTTTACAAAAAAATGACTAAGTTAAAAACCAAAACCTTATAAGTATTTTGTCACTTGAATCAAAATGAATTAGAAACAAACCAAATTACCCAAGAAAAGAGGCAATAAAACTCTGAGATAGTTAGATAATTTGTATAAATCCAAGGTGAAATGGTCTAAAAATGGATCTCTAAATGTATTTCAAAGCACAAACATGTAGATAGACCAACATTTAATATAATCATTCAAATTCAAATTTTAACTTAACATAGTCCTATATGTGATTTCTAGGCCAAGTATTTATGATGTAAATTTATTATTATTCAAGCTTGGATAAAATAATTAATCACATTCATATTTAAATCTTCACATCTAGAGAGAATGCACTTCTAAGATATTTTATTTAAACAAGTAACCACCAATGAACTCCTCAAAGAGATAAGATCAAACTCTAGAGTAAAAAGAGGGTCCAATTTTTTAGTTTGAAAATTGGGCATGTTGTGAACACAATAGCAGATGGTGACTCCTTCTAGTAGATACTCTTGAGTATCTAAAAAATCTAGGATATCCAATTTCACAAGAATAAAAATGTTAGCTACAAGTAATCACCAATAACAAACTACAATAATGAAGCAATAAACTCTATAGAAACAAGTGTCACGTTCAAAATGGTGAGCCATGACTAATCAACAAAGCATAACAAAAGATCAGAAAGGCATGAACAATATCACTACATATTTTATTTATTTGTTAAAAGAACTAATTCAGGGAACATCCTAGTCTAAATTTAAGTATAAAACACAACTAAATGATTGAATGTTAATTTAAATGTATCACTCACTATGAGTTGTGAATGTCAAGATAAAACATGTCACAACAAGGGGCCTAAGCTTTTTCAAATAAAAAACATGGTCAACCTAGCCCAAATGATAAGGTAAGAGATTAGTATAATAGACTAATGCATAAAACAAGGTATTTACAAGGTCAAAGATAGTTGGATAAGCAATAAGGAAACATAGAATTGGCCAATAAGGTTGAGATGCCTTACAAATAGACCAAGTATGAGAACACAACTATGAATTTTGAGGTGTGGGTTAGGTGATAAAAGGCCTGATTGATTTATAAAGGGTTTAAGTATGCATAAGGTGACACTAGGGCATGCTAAAGGGTGACATTAAAATGAACAAGAGGCTCTTGTAGACTAGGCTCAAACAATAACCCATTTAAACCAATACTCAAATTATTTTAGGTTGAGTAATCGAGGAAGCCAAGAGAGATTAAATTAGGTGTAGAATCTCATTCAAGGTTTCCCATTTTAGAGGTAAGGCAATAAAAAATTGGCTCATGGCCATAACCAACATGCAAGAGTGGAAGGTCTTGGATGACATAAATCAATCAATGATAATCATAGGATCAGTCTAAAATAAGGGAAACACTACAAAATACTTCATATAAAAAAATGGTCTTAACATAAAATGCTTAGGCCTAAATCATCATTTAAGGCACTATAGTGTATGAGGAAGACTTGAGGGTTCTCAATAGATAATTTAAATATAACCTTAATCAATAAGGTCCCTCTATTGCTACATTAATGAAACCATGCTAGCCAAGGCTTAGGCATGAGGCTAAGACAATATTTTTATCGAGCAAGACTAAATCAGCTAATCTTAGGCTGATTTCTACTATTAATCCATAATGTCTCGAGCTCCTGTTTACATGAGGAAAAGCTCCCTATGAAGGTCAGAAGCATACATGTATACAATTGAGAATATAAAATAGAAGGATGAATTTCCCAATATAAGTGTTATCAATCTAATTTTTACCCCTAAGAAGGTTGTTCAATCCTTTGTACTTATATTATAGCAATAGAATTACTTTTAGGTTATGTGTGGCCTAATTGGGAAGTGAATCTCTAGATTGGGCTAACTCCCTTGATGATTCACCCAAACTAACATTAAAATTTTTGAGATTTAAAATTAAAATGGGAAAATACATGAAAATTTGACTAAATATACACTATTTGAATCAATAAAGCTATACTCCTTACACAACCTACAAACTTGACATGACTATCACATAAATCTTTCATTGAGAGGTTAAAAAATGTAGTAAAATACTTAGGAGGGTATCAATTGACATTATTAGGGTAAAAATAATGTAATTCCACTTCTAAATCCTACATATAGTAAGGAATAACACTAATAATGACATATAACAATTATATTTACTGCACAATAGTGGGTACCTATGGACAACAAGCTATAAAAATGAATCATTCACTAGACAAGATCAATAAAATTATATAGATTCACACATTACACATCATATAGGTAGGTAAATCAACTTTATTTATTTCTTAAAGAGGTATTCAAGTGTGAAAATGGCTATGAATTCACCATAACCAACAGAGGATGCCAATACAATAAAAAATTAATGCACATATACAAGAAAGAATATGAGAGAAAGGAGGTGAATGTAGAGAATATCATGATGCTTGACTAAGTAGTCATGAAGTAGCTACAAACAAGAGATGGATTTGAGAAGTAGTTCCATTTCTCCCTCAACAAGTGTTAGCCATGCAAAATTATGTATTCATGAGAAGAGTCAAAGTAGTTCTCGCTTGTACATCATGTCACTCACTCTCTTGAAACTAACTCTCTTCTTGAGAAGGAGTTACAAGTCCATATGCAACAAATTACCTAGATGTTCTTGACACCTTGTTCACATTTAGGATGCTTCAAGTCAGGTACTTCAAGTTTGAAAGTTTGATCTCGAGTTTACCTTGAGACCTATACACTTCCTCACAATGATGACCAATCTCCTTTACAAACTATCAACACTTGCTACTTCTTTCATGGTCAATTGTCTCATGTTCGCATAGAAACTTATATAAGTGCCTTCATGAAGCCTCTTAAAATTGTTACATAGTTGACACTCATGTTCTCTATTTCCACTAATTCCCATTTATTTTTATGACACCTTACCCGAGCTTAAGTGTCTTCAAACCTGTCCTTGGAGTATTTTGCCATGATGTGATTCCTTTCCACCATAAACTAGAAGTTTTTGAAGTTGCTTGTCTACCTCTTCAAAGGTATGTTATAATTTATATTGACTTGTAAGATCATATCTTATTTCATATAGATTTATACAAGGTTACTTGAAGGGCACTTAGTCTCTTTAGACACTTTCATTAGACCTATAGATAATGGAAACATAAACTAATCAGTCAGATGTTTCCATTCTATTGTAGAAGCTCTTCAAAACCATATATGGCCTTCATGAGTGTTTGTTTATAGCCTGAGATGGTTTTCAAGTGTTTTTTTTGAAATTTCATAGGATTGTATTGGAGGTTTCATGACCTTGGACTACAAGAAAAACTACAATTTAAACCTTCTTCAATGCATTTTACTTGTATGACTGTATCAACACCAAGATGACTCATTTAGATGTTGGGATGGCTTTCACAACTCTACCCAAGTATAGAGAATCTCTCTAATTTCTCAAGAATCCTTCAAGCACCTGAAAACATGAGAAATCAAAGCTATAGGTGCACATTTTAGAGCATTTCCTATGCATTCTCCCTCACACGTGCTAAGTACTAGTTTTAATAGATAATCATGAGGTCCTTATAAGGTCATCTAAGTGGTTTTATAATCATTCCAATTTGGTTGGGACACTTAGAAAGATAATTTGCTTTATTGAGCTCTTTTTGAGGTTTTAGTAGGGTTTTGAGGTATCAAATTTGTTAAAGATTGATCAAAGAGAACAAATCCTTAATATTCTAACTAATTCCAAAAGATTGAAGTATGGGAATCCTATTAACCTCTCCAACAGCCATTTAACCCATGCAACTCCTCATTCAAGTTCATACATGATGAAAGTGACCTTCTCAAGCAATACAAGCCTATTATTACACTCGAGAGAGCTAATTTGGCAAAATACGGCATGAAGATGCCTGATTTCAATTAAAAACACTTCCTTGAGGTATATTTCACATCATATGACGTGTGTAGGTGATACCATAAATAAATTGACCTCTTCAACTCATTAAAACTTGCATTATCCCATTTTTAGCGTTTGTGGGTAGTCCTATGGAAATGACCCTCAGGATCACTATTTGACACTTTATCTTTATTAAAATGGGTTAAAACCCAGTAAGAATCTCTAAAAAGGTTTTATTCATCTCTTAAGAACCTTCATACATCAAATTTTCCCAAAATTTGTATATCTTCTTCATGTTGACTATGCAGGGTTGTAGGTCTCTTCTAGCCCTAAAACTTTCTACAACCAAAGAATCTTGATCCAAGCTGATGGGTTTCCACTTCATAAAAAGGGTCCAAATATTTCCTAACCCTCACAAGGTTATGCACTCTTCTCACGACTTTATTGAGCTTCATGTTAGGAATAAAATGGCATATTGTTCATCTTTTGTAGGTCTATATTCTAAGCTCAAACCTCTTTGCAGCCCTATCATGGAATATCCTTTCATATTCATGAATGATCTTGGAGATAATTTTAATTAGGGTTCACTTTGAGAAGCCATGATGGAAATACCCTTAGGTTTATGTAGGAAATTAGATTTGAACCATTGGTGAATCAGGCTATGTAAAGCAGGCAGAAAACCACCTTATTTTTCTGGTCAGGCGACAACATTATGCTGTGTAACAGAATTATATCACATGATAGAATTATGTCACATGATAGTTTTATGTCACACAACAACATGCTATCACATGATATAATTACATTGTGTGGCACCATTGTGTCACATGATAGATCTATGTCACACGATAGCAATGTGTCATGTCACAGGATTATGTTGCATGGTACCAATGTGTCAAGAGATACATTGTTATCACATTACACAATGTTGTCATGTGACACTTTATTATTTTAGGACACAATTATATTATGTGACATTGTGTTATCACATGACACTATTTATATCATGTGGTGGTTTTATGTCATGTTATCACATGGTAAGTTGTTGTCACATGACAAGTTGATATCATATAACACTTTGTTGCCATGTATCATGTTACTATTATGTGACAACATCGAAGTGGTCATGGGTCATGCTAATTAGCTGCTATAGTTCACCTCCTTGCTTATAAATACCTCTACAGTGAACTGATTTTCACTTTTCACTTATAACTTTTTCTCATCCTAATTAGTCTTTCCAACTTTACCTAACTACTTCCAACTTTACCTAATATAGGGTTACAATAACTTCCACATCTATATAAATGCAGAGTCAATCATTGGGTTGCATAATTGTGTTTTAAAAAATCTTGTGTCTAGATTTCCTATAGATGTTGGAGCACATAGAATCCTTTGTTGAATGGATCGATAAATGTGGGTTTAGAGGACTTGCACAGATGCCTCCGTATGATTTAACTATGAACAAAAACCTTATAAAATCTTTGATTATTTATTTTAACCGTAGTGATGTCCATTTATCTATCTAGTTTAACAATAAAACAATATCCTTTGACACATCTCCATTGTATATCCATAACTTAACAACTCTTCCACATTGCAATGCAAGTCCTATGAGCACGAAGGTTGTCTTATATGAAGAGGATAAGATTTATTTGGAGTCATTTTAAAAAGTGTCCTTTGACCCATCATGTGAGTGTTAAATTTATTAATTCATTTCCTAAATATAATTGAATCATTTCCTATATATATTTTGGTATCCTAATTCAATTATATGTTCTATTTTTGGGTTTTCATTACAGATTCTCAAAATCAAAAGGGGATCCCTGTGGAAAAAATTGACAATCCATTTCTCAAATCTATTGTCCATTTATTTCAAGTGGGAATTATTTTATAGGGAAGACCATTAGACATTCCCTTTTGGGTGGTTTATTATATTCTACATTCTCTCTTAGGTGATAGATGTAACTGGTGCATAGTAATATCCATTAAGATTAGGGCTAAGTTAAATTTGGCATTCTCGAAGGACAGTTGCACCATTTCATCTTCCAACTATATTCTAGCCTTGTACTTCGAGGCCTTGTATGAAATCTACAATACTCCAATTCCCATTGCCCTTCATCAAAAAATGAAGGCTAATGCTTTGTCAATCAAAGAACAGGAGGTAAGTTTACTTTTATCGAGTCTAATTTGTTTTGTTTTTTATATTATCTTAATTTTTACATTTTTTAACATGTTGTTTATTATAGGCAAGGGTGCATCTTTATGACATAAGAAAACACATAGAAAATAGATGTCGGCATGCTCCAGAGGGATCTAGTGATACTCAATCCAAGGAGTCTTCGTTCAATTCATTTCCAATTGTGAAACACCAAGAACTGATTATGTTTCATCTCTGCTTCTCGGTTCCTACAAAATTCTTCTAATCTATTTTTCTTGTATTTTAATAGAAAAATATAATATTCATATTGGTTTGGTTTTTTTTGTAGTTGACTCTCAAAATGTTGTCGTCAAGGATTCTTTCACTTGACATGAACAATGTTTGCCATTATAACTTTCTTTTTTATTTCAAGTTTGTTAAGAGTTTTCTAGTTAAATAATTGGATTGTTTACATGTTTTACAGGTCAAACAACCAATGTCTCTCTGCCACCTACAATCAGAATGAGAGGGAAAGCACTAGCTCCCCCAAGTACCAGAGGGGAAGAGACAACTCTAGAAAGGATAGTCAAAGTGGATGAGGCAGTCACGCCACTAGGTAATAACATTAGAAGTTTTAATTTGAACTTGTATTGGTTTTATGTTTTTGACTTTATCATTTTTGAATTTTTTTTTATAGTACACCCAACATCTGTTAAGTGATCAAGAAGTATGCCACCTCCCCCACCACTAAACTAAATTTAGAGAAGAGTAAAGAACATCAGCCTCCCTATGCGAAGTAGAGGAACTCTTCAAATTTTTAATTTTCCAACTTTCTCTATTGGTAGTATTTCAAATGGATAGGGTCTTACCAGTTTGCAGCAGATTGATCTCAATGAAGATTTTCTTGGCATTGAAAGTAAGCCCCTGGATGTTGGTGGATTTAATCCACATGAATTTATTCAAGTTGCTAATGTTCCTTCACAAGTGCCTCATATGGCTACCTCTTATCCAGCTTCCTTCTCTCCACCCCACACTAATAATTTAAATGTTTCTGATGATGCTCTTACTAATTTCTCTTTCGATAATCTAGTTTTAGAAAATATACTTACTAATCTAAAAGATGGTGTGATTGATGGATTTAATGATTTGAAATAATGGGAGATAAGGGCAAAGGCCCTTATCAAAGAAATAAATGCCTATTATCACAACCATGACAAAATAATTAATTTATTCTTTCTTATTCAAAATGAACCATCAAAGATTGATGCTTTATTCTAGCAAGCTCAATCTCGAGTGATTTATATTGAGAATGTTTACAATCATAGAATTTTAGAGATTATAACAAATAGGTTGGAAAATTTAAATGGAGAAGCCCAAACATATTATAATAAATGGGCTAAAGATATCAACTTGGTTATCATTGCATAAGCAGAGAAGGATAAGGCAATGGTAAGTTTTAAATTTATGTATCTATAGCATGTTTTGTTATTATTACAATACCTTGGTATGTGTGTGACCCACATTAACTGTTGATGGCAAGCAAAATATGAAATTTTAAAGCAATAAGCAAATCTTCTCAATGTGCATTTGAAAAATACGCACACAAGTATTTCCAATGTGATTTAGTTGAAAGAAAAGATGGTTGTGTTAAATAAATAGAACAACACTTTGAATAAAATCACTAAGGAGCATTGTATGCACCTGAGTGCTTTATTGAAGCATAAAATAGATGTGGATCCTACAATTATTTCACTAGGAGATACAATGAATAAGGAAAGGGTGATTATTACTCAAATGAATGTTGTTGTAGAGAATCCTTAAAAGGAAGGAGGGGTACTAGAGAATGCACGGGAAAGTCAAGACAGGTTGGTTTCGATGCGTGGTAATGGTAACGACCAAGGTGATGGAGATTTTCAAGTAGAAAAATGTTGATATTGTTTCAAAACAATTTATATTGTTTATATTATTTCAAGATAATTTGATTTTATATGGTTTCAAGACAGTTTCAGAGTTTATATTGGTTAAAATAGTTTATGCCATATTGGTTTGAAAAACACTAGTTTTATTAAAAGATATTTTATAGTTGTTTAAAATACTCTTAATTGTTTAATTCTAATAATTTATATATATTAAATGTTTATGCTTTATTTTATATCTTGTATGGTGAAAAAATAAAGTCGTTATTATACTGTTATAGTGTTGAATGCATTTATTATATTTTTATAGTGTTAGATGAATTTGTTATACTGATATAGTGTTTAATGCATATGTTATACAGTTATAGTTTTATATGTTTTATTTCAATGCATGGTTATAGTGTTATATTGTTTTGAATGCATTGTTATATTTTTCTAGTAGTTGTTGCGTTTGAATACATGGATATATTTATAATGTTGTAAAAGTTGTAGTTTTGGAAAGTAAATATTCTATTGAATTATATTGTTCTAGGAATTGTAATATTGAATGCATGGTTATAATGTTTTCTTGTTCTAGTAGTTGTATATTTGAACGTATTGTTATACAGCTCTAGTAGTTTTAGCGTTTATCATTTGAATGCTTGGCTACAATGTTCTAGAAGTTGTATATTGTTCTCTACTTCTCCTAGTAGTAAATTTGAATGCATTATTACACTATTCTAGTTGACTACTACATGTAGCATTGAATGTATTGATTGTGATGAAATTTGGAAATAAGCGAACCCAATTTCCAACTAGAAGAAAAATATTTTTTAGATATTTATGTAATGGTACTAATGTAAACGTGCAGTAGAATAGTTATTGTTACACTGTTATGCATGTGTTATATCTATACATATGCTCTCAAAATTATTGTTGTAGCTAATTACGAAAATGAAAAACAATAAATCTTGTATGGTGTCATGGGGTGCACCATGCCTTTGTAAACATGAGACTTGTATGCTTCACATTTTCTATTAAAGCAATAAGGTAATGTTTTGTAGAATGTTAATGAGAATTATGATTACTACTTAATGAATGAAATGCATTGTAAACAATGTATGATTTGAAATCACAAAATTTTAATAGGAGCAAAAAAATATTAATTTTAATGTAATGAATAAGATTCATGATTGTAACATCCATGATCCACGAAATAGATTATAGAATTTAATGTATTTGAGGATGAAATAATATGAATATTTTCAAAAAAAGTAATTTTTATACTTATCAAATTAGAAGTTCAGCATCTAAAATAATTGTCAAGAAACTTGCTCATCATTAGTGTGATTTGCATCTTCCAAGCCAGTGTTGTATTCAGTCTCAGTATTCTCATCCTCTGTATTGGTAGCAGTATTAGTCACACCTCTTATTTCCACTAGAGAACTCCATGTTGCCACTGCTCTATCATATAGAAACTTGTCCATAGGATAACATGAAACATATAGTCTCAAGCACATCTCTAGATTTTTATCCAATCTATTTCTAAGTGTTGACTTGATGAAGGATAATGCACTAAACACTCACTCATCTTCTATAGAACCCAAAATCATTGTTTGAACAAGTTCATATAATCTAAAATATTCAATAATAGTTTCTTGTAATATGTTGCTTGGATAAAGTTTTTTCCATAGACGAGAAATTGCATCATTTTTTGTTGGGTCACTTAAACACTAAAATTGATCCATCATTGTAATCCTAAACTATGTTAATCGAGACGTTAGTAACTATTTATTTAAAATACCATTAATATAAAATCCATTCACATCTACAGATCTATAAAAATGGATTACAATTATACCCATGTATTTGCAAAATAATGTGTTGATTTATTCTTGACTATTAACATTTTTCTAAACAATAAGATTCACCACTCCCATGCCCTCCAACAATTCATCCCTTTTAAATGTTCTCTAATATATGTAGCTAAAGTTTGTGAGATTTTGCTCAATTTAATCTATGTTTTAGACAAAATAGTATCATATAGTAAACGTGTCACAGGTACATCTTCAAGCTCTGCTCCCACAATGTTGAGTCTTCTAGAGCTTGTGTACATTGGGATCTGAATGCCATTTACTATGAAACAAAAATGATCATGGATATTTAATTTCAAATAACTCTCTAGATTCTAAATATCTCTCAGAATTTACTAGGGTCTAAAAATAGGGTCGTGAAAGCTTTCATTCGATGTGTATAATATATCTAAACATTGACATACACGTTTTCTCAAACTTATAAAGTCAACAATACAAATAGATCTCTCTTGGGCATGTTTCATTAAATAGTTGATTTCCTTCAACATTGACAAAATATCGCATAATGTGAGTAATGTTTTTAAATCTATTAAATGACACAACAAATATTATGCTTTGTCAACTTTCCTACAATATTTATACATAAACCCTATCAAAGATGGATATTCCTCATAAATATTTCACGTAGGTTTATACATGGAAATCCATCCAACATGTTTCAGTAGTTTTTTACCATTTGTCACCTAAATTATAAATTTTTGAAACTCCATAAATATTTTTGGGTTGCTAGATATGTATGCATGTAAATCATGAATCAACTCTTCCACTTGGGCAACATTACTGAAAGTGTAACAATTTTGTATGCCAGATTCATCGTATGAGCCATGCAATGAATTGAAATCATAAATAGAGAAACTATTGTTTAAAGGTGAACATAAAGACTAGTTATATGCTCCTACATCACTAATGCACCATCAGTGCCAACACACACCAACTTCATGGCTATGGCATAATCATCCATCCCATCTCTCTCTCTTAAATTAGATACAACCAATTTATGCAGGTTTTCTAAATTTTAATTTTCTACCATTTTATGGATAGCTAGAAGATGAGATTGCCTTGTATAGTTTTCAAAGGTGTACACATGCATGCAAACCCATGTTGTGTTGTCAACTACAGTGACCTCATCGATGGATAGAGAGATAAATAATGATCTTTTGACACTTTATTTCAAATCTTCCTTCTATACAATGGCTAGACATTTTGCCATTTTCCAAGCACTGTTATCTGACCAATATGACTGTGGAATATCTAGAAAATTATTATGTTGAAACAAAATTTTGTAATCTAGAAAATCATAAATAGGTCTTCTCTTTTTTAAAATGTTGAAAATAGTAAAGAACTGTACATATTTTACCTTGAGATTGGAATGCATAACTTTTCCAAATTGCGCTTTGATGGTCCCCTCTTTCTCAACAAATATTTTTGTCATTTCTTATTATTTTCGTATTCACATGTATACATTCTTTTGTATTTTTCCATCTTTATTCTTTTTATCTATCCATTTGGTTGCTTCATTGATATATATAATTTTCCACAGTGTTTCTCGATTGTGTCCAATTTAAGTTGCATTATGTGTTCTTTTCTGAGTTTCTAATTGCAATTTATGCATCTGCATTCTATTCGAGGCTCATTAGTATTTTCTGATTCTATAGGTTCTATAAATGAAAATTTTGCATCCCAATCAACTTGAAAAGACCTTCCTATTGTCCATGTACTTCTCTTCCTCTATCAACTTTTTTGAGTGAAATTTTTAACAAAATTTGATGTCTAAAAATAACTGACTTTCTCTTGCGAAGTGCCCAAGGGAGTGTGTTCTACTAACATGCCTAGCGCTATGTCTTCTAGGGGTGATATTTCATTATTGAAAGATTTAGGAGGTGAGAAGTTATTGGAATTAATTGTTTATATGGAAATAGTGTCAATATCCATGTCAATTTTTGCATTAAAATGGTTTTATAATTATTTTATAGTGAAAAACTAACTAATAATTTTAAAAAAGAATTAAGAATTACCTGTATTCAAAGTGCCTGTTGTTTGGATCCTCTGTTCTAGATTTCTGAAATAAGGCATGGTGTTTTATTTTTTGGTATTTACTGTGGTGCTTTACCCTTGTTGTAACCACCTAAGGCCACAACTATGTTGTTAGGTGGGTAAATGCTACCACATGACAAGTTTGTTTCATGTAACACATTGACACTAGGTGATAGGTTAGTTTCCTAGAACACATCAACATCGAATGATAGGTTACCTTCATCTGATAGAGTGTTGTTGAGTGCCTTGTTACCATCGCTTAACAGAGCACCATCAAGTGACTAGTTATCGTTGCCTATCATGGTGCCACTGGGTGCTAGGTTACCACTACATGCCATGGCACCACCACTTGATAAAATGCCATCGTGGGGCATTGTGTCATTGCACAACACTGTGCCATCACACAACTTTGTGCCATTGTGTGGTACTATGCCACCTTGTGGCACTATGTCATCATGCGGCATTGTGCCATTGTGCGAAACTGTGCCATTACACAACATTATGATGTCGTGTGGTAGTATGCCGTCACATGGCATTGTGTTATCACATGTCAATGTGTCATAGTCTGGTACTATGCTATCGCATGACACTGTGCCATCACGATCACCATATGACACTTTGCCATCGTGTGACATAATGCCATCGCGTGACATAGTTCTACTGTGCAATAGAACGTTGCCTATCAGCCGGTTTGTGTCATGAGACATAATGCTAGTAGAGGTTAGGTTGATTAAAATAGTCGAGCAGTAGAGTGTGCCCTCAAGGCTCAAGTCTCAAAATCTTTGCAATCTGCTAAAAAAATATTTTGGTGGTAAGTTTGTGACATCTGCTAACATATGTTGTGTGTGTGTGTGTGTGTGTGTGTGTGTGTGTGTGTGTGTGTGTGTGTGTAGCGACTTACATAGATAACCACATAAATATTGTAAATGGTTGGCGAGTTGACCCCTAAAGAAAATATCATCCTGAAATTTTAGGCGAAAGGGTCATATGTTGTACCCTAAAAAATTGCCAAATTCTAATTTCCCAAAACTAAATATTCATCAATTAACAAATATTCACCACTAAAATTTTCCCTACTTTGAAGACCTTTGAGATTGTTTTAAGGTTCCCTCAAATGAGAAAACCAACAAGTCTTACTAAGAATTTTTTATTTCAAACCGTAAAGGGCCTATCAACAGATGCAATAGAGAGCAAAGAAGCCATAAATAAAGGGCTTCCCTGCATAAACGATGATGCATTGAGCACAATTAATGCACTTGAGCTCTAGATAGTCCCGCAAGACAAACGGTGTGAGAAAAGCAAGTAAGGAAAATAACCAAAAAAATGCAAACCATAAAACCCTAACAAAATGAATTCTCCTTCTAAATTTCTTTTTCTATTAAATAATAATATTAATAAAATTATTTTGAAAAAGAAAATCATTACCTCGTAAAAAACCTATCTTCCTAATGACCTTTATTATTATTATTTTTGGGCCCCCCAACCATTTATCACCAATATCAAAAACAAGTCGTGCAAAAGATGGCATTTCTCTTGTAAAAAGGCCCACATCCCCTAAAAAGCAGGCGACAATAAATGTGAAGTAAAGACATCACTACTCCCATGTAGGCCGAATACGATAGCCATATGCCATGGAATCGTGGAAGACAGTCGACAAGCCAAATTTACTTAACCTTTAGTTTCATACATTTAAGTTCGGTGTAAGAAAGATATGAATTCCAAGAATTTCATCTTTGCGGAATTCAAATTAAAACGGGTAATTCTGGAGGTGGCAAAGTGTGGCAGTGGAGATAATCACATTATTCCCTCCTTGTGCCCATTATGCGGGACCAGAAGTCACTACGAATCTCACGCTGATGTTATGTTACAGGAATTGCATACCAATGATTGAATCGCCATGGCCAAAACCTTGGGTTTCTTGCTTTCCTAAATTTCAAATCATAAAAGATGGCACCCACTCAGTTATATTGCAAACTGAGAGGACGCCATTATGGCTTTTAATGGCCCCGCAGGTTCGGAATGGGTCCCTCGCACACCATTTCCAGGGTAATGTTGAAATGTTATTTTTGTTTTTACCTTTCCCATTGTGCCTAATCTCAGATATATGATGATTAAATGCAATTTGGTGATTATATGCAAAAGGTGAGCAAATTTGCTGAGGCACCTGCTCTGCTCTGTGTGCCACTGCCTTGTGGAATGCTCTGTTGCTCCCTAGGAATAAACTGAAGTAAGATCTGTGATGGCCTTATGCCTAGCTTTTGTTTGATGGTACCTAGACTGTGGAATATCATAAAAGTTCCAAGCTAATTAAGATAGTACCATTCTCAGAAATTGAAGTTACAATTAATTTGATGCGACCTCCTTACATTATTGGCCATGCGATTATTCACCTAATGAGTGATGATAGTTGATATTTCTATTGGATTGGAATTTAGATTTTTGTGTGGGTGTTGTGACCCCAATGATGGGTCAAATGGAATGGACCACATACAAAGCTGTGGAAGAAAAACATAACAAAAGCAATTATAAAACCAGGGACCAATACATATCGAGATTAATTTTTATAGCTTTTCCTTGCACTTTACATTTTATTTTTTTTATTAGATTATTATTTATATTTGGATTCTAAATTTGTTTACGATTTGGAATTGATTTCTAATGAATTTTTTTAAAGAAACCAAATAATTTTATCATTAAATCGAAGACATTTAAATTTTTTGTACATAAATTAAAATATTATATAAAATTAAATATAAATAGTAAAGATGAGAAGACTTAAAAGAGTACATAATCATGTCTTATAAAACATGGATAGTGACATCTATTTTATTAAACAAATCTATTTCAAATATTATAAATATAAATAATAAATCAAGGACATTTAAACCTTTTGTACATAAATTAAAATATTATATAAAATTAAATACAAATAGTAAAGATGAGATTACTTAAAAGAGTACATAATCATGTCTTATAAAATATGGATAGTGACATCTATTTTATTAGACAAATCTATTTCAAATATTATAAATATAAATAATAAGAGTATGTGTTATCATGGTTAAGAGTAATTGATGTTTATGTTGATAAGTGTAATTATAATATAAATTAGTGGTATTGGTGGAGTATAATAATATAAAATGTTAATATAATGGTCAATATTAAATTTGATGTCCATTTGATTGTTAATTGATGTTCATTTGATCATTATATTTGAGTTTTTCTTCTTTTTTGGAAATTGTTATAAAAAAATTGTGTCATACTATAAAGTTTGCAATCTTTTTTTTTTTTGAATGATTTTTTCGAGCCTAACACATTGGTGTAGCTAGATTGAAGCTATTTGTCAAGAATGCAATAGAATCGTTAATCAATATAAGATTAAAATCTAAGGTAAGCCCCTCAAATTTAATATATCTAAACATTATCCCATTAAAAAGTATGAAAAATAAAAGGACTTATTAACTCAAAGGCTCAATAGTATGACAAATGAATGAGGCAGATTATCATGCCATGTATAGAAAAAACATATCATCAATCTTAGTCTTTAACAACCATCTTCAGAGAATCTAGAAAGTTGAATCCTCTTCAACTACAACTATATCTACAAATATTATAAGAAACATCCAACTACAAAAAATTGCCTTGCAAATACCAGCGTAGATTAAAGTGTGTGTGTGTATAGTTGGAATGATTAAACTAATTATAACAATTATATCTCAAGTGTTATATTTATAAGAACTATCAGAGATCCATATAAAAGATAAACATGATTAAAACTAGTAATGAAAAAAACATTACTAATTAAACCCATATTTATTATTAATAGGATATTAGAGACTTGCATAGAGGTCCAAAAAAAGAATTATATGGTGACATGGGAAAATTACGCAATCCCATACCACCTTTAGATATACAAAAGAAAAATTTATTTCTCACATGCAGGGCACTTAGTCTGTCACAACTACATCGTCCTTGCCAGATTCAGGGTGATTCAAGCTAGTAGGACACATGCAAGGTAAGTCATCATCCACATCTTTTGAAAGCTCAATGCAGTAGTCTAGAACCTCATAGCTAGATTCTATAGAAATTTTAATTCCTCTATCTACTACCAATATTGGTTGGCCCTATAATATGGCCTTAATCCCTTTCATCATGTTACAATCATGCGTAGTTGCATCTTCATTAAAAATAATCAGTTGGGACTATAAAGCCAAATGATCTTGATACAAGAGGAATTTACCAATTGGGTTTGATAAAATATTAGAACTACTAACACATTGTGCCATTTCAAATACATTTATCCTCCCCAATAATAACTTTGGTTTGAACATGGTGGCCTTCAAGTGATTCCCTAACTCTATGTCATCTAAGGAAATTCCTTTACAATTAATCAAGCCTTTAGTAGCCAAACTGTCATTTTGGGTTCTTAATTTCATGATAATAAAAATTGGTTGTGGTCTACCAAATGACTATTTTTTTCCTTTTCATTTTATCTATTTGTAAACATCTTTCACCTTTTCCTTCCATGGTATGCTAGTCTATCTCTTCCTTGATAACAAGTGTCCTTTATCTCCATGGAAATGTGAGTAGGCATGGTTTGTAAAGAGGTACATATTTAATGAGGTACTCTCTTCAAATAAATAAGAATGATTATAAATCATAAAGGGTAAGGAGATAAGTCTCCTCCTGCATGTCCAAGATAACTAAATCATTTCCATATATTATTTATCCTGTCATCATTAATGGAAAAGGTAGATAAATAATTTGGGAGGGAAGACATCATAAAAAGTCATGATATATATGTGTGGGTAAGTGCACAGGGTTGAGGGATAATTCCATGAATATTTACTATAACACATACGCATTATTTCAAACTAGGTTCAGGAATAACGAACCTAAATTTATACACATTATAATACATATGCATTTTATTTAATAAACATAATGCATACATGTTATAATGTGTATGCATTATAATGTATACACATTTTTGTTAGTAAACATATTATGTACACATTTTGTTTAGTAAGCATAATGTGTACACATTTTTTTTAGTAAACGTAACATGTACACATTATGTTTACTTGCAATGAAACATAAAAATCCTTAAACCCATGGGCATCAAACCATTCTCACCTATTTTTATCTTTGCTCTGCCCTTATCTATGCCAAAACACATTTGCATTATGCTTGGAGGAGGGTAAAAGATGTTACGATTTCCCATTATCTCAAGAAATCAACAATACCATCATGGAGGGGAGGTAAGTAATCAAAAACCAAACCTTTTAATAATAGATTTTAGCAATTCTTTTTTATTTGAATTATTTTATTTTTTAAATAGCCCATTCAATTACAAAAGAATAACCTGCTAACCCTCCTCCTAACCATCCTAACCCTCCTATCCCTCCTATAGTTTCATAAGAACTTCTAGGTAGTTAGGAATATTTGGTTTTAGATAGTGGAATAAAAAATAGAAATTGCACAGACAATTAGGATCTAATGAGGGACCTTACTTCGAGTAACACGCACTATTTGATCGAGGGTAAACTTTATTGGCCCATATATAAATTAACTTGGGTTTTTTTGGAGAAACTCTAAGAATGTGTTTTGAAAGTATGACAAAAGTATTCAAAAGTTGTTTAGGCAAACAGACAAATCAAAAGACATGATGGGGCGAGGTGTGGAAGATATATAGACATACACCTGTATGGGTAACAATGGTGATAGGCATATTTATAAATATTGGCATGTATTTATATGAATTTTTGCTAACACCTGGTGAATGGTCACCCCTAATGGTAGTTAACCCTATCGCCCACTAAGAATAATTAACGTGGGCACTAGCAATAGTTGGCATCTACCAATAAGAACTAGAATTCACTAATAAAAGATGGTGTTTTCCAATAAATAAAATAGATGAATGGTCCACTATTTAACCTTGTTACCCATCAATAATAGTTTCTATCTACCAATAAGATAAAAAATTCACCAATAAAAGTTCACATCTACCAACAGGGACAATCAATGTTGGCGCTCACTGAAAACTAATGCTATTACCTTTTCACATCGATGTTGGCATCATTTGGTTGGTGTTGACATGGCACATTTTCACTATAAATATTTTTGGGCCCCTTAATTTCATACTTTTAAAAAATTCATACCTCCTCTCTAACTTCCTACACACCTGATTCCCTACAACACCTTCCACGACAATGTTGTTTCTACTACATACTCGCTACCCCAAGCTCATCCTCATTCAAAATAATTTATAGTAACTGATATCAATCAAATTTTCACCCTAAGTAGGGATAATCTATCTTCCCTAAATTTGATATAACATTGAAACACCTGAAGGTTATGGGTGACCTGTTAGAGATGTGAATCTCTAGATTGAAGGGCTAGCTCCCTTACACTATACCTACAACTAACCACTAACTTAATTGATTTGAAATAAAAGGGATAGAAGGAGGTTAACACTAATATAATAGAGGTGATGCACCAAAATGAATTCCACAAGTCTAATTGAACCTACACTATGAAAGATAATTTTCAAAACTGATTTCAACACATAAGGTTCTCCTAACAAAAGTGTTTCAACATGAATGTAAGATGCAATGTATTTATTAAGGTAGATGAATATTAGGATGATCATAGACACTAATACTATTCCTTACAATTAAAAACACACAAAAAAAATTACACATCATGTGACCTTGTAGAAGGTAGATTACTTGCACAAAGCATGAAAGAGTGAGATGAACACAAGGAGAGATAACTATCACTTGTCATTCAACTATGAACTAATTCACACACTTGAAAAAGAATTTGAGGGCTTAAAACCATATTTAAATATTTTATTCAAAGGTAAAATCATTATTTAAATTATTATGAATTCACCATACCAAATGTGGATGTCTTACAAGGTCAAAATTGGTAACTTATATACAAAAAAGAGGAAGAGAGAGAGAGAGGGACATATAAGAAGGAGATTTCCAAGTGTTTACATGAGATTTGAAAACAAGAAGGAATTATATATTTCAATAGGTACATAAGGACATATTTCTCTCCTCTTAATATTTTCCATCATTCTAGTGGTGTATGAGTTTAAAACATAGCTTGACACCTTGCAAAACTCCTTAAAATCACCCTTATTTGCATATGAGAAGTGACAAATGGACATTGTAATAATAAAATCACCATGAGATGATTTAAAACATATCATTTGACACCTATAATTCATTTATAAACTCCCTTACTCTGAAATTTTAGTGGAAATCATCATCTATATGCTTAGGTTCTTGAAACCCCTTCATCTCTCATGCCTAGCTTTGTCCAAGTGGCTTAAAACATGAGTTCATCTTATTCAAGAAATCATATTTCCTTAAAATGAATTAAAATAACTTATCATACATAAATCAATCCATTTTAGTTCAAGTAGTAACTCTTAAGACTTTATTTTGCTATTCAAGCTCTCATTAGGCCTCTTTTCCTTATAGCCCTAAAATCGTGTAAACCTCCTTAAATTAGCAAAGTGTACAGCTGGTAATGACATTTTAATGACATATTTGAGGACCCAATATGGATATAAAACTCCACTTCAATTTTTAGGTTCTGAGAGTGAGTGGAAGTATCTTATTTATGTCTTTCTCTCTCCTCAATTAGGCCTCAATTAAGCCTCCTTATCTAGAAGCCCAATTTTCTGCTCCATATCTATCCCACACATGTAAAAAAAATAAAAATAATGTGATTAAATTTAATTATCATTTCAAAAACAACCATGTCAATTTTGAGGTCCTAAGACCCTGTGGAAGTGTGAGAACCATGAAATCATCTTGAAACCTAGTCTCATTTTAGGCATGTTGAAGACTGCCTTAAAAAATGAAGATAATTTGGTCACTTATAGGATGCTCCATATTTATTTTTAGGATTTAATAGATTAAATACATCCAAAATTACCTATACCAATAGTTTTAAAGTGTCCAACTATCTAAAACCCTACAAATCACCAAAAATCCTTGTAAAATAGGGCATTTAATGTCATCTATATAGTTGTACGTGTAGGTGAAGTACATAGTTGGAACCTGATTCGAGTAATAATTTTTTTTAATGAGGTTATATTATCAAACCAGGTCATCTCATATGCTTTGGAGACAAATATTTCACATCAGATCTTTATTAGGGCTTTAGGAGGGTTTAGAGTGGCTTAGATTCCTAACGATTGTTCATAAACCCTAAGCCCTCAAACCCTAAACCAGTTCAACAAATTTAAATTTTAATATCCCCCTCAACTATACATAGGTGATCAAGATCTCATGCATCCTTTTTATACAATACTGAGTGTAAGAATTTGACTCTTGGTCTGTAAACAAACTATTAGAGAGGGGTTGATACTCTTAGGCATTGTTCATGCATGTGATGGGTCTAATCCAACAAATGAAAACATAATGTTAAAGTTTAAGAACCCCTTTTCATCCTTAAATACCATTTATTCCCATGCATAGTTTCATGTTCTCAACAAGTGGATGGAAGTCTGGATTTAGACTGTAGTCTTGCATGAGAGGAATTTGAGGTGGTCTTGAGAGTCTATATAGCACTTTCCTTGCCTTCCACTATCCATGGATTATTTTTCAGGTCTATAATATATTAATCATATTTTAAAATTCCACAAAATTTAACTTTACTCCCAAAAATTCATCCTTTCCATGACTGTCTATGTGGTCTGACTGTGAAGTATTGGGCTTAACAGGCTTAGCCAGAGTATTCAATATTTGCCTCACTTTAAGTGAGTTTGAGGGTCTTATGGAACCATATATATATTGATCCATCAATATGTCTCTATATCTCCCAATACAAGTAGCCTTTTGCAATTGAACTAGGCAAGCCTACAGGATCCCAAGTGACTGTGTGTACAA
The DNA here is from genome assembly GCA_037957365.1 of Torreya grandis. Classification (NCBI taxonomy): domain Eukaryota; kingdom Viridiplantae; phylum Streptophyta; class Pinopsida; order Cupressales; family Taxaceae; genus Torreya; species Torreya grandis. The sequence goes on from JARHVA010001100.1 coordinate 1,042,754, forward strand.
GGTTTAGATGAAATTGTCTTGACCAATATCTTTGGTCATTTCTTAAAATTTAATTTGATCTTAAATTGAACTCATTGAATTATTTTTCCACTTGATCTAGGTTTTTATGCTTCTTTTACGCATTCTACCCATCCTTCTAGTTTGAAACCAGCATGTTCTTCTTAGCAACTTATAGGTGTTCATTAGAGAAGTTTGAGTGTATTTTTGGGTTTAAAGACATAAATTACCAATCCTTGAACATTTAAGTTATTTTTTTGTACTATTGAGAGTTTATATCCTTTTAAAGTTTCTCAAAACATTCACTTCATAAACACACACCCTTTTATGACTGCCTTCTTAGATTGTAGTTGTAGGTGGTCATTAGAGAAAGTTTGACATGTATTTTGAGATTCAAGGTCTAGTGTAACTAATGAGGAAAATATAAATTTTTGAATCATGTTAATAACCTATTAAAATTCATTTAAACCCTTTTATATCTTTCAATAAATCACATTCCACCAACCTACAATCTCATTCTTACACCTATTTAGACTAGCTATAGGTGACTACTTTGTGAGGTTGAAGTGTTTAGTCTTGCACATTGGCATTATTGAACTAGGCCATGGCATCTTGAAAATGTCAAACTTCGTGGATGATTCCTCTCATTTTTATACAAGGTCCATTGTCTTTTTCATATCATCTTCACACCTATTTACCTTCTTTTCTTCATACACATGTTGGTATATGAGTATTCAGGCCTGTGCATCTAATCCTCTTAACCTTCATTGATTTTCAAGTCACTTAGGTTCCTTATTTAGTTTATATCTTATCATATTTTCATCTTCACTAAGTTATGTTTCTAAAACTTATCTTTCTTTTATGTAAATTAACTCTCTTTGTTCAAAATTGAGACCTACAAGTCTGTAACCTGTAGGTCTCTATTTTGATTATATAAACTATTAAGATGGAGTTTCTTAAATCCTTTTGACACTTTGATATTATTAGCTCTTTTCCCATATATTTATCACCCTCTCAATAAGTTTATATACCTCCTAACCAAGCATTATATCATCCTCAACTTGTCCATTTGGTCTGTACATGCCTGTACATACAGTCATTTCATGTGTAAGATATATACATGAAATTTGGGGTTTCTTCACTCATTAATATCTCTTCGTGATGTCAATGGAGTCCATCAGGGTGAAATGAATGTTTCAAAGGGATTACCAATTCTTATCCACTACTTTAACATGTTCAATAAAGAACTTAGACCCCATGAATGTTCACTTACAAGTCTACAGACTTGTGAATGATTGAAACACCTTTTAGCCTTGTTTGAAAGTATAATTTGATGTCTCTTCTCATTACCTTGGAAATATAAACTTATCAATATTAATATATAATGCTACATTTTTCTCTTATTTCCACTTGGGCCACATTAGTGGTTAGGCCTGTAGAGAGCCATTAATTAATGGTACCATGCTTCTTAGAGTAAGAAATATGACATTTATTAAAAGAATATCAACAAGGATCCATATTTAGATAGAGAGGTAAAATTATTCATGGGAGAGCGAGGGGATTTTCTATGAAAAATGAAGTAATTAAAACCTCTAAAAGTGAAAGTCCTTCAAAATAACTAAACACTTGTAGTAGTGGTGACTAAAACACCTTACACTTGAAACACTCTCTCCTTGATGAAGGAAATTCATGAAGTTAAATTGGTTGATTAAACTACCATTAAAAGGATACATTTGACCTCTGAAAACATCCCAAAAAACCATTCTTCTCGACCAAATTTTGGCATGAAGAAATATGAGCAAAACCAAACCATGTTTGAATGGACAAGGCATAGTGACTTGCTGTCACTCTTAAAGATTGTTAATAAAGGAAGGGACATGAATTTTCAAAATAATGGCAAAAAACCAAATCTAATTATGACCCCTAAAAATTTCCAATGTTTTAATTTCCAAATTTCTCTCTCTTAGCTGTACCATACATTTGATTTTTGCCTTTTAGAGCTTGTGAAGGTAGCAATGGAGGAGAGAGGAAGTTATTTAAACTTGTAAGACCTAAAACTTGATATAAATATTTAAACTAACATTTTTAAGTCCAAGAGACTCTCTAAAACCATTTTCACCTGCAAGTAGATCTTTCTAGGCCATACAGGTGCCCAAAAATGCTTGTAAATAAGTATTTCCCTCAATTTGGGCATTGAAATGCAAGTTTGTCAAAATATGACCCTATTATGACATTAAGTACATTTAAAAACTTCTTTAAATGTTTTACCTTGAGGGTGGTATGTATAACTCTTCAAAATTAGGCCAAACATTGACCAAAATGACTTTGTGGTGCATATCAACATAGTAAAAGGTTAATATATGACAATATTTATTTCAAGAAAAATTAAAAACATTTTATAATGACTCAATACCATGTCAAAACTTTTACCATACTTTAAAATACCAAGACCTTATAAATTACACCTAGGACTAGACAAGTACACATGAGACAAAACCTTGGACAAAGCTAGACAATGACTAATGTCACCACATGAAGACTATATAGGACCATTTAAGACCATTAAAAGATCATAACAATACCATATACAATCTTGAGTAACCCTATGAAAATTTTCAACCTATAAGGGTTGACAATTTTTGACTTGGAGTCAAAAAATGGTCAATAAATTGGCAATTCACAGGGGTAACATGCTTACAAGTCTAATGGATCAATGCCCTTATCTTTCCATTGGGAAATAGATTCACTCTTATACTTAAAAATGAAATTAACATGCCTCTATAAGACTCAAAATCACACCACACCACAAAAAAGAAGCAAACACACTATGCCAAAGGCATTTAGGGAAAACAAATAATAAGAAACACTCAAAACAACACACCTAACCTATTATGCATAGACCTCAAAATATGTTTTAGGTGATGAAACAACTCCTCTTTGATTCAAATAGAATTAAAAACAATGTTTCTATAGTCATAGCTTCTCCATGAGAACAAATCACCCTATGATGGATATTTTTCAAAGAAAACTTGCTTATGAAGGTCATCAAATGACTTACCATTCTTGAAACCTCTACTATATACAAGTTCATCACTTGAGATTCATTTGAATGATCTATTTATCTCTTCTTTAGGCATGCTTGACATTGTAGCCTATTTATTCTCTTTCATGCTCACTTAATAATTCTCAATTTTCTCTTTAGGAATCATGAGACTTTTCCCATTTTCACCTTCATTGAAACCATGATGTGATAGGTGTTTAGAAGCATCAAGATTACCTTATTTCTAGCCAAACACATCTACAAGTGCATCAAGATCAGATTGATGTCTACGTCACTTCTTAATCTTAAAAATTTACACTTTAAACTAAGTACACTCCTCCAAGATTTCCTTATGCTTTATTGGGACTTGAGACACTTCTTTATGTTAACTAGGTCCACTATTGACCTTATCATCAAGATCATGTTTATTTTGAGGAAGAGCAGGCTAATTTACCTTTTCAAACTCATGTATTATGGCATGGTACTACTACCATAGATCATCAAAATCCTATTTAATATCATTTTCATGAATCTCTTCCTCTTTGATAGACAAAATCATATATTTTTATTGATTGTCATGCTCTATTACACTTTGGGCATCATCATCATCATCATCTATATGAAAAAAATAGTTACCCCATGCAAATTTTTGAATAACATCATCAGAGCTTACCTTTGAGAACTAATCAACTTCTTCATAAATGATATATGTGCCCATATATATCTCTGTAATGAGTTTATATAGATCAAACCCATGTTGATCAGCTCCCCACTCATCAAGATAGAGGTCAAGTATGTAATCAAGAGGTGTTAAATATTCTTGGTCACTAGGATGGTCTTCCTATTCATTGATGGTGAATTTCATGTTATATGAGCTAGGTACATATGGCTCTACATGAAACCTTTAAAAAGTTTCAAATTTGATAGAGACCTTATAACCATACCTAGTCCTAAATGTGATTTAGGACCAATCTGAAGTCAAATATCCACTAATCTTAGCAGTAAAATTCCTTGATAAGAATAAGGCAAAGTGAGGTGGCACATTCACAACCACCACATATTGAGAGATAGAGAATGTAGAACAAGAATGGAGAGTGAGTTTTAAACCCTTGATGATGCCAAGTGTTTTGGCATCTGATCCATATAACTACAACACCCCCTTAGAGTGTGGCCAATACTTCAGCTTCAATTTAACTTCTACTTATTTAGGCATGAATGATGTACTTGTTATGTTATCAATCAAACAATTATGGAACAATGAATATCTAATGATGATAGAGAGGTAAAATTTAATAGTTTTATCCTTTCTTTCAATTTTTATTGGCTGCCCATCCTTGGTCTTCAATTCATTTGTCAAGACTACCCCTCTTTTACTAGGTTGCCTAGGTAATGCATTGATCTTGGAGAGCTCATTTTGGAGAAGGTATCTTTATCCTATAATGGAAATATTTCCTGTATTATGATTCTTACATGGACTTTCTTCATTTTCTTAAAAATATTCATAGTAGAGATGCCAACTTTATCGTGCCCTTTAGGAATTCTAACACTACCACTAGCTTGTGTCACTTGATGTATAGGAGAAGGCATAGAAAGAGCTTTAGCATTTTGAGTTTTATAATTTAATTGATCCATAGAGGATTCATTTTAAATACCCAATCCTTGAGCTGCTTAATATTTCATGTTTAGACCACCACTTGTCCCTTGTACTTCCTCAACCACTCTCTTCTTTGACCTTGTATTAACAACTATGGAGTTTAATCCAATGTTGAGATTACCTTGGTAGTTGACTGCACCTGAGTCTTCTTGATATTATTTCATCAAGGTAGCATTTTATTGATAATACCATCCATTTTTCTCTACTCTACTAGGCATATCTTCTTGAGTTAAATGGAAGTCATTGTTCCCCATTAAGTCATATAGGCTTGATTGAATCTATCATTTGTATAAGTGGAAGAGTCATGAGGTTAGTCCCATGAAGGTTGCTCTCTAATATCTTGTACAAGATTATTTTTCATAAATAAAAGTGATTTATAAGTAGAAGGAGCATCCTAATTTTATCCATTGTGTTGCCTGACTTGAGTTAGCTACCCTTGTCCTTGGTATTGACCTTGAAAAGTTTGTCTAGGATCTTGATAACCATTTCAAATAATTTAGACTTATTATCAATCCAATTAAAAATAAAATTATTATATAAAAATATAAATTTTTCAAAATTTTATAATTTTATATTATCTCAAGTGAAATATATGGGGAATAGATCCAAATTATTACCATAAACCTAGTCTAATTTATTTGAAATATATGAAAAATATTATTTTTATAACATTCTCTCTAGTTTGGTTTGGGGGGCATAAGTTCAAATTATCTGAAATGGTCCTTCCTCCATTTCTATTTTTGTTATTATCTCTTGATGGTTTGGATTTCTTCTCTACTTTCTTTAAGAGCCTTGACTAGTTCTTTTTCTTTTGACTTACTTGATTGATTAGGGGAAGCTTGGGTGTGGGGATGGGAGAAATGGTGGGAATAGGAGTTTACAAATAAGGAAACAAAGGCATGGGAGGTATAATTTCTATCTTACCATATTTAATAACAGAATTCTCAACATTTATATCAGTCTCATACATATTAGGCAAAGTATTCCCTCCCATGGATCGAATCAACATAGATATGTCACTATTAAAATATTTGAGGTAATAAATAAAATCATGATGGGAAATAGGCCTCACTAATATTTGGATCCTATCCCAAGTCTTTTGAAATCTTGTGTTGAATTCTTGAATGGCTTCTTGAGTGCTCTCTTTAATGTATTCAACTGCTTGGTCAAGGATAAATGATCATATTTGTCTTCAAATATCCTCCTCAAAGAATCACCCAATTCATGTCATGTAATGATAGAGTTGGGAGCCAAAGTGCCATACCAATCAATTTCCTTTCTCTTGAAATAAATATCCAGCAATATGATGACAACATTATCTTTATTGATGTTGTGTATATTGTAAAAGTTGGCAATGTTTCTTATGTGTTCAGTAGGAGTAGTGGAAACTTCTCCCATGTATGAAGACACACTTTTGATGGATTACATAGGGATCACATCATAGTTAGAAAGTGATAAATAACTATGGCCATTGAAGGTAACAAAATTTAGGTTCCTTGGGGTTGCCATCTTACAAATTAGACCCAAGAAAAGTCTCCTAATAGGTATATGAGTAGCAAAGCATTTCTTGGAGTATGGATGTGTGTTAGCAAACCTCTTTATTCTAAATGAATACTAAGGAAGATCTAAAAATTAAAATTTAATGACTTTAAAAGATGATATTCTCTTACCTTAGGTATGAAAATGAATTGGTAGTATGTAACCAAGAGCCAATGAGTGTTGGAGTCACCATATACTGCATGAAGGAAGCTTTACAGCTTTAGATTTGCCAAGATCAACATGTACCTTTGAAAAATTCTTGCACCATGAGGTCTACCAGATATTCTAAAAGTATTATCAATTAAATTTTCACCCTAAGGAGGGATAATCCAGACTCATTAAATTTGATGTAACATTGAAACACCTCAACATTGTGGGTGACCTATTAGAGAGGCGAATCTCTAATTTTAAGGGCTAACTCCCTTACACCACACATACAACTAACCACTAACCTAATTACTTTGAAGGAAAAGAGATAGAAGGAAATTAACACTAATCTAATATAGGTGATACACCAAAATTAAATCCACAATTCTACTTGAACCTGCACTATGAAAGATAATTTACAAAACTAATCTCAACACCCAAGGTTCTCCTAACAAAAGTTTTTCAACATGAAGGTAAGATACAATGTATTTATAAAAGTAGATGAATAGTAGGTTTGATCATAGACATTAATAATATTCCTTACACTTAAAGACATAAAAATTAACTAACTACACATCATGTGACCTGCTATAAGGAAGATTACTTACACAAAGCATGAAAGAGTGAGATGAACAGAAGGAGAGTTAACTATCACTTGCCATTCAACTATGAACTACTTGATACACTTAAATAAGAATTTGATGAATCAAAACCAGCTTGAAATATTTTATTCAAAATAAAAACTAGTATTCAAATTAGTATGGCTTGACCATACCAAATGTGGATGTCTTATAAGGCCAAAAGTGACAACTTATATAGAGAAGAGAGGAAGAGAGAGAGAGGGGGGGGCATAGAAGAAGGAGATTGGAAAGTATACACATGATATTTAAAAAAAAAGAGGGATTTATAAACTATTTAAATAGGTCCTAAAGGACATATGTATCTCCTTTAAATATTTTCCATCATCCAAGTGGAATAAGAGTTAAAAATTTAGCTTAACACCTTGCATAACTCCTCAAAACTACCCTTCTTTGCATATGAGAAGTGACAAATGAAAATTTTCATAATAAATTCATCATGAGAAAATTTCATACATATCATTTTACACCTATCATTCATTTATAACTCCCCTGATTTGATGTTTCAGTTGCAATCATCATCTATATGGTTAGGTGTCTTAAAACCCCATCATCTCCCACGCCTAGCCTTGTCCAAGTGGTTCAAAACTTGGGCTAATCTTATTCAAGGAATTTTATTTCTAGGAAATACATTAAAACACCTTATTATACCTAAATCAATCCATTTTGTCTCATGAAACAACACTGAAAAATTTATTAAGCTCCTCAAGATCTCATTAGGCCTCTTTTCTTTATAGCCCTAAAATCATGTAAACTTCCTTGTGTAGAGAAGCGTACATGTGAAAATAACAAAATATGGACATATTTGATGACCCAGTATAGGTTTACAACTCCATACTAGGTTTTAGGTCCTGATAATGAGTTAAAGTATCATTTTTTTGCCTTTCTCTCTCTTTAATTAGGCCTCTTTGTCTAGAAGCCTAATTTTCTATTCCAGATATCTCCCACACATGTGAAACCAACCAAAAAAATGTAATTAAATTTACCTATCTTATCACAAACATCCATGTCAAATTTTAGGTCCTGAGACCTTGTGGAAGTATAAGAACCATGAAATGGTCTTAAAACCTAGTCTCATTTTGAACCTGTTGAAGACTTCCTTGAAAAATGAAGTTTGTTTGGTCACTTATAGGATGTATTGTATATATTTTTATGATTTAATATATGAAAGACATCCCCAATTACATATCCCAATAGTTTTCAAGTTTCCAGCTGTCTAAAACCCTATAAAACATTAAAAATATTTATAAAATAGGGAATTTAATGTCATCCATATAGTTTCAAGTACATATGAAGTACATGATTAGAAGATAATTTGAGTCTATAAATTTTTTTATTATGTTAGAGGATCAAACCAGATCATCTCATGTGCTTTGGAGACCAATCGTCCACATCAGGTCTTTACTAGGGATTTAGGAGGGTTTATAGTGGCCTATGATGTTAATGATTATTCATAAACCCTAGGTCCTAAACCCCTAAACCAATACCACAAATTTTGAGTGTAATATCGCCCCCAACTATCCACATGTGCTCAATATCCCATGCATCTTGTCCATATAATACTGAGTGCAATAAGCTGACTTTTGGTATGTAAATAAGGCATTCGAGAGGGGTTGACAGTATTAGGCATTGTTCATACATGTGATGAGTCTAATACAATAATTGAAACCATAAGGTTTAATTTTAATAACCCATTTATCATCCCTGAATACTTTTTGTTCCCATGCATAGTGTCATGGTCTCAACAAGTGGATAAAAGTCTAGCTTTAGACTATAGTCTTGCATGAGAGGAGTTCAAGGTGGTCTTGAGAGTATAGATGGCACTTTCCTTTCCTTCCAATATCCATGGATTATATTTAAACTTTAAAATTACTCAAAATTAAACTTTACTTCTAACAATTCACTCTTTTCATGACTTTCTATATGGTCTGACTGTGAAGTGTTGGGCTTACCAGGCTTAGGCAGAGTCTTAGATATTTGCCTCATTTTAGGTGAGTCTTAGGGTCTTATGGAACCATATTAGCATATATATCATATAAATATATACTTTAATCCCTATATAGGTCATTATTTCTCTCAAGACAAGTAGCCTTTTGCAATTGAACTAGGCAAACTTACAGGGTGCGAGTTGATTGTGTGTACAGGCTTTAGATGAACTTATCTTGAACAGTGTCTTTGGTCAATTATTCCCATTTAATTTGATATTAAAATTATCTCATTGAATTTTTTTTCCACCTAAGATATATTTAAATGTTTCCTTTATTATCTTTTCTCCTCCTTCAGGGTTGAAACCAGCCTGTTCTTCTTAGCAACCTATAGGTGTTCATTGAAGAAGTCTGAGTGTATTTTTGGGTTTTAGGACTTAAATTATCAAACCTTGAACTAGGTCATGGAATATTTAAAGTTTTAAACTTCATGGAGGCTTCCTCTCATTTTTATACTAGTTCTAATGGCTCTTTCATAGCATCTTTAGTCCTATTTACCTTCTTTTCTTCATACACAAGCTGGTATATGAGTATTTAGGCCTATACATATAATCCTCTTAACATTTATTGATTTTCAAGTAACTTAGGTTCCTTAATTTTTTTTACCTTATAATATTTACATATTTAATAAGTTACGCTTCCAAAACCTATCTTTGTTTTAGGGAAATTAGCTCTCATGGTTCAAAATGGGGACCTACATGTCTGTAACCTGTAGGTCTCTATTCTACTTGTATAAAATGTTAAGAGGGAGTATATTGAATCATTTTGACACTTTAATATTGTTAGATATTGTCCCATTTATTTATCACCCTCTCAATAAGCTTATATATCTCTTGACCAAGCACTATATCATCCTCAACTTGTCCATTTGGTTCATACAGGCTTATAAATATAGTCAGTTTATAAGTAAGGTATATACATGGAATTTGGAGTTTTTTCACTCATTCATATATATTATTAATGGAAGTGGAGTATATTAGGGTGAAATTAATGTTTTAAATTGAGTACCATATATTATCCACTACTTGAACATGTTCAACATAGAACTTAGACTCAATGAATGTTCACTTATAGGTTTGCAGACTTGTGAGTGACTAAAACACTTTATAGCCTTATTTGAAAGTATAATTTTATATCTATTCTCATTACCTTGGACTCATAAACTTATAAATATTAATCTCTCATGATACATTAGGATTTATTTTCACATGGGCCAATATTAGAGGTTACGCTTGTAAGAGCCATTGATCAACTGTTTCATACTTTTTAGAGTAAGAAATATGATATTTATTGAAAGATTTTCAAGAAGGAGCCATATTTAGAGAGATAAAATATGAATCATGGGATATTTATTTTATTTTCCATGAAAAACTAAATGATTTAAACCTATGAAAGTGATAGTCCTTAAAAACAACCAAACACTTGCAATAGGTGTGACTAAAACACCTTACACTTGAGACACTCTCTCCTTGATGAAGTCAATTCATGAAGTTGAATTGGTTGATTAAATTACCATTTAAAGGATACATTTGAACTATTAAAACATTCCAAAAAACCATTCTCCTCCATTGAATTATGGCATGAAGAAATAGGAGCAAAGCTAGACCCTGCTTGAATGGACAAGGCTTAATGACATGCTATTACTCTTAATGATTATTCATAAAGGAGGGGAGATGAATATTAAAACCAATTACAATAAATTTAATCTTATTATGACCCCTAAAAATGGCCAAATTTTCATATTTTAACTTTCTCTCTCATCATCATACCATGCATTTGATTTTTGCCTTTATGAGCTTATGAAGGCAGCAATGGAGGAGATAGGAAGTTGTTTACACATTTTTGACTTGAAACTTGATCAAAATATTGAAACTAACCTGTGAAATTCCAATATACTCTTTGAAACCATTTCTACTTTCAAGTATATCTTTCAAGGTCGTACAAGTGCCTAAAAGTGCTTATAAAGGAGTATTTTCATCAATTTGGGCATTGAAATGCAAGTTTGTCAGTATCTAACCATTATATGACCCTCCAATGACAATCAGTATATTTTGAAACTTCTTTAAATGTTTTTCCTTGATGGTGATATTTATAAATCTTTAAAATTAGGTCAAAAGGTGAAAAAATGACTTTATGGTGCATATCAACATAGTAAAAGGTTAATATATGATAATATATATTTCAAGGCACATTAAAAACATTTTATAGTGACTAAATTCCATGTCAAACATTTTACTATGCTTGAAAACACCAAGACCTTATAAATGACCCTTAGGACTAAACAAGTACACATGAGATGAAACCTTAGACAAAGCTAGACAATGACTCATGTGACCATAAGAAGACCATTTAAGACCATAAAAATATCATAAAAACACCATATACAAGCTTGAGTAATCATACAAAAAGTTTCAAATATATGGACTGACCATTTTTGTCTCAGGGTTAAAAATTATCAGTAGGAACCTCATATATACATAAGTAATCTGATTATTAGAATATCAAGATGCATTCATAGAATGGGTCAAGAAGTGTTGTTTAGAGGGGCTTGTCAAGATGGCCCAATATGACATGGAACCTAATTTAGTAATTTTTTTGCTTAAAATCTACAACCATTTGGAATATATGTTAACCACAAAGCTAAAATCATGGGTTTTCTAATTTGGGATTAGCCCCTATTTCCAATATTATCAGTGACGTCAAAGGCAATTTGAAGAGAAGTGATTGAATAATGAAGAGAAGTGTTGAAATGGAGTTAACAGACTCACCCAGTATGAAGAGAAGTGATTGAATAATGAAGAGTAACATTGAAATGGAGTTCAATTCATTTGTCTAAATGATGGCCAACTACCTTTGTTAACATCCAAGTTTTGGTAACCAGAATCACCACCCAAGTCTAATGAATGATTATTTAAAATTAAGGGCTAACCAACTTTGGAGAGGTCATATCCCTTAGAATAAATCACACCCTTTCAAAGAGGCATAAGGAAAGTATAAATATATTAAAAAAAATTGGAAAGAAAGTATATAATAAAAGTGGAAGTGTGAGATTTGTGAAGAAGAGACAGAAGCAAGTGTGTGGAGAATAAAAAGATATATCATACAAACACATGCACATTTGAAGAATGGAATTATTTCTCTCTATCATTTGAGCATAAGCAATTTTTTGTGGAGAAGAAGAAGATAAGATTGAATTTTCTATCATTCATTGATAAAGCAACAACAGTAAGGTGGAGGATTATTTTATTGGAGTTCAGTGCCTCAGATCAAAGAGATGGGTGTCTCTTACTAAGTTGTTTCTTAGCAGTGGAGATTGATGTCTCCAATAGGTTAGTGCCTACAAATTACTTAGCAGTGGGTATTGGTGTCTCTTATAGATAGGTGCCTACAAATTTTATAATAATAATTTTATCTGTGGCTAGATTTGGATGGTAGATCCAAGTAGTCCTTTCTCTATGGTTTATCTCGAAAGGGTTTCCACATAAATCTTGTGTTCTTCTTGTGTCCTTAATTTTTGATATTATGTGATGGTATTATTATGATAATCAATTTAAAAAATTAGAAGATTACCTTATACATATTCACCCCTTTCTCAGTATAAGTGTGTGCTCATCAATTGGTATTAGAACAGTTCATCCAAAAATAACCTAATTACTAGAAGGTATATCTTGGGACAACACATAGCTAGACAAGAAGGTTTCTCCACAAACAAGGATCCATTATTTGATGGAACAAATTATGCATTTTGGAGCATAAAGATGAAAACATATCTAATAGCCCTTGGATTTGATATATGTAAAATAGTAGTAACTAGATATATAACACCATAAACTCCACCAATGGATAAAACAGTAAAGAAGGCAAGCGAAAATGATGTAAAATCCATTAACATAATTTTGTGTGACTTATCAGAATCATAATTTGTCAAAGTAATGCATTATAATTTAGCAAAAGACATCTAGGATAAACTTCAAACAATCTATGAGGTTGATGATAAGATAAATAAAGCTAAGCTTAAAAAACATAGAAGATAATTCAAAAGATTGAAAATGAAGGATAAAGAAAACATTGTTGTCTATTTACTTCACATGGATGAGATTGTTAACACCATCAGAGGGCTTGTTGAAAAAGTTGAAGAATCCATAATATTTCAAAAGGTACAAAGGTATCCACCCTTAATATTTGATGTAAAAGTTTTTGATATTAAAAATATAAAGGATCTAGACTCATTAACAATGGATGAGCTACATGCGATAATCATGGATTTTGAAATGAGAACCAAAAAAATAAATGCCATCAAAAAGGGAAGCAACCTTCAAAGCTTCAAATAAATGGAAAAATAGAGAGCCTGAATCAAGTGATAGCACCAACGATGAACAAGATGAGAAGGAGGCTTTATTTGTCAAATTTTTTAAAAATGGATTTGACAAATACATAGGTAAGCTACCTCTCAAGTGTTTCAATTATAGTAAAATCTGACATTTTATTGATAAATGTCCACATAAGGATGATAGCGATGATGAGGAAAATCATAATGAAGAAAGGAATAAGAATGAAATCAAACCTCAATACAATAAAAGCTTCAACTAAAATAAATATAAGAAAAAAATTGATAAGCACAAGAAAAGCCTTTGTTCCAAAAAGGATAGTAGCTCAGCTGAGGGGAGCAATGAGAACATATCATATAGTGACAGGGAAGAAACTATGTTCATGGTAATAGAAATAAAGAGTGATGTCATGGCAAATGAAGATAACTTTGTGAGTGAAGGCAAAGAAGAGATGAATTTAAAAGAAGAAGAATATGATGAAAATGAAGATGAAGTGGATCTTTAAGGAGAACTCATTTGTACCTTAAGAATGATCAAGAATCTTAAGAAAAAGAATTTGAAACAAAAATTATCACTTCAAAAATATGAAGAGGATTATGTTTTAAAAAACAAGAATGTCATAAAGTGTTGAAGAATCAGAAAAGACTACCACCAGCCTTAAAATTCAACTAAAGGAGGTGAAAAGGATAGAAGAGGAGGTGTGAATCTAATTAAAGACAAAATAAAAAAAATTGTGAGAGGCTAGAGTCCAAAATTATTTCCTTGAGGAAGGAACTAGATAAAAAGACGGCTAAGCTAAACAAGAGTCTTAAGTTTGAGAAGAGTACCAAGATTTTGGATGATATTATAGATGGATAGAGGTCACCATCTATAAATACTGGTCTTGGATATAAGGAAAATAGGATGGCAAATAAAGAAGACTCTAATATGACACCGAAGAAGTCAAATGAAGAAAAACCAAAGAATTATGTTGAAGCCCTAAAATGCCCTATCAAAATTCTAATCAAAAAGAAGAAAAAAATGAAATTCCTTAGAAAACCAAAATTCTTCACGAAGATAAAAAGGATAAAAATACATCCAAAAGATCATTTCCTCCAAGGCAAGCACATATGACTAGGTTCCAGAGTTCCTTTTATGGTTATTGTTATTTTTGTAATCATTTTGGTCATAAAGTTAGAGATTGTAGGGCGTGTGCAATAAATGATTTTATATCAAATAATAACATAAGTTCTTATTGATCTTAAAATAAAAACTATAATCCATTTGCTCCTTTAGTAGATTACAATGTCAAATGCTATAAGTGCAACAAATTTGGACATATAATATGCTTCTGTAGAAGTGGTTTTGTGGAACCTCTTAGACAAAACAAGAAGGTGGATACCATTGGCAATAAAAAGGAAGAAACTATAAAATTTTGAAGTAGGGGCAAGAAAAGGAGAGAACTATGCTTGTGCAAACTGCATTTCATGCATAAGAAGTATCACTAAGAACATAAAAAATGCACCAATTTAGGGGGAGCTAATCACTGAATTATCTTTCAGATCCATAGATTATTTGGTGATATGCATTGAAAAGATAGATAAAGATAAGATAATGAATATTCTTTGTGTGAGTGATCATTCAAGTGATGGTAATGTTATTAGAAATTGTTCAAAGAAGTAGGAACAAAATAGAAAATAAAATGTTGTGTCTTGGAATTCAATAATTTTAGTATACTAATCATAGAGAATGAAGTCAATATGAATTGGAGTTTCCACTATGAAATGAATCATAGATGTTGTAGAATATACAACATAATGAAATCAGTCAGGGTGCATTACAACTTATAACATGCATGGGCTAGTGTCAAGTACAAAGTGTAGAAGGTAGCTCAGATCTAGCAAGTGATCAAGCTAGGAATGTGAATGAGAAAATGGAGCATGGTATGCAGATATAAATGGAAGTGGAAAAGAGGATTTACCATTTGAGGAACTAGAGATAATCTAGATGGATGTAGATGATGTCAAAGATCCCATATTTGATCAAATTCAAGGAGAGAAAATGAGAGAAGAAGTCCTTATGAAAAAGGATAGGGATGAGTATAAAGATAATCATTTAGTTTTGGTGATGTTGAATAAGTTGACATGGATGTTTCCTATGATTTATTTGAGAACATCCCTTTGTCATTGATGTCAAAGGGGGAGAGTTACAAAAAGGGGGAGAATTATTTTTTTGTTGCATTTATAGATTATTTCTTTGTAGGGTTACCATCAATGATAAAAGGGGAGATTGTAGGAAATATTTTGATAGATGTCAAAGGCAATGTAAATAGCATTGATTCAAGAATGATGAGCAACATTGAAATGGAGTTAACAGACTCACCTATAGTGAAGAGTAGTGATTGTAGATTGAAGAATAATGTTGAAATAGAGTACAAATAATTTGTATTAAATGATGGCCAACCACCTTTGTTATCATCCAAGTTTTGGAAATAATAATCACCACTCATGTTTAATGAATGATAATCTAAAATGAAGGGCTGACCACATTTGGAGAGGTCGTATCCCTCGGGAGAAATCGTACCCTTTCGAAGATGCATAAGGAAGGTATAAATATATAGAAAATTTGGAGAGAAATTATGGAATAGAAGTGGTAGTGTGAGATATGTGAAGAAGAGAAGGAAGCAAGTGTGTGGAGAATAAAAAGATATATCATACAAACACATGCAAATTTGAATAATGGAATTAATTCTTTCTATCATTTGAGCATAAGAAAAATTTTATGGAGAAGAAGAGGAGATTGAATTTTCCATCATTCATTGATGAAGTAACAATATTAATGTGGAAGATTATTTCAGTGGAGGTCAGTGCCTCAAATCAAAGAGATGCGTGTCTCTTACTAATTTGGTGCTTAGTAATGGGGATTGGTGTCTCCACTAGATCAGTGCCTAAAAATTACTTGACAGTGGGGATTGGTGTCTCCAGTAGGTTGGTGCTTACAAATTGTGTAATAAAATTTTTACTTACGGCTAGATTTGGATAATAGATCCAAGTAGTCCTTTTTCTATGGTTTTCCACGTAAATCTTGTGTTCTTATGTTCTTAATTATTGATGTTGTGTGATTGATATTATTGTGATAATGAATTTTAAAAAGTAGAAGATTACCTTATACTGATTCACCCCCCCCTCCCCTGCTCTTATTATAAGCATGTGTTCATCAACCCCAAAGACATCCATCACTTAATAGGGCTTGCACACAAAATTTTAACCCTATGACCAACCATGCCTTACTAACAGACCAGGATAAGAAGTATCTAGATTTCCACTACGACTTACAGATGGATGGTTCATACTTTTGTGTTAAATTATTAATATTATCATTTATATTTTATTTTAAAATTTATGTCTATTAAACATCGTTAAAAAATACTTCCATTATAGCTTCCCACACTCACAACAAAAGGGACCTCTCTATATAATATGTAAACCATCATTTTCTTCTAGCCATGATTGATTTATTTCAAGCCATAATTATACTATAGGGAAGAGCATCATACATTCTGGTCCAGGCTATTGTCTACATCTTGCGTAGTCTGAGTGGCCAACAATATGATTGGTGTTTGTATTTGTCAAGAAAGATTATGAGTGATTTATCTTATGCTATTATTATTGATAATTCAAATTTTTCATGTACCAATGATAATATTACTTTTTACAATGAGGTATTTCACTAGTTAGAAAGCATGAATATTCCTACTACTCTTCACAACAAAATGAAGCCCAACTTTCTTTCTATTGCAGATCAAGAGGTGAAATAAATTTTGAAATTGTATTTTAAATTATTGAAAAATTATTTAATGTACTATATTTGATTGATTTAATATTCTTCTCCTTAGAGAAAAAAACCTCTACAACTATTTTCAATAAAATAGGTTGCGGTAAAATTTTGCCAACCCCTTGAGGCCTATGGAAAATCAAACATGAATGCAAAATCATCCCCTCATCCATAGAAGAAGACCTTATAAGATAGTCATGCAAATTGTCCTCCACCCATTCCTTGGGGGATTAAATTCCAAGGCTAGGATAATGCAACATAAACTCACACTATAGTTATTCTAACCACCACTAAATATTATGTAACATGATTTTGTTAATCATCTCCATTTAGCATATTAGAAACTCATTAAATTGAGTCTCAACATTTTGAATCCATGTAAATAATTACTGGGCATTTAAGGCATGTGAGAGGCTTTAATGTTTGGGAGTGGCATGACATTTCTCCTTGTCAGAGATTTCTTGTACATTTCATGAGTTGTATGCTACTAGCACTCACCTAAATATTAATCGCTTCATCACACTGACATATTGTGCTAAGAACTAGAGGCTAACCTGAGGTGTAAAGAGAAAACATCAAATCATAGTTGGGTTAGTTACACAAAGATGACATTCATAAATTATCCTCACACATGTGTTAATGAATACTTGAAATTATAATACAAGTAACTATATTAAAATTTACATTCAATAAATATTACATTTATCATATTTGAACCAAGTTAATACAACACATAAGTGTGATAAACACTAATATTAAAGATTGATATTTTTCCATTCAAATTTATCAATTACATAAATAATGATATAATTTTATAACATACCATATTTTATTTATGTAATTTTATAACATACCATATTCTACTACAAACTATTAAAATTCTAAATGACATTGCCTTGACAATTCGACAACATAAAAGTATTAACTCTAAATAACTATATTTAAAACAAAGGAACGACTAACCTTTATAGAATTCAAGCACTACATCCCTTAATGCATGCTTTAAATATTAGACAACCACCACCTTATATAAATAGTAGTCATAACTATTTATATTGAATGTATTAATTCTAACAACCTCTTATATCACTGCCACTTTGCTAGATTTGTGCTAAAGCTGTTATATTTTAATATTTATTCTAGTTGATTTGCTTCACTGGCCCAGCCTATAGTTATTTATTTTTCACTCCACAGTCTACACAACCTTCTCCCCAACTTGGAACTCCTTATTTCAAGAAGGGCAATGTGCCTTCAAATGTACATGACTTCAAGACTTGGTCAATATTCTGTTAACTGCTCCCAGGTCTTCAAGTATATTTGTGAGTTTTCATCCTGGTGAACTGTTTTAAATTTTTGGTATTGGTATTGTGTATGGTCTTGAAAATACACAAATGCTTTGTGCCATGCTATCTTCAGAAGCGTGTGCTTCCATGCTTAGCCAAAACTAGCTCCAACACTCTTCCTTTATTAGTCATGCTCTGTATTTAATATATCTCATTTTTTCATGGTATGAAATAATGCTTTTTCCAAATGTGAAAGGGTGCATATGTTGAAGGAGCAGCGTCGGGCTCCCACTTGTAGCCCAACTTATTATATTATTTAAGACATAATTTATTTGGTGGAGGCCGACAGGGAAATTGAAGAGATGCATCTCTTTCCTCTCACTTGTATATATATAGAGATGTTGAAGGAGTAACATCGGGCTCCCAATTCTAGCCCAACTTATTGTATTATTTAAGATATAATTTGTTTGGTGGAGGTTGACAGGGAGATTGAAGAGATGTGTCTCTTTACTCTCACTTGGATATATATAGTGATTTCTCATTGTTCAAGAGATTTTATAAAGAAGGATATCATAAAAACTAACATGGACCATCCTAGTAATCGAACCTAGGACCATCCATATACTGTTGGAGTGTTTTACCACTGAGCCACTGGCCCCTCTTGGACCAGTCCATCTTTGGTCCAAGTGTGGCTTAACACCAACACCCCCCCTTAAGCCACACCTCTCGTGTGCTTTGGGCTCCTTGCCTGGGCCTGGCTCTGATACCATGTGGGTATATTGTTGTGTTCATTGTTCATTGTGTTGCATTTTTTTGATTGTTTCAATTATGATCATAAAACTAACATGGTATTAGAGCAGGTTTGAATAACATCGTGATCAGATTTATCATTGCATCAATACTCTATTGATCTTTATATCTCTTGTCTATCCCTATTTTAGTCAAGATGGTGAATGGTCTTAAAACTAAGGATAGAGTCAAAGGAGCATCCAACTTCACATCTTGCAGGTAAAGAATCATGCTCACCTTGGAAGAAAATGACTTGGCTGAGTTTTTGGAAACCAAAGTTCCCGAACCATCGAAGAAGAAGAGAAGTTGCAGTTGAAAAAAAAAGACATCAAGGCGAAGAAGATATTAGTTTTGACAAATCCCATGCTTAGAAAAAGTTGTATCAGAATTCAAAGTAGACGCAGCAACAAATATGTAAAAGTTACTCAGCATGGCAGACTTATGATTAGTCTACGACAATAATAATACCGATGTTTATCTCGTGCTCATCAATCAGAGTAAATTGTTGAGATGCTGCCCCAACCTCCTGTACTGAGTATACATTCAAGCCTAGTGAAAAGAGGTAGCCATTCAAGCTGAGTTTCTATCTAGTTAATAATTAAGCATGGGCAGATCTCCATGCTGCTCTATACTTTTTGTCCTCAATCACGGTGCTTGGACTGTGCAAGAGGATTTGGTTTTGAGCAAATATATCACAGTTCATGGTGAGGGTGGATGTAGCTTTCTCCCCAAAATACTGGTAAATAGGTGGTCATTGATTGTTGGATGATTTCCAAATTGAACAGACAATGAGATCAATAATTACTGGAACACTCACCTCAGCAAGAAGACCTTGGTAGAGAAAGATCCTCTTTCCAAACAACGCACAGAATCAAAACCTACTCTTCCTGCAAGTGATCGTGTGTTTAAATCTACCACGCTTAAAGTTAAAGCAGTGAGAGTGGTGAAGGTCCACAACAAATATTTGGCATGTGGTAATTCAAATCCTCAAGTCTTAAAGCCCAATGATACGAATAGCTCCAAATCGGCCCTAGAGTTATTCATGGAGGAATTGATGATAAAACATGATTCTGACTTCATAATATGGAACGATATCACTGAATTGGGATCTCTGTCTATTTAAATTAATGGGCATTACTATCTCCCTTGTGTTCTGAGATTTGACAACGGAGGGGAGTACACCTCTGAAGAATTCTATAAATTTTGCATCGAATTAGGGATTAAGAGGGAGTTATGTGTCCCTTACAATCCTCAACAGAATGGTGTTGCAGAAAGGAAGAATAGATCTATTGTAGAAGCCGACAAATCTATGATAATGAGTTCTTCTCCGTGAGAGAAGTTTGAGGTGAAATCCCTTGATAATGAGTTCTTCTTTGTGAGAGAAGTTCAAGGTGAAATCCCTTGAGAACGAGTTCTTCTCTGTGAGAGAAGTTTGAGGTGAAATCCATTGATAACGAGTTCTTCTCTATGAGAGAAGTTTCGAGGTGAAATCCCTTGATAACGAGTTCTTCTCTATGAGAGAAATTTCGAGGTGAAATCCCTTGATAATGAGTTCTTTTCTGTGAGAAAATTTTGAGGTGAAATCCCTTGATAATGAGTTCTTCTCTGTGAGAGAAGTTTGAGGTGAAATCCCTTGATAACGAGTTCTTCTCTGTGAGAGAAGTTCGAGGTTAAATCCCTTGATAATGAGTTCTTTTCTGTGAGAAAATTTTGAGGTGAAATCCCTTGATAATGAGTTCTTCTCTGTGAGAGAAGTTTGAGGTGAAATCCCTTGATAACGAGTTCTTCTCCGTGAGAGAAGTTCGAGGTGAAATCCCTTGATAATGAGTTCTTCTCTGTGAGAGAAGTTCGAGGTGAAATCCCTTGATAACGAGTTCTTCTCTATGAGAGAAGTTCGAGGTGAAATCCCTTGATAACGAGTTCTTCTCTATGAGAGAAGTTCGAGGCGAAATCCCTTGATAACAAGTTCTTCTCTATGAGAGAAGTTCAAGGTGAAATCCCTTGATTCCACCCTCTAGGAGAACCATGGTGGATGTCATGTAAAGTGATGAACACTTGTACATACTATACATTATTGTAGCCATTGTGGTTGACATCACGCTGAGGTGATATGTCTTATGAAGCTAGAAGTATCCTCCCTAGATGAGAGGGAGTGTTGATGTTGAAGGAACAGGTGTCGGGCTCCCATTTCCAGCCCAACTTATTTAAGACATAATTTGTTTAGTGGAGGCCGACACGGAGATTGAAGAGATGAGTCTCTTTCGTCTCACTTGTATATATATAGAGTGATTTCTCATTGTTTAACATAAGGAGAAGTATAATTGAAAAGACAGATCAGACTTCTAAGGAGTAGATCAAGTTATTTCAAGAGCAAACTCAGATTTATCAAGTGTGATCTTATTCATTGTGCTTCAAGAAGTGAAGCCATACTTGTAGGCCTTGGATTTGGCCATTGTAAAGTAGATTGTTGTTCTTATCATTCAATATATAAGAGATATATTGTTGCTGGGTTTTTCCCTTCAAGTTGGAGGGTTTTTCCAAGGTATATTGTTGTGTTCATTGTTCATTGTGTTGCATTTTTCTGATTGTTTCAATTCTGATCATAAAACTAACATCATATATTGCTTTGGTGGTGACTGCTACACAGGTTCCCCCTTTGTCTTGGCTGCATCCTCTGATGGTTGAAGTTGTTGATCATGATATTTTACAATAAAAGTTGGCTTGGCTGCATTCTATGATGGATGAAGTTGTTGGTCATGGTATTTTAAGATAGAATTTTGATAATAAGTAGAAAAGAAGAGTCACTTGTTAATCAGTGTTTTACTTCAGATTTTTAATATATTTTATTTTTCCAGATTAGTCTTTTGTCAAACATTTTTTAATTATTTTTTAGTATATATATATATATATATATATTTTAAAATCTTATTTAATTATCATCATAAACAATAAGAATTTTATTTAATTTTTCGGTTGCAATATAACTTAATGCTAACCTTTAAAAAACTATACATTAATGTTAAACTTATACTTAAAAATCCCTGAAAGATAAACTCAGAACTTTATCTTATTGTTGAATGAATAAATATTACAATAAATACCTTCTATGGACAAGCGAGAAACTTCTTAAATTTCACATTAACTTCCATTGCGGTTACCTTGTAAATCGGATGCCGCCTCCACTGGAGATAAATTTGTGATGCCTCCGGCAGACCTTAATTCTATGAGATAAAACATTTACAATCAAATTAAAATACATATATTCAATCATATTTATTATCTAGTTAAGTTAATTTATGCCATAAATGTGTTGATGGCGTGGGGGTGGATAGACAGACGGTGGAATATGAGATAAACAGTTGGCATTCTTATAAGAAGATGGAGGAGGATAACCCTGCATCCATGTCGATGGCACGCCCATTGCCGTGTTTTGCTGCACCTCATGACGCTGAGTACCGTACGTTCCGTTTGCCACAACAGAATTAATGTTTTCATAACTCCCAAATTTATCGGGAAAAATCGAAATAGGAGAACTCAAAGTTTTAGGAGGATTAAAGTTTTGTAAGAAACGCACAGAAAGATCAATGGTACCATGAGGCTTCCCTGTGATGGTCTTCAAACGATAGCACAGACAATGTAAAGCATCGGTGCTTGCTGCCAAATCGCAATGTGTTTAATAGGTCCACGTTTCGTACACGGTTAATTAACCCTCATGCTTGTTTCCGACTACTTTCTGATTAGTTGCCCCAATTTTATTGGGGCAAATACATTCCGAATAAATCAGGTTTAAATCTTACCAGCGATTATGTTATTTAGAGTCGAAAACATATAAATGAATGAATTGATATAGTGGAAATAAAATGTATGGATAATTTTTTTTGGTCATAAGAATTGTTTTTGGGTTGTTTGGCTTTTAAGTTTTTTTTCATATTTTTAAATTTCATGTTTGTCATTGATAACAATGTGTGAGAGATTGTAATTATAGTAAAAGTAGTGGACATAATTATGTATCTGAATTTTTAGGTTTTGTAGACAATCAAGGTCAATCATAGCTCTATGTTTACCAAAATTTGATCTTGATATTTGTAAGGTTTGGAAAATTTGGAATTTGTTATGTTATGTTTTACCTTGGTGTTTAATGTAATAAATTCAAATAACAACAAAAGCACATATGATGGAGCAATCAAGGACATTCAAAAGTATGTTTTGAATATGAGTCAAGTGTGAAGTAAAGTAAAGTGAAAGTTTGCACATGAAAGAGAGTTCATTTGTACATGGTTGTTTAGAATTCATTTTTAATAGGAATTTTGACTTTAATTTGTGGTTGTGGCAATGTCACTATAGACACCTAAAATCAGACATTTCATATTGATTTTAATTATACGCTAATTCTATACTAATAACGTCCTTAAATAAGTCTTCTATCCACACTAACATCCCTATCACAATAACTATTCATCACCCCCTAGCCAATTAATCCCTTCTTTCACAACTATACCCAATCCCACAAAAATCACATCATATTCCACCAATTAATTAATCTCAATTTATTAACTGATCCATCCCTAGTCTAAAATTTCATGGCTTTTGAATATTTCTATTTTATAAAATCATAAAAATCTAAAGATCCTCACATCACTCTCAAATTCCTATGCAATCTCTCGTTATCCCATAAAACTAATTTTTAATTCATTCTTTGAATCCCCACATAATCAACCCTTCTTCCAATGTAAGTCATCCCCATACCTCATCATTACATCTAATTACAAATCCCAACCAACTTCATTAACTTCCTCAACCTCCCTCCTTTGACCATCCTCCACCCTTAATCTTCAAGTAAGACCAATGCTCCACATTAGTTCACAAAATCTATAAATGGAGGGTTCACCTTCTCATTCCATCATCTCTTCCAAAGGTAGCGAAGCTTTTCCAAATCTTAAGATCAAGTCAAACAGCAATCTTGAAAGGGATTATGCTATCGAAACACTCATGTGCCATTCAAAAAGCCTTGCAACTACATCCAAATCAAATCTAGGCAAGTCTCTACAACAAAAGAGGAGTAAATAGCCTTGGTATGTCAAGGTGATAGTCTACTTATTTCATCTTTGACCTCAATATGATGTATAAACTTCATTGTTTACTTAGCATTTCTATTTTATGCTTTGTTGATTACCTAACAATTAAAAATTTGCTAACTCTAATACTTTCTTGTGTGTGTACATTTGGCATGCCTAGTGGGAATCTCAACATAAAAATCCATTATCAATTTCATTACTTAATGTATGATTGTATATTTGGGATGAATCTAAGCTAGTTTGTGTCAAAATTCATACAAATTAGGTCAATATAATTGTTCCCTGGCATTTGATGGGTTCGCCCTATCGCATGATGATTTTACCCATGAAAATAATAAGATCACTTTATGTATTGGTGAGATATCAAAAATCTATTTTATATTTTTTTGTCATTAGTAGGTTACCCTGTGGATCGATGGGTTAACCCTATCAATTGGTGAAATCACTCTGTTTATTAGAGAGATAGCAAGCAGTTTGGTTTTGGTCATTAGCAGGTTTATCTATGGATCAACAGGTTCACCCTATCAATTGGCAATATAGCACTATGTATTAGTGAGATTGTAAAAAATCTATTTTTCTATTTTCTTGTCATTAGCAAGTTTATTTGTGGATCGATGGGTTTGCCCTATCAATTGGCAGTATCACCCTGTGTATCAATGAGATTGTAAATAATTTATTTTTTTATTTTCTTGTCTTTAGTAGGTCTCCTTATGGATCAACAGGTTCATCCTGTCAATTGGTGATATTGCATTATGTAACGATGAGATCACAAATAGTTAGTTTTGTCTATTTTCTAGTCATTAGTGAGTTTTCCATGCAAATCAGTATTATTGCCCTGTGTTTTTGGTGATTTTGTATTTTGATGATTTTTTATAAATTTTAATTTGTAACTTCATTTTCCAAAGGCCGCGCCAAGTTTAAATTATGTTTAGCATTGGGGGTGGCCACCCCCAGACCCCCACTCCCTAGCCCATTTTAAATAAAACAACTAATGGTTTCCTTGTAGGCACATGCATGCCAAAGACAACCAAAACATGATACTAAATTATTTTCTACTAGTTTCGCTTGTTAAATAGATCAAATCAAACAAACATATACACATTTCAATTTGGTGCACTAAAAAGGAATTTTACTTGCTTTTTTTTCTTTTTCATGTATGGTAATTTGGATCATATATGATTTCCTCTTGCATTGACAAGGTGACCCTGAGGATCAAAACAATTCAGTTATCTTTTTATTTATCCCTCATTCTAAACTAGTCTATGTATGTTTTCCTCTTGACTCCACAAGGCAATATTAAGGATAAAAAATAGCTAGTTCCTTTATTTTTCATCTTATTAGGGTTCAGTGACTAGGATTTCATCCCCTAGCATTTTGACCAACCTTATGTTATGACGTGGTATATAAATTGAGATAGAACATGTCATTACTGTCTAAATGGTTATTCATTTTACTAGTGCCATGAGGTGAGGGGGTTTCATCCTCCAATACCCAGGTCTTAGAAAACACTCTCAAGGAAATATTTTTCACCAGCACACCACCGAAATCACATTGATAGAGTGAGGATGTGAAACTAGACCCTTGTGTTAAACTCGTTAATCTTCCTCTTCCATAGAATTGGACCTCACTGTACCAAAATGTATATCGATGATGTACTCAGAGATCCTTATATAGAATATATTAAGACCTATCGATCATAAATAATTTTTAGTGAAGGGCAAACAACAATCTTGAATATACTCATGGCATACCACTATGAGTGTTAATATATTAACCTAATCATGCTTCTTGTGACGTAGATACATGGGCTACATATCATCTACACACCCATCACTATTAGCATAGGCTTGTATTTCTTGTGCATTTGTGATTGATCTTATGTGCAAAACTAGCTTGAAACCAAATCTAAATCCAAATTAAAATTTTAATTTGAATCAAATGTCAAACACTAAGCAATAGAGATGTGAATTTTGTTGAGAATGTGTCTGGAGCTACATTGTTTGAGAAGTCACCCCTTCAGATATTATGGAGATTTCATCCTCTAATGAGGTGTTTATCCCAACTATTACTTAGAGATAGCAATACCAACACATTGAGACACCAAAACAATATACTAGGCACACCTATCATTGAGGCAAACTTGTAGGCACCTCCAAAAGAAGATCTTGTGCATAGACCTTTATGGCAAAGGATAGTGGCCAATGAGGTAGGGGATGCAACTACTATGAATATTTATGAGCCAACCAATGTCACCTAAAATCAATGAAGGATGAATATGGCTCTCATTGTTAGACATGAACTTTTCTAATCTTGAGTCATATAAGAAGCTCAATGGAATTTTTGAGGGGGGAAAGGCAATGAAGGAAGAATATAATTCCCTAGTGAAGTATGTAACTTTGGAATTGATGCCTTGACCTGTTGGGAAGAATATTTTTAGTTGTAAGTAGATCTACATTTCCAAGTAAATTTATAAGTTGGTAATATACACTTGTTGTTAAGGGTTTTTACAGAAGGGAGGTATTGCCTATGAGGTGACCTTTCACCCTATTACAAATACAAATAGTGTTATAATTGTCCTTTCATTGGCATCTAACCTTGGTTGGGAGGTACACCAGATGGATGTGAAAATTAAATTTCTTAATGTTGATTTGTGTGAGGAGATCTATATGTTGTACCCTACAATTTTTTTTGAACCAAGAAATGAGAGATTTATGTGCCAATTGAAGACGTCTCCCTATGGGATCAAACAAGCCACACATGCTTACTATGATAATATTAATCTCACTTATTTATTCATTGTGGATTCAAAAGATATGTGGTGGATTCCAATGTTTACGTGAATTATATTTATGGGCACATCATGATCATAGTTGTTTTTATTTATGGCTTGATACTACCAAACAATATATTTTCTCTCATCCAAAAATTGAAGTGGTAGATAAAGAAAATATTTCACATGATATATAAATATATATATATATATATATATATATATATATATATATATATATATATATATATATATATATATATATATATATATATATATATATATATATGTCATGAACTTAAAAAGGATTTTGGGATGGAAGATTTCAAGCCTTGCACTACTCCATATCAATCAAGGGTCAAGTTGGAGAAGAGCTACACATCACCCTTGGTAGATATTACATTTTACCCGAAGCTCACAGGTAAACTCATGTGTGACTCACTCATTTGAATATTGCATATGCAGTTGGTATTTGTTCTAGAATTATGCATGAGAATCATCGAGATGTTGCAAAGTGAATTCTCTAATACCTAAAGGACACTTCACATTTGGTCATCAAGTATGCAATTGGAGCAAAGGTTAAGTTGATTGGGTACAGTGAATCATATTATAATGGATGTCCTGACACTATGCAATTTACCTAAGGTTACATCTTAAGTGTTGGTTCAAGTCATGTCTCGTAGGTCTTGAAAAGGCAGTCATGTGTCCCCTGGTCTACAACTGAAGCAAAGTATCATGGAAAACTTGAATAAGCTAAGGAAGCATGTTGGATTAGGAATTTACTTGAGGAGCTTGGATTACCTTGCACGTTGGATAGGACACTCTCATGTGACAACCAAAGTACCATCAAGGTAGCTAAGAATCTTGTGAAGCATTATTACACCACGCACAAGAAGATCATGCTTATTTTTAGAGAAATAAAGTGAAGAAAAATATGATATCCCTAAGCATTCTCTGATGAAAGTTGTAATTATGGATATCTTCATGAAACCCATCTAATGATCCTTTCACTCATCTTCGAGGGATGACACTTCTAGATGTTGCCCTTAAGGGGGGATGTTATGGACTTTGGATTATAATGTCAACATTTTAGCTTCCCAAGTTATGTTCAAAGGGGCATGTTAGTGGTTTAAACCCATTTTAATAGACTGTTTTGACTTGACTTTAGTCCTTTAAGATATTTTATTAATTTCCTTTCATGTATAGTGGTCAGCCCTTACTTTTTCCAACCACATTTGTTGCCTATAAAAGTGACTCACTCATTTTTCATTTGACAAGTAATTTCTTCACTATAATAGCATTTTAATATATCCATTCTTCATTCCTCCATGTTCATTCATGGCAATGTTCATTTATTTTCTATGAGTGCATCAAACATTTTGATATCAGGAATGATTTACATTGTATTCTTTAATATAATACAAGATAAAAGGTTTGTTTATTTTCGTATTCATTAGAAAATAAACATTATTATATGAATAGTTGTGAGTATAGTAAATAAAAGAATATAAAACTTAAGGAACATGTATAATAGGGCATGTCTTTCGGAGGTGATCGTTAGTAACTAATGATGTCAATTAGGCATATAATATTCCCTCCCTTAGTTGATGAAACATAACAACATGGGTTAGAGTATTTTATTAAATTTAATCACATTGATTAGTGTACTATATTAAATTCAATCACATGGAACATGTATTTGATTACCTTTAGTCACATGGTTTAGTGGATTTTATTAAATTCAATCATGTGGGATAAACATATTGTGCTAGGTATTTCCATATAGTCACATGATCGATTGGGTAATCTTAAATGTTGTCTGTATATGCAAATATTTATAACTGAGAAACCTCTTTATTCTTCATTTATAATTTTTATTATAAAAAATGCCAATGAGTGTACAATATGCATGATTGCCACATTAAACACTTATGTTCTCTCTCTTTGTTGTAAATGTTCATATCAATTAGTATTATAGCCTAGTGATTTTCACTTCTATATCTAGTTACCTAAAGGATTTCTATCTTTTACCCTTACTAGATATGATGTTTCTAGACCTCTTATAATAAAGACATTAGATCTAGCATAGTTTACCTACCTCTTACCCTCCACAAGACCTACTCCTTATAGAAATCTTCACCTTTGAGGAATTACTTCAGCATTGATGATTGTTAAATCAACAACCACTACCACACATCAAGTAGTAGCTTATTAAATCAATGGTAGTGTTCTTGTCATTTAGCTATTTTTATTCTAAAATAATGCCTCGTATTGAAGTGTATATTGGTCTTAGTAGAAGTGTTTGAATAGAATGATTTGTGCACCCAAAAAATGTAGTCTTAGAGAGCTTTATGGAAAGTGGTTACATTAAAAATGTTGAGCAATATCAGAGGATATATGACCTTAAAACATCAAGCTTCTAAAATTATTCTATTTTCATTTTTCTCAATTCAACGAAGATAGAAAATGGGGAATGTTTTTATATCTTTTAATCCACATTTAATATAGAATGTCAGCTGAAACTTTATAGAACTTCTTACCTATCTTAATCAAGAATGGCTCTAAAAGCTACAAAGAATCATCGAGTACCAACTCTCTTAAGCAAATCCTTGTCAGTAACGTCAAACACCAAACCAAATTCATACAAGCAATGATGAGTGTTACGAATGATGGTCTTGCAAAATGAACCATGAAAAAACCCAATATCATTAATCACCTTTCAGTTGGAAGCTAAAGTCAAGATTGTGGAGTTTAATGACAACTTCAATGGCAAAAAACTTGCCTCTTAAATCCCCAATCTTGAGGCATACTTTAAGATTTGAACTAAGATCAATAATGCAGACAAGATCATGACCGTTGGGTTTAGTATGGATTAAACTGCTATAAATTAGTGTCAAAACCCTGAAAATATGTTTTTTGTTGAAGACAATGAAGATAAGCATAGCACCCAATGTGATCAATTCAAATCTGCTATAAACAAAGGGATTTACCCTATTGTGTATCAAGATTATCCTTAGGTGCTAAATAGGAATCTAATTACATACCCAAGCATCTAGTCCTTTTTCATTGACATACCCATCTAGCTCTGGGATGCCTATCTACAATTCTAAGTCAAATTTTGGTTAGTGTAAAAGGATAGTTGAAAGAGTTTCTTGCCTTCTATTATAACATATTCATTGTATTGGTCATCAAATTTCATGGGAGGTTTCTGATCGTTTTGACATTGTTCACTATGTTCTAGCATTAATAGGTGAACAGGTCTTATAGATTTGTGTTTCTTTAACGATAATGATTTTGTGAGTGTGTGCCCACACATATACAATTTTTATATGCAAGTGAGATTTATGATTAGTATTTTCTACCAAATTATAAATCAAAAGACTAAAAGCATAGCAACTTGCAAAATATACAATTTCTTTGCATAAGGTCTTCCAAGTAGTTCTCTAGAAAAACCAAGCATGCACTTTCATACCAAACTGAAAATGAAGCCTTAGGAAAAAACAAAGAAACCCACCATTTTTGTTGACAAAATTACTTATAATTTTAAAAATCTCCAAAAAGACCACTAAAAAGCTTTATGAAAGATCCATTAATCTAAAATATAATATATTAAATATATAGCGTTTTAAGTAGTTACCAAAGTTTAAAGTATAGGTTCAAAAGTGTTTCCATTATTGAATGAAATAAATGGACCTTATGAGATTACCTTTACATAAAATCTACAAAAACAATGAAAGGAAATTTCAGTTGGATTATGAAAATTTTACTTACAACACTGTCATACAATAATTGCACAAACATACACCTTGCCATGATTAGTGATGAAGGCAATAGAAAGACAGTTTCTTTCATATAATATTTCTTGGAATGTAGCTTAAATTTTTATAGCTTTTTAATCTACTCCAAAAAATCTAAACCTTTCAAATTAATAGGGCTTAGGTGCTTACCTCAAACACCTCAAATGGAGAAACAATAGAACATAACAAATTTACTCATTAACATTTCATGTGTTGGGGGATCGTGAAACCTTCTTTACAAAGTGATAAATACAATTTGTCATAGAACCCTTCCTTATAGCTCCCTAGAAATATCCAATATGACCAACCACTTCAAAATAAAATACAAAATTCAAAGCAACATCTAATTCCATCAAATAAAATTTCATTAGAAACCAAATTTATTCAGTTGCTTGCATTTGCTTTGCATATCCATTGCCAAAAGATGTCTACACTGTGTGATCATTGTCTTTATTGCTCTTCCCATTTCTCAAAGTGGCACTTTCCCTGGAAGTTTTGGTACACAAAATATCAACAGATAGATAAAAATTTCTTGAGAAAATCATTGGCAATGAAACACGAGATTGGCAGTTTTTCATCAATTATAGACAGAATTATCAAGCAGAAAGCTAAATTCATGAGGATACCGTGTCCGAACAGCTGAAATCAATATCTCCAATGAATGCAAAGAAATATCATGTAGAGAATATTTCTCAAACAATATAAATGAAAATTTGACAGAGAAAATATTTAAACATGATTTTTAATTATGCAAGAGTTTTTCAATAAACTAGCCCATTTCATCAAATAGATAAGTCTGCTTGAAATATTTTTCAGGGATTTCGACACTCAGAGTACAAAGGGGTGTAAAAAATTAATAGCACATGAAAACATCAAAAACAACATTCTACCCATTCAATTACAGTGCAGCCATCTCAACTAGAGCACATTATTTTTCAATTAAGGAGGATTGATAGTGGACAATTGATAGTTGACTTGCTCTTTCA
Source organism: Torreya grandis (assembly GCA_037957365.1). NCBI lineage: Eukaryota > Viridiplantae > Streptophyta > Pinopsida > Cupressales > Taxaceae > Torreya > Torreya grandis. The sequence goes on from JARHVA010001100.1 coordinate 1,074,595, forward strand.
AATTGAGCCATCACAATAGAGAGTGATTGTATTTTTTTTTGTTTTAAAGATTTAAAGTTTCTAACTCTAATCAAAGTTTATGTAAATGAAATTAGAATCCAAGGGTTAGGGTATAATTTGGAATGTATAAACCTAAGTAGCCGATATGAATAGGGAATCAGATATGTGGATACGGTGATTTTTTGAGGCTTGGATACATTTTTGGATATGGCCAGACAAAAATATATACAAAAAATTAAAAATATAAAAAATATAGCCACAAAAGCAAAATTAACCACATAATATGCATAGAGGAAACAAAATAAGTTAAATAACCACAAAACATACTAATAATTCAATGCCAAAAATAATAATATTCGAAGGTCAAACTTAGATTAGTTTTAGAAGTTAGAACAAGTACATAGTGCAAATATTACAATGTGTGGACCAAAATAAAGACAAATCAAAGTATTCATTATTCACTATATTCATATTCATCTTCAATTTCTTCATCAAAAGTATCATCATGTGGTTCTTTTGTTGGGGATCAACCAAAAATTTGATTACACTTATGAAACCAATAAACCGCGGAATTAAATCAGATAGATAAGTAACTAGAATGATAAATAGCAAAGAACAAGAGATACAAGAAACCACTGTGAAAACTTGTATTAAACTCTTTACAGAAGGAATACAAATGAATAAACTTATTTCTTCCACACCTCTCTCAGATGTACAAATCTCTCTCTAGATCTCTTTCCCTCAAGAGCTCTCTCTCTCAAGTACAATCAACTCCAACAACCTGGAATGATTCACCTATAGAATTCTGTACTATTCTTCAACATTCACACAATGAACTACTAAAATAAGCTAAGAAGATCTAATTCTAATATAGAATTAGGAAACTTGAGCATGCAATTACAACCAACAGTTAAGCCTCTTGAACAAGGGCTCTAAAAACAATCTTGCTAATAATAGAGACGTGGACTTAAGACTACAACTTAATCTCATCATGCAAACACTCGGTTTTGTCCTCAAAAATAACTTTTTGGATGCACAGGTAACTGACGCCGGTTCATACCTGCTTGCCTGTGACCGACGTCGACCGATATCTGCCGACGCCGGCGTCTCTTCAACTGCTCCTGACTGACGTCAGTCGCTCCTGACTGACACCGGTGACTGTGTAAACCTGCAAATTTGGTAATGCACTCTTTGGTGAAGCTATTAGGCTCCACACCTCAACAATCTCGAACTTGGAGATAAACAGCTGCACCAGTACCTGTACAACAACATCTTCTAGCTCTTCCATCTTCAACTCAATCATGAAGAACAACAGAAGTTGAATGAAGATTCAACTTCTCCTTTGTAACTGGCTTGGTTAACATATCAGTAGGATTCCTATCTATATGGATCTTCTCTAGCTTCAACTCACCATCCTCCAATACCTGTCTTATGAAATGGTACCTAAGCTGTATATGCTTTATTCTTGAATGAAAGGCTGAATTCTTACCCAAGTGAATGGCACTCTAACTATCACTGAATAGTCTGCAACTCTCTTGCTCCTTTCCAAGCTATTCCATGAACCGTGTCATCCATATCATCTCTTTGGTAGCCTCTGTGGCTGCAATATACTCTGCTTCTGTAGTTGACAAGGCAATAACCTTCTGCAACTTTGATATCTAGCTAAACGTCGTTCCACCAATAGTGAAAACATATCCTGTGGTGCTCCTCCTGCCATCCAAATCACCTGCCATATCTGAATCTACATAACCATGTAGAGAAGTATCTGAACCTCCATAGCACAAGTGCTTACTACTGGTTCCTCTCAGATATCTAAGGATCCATTGAACTGCTTTCCAGTGTTCCTTTCCTGGATTGGCCATATACTTACTTACAACTCCCACTGCTTGGGCAATATCCGATCTAGTACACACCATTACATACATTAAACTCCCTACTACGGAAGAATATGGAACTTTACTCATGTACTCTACCTCATCATGTGAATTAGGACATTGTTCTTTACTCAATTAAAAATGTCCAGCCAAAGGTGTGCTTACCAGTTTTGCATCCTACATATTGAACCATTTCAACACCTTGTTCACATAATCCTCTTAAGACAAAATCAACTTGTGATTTTTCTTGTCTCTCTTAATGCTCATGCCAAATATTTTCTTTGCAGCTCCCAAATCCTTCATGGCAAACTTTTGAGCTAATTTCACCTTAAGCTCAGAGATATCCTGCATGTGTGATCCTACAACTAGCGTATCATCTACATACAAAAATAGAATAATATATCTACCATTATCCAATCTCTTAAAATACACATAATGGTCAGATTGACACCTACTATAGCCATGCTCAGTCATAAACCTGTCAAATCTCAAATACCACTATCTAGGAGCTTGCTTGAGGCCATACAAGCTTTTCTTAAATCTGCACACTAACTTCTCCTTACCCTTGACCTCAAATCCTTCCGGCTGTTCCATATATATTTCCTCATCCAAATCTCCATGAAGAAACATTGTCTTAACATCAAGCTACTCAAGATGCAAATCCTCAATAGCAACTAAAGACAGTACAGTCTGTATAGAAGTCATTTTAACAATAGGAGAAAAAATCTCACCAAAATCAATACCTGGCTTTTGTGCAAATCCTTTCACTACCAACCTGGCCTTATATCTCATATGTCTATTCTCACCTTCCTTCAATCTGTAGGTCCATCTGTTCTTCAGTGTCCTCTTACCAGCTGGCAACTCAACCAAATCCCATGTTTGGTTCTCTCTCAAGGACTCCATTTCCTCTTTCATGCCTAGCTCCCACTAACTCTTGGACTCCACCTGTATTGTTTATTCAAAACTCTCTGGTTCTCCACAATCAGTTAGCAATAAATAGAATAATGAAGGGGAATATCTAATTGGAGGCTTACTTACCCTTTCTGACCTCCTGATGGGTGTCTGAGACTCATCCACAACACGCTGTCCACCCAAATTCTCTGACAGTGACTGACCTCGGTCACTTCCAGGCCTGTTACTGGCTGACACTGATTCTTCCTGACCGATGTCGGTTCCTATCCTACCGACATCGATCTCTGTATGACCGACATTGGTTTCTATTCTACCAACGTCGGTTTCTGACCTACCGACGCCGGTCTCTGTCTTTTCCTGCAAGTGATTATTTCTTTTTCTCGTGAGCTCATTTTAGACCGCCACCTCATCCAATTCTCCATTGCTCTGCCCAGATTGATTCAACTTCTTCATCTGATCACTATACATCACTTTTTTATTGAAAACAACATCACGGCTCTTAATTACCTTGTTAGTTCCTAGATTTCAAAATCTAAAACCAAAGTCATATGAGCCATAGCCAATAAACGTGCACCTCATAGACTTAGCATCCAGCTTCTTTCTATTTTCCTTATCAACGTGCACAAAGGCTTCACAACCAAAAACTTTGAGATATGAGAGATCTAACTTTTTACCTGTCCATGCCTCTTCTGGAATTCCACCATCCAGAGCTGTAGAGGGTCCTCTGTTAATGAGGTACACTGCAGTGTCAACAGCTTCTGCCCAAAACTCTAAGGGAAAACCAGCATGTAATCTCATACACCTTTCATGCTCCATTATTGTTTTGTTCATCCTTTCAGCAATTCCATTCTACTGAGGTGTTCTTGGAACCATCCTTTGCCTGCGGATTCCATGCATATAACAATAATCTCTGAACTTATAACTACAAAACTCACCACCATTGTCAGATCTCAGGCACTTGAATCTTCTACCTGTTTCATTCTTAACCATAGCTTTTCAAATCTTAAAAGTCTCAAATACATCAGATTTCTTCTTATTATAATAGATCCATACCTTTCTTGTAGCATCATCTAAGAACAAAACATAGTACTGTGATCCTCCAATAGAAGCAACTTGAGCCGGTCCCCACACGTCTGTGTGAACAAGCTGTAACTTATGCTTCTTCTTTGTTGATCCAGTTTTAAGAAAACTTACCCTCTTCTGTTTTCCAAACACACAATGCTCACAAAATTCTAGATCTATGCTTTTCAAATTTGAAAGCTTACCTTTAGACTTAAGAATTGACATCCCCTTCTCACTCATGTGGCCAAGCCTTGAGTGCCACAATTTAGCATCCACATCTGAAGTAGATAATATAGAAGGAGAAATATTAGTAACACAATTACATAAATAGAGAGTATCTACCCTCTTACCTCTGGCCATTACAAGTGCACCCTTGGTCACCTTCCAAGATTCAGCTATGAGAGTTACTGTACAACCCTCATCCCCTAACTTTCCTGCAGAAATCAAATTTCTCTTCAAGCTGGGAACATGCATCACATCTCTCAACACCCATATGTTGCCATTCTGCATTTTTAGCTACACTTTTCCTTTGCCAATAATTTTACAAGGCTCATCATCCCCTAAATATACTATTCCAAAATCTCCATGGATATAGTCACTAAAATATTCTCTATTAGGGGTAGCATGGAAAGATGCACCATAATCTAATACCCAAGATTCTATATTATTATGCAAAGAGAATATTAAAGCATCTTGTGCAATACCTGCAACCTTTGCTTCTTCCTTTCCTTCGTGTTGATTGTCCTCCTTAGGCTTTGACTAGCAATCTCTGCTTATGTGCCCCATCTTTCCACAATTTCAGCATTGTGGCTTCCTGCCATTTCTGGATTTGGATCTACCTCTCACCTTAGACTTAGACCTTGATCTCCTCTTGCTCTTCTCTTTTTGCCTTCCCCTGCTCTGAAAACTTAAAGCATTCCCTGATGTTTCCTCTGTGCTTTCCCTGCAAATTTCCTCTTTCAAGATAACACTAACAACATCCTCTACTTTTAAAGTATTTGAGGCAGATGCAGTATTATTAACTGCCATTACCAAGCTATGCCAGCTTTCAAGCAAAGAACATAATATTAAAAGAGTTTTAATTTCGTCATCAAACACAATATTGACTGATCTTAATTTATTAACAATTCCATGGAAATCATTCAGGTGATTAGATATAGATCCACCTTCCTGCATATGCAAGTTAAATAACTGCTTCATAAGATATACCTTATTGGAAGCAGTGGGTTTTTCATACAAATTTATTAAAGTAGTCATCAACTCTACCATTGTTTTTGCCTGTGATAAATTAGATATCACAGTAGATGCTAGACTCAGTCTTATAGACCCCAGAGCCTTTCTATCAAGAACTTCCCATTCTTCATCATCCATGTCTTTGGGCTTCTTTGCAATCCTACCTAACGGTAAGTATAGATATTTTTGATACAGATAATCCTCTATCTTCATTCTCCAATATTGATAATTTTTGCCATTAAAATTCTCTATTCTCAATTTACTTTCTTCTGCCATTGCTTCTCCCACTCAAATAGAAATCCCTGCAGAAACCCCTGTGAGCAACCTGTAATCAATACACACTACACATATATGAACCACCTGTTAGTGAACCTGAGCTCTGATACCACTTATTAGATATCAAGCTCTAAACCTACAACCTGGCTCTGATACCACTTGTTGGGGATCAACCAACAATTTGATTACACTTATGAAAGCAATAAACCACGAAATTAAATCAGATAGATAAGTAACTAGAATGATAAATAGCAAAGAACAAGAGATACAAGAAACCACCCTGAAAACTTGTATTAAACTCTTTACAGAAGGAATAAAAATGAATAAACTTCTTTCTTCCACACCTCTCTCAGATGTACATATCTCTCTCTAGATCTCTTTCCCTCAAGATCTCTCTCTCTCAAGTACAATCAACTCCAACAACCTAGAATGATTCACCTATACAATTATGTACTGTTCTTCAACATTCACACAATGAACTACTACAATAAGCTAAGAAGATCTAATTCTAATATATAATTAGGAAACTTGAGCATGCAATTACAACCAACAGTTAAGCCTCTTGAACAAGGGCTCTAAAAATAGTCTTGCTAATAATAGAGACACGGACTTAAGACTACAACTTAATCTCATCATGCAAACACTCGGTTCTATCCTTGGAAATAGCTTTTTGGATGCACAGGTAACCAACGCCGGTTCCTGCCTGCTTGCCTGTGACCGATGTCGATCGATATCTGCCAACACCGGTGTCTCTTCAACTGCTCCTGACCGACGTCGATCACTCCTGACCGACGCTGGTGACTGTGTAAACCTGAAACTTTGGTAATGCGCTCCTTGGTGAAGCTTTTAGGCTCCACACCTCAACATATTTAGAACCACAAGCAATAGCAGTGCCACTCCTACTAGCTCCACTATGTAGGTCGTGTGAAGCACCATCTATCTCCACATCGGCAATGAAAGGTAGGCAACATAGGCATCCAAGTTGTATTCTTTAGATCCACATCCCAACACTTTGTTTCCCCTTGTAATCATCTTGTTTGTGCATGACAAGACGCAAGTTAGAATGCACATAAACTAAATCATCCACCTTTTTTGCTGCCAGCTTGTTGCACTTACCCGAGTGGATAAAGGTGTAGGTACCCAAATTTCACTCAACCAAGGAAGAAGTTGCAACCTATTGAAACAAGTTGCAAAGTCAATTATAATTTATAAAAGTTAAAAGTTAAAACAAATTATTGAAAAGAATGGTAAAGAGTTAAAAAAAATGATAAAATTTTAATTGTAAGTGGTTAGAGGTGGGTGGGTGCTTGTCCATGGAGGTACTACCACATATAAGCATCCTTCTTGTACTTGTCATGAAGAGTGCCAAAGGAGTGGCCCATGGAGGTTATGAAATGCCCAAACTCTCTTGTAACTATGTCTTTAACTTCTAGATCAGGGAAGAGTCTATAGAATGTCACTTTATATCCCTCACTAACCTCAATATCCTTATATAGTGCAACCCTCCTAGGCAAAGAAAGGATCTTTGCATTGTAGTATAAGGCAAAAGAAATAAGATGCAATCGGGTGATAATTTTGTTCCACCTTTCATTAAAATACAACTGTACTTCCTTGAAGAACCTCTTTGTAAGATCTTGTTCTTTGGTATTTATGATGGACTTAATCTTCTCAATCATTTAGTCAATTTTATCATAAATCTCACCCAAACATTGATGATCCATTTCTAAAAATCTCAACATATAATGGGCTCAGTAAAACAAAACAAATACTCCACACATTCCCACCACACATCATCAAGAATCAACCCTTTCACTTTTGTGGCCTTCTCAATGTTTACCTGCCTCCATACACCCCAAAAGTGGTTGATAACCATGTTGATCAATGCCTCGTGCACCTTGACAAGTCATCTGAAGACAAGTGTGTGTGAATCAAACCGAATCTCAACAAACCTAATACAAATTTAAAAAACTAAAATTATAAAAGATGTTCAAAAATAAAAATCGTACAAATTACAAACTTGAAAAATTAAATTTACCTTATACATGATTCATGAATGATTAAAAAAAAGTTATCTTCAACAACTGCAACTTTGAGATAGCCTTAAAGATGCCTTGGGTCATGTGATGGTTACTTATGAACATTTGAATCTCTCTCACCTCCTCATCGACTTGTTTGATCCACTCAATTTTGATGCCCAATTTTTACAACATAAGGTTGAGGGAATGAATGGTGCAAGGTGTCCAAAAGATGTGCCCATACATTGCCTCAACCAACATGCCCATAACTTTGAAATTTTTCGCATTGTCCATTATAACTTGAACAATGTTTTGAGGTGCCACCACCTCAATAGACTCTATCAAGATGTCAGCAATGAATTGTGCATCCTTCACTTGTCCCTCACAATCAACAACCTCAAAAACATTGTCATTTTAAGGCACAATGCACCCACATTAATTAATGGTCTATTTGTCATGTCTTTCCATCTATTGTAAATGATAGAACCCATGTTTCAATCCACAAATATCTGATAAAATTTAATGTATCTTCAACATATTTTCTTTCTTTTTCCAACAAGGTGGTATGCACATTTTCATACCCTGGGCCAGTGAGCCTTTTAGGGGCTTCATTGATAGATCTCACCATATCCCGCCAGTATAATGATCTAGTAACATTAAATGGCAACCCACATGCGTAAACACAACATGCAATGTTCTACTTTGCTATGTCCCCAAATTCATTTTGGAATGCCCTTTTCAATGGGCCTGCATCTTTTGTTCTCTTGTGACTAAGAGATGAATCATCTTCCTCTGTGACCACAATGGATGTAGTAAGAAATGGGTGTGATGGGTTCAGAACATTAGCATGAGACAAAATAATAGGTGGATCAATAAATGTAGATCATTTATGTCCCAAAGGATGTTTCAATCTTAGGGAAACATAGGCATCTGTTGCTTCTTATTCTTTGATGTATGCAAGGATATTTTCATATGACAAGCCCTTTCCTAGCCTTCCATTTATGTTTGGCCCACCACAAGTTTCAATTCTAGAACTAGGAATCACACACAAATGAACTTTCTACCCACCATATCAGCTCTTGTATTTACAGTTACACTTTGAGTAAACCCAAATATAACACCCTCCACCTGGGAGTTATTCTAACATAATCACATACTTCCATAGAGGCACTTGCAGATCAATTTTGAAGGCTATCGCTTGGTCCACTGAACTATCACTTGCAGAGTAAGACATTCAAGCAAATCTCAATAGCCCCTAGTTAAAAAATAATAATATTGCTATTAAAATTCAAGGCATTTGGCATTCTTTGAAAGAATGTTTTAGAAAATAATAAAAGAAAGTTAAAATAAGTTATAAAAAAATTTAAGTTTGTAACTGAAAAACTATAAAATTGAAAACTTACCTTAAAAAAACAATCCTCTTCGTTGCAAGCTCCTTAAACTCCTTAGCACCAAATGGGTAGTTGTAATATAGTAGGATTAGCAAAAGGAATGAGTTTCAATCATAAGCAATTGAAAAAATGAAGGTGAAAGAACAAATGTGAATTGAGAGGTAAAAATGCAATAAAAGGTAAATGTGTTGTTTTATTTTGATAAAATAAGTGTGAAAGTTGCTTTTAGGGTTTCCCTTATACTTTATTTTGTTTTTAGTTATTTTTTGAAGTCCATATTTGACTTTTCATAAATCGAAAATGAAAAAAAAATTAATAAAATCTGTTTTGGCCCCCGAGTATGCCCAAGGTACCACAAGGGCTCTATATGTACACCCAGATACATCCCAACAGTACCTTGGACATACTCAAGGTGTATCCCTATGAGATACATACTTGATATGTATCGTATCAAGATATGTGGCCCTATAGGGACATATCCAACTACGTGGGTTTAAACCCTAACCCTTTTTTCTTTTATATGAATTGGCATATCCTGTTGTACCTGTAGGCACCCTATGAGATCATGGGCATACTCAAGTTGTATCCCTACAGGATATGTGGCCTTGCAGGCATGTATCTGGATATGTAGGTTTAAACCCTAACCCTAACCCTTTTTTTCTTTTACAAGAATTATATAGGCCTAGTTTTTTTCCTACCCTAGTGCCTAGAATATAGTTTCTTTTATTACTTTTATACTTCTTATTTTAAACCCAGATGAGGCTTTATGTAAAATCAACAACATGTCCTACTATTTTAGGTCCATCCATTTGTGTTTTACATAAACCTTAAAGGTAAAATATTTTTTTACTAACCCTAAGCATAATTTTTTTTTAAAGTTAGAGCTAACAATGTCAAGGAATAAGGATTTTTCATGGCCCTTTTGCAAACCCGTGTCCAAAACAAACAAGCGAAAATGCAAATTTGTGGTAATGATTCAGACAGAGGCATAAATCACTTCAATTGACATTGGAAAAAGCTACCACGACATGATGCTAGGCTTTGTAAAAATAAATATCTCAAAGACATGACACTTAAGCATTACTTGCTCATGAGGCATTTGCTAATAGTAAAATGAAAAAGGCTAGGAATGTTGCTACATTGTCCACCCGCCCTCACGGAAGGTCCTCTACTACAACTAGACCTCTAGAGGGGAAAGAAGAGCTTCCAAGATTGTCTCCTCATTTAGATACACACTTTTCCAAAAAAAACTAATATTAGAGGGGGATATGTCTATACATTTTTTTCATCTCATACTACACCTGGAGCTTGGAGAACCTTAGAGAGTACTAGATGTAAAAAAGATGTCCATGCACAAGATAGAAATACAATAGCCAATTTTAGCTAATCTTCAAGGATTCCATTCAATTTTGTGAGGTCCCCCTATTGGAAGTCTATAGTTGATGCAATTATCATTGCTACTCCGGCTTTAAAGCCTCTTCATATGACTCCCTCAATGTTGAAAGTTGAAAGAAGCAATAAAGGGTGTGGATAAAGTATTTTTTGAGTAGCATAAAGAGGGAAATAAAAGTATATTATGTTCAATGGATGGACAAACAGGAGAAACTATATATTGATCAATTTACTTATGGCTTTACATGAAGTTAGACTCTTCCTCAAATCCGTTACCTCCAACCAAATAAACATGGCTTAAGACATTTTTTTTGCATTTTTTAGGGAGTTGTGAACAAGGTTGGCCCAAAATAGGGAGTGTAGCTTACTATGGACAAATTTTCAAATTGTGTTCCTAAAATCTAACTTTTGATGGAGAGGTTCCCTACCTTAATTTGGAGCCCATGCATTGCCTATTGCATTGATTCAACCTAAAAGATATTGGCAAAATTCCATGGGTTAAATCTATCATAGAGAAGAGAAAAAATATCACTAAATATATCTACAATCACAGTCAAGTTCTCAACACAACCATAAATTTTATTGGGGGAAAAGAGCATGCTTTCCTGAGTGTGACCAGATTTGCCACCCACTTTCTTTCGTTACAAAACATTTGAACACAAAATATGAACCTCAAGCGAATGTTTGTTTCTGTCATGTGGGTAGAATCTAGTTTTGTAACTGATATGAATGGCATAAATATTTCATACAATATTTTTTTAGTCCTTTTGGACAACTATGTAAGAGGTTGTGACGATTTGAGAGACACTAGTTAAGGTGTTGATGATGTTTGATGGAGAAACACCCCCAAAGGCACACCTATATTCGATGATAATATCCACATTTAGAAATATTCAAGGGTTCCTAAAGTGCCTTCCTCTAGGGGATTATTAGAATTGGGCATTTGTTGCATCCAGATCTGCATTGGGGTTGAGTTGCTTTTTACATGACATATATGTGTTGATTTGATCTTTGGTGTCCATTTTTGTATAAGCTTTGTGACTGTCCCTTCAACATTTTCCTCCTCTTTTGATACCATGTTTTTTTTGGGTGACTTTGTCTTTTTATTTGGCTTCATCTATTTGTCAACTCCAAATTTGCAAATTTGTTTGGGATTAGATCTGTTGGGACTTCACCCACTTGTGAACTCTTTCATAGCCTCCTTTGACCTATACATGGCCTCATAAACAAAACATGTGGAATTTTGCCAATATCTTTTAGGGTTAAATCAATGCAATATGCAATGCATGGGCTCCAAATTAAGGTAGGGAACCTCTCCATCAAAAGTTAGACATTAGCAACACAATTTATAGATTTTTCTTTAATAAGCTACACTACCTATTTTGGCCCAACCTCATTCACAACTCCCTGAAAAATGCAAAAAAAAAAAGGCAAATTTATTTGGTCAGAGCTAACGGATTTGAGGAAGAGTCTACCTTGAGGAAGGGTTTTGTTTATGAGGCCATGTATACGAGAAAGAGGGTCATGACAGAGTTCACAAGTGGGTGAACTCATCCCAACAGATCTAATCCCAAATAAATTTACAAATTTGGCCCTGACAAATAGAATGGAGCCAAATAAAAAGACAGAGTCACCCAACAAAAACATGGTATCAAAAGACAAGGAAAATCTGGAAGGGAGAGTCACAAAGCTTATACAAATATGGACACCAAATATCAAATCAGCAGATAGACATCATGTAGAGAGCAACTCAACCCCAATGCATATCTGGATGGAACAAACATCCAATTCTGATAATCCCCTATAGGAACGCACTTTGACAACCCCTGAATAGTTTTAAATGCATATATTATCATGTAATATAGGTGTGCTCAATGAATGCCAATTCCTACATAAGAAAGTACAAACATAAGGAATAGATATGATCTTTCAAGAATCCATGAGAACAAAATCCAAGAGAAATATATAGTACAAAGGAATACAGGGCAGCAAGCAGACAAAAAATTATCATTGCGCTCACTTAATCCAATGGAATACAGGAAGGTATGTATACAAATTTGACCAAGCTTTCCTATGGGGATCTATTATACATTTTCATTTTCACGAATTTTAGTTGGATTTCTGCATTGGCAATGCATATATTCTGCCATATGGGAACAATCGTATAATGATAATAGAACAGATGTTGGATTGGATCATTACAACCGACACTGATATTCTCATCTTGCCCTAGGACTTCAATAGAGTCAGAAAATCTAAGGAAAAAGAGGGTAGGGGATTAAATCATATAAAAATAGAAGCTCTCACAAAATTATAAATGAACATCAATATGGTGGATCTAGATTTTTCTCAAGGGCTTTACATCTAGAGAAACAAAAGAAGTAATCCAATACATAGCAGATAAATTAGATAAAATATACATCAATGATCATTGGATCACACCAACAACGAAAAATTTAGCAAAGGTAAGTGACAAACCCTAGAGATCATTAGCCTAATATCCTATCAATGTTGGATATACATAGTAGGAAATAACAGCAGCAGTAGCTAAGATTTGAAAAAGTGTGGCTATCACATCATAGGTTCAAAAAATAGGTGGAAAATTGGTGGTACGAGGCTGTATATGTCAATTATGATAACATGCATTGTTATAGCTGGCATTGTTTTGTTAGTCTTTTGTTGGCATTTAGTTAGTGATGTAGCAAAATTCTTAGTTATGCCAATTGTAATGGTTAACTTACAACTATTGGGTTTTGTCCTTAAATAACATATTGTATGTCAGGGCAGGGGCATTGGTATCAAGTCCAACCTATACCATATGAATTGTATAGAGACTTATCTTCTATGAATATAAAGCTGCTAATGTTTAGATACTCTCCTCTCCCATGGTATGTTATGCAATTACTATTTTGTGTACATTGTTATTGGTAAACTAGTATCTCAATAGACATTAATCATTCTACATTTTGGCACCATTTCCTCTAAAGAACGTTGGGTCTAGATAAAGTCAGTTCATGGAGAAGCGTGACAGGGAAACCCATTATCTTATATTATCTATGTGCTGAACATAATTGTGAAACATGATGCTACTGATTCCAAACAAAAGTGGGAGAAAGGGAAACACAGTCAGGGAGGAGACCACAAAGTTATATTGTCTACTCCATTGATGGAGAAATATAAGAAAAGATAAAGGCTATAACCCCTAGCAAATTCTAAAAAATCATCAAGAAATGTACGAAGTAGAAGCCAAAGCATAAGAGAAGTCATAACTAGAGCCAAAGCTGAAACCAAAAAAGGGTTCAGCCAGAGCTGAAACCAAGAAAGGGTTCAACCAGAATTGGTGAACCCTACGCCATTCATAGTAAGGAGTGTAGTGAATTCCATAGCCCTTCTGGAGGAAGTGTGGACCTTGCCAACTAGTCTGGGTTGGAGGGTGTTGCAAGGGAATCCCGTGAAAGTTTAGGGCAGCTTGGACAACAAGTTGAAATGCACAAAAAAGGCCCTGACGTCATGTAAGATAGTGTACAGATCCCTACCAAAGGGTCAAGTGTAGTGATGTGTCTGATAGTACTCAGAGAGCAAAGGAACATCTAATGTTGACCATCTTAAGAGGGCTTGTATTTGAAAAAACACACCAAAGCCATGGTTACCCCATCAACTCCATCTCCAAAAAATCAAAAGTTGTAAAAGTTCACCAGTGATGGATTGGAGGATCTTGTACAACACTAAAAAACATTCATCGCCATTTAGACTACCAATGGGAATACAAATAAACATATATAATTAAGATGTTTCCTAGCCACCCTTCAGGGAATGGCCATTGATTGGTATGTAGATGCACCATGCTCAGAGGAAGCAACATGAAAAATACTCAAGCAGGCTTTGAAAAAGACTTCAAACTTCTAAGGGATGACAATGAGATTGTTGCAAAAAATATGTAATACCCGGCAAGGTAAACATGATAATATTTGTGCCTATAACAAAAAACTCAAAGAACTATTGGGTGAACTTGAAAAATAACCTACCGAAAACTTTGAAGAAGTGATGGTTCATTGAAGGGTTAGTGCCATCATTGTGGAGGATGATGAAGATGGTCCCATCCTCATCTTATGAAGATGCAAACAATGTAGCCATGGACATTGAAAGTGAGAAAAAGGCATCATATTACACAAAAGGATGTGAAGAAGATGACCCTAACTCTAATGAGGACAGTGAACTTGGATCAATGCAAGCCTTTAGAAATGGCATGCTCTAGATGATGAACTAAAGATGAATGGTAAGGATGAAGGCAATTATCTTTCATTTGAGATTTGTCAAGTTACAAGGCATTCAATCAAGGACTGCCCATATAATTTGTGGAAAAGAGTGGCCAAGTAATGTTCACACAAGAAGAGTGACCAACACTACTTGTAGTAGTGGTGGCAGGAGTCAAATTCTATACAATTCTCAAGGATGACCAATTGTATAGTGTTTGGAGTGTAATAAGTGGGGCTATTTCACAAGAGATTTCTCTAACCAAAATTATGCTGGACTTATATGTAGATGGTGTGGCCCAAGGGATCATAATGATGGCAATTTTCCGAAGCAAGCCAACATCAATATGATTGACATAGCCAAGGGCAAGGAGATGATGAGGTCAAGATGTGCAGCAATTCCAAAACACAGAAATAAATTATAAATAATAAAATTGAACAGCAAAAGAGAATTCTAATTCTTCATTATTCATTGTTCTTCTAAAATAATATAATATTTTAATAATGCACAACTCAAAGATAGAGTTGTCAACCACAGCTAAATTTCTATTACAAGAAAAGCTAATCCTAGAGTTGATGGAACCTGCTATTTCTAGCTTCTATTAAAATTAAAGTTAATCCTAGATTGAATTGAATCAATTTTTGAGACTTACTATTTTTAGCAATTTTCAAAAGCTACTATTTTTAGCAATTTTTGAAACTTTATAATTTTTGCAGTTTTTGAAACCTATAGTTTTTAGTAACCTTCTATTTTTAGTAACAAGTTCTTTTTATTAACCTACTATTTTTAGTAACCTTTTATTTTTGGTGACCTGCTAATTTTATTAACTTCATCCTAGCTTGAATGGGACTACAAAGCTACCACATCATTCTTTTCTGGTTGAAAATTTCTAAACCTCTTGGTTCAAAGCCGGTCTTACTTGTCTTCCTCCTTTTCCTTCATCTATTGAACCATGTCTCTTTGTAATGTCCCCATCTTTTCCCTCTTAATTAAAATAGGTATGAATACCTTTAGTCTATCTCCCCATAGACTAAAGGAGCCCTTGTTGGGGAAAGTTATTTTATTTGTTATTTATTAATTGTCAAAATAGTGATTTTTATCACAAGGCAACTATTAATTAATTAATTATTTTAAAAGTGGATTTTACCACTAAAGTGCTTAAGTGAAATAAATATTAATATATTTGCCTTAAATTAATTTTTATTACTCTTTTTTTTATTAAGGCTAATATTTAAATATTTACAAGAAAAAGATTTTTGACATGAAATCTAAAGTGAAGATAAGGAAGGATGATTTATCTTCCCAAAGGGGTTCAAACCCTTTGGAAAGTTATAAATACATAGCGAAGGCTTCAAGGAGGATATGCTGAAATTGATATTCTTGTTCTTCATGCGTGAAGGCTATTAGGATGCATGATGTCCAATAAAAATTTTTTGCTTGGTGATTGATCAATTTTACAAAGGTGTCCATTGACACCACCTTTTCCAAAGGAAAGCTTGTTTTGTGCCCTAGAGGTGGAGAGAACCACTTGGGAGGGTTTTGGTGCTTGATTTTGAGGGTTTGGTCATATGTTTCTTGCATTTTTGGCTTGCTAAATTATTCTATGGCTTGCTAAATTATTCTATTAATTCTTCAAGTGAAGCGAATCACTTGGAGAAGTTGGCACTAGGGTTTGAAGGTTTTTTTCAGTTAACATATTCATAAATAATTATCTACCATTATTTATTATTTTTTTGATCATTATTGTGGCATTTTGGACAATTTGCAAAGGATATTGAAAATGAAAAATTAATAGATAATTTTTAGAATTATTATTAATTTTTCTAACAAATTTCTGAATATTTTCTTGCTTGTGGAAGGTTGGATTAGTCCTCATATTTTTCTACTATTTTTTCAGGGTTCCTAAGAGGGGCGATTGACCTAGGAGGGTCAAATTGATGATTTTTATGACAAAATAAAGTGCTGGTATTTTTCCTATATTTTTCTGAGTTTGGCAGGGATTTTGGCAATGGTTTTGAAGAGCTTTCATTCTCTGAACAACAGCAGAAAGTTGATGATTAAATCTAATTTTTCCTTCATCATTTCATGGCAAAAAAGGGAGAGAAAAAGGTATTTATGTAAGAGGGTTTAAATCTGAAATTTACTATATATTTTCATATTATTTCAAGGAATTTAATAGGCAAAAATATTGTACAAAACCCTCACTTTTGGCATCTAATATTTCTTACATTAAATAAGGGTTTTGAAAATTTAATTCTCAACCTAGGGTTTACTAATTTTTAGATCAGATTTAAAGGAATTTAGATAAATCTACTTTGATTTCCATTCGTCCCATTTGGGGGCATTACAATGGTATCAAAGCACTGATCTTGCCCACCTGTGAGGTTTGATTGCAAGCAAATAAAAAGATTTAGTGTTATCATGGAAGAAATGTAAAAAAAAAGACTCTATAATGCATGTAGAAGGCTAGGGGACCTATGCCAACCAGTGGAGAATGTAATTAGCACCTTGAAAGAAATAGAAAAGAGGTTATCCAAGGTAAATCAATCACAATACAAGTCCATGAAGTGGGCAATACAGCCCTCAATGACTTACTTGGCTCAACATGAATTATTGAGAGATACAAATGAGGAGGTAAGGCTCTTGGTTATTAGTTGTATTAATAAGGTTTTAAGACTAATGGTTCCCGAAGCTCCCTAGAGTGATAAAATTATGAGGGAAATATTTTCATTGATGGTAAAAAGCTTCCAAGGTCTCAAAGAGGGCAAAGGACACTCCTTGGCTAGAAGGGTCAACATCTTGAAAACTATGGTTTCAACTAAGTCATGTATTTTGATGTTAGTTAATGAGTATGATGAACTTATTGTTAAGATGTTTCAACATTTCTTTGCAATTACTTGTAAGAATCCTACCAAAAAATGTTGTAGCTTCTATGCATAAAATCTTGACCATGACACTCAATGAGAGTGACGATTTTTTCAATCCATTATTATATATCTTGTTGATAGGTTTGGGGATAGAAAAGAAAAAAAAATCAACTGCACATATGATGTTTAAAAATGTTTCAATGGATTGTGAAGAAAAATTGAGGCTTTATTTGATAGTGGAGCATGTAGAGGAAAAGAAGATTGAACTACATGAAGAGTTGGAAGGAAAGAATGAAAGGACAGCCCTTCATGAGGGTTACTATGAAGGAGCCAAAGAAACAAAAAAATCAGATTTGAAGGAGAAAGATGAGCTACAAAAAGATGACACATTGGGGCAGCCTAGAGCAGGAGATTGCAAGGACAAAAAATCTGAGTTTTTGGAGCAGCAAAGAGGGCTGAAAATTATGGATGAAAATGGGGAAATGCTAGGTGCTTTGAGGCAGCCAAGTACCCCAAACTTTGGTATTCAAAAAGTTGATTTTGAAGAAGCCAAAGAAACCAAGATATTCATAGAAAGGTATGAGTTGAATAATGATTTTTGTTTCGTATCTAACAATTATTTGAATTTGTTGCATAACTCTATATTTGATGAAAGAGCTTGGAAGGAACAATTCTTAATCATAAATAAGAAGGGAGTGCAAGCCTTGACAAGGTTTGATGGCACGAAGGGGCTTCTTGATAGATCAATGCACAATGAGATGAGGGAATGCTTGAAGGAAAAGAACACTATGATGGACTTGCAGACAATGAAAATGGATAGAAGAGAAGATCAAGATTCCAACTTATGGTGGAATGTAAAAGGCAATCCATTGTATGAAATGGATAGGAAGGAAGGATCAAGACATCAAGAAAAGATCTTAGAACTAGACAAGTGGATTAAAGGGGTGTTATTAAACACCAATGATTTTTCTAATTTATTTGTTTCATGTGTAGGTTTATTTGGGAGATGCTTTGTAAAGGTGGAAAGCAAGGAAGTCATTTGTCATGACTTAAATGATGAAGAGGGTCCTACATCTTCATCTAACATTATGTTTGGTACTAGTTGTGTAAACATAAGAAAAGGAAAAGAGAGGTTTGAAGGTATGTTTTTAAAAAAAAATTGGTTTCTCATCTTATCAAAAAAATTTGAGGAGATTTTGCTGCATTCATGGCTCAAATCCTACATAGAAGGCAACTCTTTTGGCATGGAAGAGCCAAGTAAAAGTTCTGAAATTTTGCAGATAAGGTCTGAATTTGTTGCCTCATAAATTTTTGAGTATGGGGAACATTGCCAACCACTGATTGAGGACAAAGAGGAGAAAAAAGAGAGCATACTACAGCCTCTTCATAGGTATGGAAAGTCTGATTTTTTCTATGCTTATAGCTGTCATCAATATTGAAAATTTGGTTGGAATACATGAAAATCTTACCTCAAAAAATTTTGTGTCAATCCCGCCACATGATAAGGATGAAAAAGGTGGGGAAAAGACTTGTATATAGCCCTTTCAAGAGTATATGTTGACTGATTTTATTGCACCATACAAGCAGTCCCTATGGCATGAGGAAAAATCAAGTTCTTGTTTTCTTTTACAACCTCTTTCCAAGTACAACATGTTTGATTTTAAGGTACAGGTACAACAATTTTGTACATGGCAATTTTGGAATGTTTGGGTTGGTTTTGAGGTCACTTTCCCACCCAACATTCACAAGGAGTAGCTTTGGGTTGATCATGATTTTTGCATAAGAGTGACCTATTCTAGTAGGCTTCATGGAAGGGTAAGTTGCTTCCAAGGTATGGTTCTTTTTCCTACATTGCATCTTTGGGAGATTATTTTGAGGATTGGAATATGGAGTTGGATACTGTTTGGAGGACATAGTTGGGTAACTAGATCTGATACCCCTTCATACCCCAGTTGGTTTTGAGTGAGATAGGGGCATACAGGTGCAGTGAGCCATTGGATGGATTTTCTATGATTTGGGACACATTGGGGCACTCTCCAAAATATAGGTATTATAAGTACAAGATTGATTTGGATATTTTTTCCCCTTGGGAAATATATAAGGGGGGATTTGCATTGTGGGACATGTCGATAGGGTGGAATGGCATTCATTATCCATTTGGAGTATGTCACACTATGTTTTTTGGCAAAAGTTATTTCATTTAACAGGTACAGGAGCCAGGTTTTTGAGCACTACATCATGTTTTACCATTTGGACATGATAATTGGGCATATGAGTTTGTAATTGCTTGATGACAAGCAGTTTTTAGAAAGGACTATAATGTCCCCATCTTTTCTCTCTTAAATAAAACAAGTATGAAGACCTTTAGTCTATCTCCCCATAGAGTAAAGGAGCCTTGTTAGAGAAAGTTATTTTATTAGTTATTTATTAATTGTCGAAATAGTTATTTTTATCACAAGGCAATTATATATTAATTAATTAAATATTTTAAAAGTGGTTTTTACCACTAAAGTGCTTAAGAGAAATAAATATTAATATATTTGCCTTAAAGTAATTTTTATTACTCCTTTTTTTATTAAGGTTAATATTTAAATATTTTCAAAAAGGAGATTTTTGGCATGGGAGCTAAAGTGAAGATAAGTAAAGATGATTTATCTCTTCCCAAATGGGTTCAAACCCTTTGAAAAGTTATAAATACATAACAAAGGCTTCAAGGAGGATATGCTGAAATTGATATTCTTGTCCTTTTTACGTGAAGGAAGGCTATTGGAATGCATGCCCAATAGAAGTTTGTTGCTTGGTGATTGATCAATCTTACAAAGTGTCCATTGACACCACCTTTTGCAAAAGAAAGCATGTTTTGTGCCCTAGAGGTGGAGCGAACTACCTGGGAGGGTTTTGGTGCTTGCTTTTGAGGGCTTGGTCATATGTTTCTTGCATTTTTGGCTTGCTAAATTATTCTATTAATTTTGCAAGTGGAGCGAACCACTTGGATAAGTTGGTGCTAGGGTTTGAAAGCTTTTTTTGGTCAAAATATTCATAAATAATTATCTTCCATTAGTTATTATTTTTCTTATCATTATTGTGTCATTTTGGACAATTTGCAAAAGATATTGAAGACAAAAAATTAATAGATAATTTTCAGAATTATTATTAATTTTTCTAACAAATTTTCAGATATTTTCTTGCTTGTGGAAGGCTAGAATAGTCCTATTTTTCTAGTATTTTTTTCAAGGTTCCTAAAGGGATGATTGACCTAGGAGGGTCAAATTGACGGTTTCTATTACAAAATAAAGCGTTGGTATTTTTCCTATATTTTTCTAAGGTTGGCAGCAATTTTTACAAGGGTTTTAAAGATCTTTCATTCTCTGAACAACAACAAAAAATTGGTGATTGAATCTGATTTTTCCTTAATCATTTCATGGAAAAAAAGGAGAGAAAAGGGTATTTATGTAATAGAGTTTAAATCTGGAATTTAATATTTATTTTCAAATTATTTCAAGGTTTTAAATTGGCAGAAATTCCCTACAAAACCCTCACTTTGGGCATCTAGGGTTTCTTGCATTGAATAAGGGTTTTGAAAATTTAATTCTCAACCTAGGGTTTACTAATTGTCAAATCATATTTAGAGGAATTTGAAAAAATCTCCTTTGTTTTCCAATTTGTCCCATTTAGGGACATTACACTCTTCTTGTACAAGCTCATGTATACTTGCAAGGATAATTTTTCCCTTGCTTGCATCTGTACTTTGCTCATCTGAATCATAAATGCTAAAATCAATGCTCTCATTTACTTCCAAACTTGTAATGTTCGTCTATAAAATGGTTCTCTTTCTCTTCTTCCGTCTCTCCATATTCACCTTCATCTTCAATATAGTCTTCATGCATATAACTATTTGCATGTGTATGTTCCACTTTCTCATCAACCTTCAACAAAGTATTCTCTTCAAACCTTTCTAATTTCTTCTTTTCACCTTTGTATTCTTCATTATTTTCTTCACTTTTATCCCCATGCTCCATGAGAACAATTTATGCAACATGTTGAACATCTTCATCTGCACCTCCATGCATGAAATCCATTGTCAATGAACTTTTTTCTGATGTCTTCTTAATACCAGAAAACACTCTTTCCACAAGATATTTTTTCATCTCTTTTAAGGTCTTCTTGATCCAAGAAACCCTTTTCCTTTTCATTCCAACAACACATGGTGTGATCCATGCCATCTTTCCCTTCTCTTTCTCTTCTCTATGTTATTGAAAAATCTCTATTCTCACAACCATCTCCCTCAAGTATCTATTGACCTCCAAAATATTTTTCTTTTGTTTCTTCATTCTCTACTACTGCATCTTACTTTCTTCATCACTTTCATCTCCTCTTTGCCTTGCTCTATAGTTGAATAACTCATTTAAGCTCTTTCACTCTCCTCTACAAATTTTGTCGATTCCTATTCATCTAAGCATAGCCTCCTCTTCTTGCCATCTTTCTTCTCAAAAACATACAAGCACAGTTATGAACATACAAGCATAGTGATAAACATACTAGAATCCAACAAAACTAATGCATGACATGCTTTGGAGACCACTATACGTATGAAGATAGTTAACTCATTGCAAAGCATTCTAGAACTCAAGAATGCTTTGATTGCTACCATATAAGACATGAGCCCAAAGATGGAGCATAAAATGGCACACCTAACATAGAGTGGTGGGGAGAGCAAAAAGCAGAAGAATAAACCCATAGTCAAACCCCCCTTCTCAAATGACCAAGCAATCAATCCTATGCTTCTGACAATGAACCTAGCCCATTATTTGACAATTGTGAATATGGAAAATTTTGGCAAAAATATGACAAACACTATTATCGATGGTCGTTCCGATGTGAAGTGTCTTGGGAAGCCAACTATGTGGACTCTGACATTTCAACTAGTACGAGCAAATCAACACAACATTAAAGTATTGGGTGTACTAATGGGACAAAAGTTAATTATTGGAACCCAACCCTTTTTATTGAATTTTGTTGTCGTCTCATTGCCAACAAAGCCTTATAATGCACTGTTGGGTCGGGGTTGGTTGATAGTAGCCAAATCCGATCATAACTAGAAAAAAAATTGATCTCCATTCAAAATAAAGGATGAAAGTATGTCATAGATTTGAAGAATAAATTAAGTTAATGAGGAAGGAGACTCATCAGACTCGAAATCTAAAAAAAATGCTTGGTGGATGGGAACCAAGATACAGAGGAGTTGAATGACAAAGCGGTCTTGGAGTCACAGTCGTGCTCTAAAGATGAGATGAACTCTCTCAATAGTTTGTTTAACTAGCAAATGGAAGACTATGAAGTGTTCTAGTGTGATCGCAATAGTGGAAATATTATAGAGATTGAATAAGGTTGACAGTCAACAGTTGTGCATATGGATATTTTGGGCAGAAATTTCACAAACACTATTGTCAACAATGGTTTTGGCATGAATGTTATTCTAGAGGAGACTTGGAAGAGTCTTGGGAAGCCAACTACGTGGCCTCTAACATTCCAACTAGTAGGAGTAGATCAACATGGAATTAAGGTATTAGGTGTGTTAATGGAACAAATTAATGGAACCTAACCCTTTTTGTTGACCTATGATGCACTCTTGGGTCAAGGTTGGTTGATAGCAACCAAATCCAATCATAACTAGAAAAAAATTAATCTCCTTCAAAAATAATGGACAAAAATATGTCATAGTGAGGAAGAAGCCTCCTTAGATTCATCAGAGTCAGACTCTAAAGAAGAATGCTAAGTGGATGAGAACCAAGGTATAGTGAAGCCAAATGATGATGTCTTGGAGTTACAGTTGCCCTCTAAAGATAAGATGAACTGCATCAATGGTTTGTTGCACTGGCAGATGGAAGACTATGAAGTGTTACAATATGATTAATATAGACTCAAGATTATGTAGATTGAAGAAGTTCAAGGCTTCCAGCAAAATAACCCAAAGCGGAGGTCGATGATGCCAACTCCCTCCAAACTATCAAATCACAATCAACTTACCCATAGATTTTCAAAAAATACAAAGTCAAAGATGCATAGTTCGATGATAAGTTGGGCCACCAGTTTGATGGTATAATTGGCATGAAGTTTGTAGAGCTGAATACATTTTACTAAGTACCTAGCATTGCATCACTTGGTGTTGCATCAACCAATGCTTAGTCACCAAATGCTCAACCATCTGATGCTCAATCAATTGATGCTCATCTGACCAAAGCACAATCCATCGACACTCAGCTAACTGAGGCTCAATCAATTGAAGCTCAACTACCTAAAACATGATCAACCGACATTCATTCACCCAATGCTCAATCAAGCAATGAACAATCAACTGACGTCAGCACCATATGCCACCCACCTAATGCCCACATCTACCGTACAACCACCATAAAAACCTTCATCCCAACCACCCTATATGCTTCCCTTGAACTTAATCACAGTACGATCACCTGTAGGGACCATACAACCATCTATAGGGACTACAGGTCCAACCATTGGCTGTCAAGCCCCTAGATATGGTTGGAATTTTGTTTCCCTATCCACTCTTAATTTTCGCATGTTGTACATGGGTTTTGTTGGAAGGGACTCCGACTTGTTTTAGGGAGGGCAGGGATAATGTGACCATCATATTAGTATTATCTTGGTTATCAGTGTAATTACATATTTTAGTAGCTAACATATCATGTGGTTAATGTTTGTATCATCAACCTTAGTTTTGTAATGACTCTCGTTTGTATGTTCAGTTGTTGATGGTTGTGTTAACCAACAACCCACTGGATCTTCTTAGCATATAAATAGAATGATGTATGTCGGGGAAATGGCACTGGTATCAAGTCCTTCCTATACTGCACGAATTGTATCGAGACTTATCTTCTATGAATACAAAACTGCTATTGTTTGAATACTCTGCTATGACATGGTATATTCTGTAATTAATATTATGTATATTTTGCTAGTGGTAATCTAGTATCTCTATAATCATTCTACATGGCTTTGAAACGCCAAATCTGTTAACCATTTCCATTTGAATGTTGTGGGTTGAAGTGTTGATACAGTGAATTCCAAAATTTTCCCCTTTAACATGATCCCAAACCATATAAGCATGACAAACCGATGAATGCCAATTCAAATGTCTGTATTATTTGGTCATAAGCATCTAAAGGAGCACCCAATGATCTTTGAGAATGCTGTAACAAAAGAGTCAGAAGGGGAGGTCAGGCTCACCAAGTTCCACAATTTGCAGAATACATTTTCCTTCTGCAGCTAGTACACTGGCCTCCATCTTCATGGAGAACATTCATAAGCTACATGGTATTCCTAAAGTCAGTCAGTACGGTGATCATGTGTGTACCAGAAACTTATAGAAAGAATTGTTTAGATTAAATAGCAATACAATGGTTATGAGCTCTGCTTATCACCCCCAAATAGATGGTCGGCCTGAAATTGTTAATAAGAGTATGGAAGTTTGCCTTCATTCTGTTGCTTCTGACAAACAGTCCCAAAATTCAAGTGGCTTCCGTTGGCAGAATGGTGGCAGTAGGTACAAATCTCACGAATTGCATACCGATGATTGAATCGCCATGGCCAAAACCTTGGGTTTCTTGCTTTCCTAAATTTGAAATCATAAAATATGGCACCCACTCAGTGATATTGCAAACTGGGAGGACGCCATTATGGCTTTCAATGACCCCGCAGCTTCGGAATGGGTCCCTTCCACACCATTTCTAGGGCAATGTTGAAATGCTTTTTATGTTTTTATGTTTCCCATTGTGCCTAATATCAGATAAATCATGACTATATGCAATTTGGAGATAGGCAAAAGGTGAGCAAATGTGCTGAGGCACCTGCTCTGCACTGTGTACCACTGCCTTTTTCTCTTTAAAACTTCATTACACTCACCTACTTTCACATCAATGTTAGCCGGCGTATGTGTCTTTACGAGTATGCCCTTAAAAAACACCTACATTCCTGTGAATATACTTACTACTGGGAGAGGTGGATCATCATTGTCCCCTATTTATAGCTCATGCCCTTTCATCAGCCTTGTCACAACTCAAGAACAAGTAGATATTTGTGCATATCAGTGACGTTCACTAAGATGGGTTTGGTGATGGTGGTCTTGTTGGTTTTGGGCTGTGTAGGATTTGTTTATTTGTGAGAATGATGAGGGGGCTGCCAATGTGTTTAATGACAATTTTAAGGTAATGTGGATGGAGGACCATGTCAGGACCTTTGAAGATGGTCACGTATGGCACCTTGCTCTAGATCAGAAATCAGGTTAGTTGCCAATTCTGTTTATTTATCTCCGTAATCGTGTTTAAAGAGTAAAGATACAGGGTGTTGAATAAGTATTGTGTATAGGATCTGGGTTCCAGTCAAAACATAAGTACAGATTCGGATGGTTCAGCATGAAGCTTAAGCTCGTGCCAGGAGATTCTGCAAGAGTGGTCACTGCTTATTATGTAAGTCCTTTTATGGAGCTTAAAAATATTTGTTGCACTGTTTGAGAAAATGATTTAACAATGATATGGGTGGGTGCAGATGTCTTCTAACAATGACATGAAAAGAGACGAGCTGGACTTTGAATTTATGGGCAACAGAAGAGGAGAGTCATATGCCCTGCAGACCAACATCTATGCTAAGGGCACTGGTGGAAGGGAGCAGAGGCATATTCTCTGGTTTGACCCCACTAAGGAATTCCACATCTATTCCATTCTATGGAACTCTCATCAGATAGTGTATCTCTGATTTGTTTTAGTTACTTGTCAGATTTAATGTGATTTCATGGTTTAGGCTGAAATTGTTAGGCTTGCAGACCAAATTCTAGTGAGAGTGCACAAACATTTTTATAGAACTTATCATGTTCAATATTATATTTAAGTGCATTATATACAAAATCTGTATTCAGAGTAAAATTGTATGTAGTTCCATATTGTTGTTTTCTTTGCACTATGATAATTGGAAGATGTGAAATATGATGTGGTAATTTTTTGGCAATTTCCTTAACTTTATATGGAAAACAAATACTATTCCCTTTGTATTTATATTTCCCTCCTATTTCATGGTAACCTAAAGAATTAGATACACACAAGCGATCAACATCTCTTCCACTTGGGTTAAATTTACCAATTTAGGTGGTTTGGACCTAGGATCCATGTTATTTACTTCAGAAAATTGGTGCACACCTTTCTCTTGACGACATCGACGTATAATCATACCAGGTAACTCTTTTGACAATTATAACACATATGTGATGAAACAAGTTTATCTAACTCACATTGAAACAACAACTGTATAGTCTTCAAATCTATTCCAACATTTTTGGTTATATTAATCTTTGTTTGTTCTTGATTTCTCTAGGATACTTGAATTTCATTCGGCTGTCTCTGTTCAATAATTTTAAAATTATTTTTCTTATTTCTTCTTTTGATAGTGGTTGTTTTTGTTATATTCTTCATAGGGCCTTCTATATCATCATCAATATTAGCAAAATTGAATTCCAATGGCTCTATTAATCTTTTTCATGGGATTTCTAACCACACTCTCTTCCAATTTCACTTTCATGAGTAGGGCTTTCAACAAATTCCATCATATGTTCTACTTCTCTTTCCATGAAAATTTCATCATTACCATCCACATTGACATTATTATTTACAAGACGATGTCTTTATACTCTGTCTCAATTTTGTTGTAGCAGTTCTCTTTCTACATCAGTCATTTTATCTACATGAATTGATTTTTGTAATCTTCTTCATAATACAACTTGGTCTTGTTGAGAAGTTTGTGCATGATGTGTTATCATATATTCTGCATGTTCTCTTATTTATCCTTCTATCTCTTCGATTGGTAATTTAGCTCTACATTTTGTGAGTCATTGTCTTTCATATTCATTTTTATTTATTCTATCCTCATCTGTCATCGATAATTGTCTTTTTTTGTCTTTGGTATTCTCAAGATTATTCTCTTCAATGTCTCACTTTTATTCTTCATATTCTTTTTTTTGCTGTTTATTTGCAAACTACATTTTTTGTCAAGCTATATTCCCTATATATTTATTAAATAATTTTTCTATTAACATTCATATTAACTAATATATAATATATATAATAAAATAATTTTTATATTAACATTCATATTAACTATTATTTATATATATATAAACTTAACGTGATGTAAAAATCATAATCATATTTTTTTTTTTAAAATTAAAATAAGATTTCATAGAAGATAAACATTAATAAATTAGTTATTCCATCTTATGAAGATTAACTAATAAATCGAGAACAAACAAATATTTTTGGTACACAAATGGATAATTAATTTTACTTATGGATATCTAAATTTTTTTAATAGATAATTAAAAAAAAATAGATAATTATACCAAGTAAAATAACTATCTGAAATATTTTTGGTATACAGATGGAAAATAATTTACTGAAGAAAATGAGAGTACAACAAGAAAAGAGTCTAAAA
The DNA here is from genome assembly GCA_037957365.1 of Torreya grandis. Lineage (NCBI taxonomy): Eukaryota > Viridiplantae > Streptophyta > Pinopsida > Cupressales > Taxaceae > Torreya > Torreya grandis. Next base: position 1,102,368 of record JARHVA010001100.1, read on the forward strand.
TATGTATGCTAGTAAATAAGTCAATCTTTTGGATTTTTCACTATCCTCTATTTAATGAGGGACTTTGTATTGTATTCTGCATCAAAAAAAAAAAGTTTCATAAAAAGTTGCATTATTTTTTTGGTTTGCTATAGCAATTGATTGTCTTTTAGTGTGGTATCAGAGTCGAAGGATATAATCTATGGAAGCTGCAATATATTTTGGTGTGATCATGACTACAAGAGAGACCGTGGGAGAGCCATTGGTAGAAATTGATGAACTCATGTCAACCTTAGCATATCTATTTGTGGAACAAGCATCCATAAGGGCAACATGAGGAGACATTTGAACCAAATGGCTGATTTTGTGCTAGTTGAGATGTTGAAGAGAAAAGCATAGAGTTGGGCATAGGAGACAAAAGATAAGATCATAAATTTGATGTCAAGGAAAATTGTAGCACAACGAGTATGTTGAAGTGGTTATAAATCACAATCAAGCTAGAGAAAAAGGATAATTACAAGTATTTGAATCACAATAGATGATCATGACAATGAATAATATTGTCACTCAACCTCAAATTTGAACATTTACAGGTAAAAATTATAATTTTTTGTCATTCAAAATGAAAACATTGTTTTTTTCAAAGGATATACAAAATCTAGTGGAAAACAAATTCGTAGACCCTGTGGATCAAGCAGTCTAATCAGGGGTTGACACAAGCAGAGAAGGACCTTCCTAGAGAAAATGAGAAGGATGTAAAATCACTATTTTTTATTCAATTGGGAATGGATGAGTCTATCTTCCCAAAGGTTGGAGCAACAACTATGTCCAAGAGGGCATGGGATATTTTGGAAACATCATATTAAGGAACCACTAAGGTAAAAGTGGTTAACTTACAGTCTTTTAGGAGAAGTTTTGAGAATGCATAGCTAAAAGATTCAGAGTTTGTAGATCAATTTTTTAGTCAAGCCATGAATGTTGTTAATCAAATTAGATCATATGAAGAAGAAATACCTAGTTACAAGGTTGTGGAAAAGATTATCAGAGTCTACCTAGTAAGTTTGATTCTAATATTGCTATTGAAGAATCTAAAGTTCTAACACAACTATTTGTAGATGAGTTAGTGGGTATCTATTATCTTATGAATCTAGAATGAATAGGAATAGTCCTTCCTCTTTAGAGAATGATTTTAAATCATAGGTTACACTCAACAGAGGTAAAGGAAGAGGAAGATCAAGTTTTAAAGGCAGAGGCATAGATAACAATCAAAAAAGTGGAAGGAGTAGTCCAGATCAAGGTAAAAGGACATCAAATTTTCAATACTTATAATTTCAAACGATGCAAATAGTCTCATCAGCATTCTCAGAGGTATGGTAATTCTAATGTTCACTGTCATTACTACAAAAAGTTTGGTCATTATGCATATGAGTGTTGGAAGAAAAAAAAAAAGGGGGGAAAGTAAAATTCAAAAATTTTAGATGTATTTGGTCATTATGCTCAAGATATTTCTATTGATATTTGGTTTTTAGACAATGGATGTGGTAATCATATGATAGGAAACAAACTTTTGTTTACAAGCTTAGATAACTATCTGAAATTAGAAGTCAAGCTAGGTAATTATAATAAAGTATCAGTGATGGGTAAAGGTGTGATTAACATTTTCATAAAATAGGGAAAAAGAAATTATATTATAGATGTTTATTTTGTGTCAGATTTGAAGTATAATCTCATGAGTGTTGGGTAACTTGTGCAGAAAGGTTACAAAGTAACATTCAAAGATAATGTATATATTATATTAGATAGATTTTCAATTGACAGGTTGTTTGCAAAGATTGAGATGACCAAGAACTAAATATTCCCACTTCGAATCAAGATTGAAAAGTCAAGCCAAAAATATCTTGAGGTAAATTACAAGGTAGACCATTTAGATCTAACATGGTTATGGCATATAAGGTATGGACATATTTATTTTGGAGGTTTGATTTTATTTTAGAAGAATCAGATGGTGAGAAGATTAACATTAATTTATTAACCATCAATTTCATGTGAGAGTGACATTTTAGGAAGACATAGAATATTTTTTCAAACATGAGTGTCTTACAGAGCAACGGCACCATTAGAGCTTGTTCACATTGATATATGTAGACCTATACCGATTCTATAATTAAGAAGAAGTGTATATTTTATAACATTCATTGATGATTTTAGTAGGAAACCTTGGATATATTTTCTCAAATAGAAGTCTGAAGCCTTCAAAATATTCAAGGATTTCAAAGCAATGGTTAAAAAACATAGTGGTCTATATATCAAGGTACTCATATCAAATAGGGGTGGTGAATACACTTCAAATGAGTTTCTAAATTTATTTAGGTGTCATAGAATTAAGAAGAAGTTTAATAAAAGATACACACTACATCATAATGGTGTTGCAAAAAATAAGAACAAAAAAATCATGGATATGGCTAGGAGCATGTTGAAGGCCAATCACTTGTCTAATGAGTACTAGATAGTAGTAGTAGTAGCATGTGCATTTTATTTTATAAATAGATGTCCTATAAAGAGTGTTAAGGATAAAATTATACAAGAAGCATGGAGTCATAGAAAACACAACATATCTCTTTTAATATTTATTGGATATGTGACATATGCACATGTGGCAGAGGAAAAAAGAAGAAAGATGATAGAGGTGAAAAACATATCTTTATTGGTTATAGTGAGCAATTAGAAGCTTACAAGTTGTAGAATCCCATTATGAAGAAGGTAATCATCAATATAGATGTTGAATTCAAAGAAGAGGAAGCTTGGGATGGAAGTATTGAAAAAATAGTTACAATTGGAGCATAAATACCTCAAAAAGAAGAAGAATTAGTAGAACAAGGTGTGCAAGGTGGCCAACCAAGTTCACAACCAATAGATACTCCAAAAAAAAAAAAAATCTACAAGGAGGAAATTTAGGAGAGATAAGAACACCAAGAAATTTTATGCTAAATGAATCATCAGTGCATGTAAGTCCCAATTCATAAAGAAGTAATGAATCATATCCTACATTTCCTCATTAAGATCAAGGTATAGAGGTAAGAAAATGAGAAGTTTGAAATAAATTTATGATCAAGGAGAAGAGAATTTAGACGTACATTCAAATTTTATTTATTCTCTCATGATCCTATATATTTTGAAAAAGCAATGAAGGATGATCATTAGATCAAGGCAATGGGTGAAAATATGGATTCTATTAAAAAAAATTAAACATGGGAACTAGCGGATCTACCTAAAGTTAAAGACAACATAGGAGTATAAGACCAAGCTCAATACAAAAGGATAAGTTCACAAGTATAAATAAAGGTTAGTACCAAAAAGGTTTTCTCAACAACATGGAATTATTATAATGAGACATTTTCACTAGTTGTAAGATTTGATACAGTTAGAATGGTTTTAGCCATATTAGCATAAAATAATTAGAAGGTTTACCAAATGGATGTCAAATCAATTTTTCTGAATGGTTTTTAGAAGAAGTATAAGTAGAATAACCAACAAGTTATGAAGTGCATGGACATGAAGACAAGGTATATAGATTGAAGAAAGCTCTTTATGGGCTCAAACAAGCACCAAGAGCATGGTATAGTCAGATTGACTCATACTTGACAAACAATGTATTCAATATAAGTAGTTGTGAGCCTACGTTGTACATAAAAATAAGCAAGCAAGGTCAGATTTTGATTATATGTTTATATGTTGATGACTTAATCTTTACCAAAAATTTGTATCTAAACATGTTCAAATCAACAATGAAAAAAGAATTTAAAATGATAGATTTAGGATTGATGAAATATTTTTTGGGAATTGAAGTTGTTCAATCAGATAGTGATATATAAATTTGTTAATCAAAGTATGTTAAGGATGTGTTGAGAAGACTCAATATGATGAATTGCAATCCTGCACCAACTCCAATTGCAATAGGTATAAAACTCAACAAAGAAGACAAGGGATCCAATGTTGATCCAATTATGTGTAAAAGACTTGTTGAAAGTTTGATGTAGCTCACAGTTGTAAGGCCAGATATTATATATGCAATTTGTTTAATTTTAATATTTATGGAGTCACCAAAAGACTCACACTATAAATTTGAGAAGAGAATTTTGACATATGTTATAGGAACAATATGATATGGAATATTATATTCCAAAACTAATATTTTTGATTTGATCAGTTATAATGATAGTGATTTCAAAGGTAGCATAGATGATAGGAAGAGTACTTCTAGATATGTTTTTCATTTTGGCACAGTTTGGTTTCATGGGCATTAAAGAAGCAACCCATAGTGATAATTTTATTATCAGAAGTAGAGTATGTGGTAGTAACATCAACAACATGTCAAGTGGTTTGGATGCAAAGAGTGTTGATAGATATATTGCATAAGTAAAAGAATTATGAGGGACAGATATGAGGTGACACTCTAAAATCCATGGGAGTAGTGAAGCAGTATTATCAAGTAAACATGTAAAGTGTCTTCTTGGTGCAATGGATAAGATAAGTCAATTAGGTTTTTATAATAATGTATTAGTTGATGTTGTGTGTTACCTTGTAACCTAGACATCCTTATAAAAATTCATAGGTGGAGGTAAACTTCCTCCATTATTATTTCATTATGGTAAATCTTTATTTTTAATAGAGACATTATGCTTGGTATGGTTGATAGAGTTTATCATAAAGACCACTTATGGTGGCTCTACATTGTTTGGGAATGTTATCATATGTAATGATCTCATACAAATGCCTTTGTACAGTGATGATGTGTGTTACTAGTCTACAAGTGAAATTTTATTTATAATATTGCTATATGTCTTTAATATTTATTGCATATGCTCATGTTGGTTTTCTTGATTTTGAGGAGACATTTATATGGACAAAAACAAGTCTTGATGAATGCTATTATTTGAGATAAAATCCTTACAACTAGAGGTAATAATGTTCACATTATGTGTTAGATCATGCATAATATCTATAAACATAGCCAATGTTGTATCACTTGGCACATGTGTATTACATAATGCTTCATATAGGATATCCTTATAGATACTGTATTGCTTTAGAAGCTCAAAGATTGTAATTTTAGGATTCATGCAACCAAATTTATCAATAAGGCCACCTTTTATAAAGTTAGATTTAGAATGAACATGCTCAAGTGTATTACGAAAGGAATCCTGGAGAGAGATTAAGTATTTATTTTATTTAAAAACCCTCTCGTCATATTGACAAATTTTCCTATTTTAGTGAATGATAGGTTTGATTAAGCAATTATAGTAAAAAATTATAGTTGTAATTATAAATTAGAGCCCAAAATGGGCTACAGATGCATCCATTTGCACATGTTTTGTAAAAATGAAAACTAATTTTTAACTTGTGAAATCTTGTTAAATTAGAAACCAGAAATAGAGGATCATGAATGAAATCCTAGATTAGATTTTATTTTGAATTCTCATATGTTAGGTTCACCAAATATTTAACCCTAAAGTCTAGATTGGGTAATCTAGGGTCAAAGGGGTAGAGATAGCCTAGGGCACAAGGATGATAGACTATATCTACAATAAGATAATTAATTTTCAAACTTAGCTAAATATATTGTAAATTTATTATACTAAGATATGTTTCAAATATAAAGTATAGTTGTGATAAATATTGTAATGATAATGAAAACAAGATACTTAACTAGTTATGATGATAGTAAAAATATGGACATAGAACCAGAAGGAATAAGAATGTAATTGGATTCTAGATCAATCATTTGATTTTTGATTAAGAACTTATGTGGCCTCATACACCTATGTTGACCTTCAATAGTTACATCGATACTTTTGTCTAACCTGGATGTAAGTGTCCTATTCAAAATACATGTTGGATCTAGATGTGACCACCTAGAATATTTTAGGTTTTGTGTCAACTTCACTTTAGATTGATCAGATCTAGATCATGGGTTATTACTCATTATCAAATAGTAAAAACCTAGTTTTCATCTTCATAGTGGTTTTGGAAAAAATGGATTAGTAGGCACATAATGTCAAGCTGCCCTAAAGACCCCTCTTTCAATGAGTATTGCATGCATAATCAATACTCTGAATATATCCTCAAACTTTTATAGTTGTACCCTACGAATCGTGTGTGTATAAGAATGCAATGTGTGATAAGCAAGCACATATAGTGACCTAGTTTTTAATTTGGTAAATATGGATCATGGAGTGATCCTTAAGTACTTGATAATTGTAGATGTGTTTTCTTTATGAGTGATATAGGATTAGGAGAAAATAATGAAGCTTTTCTTACTTGAATGCTTGACTGAATTATTTTTTTAAGTTGACTTGTGATAGGCAAGAAGTTTCTAGGTCTATGCTATGTGAGGAATGAATGAGGGTTGATCTTGTATATATATCAATCCCTTTGAATAACATATCACATTAAAGTAGGCCAACCATAGGATTAAATTTCATTATTAAATTAGATGAATTTAGTTCACTTGACACTTGTGTCAGTATAAGGCACTTGTATCGACGTAGGTGTTTGACCAAGACATAAGTGTTGAGGTAGCTAAAAAATAAGCATAGTTCCAAAACTTTTTAAAATAAAAGATAAGTAGGTTTATAACATTCTAAGCATGATAGAAGGTCTAAGTCATTAGAATGACATTGATTAGAATAAGAGATAAGTAATTTGGCACATAAAGAAAGTCTATTTGAGCCTCTTGGTAGTGAGAATATTTATGAGTTGAAGGTATATCCATGATATGTATTTTCCAAGTGTACAAGATTGATGTGTTATATAATTCAGAAATAGTGTCTATAACTACATAGGCGATGACACAGAGTGTGTCAATACAATTCATTTTACTCCAATCAATGACATCAATGATGACCTAGAATGTATCGATACAATTATTTTTCCTCCAACCAAATGCATAAGACATGACATATAATGCACCAATATAATTTATTTCCTTGAGTCAAATGCATTAGCCATGACCTAGAATGTATTGATATAGTTCAATTTATTTAAAGAAATTTTATTAACCTAGTCGATACAATCCATTTTAGTCATATATCATCATCAAACTTTGTTGACTTGGCTAATACAATTTATTTCACTCCTATATTATCAAAAAATTATGTCACCTTAGATGATACATTTATTTTTAGTTCTTTATCATCATCAGACTATGTTGACCTAGTTGATACAATTTATTTTAGTCTATATCATCATCAAACTATGTTGACTTGATCAATGCAATTTATTTTAGTCTTGTTTCATTCAACTGTATTGACTTAACTGATACAATTCACGTTTCTCATTTTCCATCAAACTATGTCAACTTTGATAATATAATCAATTTAAATCCTTTTTATCTAGACTCTATCAACCAAGTTGATATCGTATATCATAATTTGTTATCACCTGTCTAAGATCTCAATATTAATTTAGATGCCACATTTCATGTTGTAGCACTAATTTATATAGATATTTACATCCCTCTTAAGCTTGTCAATCTTGAGTCTAACTCCAATCCACCTATATCCCATAGGTTTGGCCATCTTGTGCTTCTCATCCTCTTATTTTAACACATATTAGGGTATCTTATGATGCCCATCCTTTTCTTTCTACACATATTTAGGTACCTTGCGCTAGTCATTTCATCCTTCAGTGTATCTTATGATGCCAATCCTTGATCTTAAACATGCATTTGGGTCATATTAGAATTCCCATCCTAATTTTATTTCCTTATTTATCTCTTATTCTTACCATGAGGTGTCACTCAAGAACCTTTCTCATCTTAAAAACAAATTTAGTTTCAAGAAACATTTTGAGACATATACACTTGCATTTCACATGCTCTTCTTCAATATAGTCGCTACCATGAATATTACATGTTATCTTGTCTCATGTTTCTTTATTTTTATAAATTTAATTTACTTTCCACATCTTTTCAGATGATTATTTAATTTTCCCATCTTTTGGGATGATTGCTTACACCATTGTTTATTTTTTGGCGATTTGGTATCTTTATTCCAGCATTAGATTCACCAGAAGATATTAGGTATCGCCTTTGGATTTCATATCAATTTTTATTACACCATTTACTCATTTTTGGTTCTTTGGTATATTTAATTTCAACATTTTTTTCTCTTATACATATTAGGTATCACCTCTGGGTTTTCTTTCTATCACAGTTTTATCATTTTAGCCTTACTCTCCTTGTGATTATTTATCCATTATGTACTTTACCCCTTTTTCTAGATGATTATTTATTTTCTCCCTCTTTTGTGATGATTATTTACTTTCCCCCTCTTTTGGGATGACTAGTACATTTACTAGTGCTTATGTTATATCCCTTATAGGTTAGTACAACTTCCCTAGTGACATGAATATCATCACATAACCTCATCCCTTTCAACACATTATTTTCCATCATGATAAACTATAAGCATAGTCATCATTGTATCATTTTTATTAAATGGATGGGTATTCCATGATACCCATATTTATCATATTTCCTTTCACATGAGGCACACATAGGTTGGTTTTAATATTGCACACTTACTTGTTGTGCAAGTCTCAGAGTCTATAGGAGCCATAGTCTTTACGTTCACCTTTCTAGTGGCCAAGTATAAGCTCTCTTGTGTTAGCTACATATTTAAATCATGTTTGTTTTTTCAAATATATATTGATGAGGCATATTAAAATTACAAAGAGTTATTATCACTAAAAATTTAAAAGGCAAATTTTATCATAAAAGTCAGATCACACCAAAAGAAATAACCTTGATTGGCACATATCCTATTCTAGTTGAAGCTCAAACACCATAGTTGGCCTCATGATATATCTAAGGTCCATTAGGGTAGGTAAAATAATTTTAGTTTCATGCATATAGCCTTAATGGGATGATCTATATACTAAAATTGTTAGCCCAAGCTTTGTGTTCTATAGTTGGAGTGTCTTAGGTCCTTGATAATGATAGTTTTTAGCCTTGTCCACTTGTCTAGAATACATCATTCCCTCTAAAGATTTACACATTACCTATGTGCACCTTACATTCCTTATTTACATCATATTTTATCTAATATCCCCTTGATGGTATAAATTTTAGCTGATCACATCTATATCACGTTATTATCCTAATTATTCCACTTGGATTTCAGTCTATGAGTTGATTGTAAGACCCAATAAATCTAACCAGGGTTTCCTCATAAACACCCATAACCTTTGTTGTCAACATGATCTCATTGTCATCCTTGTCATGTATTTAGGTGGTTGTGTTTTTAGACATCACATTTTATAGAAAGCACTAAGTTTGTTGTCTTCTTTATATCTTTTTATTTTCATTTATCCATCATGTTCTTGTTTAATTTTTGTGGACATCACTTATCTTACATAAGACATTTTGAATCCTTACATATTTTTCTTTATGTTTGAATTGACATGATTTTATTACATTTTATTTTATAGTCTTATATGTTTTCTTCATGTTTGATTTGACATGATTATCTTACATGAGATCACATTCTTTACTTAGATATATTTGTTTTATTTTTTTTAGATTGATATTTCACTTACTTACAATGTCTTACACATCTCATCATTTATGGTGTGTTTTACATTTACTTCATCATTTTACACATCTTTTTTTCATTGATTTTCTATCTAGATACTTAAGATTTCATTTTATTTTATTTAACTTTTTTTCTTTTTAACCATGCATTTGCTCACTTTTTCTATAAAATAATAAAACATACATCATCATATTTACCATCAACATATTATTGGTTACCACGATATCACATATTTTTCCCATATATTTGTTTTCATGTGTCATATTCATGATCCAAAAAAAAGCCTTATAATTTTGGCAAGAAAAAATATTATTAGGTGTTAACATAATCTTTTTACAAAATTGTGAATTTTATCTTATTTTTAGGCCCATTTCTCATTCCGCACATTGGGTGCCTTCCATCACCTACAACAAATGCAAAATTTTCTATGCTTAACAAGGTAAGTGAAGGTAAATACTTTCATTTTATTTACTTTCAGTTCATTCATTTCAAAAATCTTTTTCTAATGCTATGTTTTTTTTCCAAATTACTATTCTATGTCACATTATTATGACATGTGATGAGCTTTTGGTGGGACATATGTATACACATAATATTTTTCACTTTATCAATGTAAGATGCTTTCACTGCAATGAATTTTCTAGCATCAATCTCCTTGAGTACACACCTTTAAGGGTGCACCAGTAAAGGGGTGGAAAAGAATTGTAGTACTTTGTGAGATACATTGTTATTATATCATGATTACATCATTCCTACTATCAGTCTAACTTCCTCAAAGTGTCTTGCCATTTACTTCTTCTATATTATACTTATTCATTTGTGTCAATTTTCCCTATATCCTACAACATCGGTTACGACAAGACCATTCGTGTAGTGCATCTTCCCTCCCTATATTGTATTGGCCAACGTGATGCAATTTTGAGCTTATCTTCTGACATCTATATTATATCAACCTAAATGATACCATTTTATGTTAGCTGACTTAAATAAATTATATCAGTTGGGATGATACCATTGGATTAGTAATTAGGGTTAGTTTTAATCATTAGATCAGTATATATAGGTGTCATACTTCATTCCAATAATATCATATACACATTATTCATTGTGCTTCCACTCACATTTCTAGCCTAAGGCATATTTGCAATAATTTTTAGTTTATAACCTTATTTTAAAAAAGCTTGTCTTATGGTGTATTTGAAGCTTAATAGGAGGAATCATTTGGAGTCCTATCCGAGGATATCTTAGGTATTTATCCAACCATTTAAAGTCTTGAAGCCACAACATCTCTTGCAAAACTCCACTTGAGCCAAGGGTGAGATTGATGCTCGATGGTTCCACCCCAAGATAAATATTAATAAACCTATACTCTTTCATTTATTTACATAGTATATATATGTTATATGTTTGTTAGTGAACGACTGTGTGTGTATCATTGTTTAGGTTTTTTATACACTGAATAAAGTTGATGTGGCTATAAGATTGCTTAGACTTACCATATTTCACTTTATGTAGCCTAGATCCTTATTTTATTTACCATGGCACCTTACCTTTTATGGTATATAATTGAGACATTTATGCACTATAGAAAGTATTGCTTGATATTTTATATCAAAGCATGACCTAATAGCATGTCAAAGACCCATGTGCTTAGTATAACTAATAATTAGGTGGGGACAATGAGAGGGCCCACTTGTAAATGCAACACTCTATTCCAAAGAGTATCATGTTTATGAACATCAAAATATTTGAGAACTCTAGAAGCATCTTGTAAATATTATTCTTTATAACCAACTGAATAAATGAGTGTTATGGTGCACACATTTTCACTTGATATATTGTATATCATATCACTATGTATGAATTTCTTATCAACTTATGATTGAATAAATAGTGCATGTCTATCTAAATTATGATCAACAAATACACTATCATCAAATGTAATCATAGGACATGATTCTTATTTACTTATAATTATACCAATGATGCTATTAAGTGGCTGCCTATATGTAGAATAAGGATGAACATTATATCCATAATGTACTTCAGAATTGTCCTTTTTATATGCTTCATGATTTGGAAAATGATCCTTATATATTTGAGCTTTGCATTGTCATTGGTTTATGATTCAACCTCTTTAGTAGGTGTACTAATATCAAGATCATTCTCATCGATAAGATCTTGAATCTTGTGTTTAAACTTGAAACATTTATTAGTAGAATGACTAATATATCTGGTAGTCATAACACATGCATTGCCATAAAAAAAATTATATTTTAGTGTAGACATGTCTACTTCCATTACTGTAAGGAGAGTGATAAAAATAAATTCAAGTAGGTTTTGCAACAATACATAAGGAGGTGAAGATAGCCTTGAAAATTACCTCCTTGGTAGAGCTTTTAATTAAAGCCTTTATGTTGTTTATGAAATATCATTAATTGTAACCTTAACTTCATTCTTTCTTTCATTTGGTTTGCTTTTATACTTTGGATTGATTTGAAATTTTACATTTAGAGTATAAGGAGCATTGGAAACATACTTAAGCTTGTTCATATTAAGCAACTTGACCTCACACTCTTTAACTATATGGCATAGTTCATCGAAAGATTTGAACTTATCAAACATAATTGACTCTTGAAGATGAGATAAAAATAATTTGAGTAAATATATCTTAGAGATTAATATCAGCAATTTTATTTTTCATTTTGACTAGCATAGTCTTGTATCTAAAGACATATTTATTGATTGTTTCATTAGACCCTTGTTTGAGCTTTGTAATTTGAGCATATGATAATTTTTAATCAATGTTGATGGAAAAGTGTGTTAAAAACAGATTTGCCAAAGGATTGAAATCATTTACTAATTTAATATGAAGAATATAGAACCATCTAAGAGAATATTCTTTAAGACTTCTTGGAAAGAGCTTTGTTAATTTATCTGTATAGTATAATAAAGCTACATGGAATACATGCAAATGTTATTCAAGATCACCTTTTCATTACTATAGAATAAGCTTAAGACTCAAAAATTCATCTAGTAATGGATAAGATGCAATTTTGGGTGCCAATAGGTTATCTAACTAGAACATGAGTCCATAGAAGGGCTATCATGTGAGATATCTTAGTTTATAAAGCAAGAAGTGCATGTTCAAGAGTAACATTTGTAGATATAATAGGAGTGTAAGTAGCATAAATAGGCATAGGCATAGATACATTTTGGAAAGTAAGTGATGTTCCCAAACTAAAAGATAGTGCTATATAAGTAGCGAAAGGCATAAAAATAGGAATGGGTGCAATGGCAAAATTGGAAACATGGGAAGAGATATCTTAGGCACCCTTCTTTTGTTCATATATAAAATCTTATAAAATTGAATCTACCTTATATGGATGTTTATGAATAATTTCATAAATTTTACATCATTATTTGGACATGATTGTTCAAGAATACTAGGTTATGAAATGATAACCATGATACACACTTCAAGAGGGTGTGTAATATTAAATGAAAGATCTCTTGGAGTTACACATTTGTGAAAATGTATAACATATGCTTCCTATTATTCCTAATTTATTTTAGATTTGACAAAAGCTATTGGAGAATATTAATGACATGATATGGTATTGCAATCATTTGTCTAAAGAAAGATATTGAATAAATTTCAACCCAAGATCAAAAGAAAGAGCTTTTGTGTCAGATTTATCCAAGGTGACAAAATAATATATTTAGTGTTGGATTACTGAAAAGTCAAAGAAAATTGAATCATTTTATGTTAGATTTATATCCAAGGTTGAAGGTTGTTTTCTTTAAGTGATAATATTTTTTATAAATTTAGTGAAATCTTAGGACAAAAATCAATCAAAAAATAAGAAATATTCTAAAAATAGCGTGTCCACCAGAATATTTATTCTTTTTTGAATTGAAACTAATCAAATTAATATATTTAAACTATTGAACTTAGAAATATTGATATACGTATATTTGATTTAATATATAGTATGCTACATAATTATACATAATTTGTAATTTGATAAAAATATCAAATGAGCTTAAGGATGTGCAAACGTCCCTTAAACAGATTAAATTCTAACGATGCATGCTAATTATGAATAAAAATAGTTTATAGGGATAAGTACCTATGCACTAGGATAAGTCCACGAGAGGAGGACAACCTTGATGCACTATGACCTTTTCTGATGACTATAGTCATGTCCTAGTTGACTTTGTGCCTTATTTTTAGATTTATAGATGTGCAACATTATGGAAGGGTTTGTTGATTAATTTTGTGTGCCAATTTAATGCATGAATGACATGAAAAACACAAATCCTTATTCCTCTCCAATAAACAAGATAGGGATCAAATACAAAAAGGGGGATAGGGTTAGGGGAATAGTTGATCTATCCTTAGAAAACTATGCATAATCTTATTGTTAACTACATAGCCCAAATGGACCTTAGACCAATGTGGTTTTCCCTCTTAGGGTGATTGTGTGATCTATGAGTATGCAACTATATGCAATTAACTATAATATTAATTGAAATGCTTGACAATGGATACCCTCAACCTATAATAAATGATATTTAGACTTGGCCTATGAATATTAGAAAGCAATATAATTGAAATTGAAATAAATAGTGTTGTTTTACTCAGTGTGTATTGATTTGAAATTGGCTTATTAGGGGGATTGAAGTAAATGCCTTGGTTTGATTTTATAGGAGAATATTTAGAGTATTTTCACTAACTGAACTTATATGATATGTAGGAGAGTCGTTATGAAATGTCTCAATTTGAGAAAGTAACCATTAAAGCATGGAAAACAATGTCACACTGTTAGATAAGGTTGTAGCTTGATTAATTTTATGTGTCTGCACCCTATAATTTTCATCAATGTAAGGATGAAGGATCACTCAATGCAATCATAATTTTTATTAAAGTAAATATTGATAAAAATGGGACTTTAGTGAGAGGTATGAGACCATCCCATGCCCTCACAAACTACAATTATTTTTCCAAGATATATATGTCACAAATGAAGCCCATTCATTCAATGTGAATATTAATGGGAATAAAATGTTGAATTTAAAGCACTAAAGTTGTGGTAATAATCTTGTATGAGATGGTTTAAAGGGTAATAGTTTTCAACTATTGATAAGCTTAGGGTCCCTATCTTTTGGAATGAATTTTATGATTCCCTTATTGAGGAATTTGCTGAGTTAGTATGTAAATAATTAATATATACTTTGTGAAATTGAAACTCTAGAGTCTCCTAAAAGGTTTGAAATAATTCATAGGGGAATCCATCAATGTTGGTGCTTTATTATTAGTTGTTTGATAACATATTGAAGCTCATCAATGGAGAAGAGCCTATCATGTGCCATTTTTTGAGATTTAATGAGATTTCATGTATATATGCAAGGTAGTGTGCAAGAGTGGCCTTTCTCTAATTCTAGTGGAAGATTGAGTATGAAAATGTTTCTTGTAATGAGAAAAAAAATCCTTAAGGATGTATACAAGAAGCAGCAGACAAGTCCATTTTTGGCACATTTCGAATTACAACTTGTGATTCATCATAAGGAATAAAACATATTTTATTCTTAATGATGAATGAAGGGTTGTGATTCGAAATGCATCAAGCAAAAAACTTAGCACACGGTTTTACCAAAAAATCTACATGTACTCACTCTTATGGACTGTGAAAACATCAAAGATATTATAAGTCCATTCTTCCTTAACAAATTTAATCTATGAAAAAGAATGTCAAAATTTGAGGTGTTAGAAAAAAACCTTAGAAACCCTATCATCATTTTGAGCCAGTGCCAATAGGATCGAATTTTATATTTATAAACTTTACTAGCTTCAACCAATTTTATTTTATGGCACATAATATTAGATTCAAATTGATGGAATTCATTAAGATTGTAAATAGATAATTTTTTAGAACACCTCTTGAATTCCTTGAGGGTGGTTTCATTGGCCATTTCCTAGAGAGGGTCATTAGATTTTTCAAAACACCTCTTGAATTCTGATGAAGTCGTAAAGATGTGTGTGGGAATTAGACTATGTTCCCAAAATATTGAGATTCTTATTCAAATAGGAATGCCATAAATTCTTGATCTCGTTATCAGTATGCCCAGGAAGCATCGAAGCAATTTGAGACCACCTGTAATATTATAACCATTATTTTATAAAAGAGTAACATAGAAGGAACAACGAAATGGCATATGATTTAGAGCATGATAAAGTAAACGTCGAATGATGACTTTGTCTTGAGAGAAGGTCCTTGGTTTTAGGTTAGGCCACAAATTTTTTTGTTGCTGTTGAAGATTTATATCGCGGTTTGGCCAGACCGCTTAAAATGTTTGACTGGAAGTGGGCCTAGGGGTGCTGACGTTAGCACACATGTAGTTTGTGCATGGTGGTTAAGTTCAATGGGAAATTCAATCTAGATTGGGACCTTAAGATTGTGTTCTTTATTGTGTTTTTTATTTTATTTACTTTTTTTTTTGCCAGAGTATACTTTTCCACTTCTTCAAAATTCATGTTTTTCATGGACAATTAGAGGTGTAAAACTTGTGGATGGATGTTTGAAGGCCTACTTTGTGTTTTGTGTCGTGTGGACAAGCGAAAAACACGACCTTCCCTGAGTGTTGAACGATTAAAAATTAGAATAAATACTTTCAATGGACAAGCGAGAAACATATTAAACGGAGATAACTTTGTGATGCGTCCGGCAGGCCTTTAATTGTAGGAGAGAACTTTTACAATCAAATTACATTATGTATATTATATCGTATTTATCATCTAGTAGAGTTAATTTAGGCCATAAATGTGTTGATGGCGTGGGGTTGGATAAACGGACGGCGTAATATATATATATATATATATATATATAGATATAGGTGTGTTGGTTATATCTTTAGTTAATATATTATATATATATGGATAAGCCTGCATGCATGTCGATGGCACGCCCATTACCGTGTTTTGCTGCACCTCATGACGCTGACTGCCGTACGTTCCGTCTGCCACAGCAGAATTAATGCTTTCATAACCCCCTAATTTCTCTGGAAACATCGAAATAGGAGTATTCAAAGTTTTAGGACAATTGAAGTTTTGAAACAAACGGACAGAAAGATCAATGGTACCATGGGGCTTCCCTTTAATTGTCTTCAAACGATAGCACAGGCAATGTAAACCATCGGGTGTTCCGGATCCGTCTACAATGTCTGAGAAGGGCACTTTAGCCCATCCCACAGCCTTCTCTCCAAAAGTCGGCTTGCAATATATTTGTTTTTTGATGGCATATCCTCTGGTACGGGCCTCCGTCTGTGTCGACGTGCGTAGATTTAGTGGAGTAAACATCGTCGCCGGTGCGTACAACAGCATAGGTAAGCATTCTTCTTCCGAGCTTTCTTACATTTTGAATATCATCGGCGGATATTACTGTTATCTCCACCGTCGATGCGTCCATAGACCCAAAAATATGCAACTAACTTGTTTTGTTTCTGTGTTTCGGAAAAAGCTGCCTGTTACCAAAACTTAGGCAGGGGTTTTATGGAGGGGGCAGCTCCTTCTATTTTTAATGAGTTGGTAGTCCCATGAAAAATAAAATGTATGGTATAAGGAAATTTTAGAATCTTTTCTTCAAAGTGAGGCGCTGACTAATTTTTAGGGAGGAAATTTGAGAGGGTGATAAAAAAGAGGGCGCTGGGAGTTCTCCATATATGCGTTTATTTTGTAGGAAGATATTCTACGAGTTGTAAATAAATGAGTGGACAAAATTTATGTAAACATTAATTATAAATAAAAATATTATAATTTTAAATATTATCTCTTATAAAAAAGCAACATACACTCATAATTTTTATTCCATGAGACCACTTTTACTATATATACTCCTAAATTCTTTCTGCACTGCCTCTTAAGAAAATTTAGGAGCCCCCTCTTATGGAACCACTTCCTTAGAAAGCCTCGAATAAATATGAAGCCTTTATCATGTAGAGGTGCACTTTTCTTGACAATTTGAAGTCAAAGGTTTGTACGATGTGTCAATCTTGAAGTAACAATAGACATTCGTGCTTACTTCCAAATCGACATATATTTATTAGGTATGCTTTTCATACACAGTTCACGAACACTCATGTTCATTTCCGAATACTTGCCAACAATCTTATTGGGGCATTGTCTCTGACTACTTGTCCCCAATTTTATGGAGGATGATATATGCAAAACAAATTAGGTTCAAATCTCATGAGTGACCACATTATTTATAGCAGAGGACATATAAAATTAATGAATTGACATAGTGGAAATAAAATTGTCCATCAATCATATAATTAATATGTATTAAAAAAACATTTATATATGATTCACAAAAATATATAATACTTTTCCATTCCATCATCCATGTCGGTTCTATCGGTATAAAAATTGGTGTGTTTAATCGATCTAAGAAACACTCATGTTTGTTTTCGATTATTTGCCAATAATCTTATTGGGACATTGTTTCCATCAAATATTCAAATCAACGAATTTGATTTATGATCTAAGCTGATGGAGGGTAACTTGGTATAATTTTGTTTTGGTTAATGAATTATGAGGGAGGGCTCCGTTTTATTTTTGAAAGAAATTGAAATGGACTGGAGTTCGTATGATGAATATGAGAAGCTTGTAATTTGCAATGATCTGAGGGATGATGTTTTATTCTTTAGGAAAACATTGTTCATGGTATAATCCCATAATGTAAATGTATGTATAATTTTTTTATTCACAGGTATTGTTTTTGTTGCTTGATTCATAAGTTTTCCCTCGTATTTTTAAATTTTAAGTTTTTCATTGATAACGACATGTGCACAGGAATGCAAGTATAGTAAAAGTAGTTCAAACAATTATGTATCTGAATTCTTAGGTTTTGTAGACATTCAAGGTCAATTGTAGCTCTGTGTTTACCAAAAATTTGACCCTGATATTTGTAAGATCTAGAAAATTTGGAATTTGTTATGTTATGTTGTACCTTGGTGTTTCATGTAACAAATGCAAATAAAAACAAAAACATACATGATGGAGCAATTAGGTACATTCAAAAGTATGTTTGGAATTTGAGTCAGGTGTGAAGTAAAGAAAAGTGAATATTTGCACTTGGAACAGAGTTCATTTGTACATGGTTCTTTAGAATTCATTCTTAATAAGAATTTTGACTTTCATTTGTGGCTGTGGTAATGCCATTGTAGACACCTAAAATCAAACACTTCATGTCGATTTTAATTATCTACTAATTCTACACTAACATCATCCTTAAATACTAAATAAGTCTTCTATCCACACTAACATCCCTAACACAATCACTATTCATCACCCCATAGCGAATTAATCCCCTTTTCACAACTATACCCAATCCCATAAAATTCACATCCTATTCCATTAATTAATAAATATAAATTAATTACCTAATCCATCCCTAGTCTAAAATTTAATGGCTTTTAAATATTTTTATTTTCTAAAATCACAAAAAGCCAAAGATCCTCACATCACTCTCAAATCCCTATGCAATCTCTCACTATCCCATAAAACTTATTTTTTATTCATTCTTTGAATCCCCACATAATCAACCCTTCTTCCAATGTAAGTCATCCCCATACCTCATCAATACATCTAATTACACATCCAAACCAACTTCATTAAATTCCTCAACCTCCCATCTTTAACCATCCTCCACCTTTAATCTTCAAGTAAGACCAATGGTCCACTTTAGTTTACAAATTCTATAAATGGAGGGTTCACCCTCTCATTCCATCATCTCTTCCAAAGGTAGCGAAGATTTGCCAAATCTTAAGATCAAGCCAATCAAGCATCAAATCATTCAATCAAGTAAAACATCAATCTTGTAAAGGATTATGCTATTGAAATACTCATGTGCCATCCCAAAAGTCTTGCAACTACATCCAAATCAGAACTATGCAAATCTCTACAACAAAAGAGGAGTAAATCACCTTGGTATGTCAAGGTGATAGTCTACTTATTTCATATTTAACCTTAATATGATGTATAAACTTAATTGTTTAGTTAGCATTTCTAATTTATGTTTTGTTGATTACCTAAAAATTTAAAATTTGCTATTTTTAATACTTTCTTGTATGTATACATTTAACATGCTAGTGAGATTCACAACATAAAAATCCATTGTCAATTTCCTTACTTAATGTATGATTGTATATTTAAGATAAATATGAGCCAATTTGTGTTAAAATTCATACAAATTAGGCCAAAATAATTATTTCTTGGCATTTGATGGGTTCACCCTATCACATGATGATTTTACCCACAAAAACAATAAGATCACTTTATGTATTAGTGAGATATCAAAACATTATTTTATATTTTCTTGTCATTATTAGGTTAGCCTATGGATGGATGGGCTCACTTATCTTTTATCAAAATCACTCTATTTATTAGAGAGATAACAAGCAGTTTATTTCTGGTCATTAGCAAATTTATCTATGGATCAATAGGTTCACCCTATCAATTAGCAATATCATACTATGTATTAGTGAGATAAAAAATGATCTTATTTTATGTTTTTTTTTCATTAAAAGGGTTGCTTCTGTATTGATGGGTTTTCGCTATCAATTGGTGTTATCACCCTCTGTATCAGTGAGATTGTAAATAATTTAATTTTTTATTTTCTTGTCTTTAGTAGGTTTCCTTATGGATCGATGGGTTCCTATCAATTGGTGGTATTGCATTGTGTATCAATGAGATCATAAATAGTTAATTTTTATATTTTTTGGTCATTAGCGAGTTTTCCATGCATATCAATGGGATTGCCCTATGTTTTGGTGATTTTGTATTTTGATAAATTTACCCAAATTTTCATTTGTAACTTTATTTTTCAAAGGCCACCCCAAGTCTAAATTATGTTTAACATTGGGGGTGGCCACCCCAAAATCCTCCACTCCCTAGCCTCTTTTAAATTAAACCACTATACATGGAGAAATCTACAAATTTATATAAGTACCAATGTGGAGAACATGTTTATAAAACATGCCCCCACAATAATCTAGAGATGTTGAATACTAAATAAGTGTTGAGAACATGCTTCCAAAACATGCCCCTATTGAATCTAAAAATTATATCAAGTGTGGAGAGCATGCCTCTATGACATACCCCCACTAATATGATCCCACTTTGAGGTGATGAAAAGATAGGAATTGATAGTTAACTCACTTCAAAAGGATAAGACAATTGTATAAGTTATGAATATAACCCTATAGCATATATGAGGAACATGTTTAGGTAGGTATATAATTGAAGTGCATAGAACCAATGTCATTAAATGAAGTCCTAAGATGCATAATAAGGATAACATCAACATTTAGATAGTAACAATACAAGCTCAACAAGAAAACAAGCACACATATAAGAGTGCTCAAAATCAAGTCAAAAGTAATGGTCCAAGGAGACTGCAAACAAGGGGCATGTTCAAATGTTGCACAAGTGAAGGGAAATGACTAAGTAAAATGTCCATAAAGCAATCATGACATATTCAAATGTGCATATTACAAACAATGACATATGCAAATATCAAAGAAAGCATACATAGGCACATGGGACACCAGTAGGGGAGCATACTCAAATGATCAAACAAGGAGTACAATATCAAGGTGAGACACTTAAGTAAGTACACAATGTAAATCATAAGCAACCAACATAAACATGTCATAGTAACCCATGGATCAAATGTGTTAGGAAAAAGTGTCAAGTGTATAACATATCAAGTATCATGTGTTATATATAATAATGGATAAGGGCATGTGTAATTACATATGTAAGCTCAAACATGATAATGTAGAATGATATAGTCATATAAAATATGAAAATTGGTAACTTTAGTGTGACTTGTGATATCCATCCCATAGGTCCCTCCTTCTTGCTTTCATGACCCTCATAGGCATCTTTTCATTGATTCCCAGACATCTATAGCCTTAAAGACCTAATCGCAACTAAACCAGACTCCTCTTTCCATGATAGATCCATCCCTCTAGGTCCCATCAACTCAAGACTATAGCACCCAACTTGGACTATAGTGCTCGAGCCTAGGGTGTCCCATTTTTAGCACGCCTATCCAATCACATTTAGAGTCCAAATGGTCATTTCCTTTTGGTTCCTTTCCTCCTTCTTGTCAAACTAAAATAAATACATTTAACCCATGACCAATAGATCCCTATAAAAATCCCATTCAAATTATATTTAGAGGAGGTTGGAAAATATCATAAAGCAAACAAGAATACAAGTAAGACTACTCAAGCATATTTCCCTATTCTTTGCATACAACCATCTAATATTATTTCCAACTTATTCAAATCCTTACACAGTCCCTAGTCACCTCAAACACACCCAATTTAATATTTTGCATCTTCATACACACTATAACACAAATCACATCAAGTGGGTCAGTTACATATGGCTTGATCCCTCTTCGGAGTACTGGTATGTAGGTAGTGTGCCCACACAAGTGGTGTAAATACATGTTCAGTGAATATTACCCAAACTAACCCCCCCCCCCCCCCTCTTTCTTAGAATTGGTCAAAACATAATGGATTCTAGGGTTTGAAGATAAAATCAGATCTATAAGGAGTTACACGAACATCTAATAATCAAAATTTTATAGGTAGGGTCTCACAGACACAATGAATAAAACTTAAAAAGATCAGGTCTTGTAGACAATAGTGGCAAAAGTGGACTATATCACTGAAGCCTAGGGTGTCTTATTTTTTATGCTCTTATCAAATCATAAAATGAAGTCCAGTTCCTAATTTGTGATAGTGTCTCAGTCCTGCATAGTGAATTCAACCCTTTATCTCAGTCATATCAGTCAATTTCTAGCTAAGTCTTATTTTCTTTCCCTTATTTCTATTTTTAGAAAAGTTCAAATTGTAATCAAATTATATAAATCAGTACCTTAATTATTACATATTTATTTACTAATCTTACTACTCAGACCCTTTAACTAAATTAGGAATAATACATAAATATTTATAAAAAGATTAAATCATTTGATGAAATTGACTTACTTTGTTTGTGCATAAAACCCTAGAAACCCTAGGATAAATTTCTTAATGATTTTTCTTATATTTTTTTGATTTTTTACCTACATAATAAAATAAAAAATTAGCATTAATTTTTAAAATTCTTTAGTAATTTTAAAATAATTTTCTTTCAAACCCTAGTTACACATATTAGGTCCTAGTATTTTTCCAATAAAATTTTGATTTTTTACTAGTATATTAAAATAAAAAATTCACTTAAAATTTCAAAATTCAATAGTAATTTTCAAAAATATTTATTTTTCAAAACTTGAGTTGCATACACTGGGTCTCTCTAAATCACAAATTTTTCAATAAATTTTTTATTTTTTATTTACATAATTAACTCAGAAAGTCACTTTAAATTTCAAAATTTTATAGTAATTTTTCAAATAATCATCTTCCAAACCCTAGTTGCATATATTAGGTCCCATTGCTTGTTTGAGGTATCACCTTACATCTATAATCAGAATGTAAAATGGATCTCACTTATTTCCAAATATTTCTTACATTTCTTGCAAATAATAAGGAGACCATACTTGGTCCTATTATTTTCATGAATGATGAAGTTTACCATATGTTAATGCAAAGTTTCATTCTTTCCATTTCATGCTTAATTTTGATAATAAGGCATGATATTGCAAACAAAAATTGTTAAAAATGCATAAGATTTTAATATTTTTATTGTATACTCTCTCTTTTCTCTGATGTGAAATAATTTCTAACTCTATTTTGTTAAACATGTTAGAAATATTATGTTACTAGTCAAAGCTTTTAATACATTAATGCACAATTCCATGATCTCTACCCTTTGCTTTCTATCTCTTATATGGAAAAAATTTCAAGTTTATCTTGCCACACATATTGGACATATCATTGCACATGTAAAAGTTATATATTTATTAGTGCATAATTTCATGCTCTCTATCCCTTGTTTGCTCTCTCTCATGTGGAGTATTATTTATAATCATATTTCTACACAACTTATAACCCCACTTACATGCATTTCATCCCATTTACATGGTTTCTACCTAGATATACCTAAATCCTTTGCTACATGGTTTTTACATAAGTTGACTACCACCTATCAAGATTCAATGTCATATCTTATACACAAGAAAGAAATTCCTTCTCCTCCTCTCCCCCAAGAGGGTGATAGACACTTTCCCTCTAACTAGGTCCATGTTATTACCCCTCCAAAAGGTGAGGTAGCATATACTATTGTTCCTAATGCATACATTCAGCGTATATCTTCTTCAAACCATCTTCAACATATGTGCTTACATGTTCAATCAGAAGCAACTAGGGTTTTCACTTGTAAGACTCTAAAGGATCAAATCACTAGTATGAGCAAGTTAATTTCAAATTTACAATAACAGAATCAGCTATTACATGACAAGATCACAACATTGGAAAATTAGATTATAATACAAAAGCTTCAAAGGCATCACAGTGTCAATCATGTATATGCACCTTCACCTAGTCAATTGGTTACAAGCAACATTACATATTAAAAAAAATCACAACAAAGTCACTCTACAACTAGTGATTTGAAAATCATTCAAAGGTCAAAAAAGAGTTCAAGTTAAGGGAAATGATTAAATCTAAGTTGATCAAACTACCTCCTCTACATTCAGTGAGAAAATCCAAATATTATTGTGCATATCATAGAATTCATAGGCATCACACATATTCATGTATTGCATTAAAACAATATATACATTAGATAATTGCTAATGAGGAACCTATATAAGGTAAATCAGTCAATCAATCCATAATGAAATAGGTACACATTCATAAAGGGTCAAATTTAGAAATAGTACAAAAGTGGTTACCAAAGCATAACTAAGAACAATAAAAAGATCAAAAAGCAAAATTAGAGCAAGAAATAGTACCATAATCACAATTAAAGCATGAAAAAGATGCAAATCTACCTCTCCAAAATGAGGCTCAACTTTCAATGTAGTATGGGTTTGCTAAAAAATATCTACAATAGTTTGATCATCAAGCTCAAGCCATCACTACTCCTATTTTAGCTATTGATAATATTTGTCACCAAGGTTTGGGATTTATTGAACATCTTAATGCAAATCATTCACATACATAGTTTATCAAAGGAAAAGATCCAGATACAACAAAATTCAACACTACCATTCCATTGGTTCAAAATCAAGAAGATAATGATGAGTGGAACAATACATGTTATTATGGTTTGTAAGATACCAACAATGACTATGAATATTCAAAATCATATTCACAACCATTCCTTCATGCTTCAAAATCATGCATGATTCTTTTGTTTGATAGAGGACACCATGATAGAGAGTCTCCAATGAGACTCATCGATTAGTATCATCTATCTTCAACCTCACTTGTACATAGTGTCATTTTGCTTACTTGTACGTAGTTTCTTAGTTTTTCTTGTACATAGTCTCTTCATGATTGATTTTACATAGCTTATATCAAAAATCCAAAAACATTCAAATATTCAAAAAATACAAAAACATGGAAGTAATCTAAAAAACACCAACAATATTTAGATTGTATGCATCATTCATGCTTTACATTTCTACTATCATGTTAGACTTACATTTGTTATTTTATGCTATTGTTTGTCAATTTATCTACATTACCATGCTTCACTTGATCTTCTTTGAGTGTGTACAGTGACGTCCAAATCCTTGATTGCTTCACTCTACCCATTGAGGGGGAATCCTAATTATACATTCAAGACACACATCACTATATCTTCCCCCTGGGGGCATCTTCTACATGACTACACCATCCAGGTTATGTCACTCCTACACCACACACTCTAGTTATCATGTTGATGTACATTATTTACTAACTTACATAGATTACTCTGTCGACACTCACCAGTATATATCACTTGTGTATTTCTTAGCGTATACCTAGTCTTGCACTAACATGTCTTGCCTACTTTCACTTCTTGCTTTGATTAGTTAGATGTAATTATATTTCCATGGTTCCATTTCTTGTTTTGCGTAGCCAGATGTGATTGAATTTCTTAGTTCCAGTTTTATCTCCTGTATGTGACTTAGGACATTTTCTAATGTCCTTTGCTTCTATTCTTATGTGTGATTTAGGATCTTTGCTAATTTCCTTTGCATTTATTCTTCTAGGTGATTGTGGCTTTCACGCCAACCTTACTTATTTTCAAATGTATGTGTATGTGTCATTTGAACATGCCTTGTATGTTTGATTTCTAATTTGAGTGACATGTACCCATGTCTCATGTTTGCTTGGCCCATTGAACACTCTTGTAATCTTCTTATATCTTTCTTGATGTGTTTTTTACTTTTTTCTTTCTCATTTTTTGTAATGCCATGATCCACATCATGCATTATCTTGCTATCTTGGATGCCATGATGGACATCATACTCCATCCCTCCTTGCCAACTAACAACTAACCAAACTTTCAATTGTAGTTTCAATTTAGTACATTACACATACTATTAAATTATTATAACTATCTAGGCATACCCCTACTAATCTAAAAATATCGTTTACAAACTATGCTATATCTTGAGATATCTTGCCGATTATCATTGCTATATCATGTATTTCACAACATAACACACTTGTAGGGATCTTTCTTCTGAGGGTAGTCATTGAATTGTCTTCATTCCTACCCTAAGAAGAGGGAACAATAAATAAATGTTTTACCATATAGATTATAGCTCCTACCAATTGAAAAATTGGTATTAGAACACTTAGAACAATAATCAGAGGTCAAACCAGGTAGAATAAACCAAAAAATAGTGACAATTCTATAATAGTGTTTAGTTTTAATAAAGGATAACAATTTTGAACATGGATAACAACACCAAACACTAGGGTGTATTATTTTTGTCACTCCTATCCAAATAATAAAAAATAAATTTTCCAGAAGTAGGCAAAAGAGTAGGTTCAACTATAATTTTTCACATTCAGACCAGTTTAGAATCAATAGTTTTTAGTACACTTTTACTTAGAGAATCATGTGTGACATGATGAATCTCACTTTTAGTTTTAGATATGACAGTTTGTATAACTTCTAGATTAAAATCCATGTTCCAGGCACCAATGATTGGGGGCAATGTGCGTGACACATTTATTTTGTTTTTTTTTAGTTCAACATATTACCTAGGTATTCTCAGTGGTTAGCTACCTTACTAAATCTACAATAGGCTAGCATCACTTCAGAGTGGCTTTCATACAAGCCTAGCTGTCACATTTTAGAATGGATTTCATATAAGCCTAGTGCCCAGTTTCAGAGAAGTTTTTATACAAGCCTAATCTCCATCTTTCAGAGTGGCCAAGAGTGGCCTAGTTTTTAGCATACCTTCAAATATCCACACCAATATTGTTAGACTATAGAACATTTATGGGCTTTAAGAGCCATCTCATATGACACATATTTCATATCGGTATGAGTTTATAGCTTCACTTCATGGGGAAATGATGGAGCCAAATGACTAGCTAGCTTTTGTATTCTTGAGCCACCTACTTAGAGAGATTGAACACACATTCCAAACATTGATTAGTAAACACATGACCACCTAACTTCACTTAGTGGGAAATAATGGAGCCAAAGGGCCAGCCTTTTCATTCTTGAGCCACTCTTGGGGAATCGAGCACTCAACTCCATTTGTGATATTACTCTTGGTATAACATCTTCTAACATTACTCAACATCATAATAGGTTTTGTATTGGTTCATGTACCTAGTGAGGTGTAGTTGATCCTTTCTCTTCCTCTCTCTCCTACCTAGCTATGTATGTTCTTATTTTAGATATAGTGCATCTAGTAAGAACTAGTCTACTCTTTGTTTTCTCTTATAGATTCACACTTCACAATGTGCTCTCTCTATGCACACCCAACATCACAACATCTTGATGAGTTTTACCCTTGCAGGTAAGTTTAGGTATGCTTTCTATTTTTCCTTTATCCTATTATTTTACTTTGTTGCATCACTAGAATAAAGGTGGGAAAATGTAGCCATATAAAATTTGAAAATTGGTAACTTGAGTGTGACTTGTGACATCCATCCCTTAGGTCCCTCCTACTTGCTTTCATGACCTTCATAGGATTTTTTCATTAATTTATAGACATCTGTAACCTTTCAAACCTAATCCCAGTTGACCTAGACTCCTCTTTCTATGATAGATCTATCTCCCAGGTCTCGTTAGCTTAGGACTATAGCACCCAACTTGGACTATAGTATTGTACCCTAGGGTGTCCCATTTTTGATGCTCTTGTCCAATCACATTTTGAGCCCAAACAGTCATTTCCTTTTGGTTCAAAATGTGATTACCAACCATGACCATTATATCCCTATAAAAATCCCATTAAAAATTCATTTAGAAGAGGTTGGTAAATATCACAAAGAAAGCAAGAATTCAAGTAAGACTACTCAACAATATTTTCTTATTCTCTGCATACAACCATCTAATACCATTTATGGCTTATTCAAATCCTTACATCAGTCCCTAGTCACCTCAAGCACACCCAGTTTAGAATTTTACATCTTCATACATACTATTGCACAAAGAACATCAAGTGAGAGAAATACATATGGCTTGATCCCTCTTCGAAGTATTGTTATGTAGGTAGTATGCCCACATAAGGGGTATGGATACATGTTCATTGAATCTTACACATACTAATCCCCCCTCTTTCTCAAAATTGGTTAAATCACAATGGATTCTAGGGTTTGAAGACAAAATTAGCTCTAAAAGAAGTTCCATAGACATCCAATAGTCAAAATTTCACACGTAGGATCTCACAGACACAATGAACACAACCTAGAAAGATTAGGTCTCTTAGATAACAACTGTAGAAGTGGATTATAGTACTAGAGCCTAGGGTGTCTTATTTTTAGTGCTCTTGTCCAATCATAAAATGAAGGCTAGATCTTGATTTGTAACAATGTTTAAGTCTTACACAATGAATTCTAGCCTTTGTCTCAGTCGTATCAGTCAGTTTTTAGCTAAGTCTTATTTTCTTTCCCTTATTACTATTTTTAGAAAAGTTTAAATTGCAATAAAATTATACAAATAAGTATCTTAATAATAATTTTACTAAACTAGGAATAATACATAAATATTCCCAAAAAGGTTTAATTAAATGACCATAAAATGATATAACCTTTGTATTAAGATCAAAGAAGAATAAACCCCCAATGTTTACATGACATGAGTATAGTGAAGGCCAAATATATGAAATAGGAATATGTCATGTATTTGTGTATGCCTATATCACATTCAAAGAGAAGTGTGTCACACATATGTGTATGTAGGAGTAACTAAATATGACATCCATTACCATGGAACTAACACAGATGCCAAGAGGCCAATAAAACATGTGGGTGCCTAAAACATTTTTGGATATTTTTGAATGTTTTTTGATTTTGTTGGTATTTTGAAATGTTTGATAAGGAAAGATCATCGTATGATGGCATCTAGTGGATGGTCATAGATATATCCTCACTGTGAACCTAGTGTAATAATCTTGTGATGCTATCGAGGAGCACATATAGGCTCAATATCTATCACTATAGTATCAATTATGTTCTACATATGTAAAATAGGACTATGTGGTCATGGAGTAGTAGTAGGAGTAATAGGAGTAGGTGTTCAGGAAACCCATCATTTAGTGCTTTATGGATTCCTTAGAATAACTATAATAGGTGTAGATGCTTTGGATATCTGAACATGGTTCATAGTAGATGGGGATTTTATGGAACCCATTGTGTGTCTATAGTGCAATGATATCGAAAGTACTCTCCACCTAGTAAAGGGGATTGTCTATCCCTTACCCATTTATGGTGAATTAGCCTTAGTAGGCTTGGTAATTAAGTGCTTGGGTATAAATTTATCTTGTTTAACAGGATACTCATATAAAATTTTGGAAATTTTAATTACCTGATTGGTATGAAAGTATTTAACACATGTATGTAATGTAGAAGGCACTACTTGAAGTGAATGGATCTAATGTCTTCCCATTAACATATCAAAGATTCCTATGGAAGGTTAATTTAAAGGTAGTAACCACATGTATGGGATTGACTTCTAAAGGTAGGTCAATCTCTCCAAGAACCTTCTAGGAGGTCCCATCAAATGCTCTAACTAATATAGTAGATGGATGGAAATCATGATAAGTGTAACCCAAATGCATAAGTGATTAATGGTGAAAACATTCTTGCTTGCACCATTATCAATCATAACACTACATATAAGGTTTCTATCAAGGTATGCTCAAATGAATAAATAATGAAGATGAGATTCATCATCCTTAATCTCACTATCACCAAAAGAAATAGAAGGTATCTAAATCATAGGAGGTATATGTCATGTATAAGTACCAATAATCCCATCTAGTGGGTTACCATAATGTGATGGAGTGTGATGTGCATTATGTACCATTTGCACTTTTGGTTCCTTCTTAAAATGGTCTTGAAAAAAATTGTTAAATATTTTCTATTTTTGTTGATCAACATGTTGTGAACCTGATTCCTTTGAAGGATCATCAAATGCAAGCTTTTGATCAGTAATAATATCTTATATCTTGTGTTTTAAGGTAAATCATCTATTTTTAGAATGTTTTGGTCCCTAATGATAATCATAATAAGCATTCACATCATATATGTTGGGTGGAGGTCGACTCATATCAACCTCGATAGGATGAGGGAGAGATATAAGATGACACTCTAGTAACTATGGGAGTAATGAAGCTGGGGACTCAGGTAAATGGTACAATTATCTCCTTGATACATTATATAAAATAATACAATTAGGATTCTATGAAACTATGTTAACTATGGTGGCGGTTTTTGTTTTAGGCTCAGAAGGTTTTACCTTATAACTTGGTTTGGTTGTGAACTTGGTACTTGGTGTGTTAGCTACATACTTGAGCTTATTTAATGAAATGAGCTTCATTTCATGGTCTTGTACAATATGGAATAAGTCATAAAAATGTTTGAACTTCTTATAAACAATGGAATCGTGTAAAGAATCAAGAAGTTTTTATTGAATATGTCTTAAAACTCCTTATCTATCATAAGATTGGTCATTTTAGTTATCATTATATTGTACATCAATACATATTCATCGATAAGTTCATTAGTTCCATTTTTGATTTTGGTAATTTGAGCCTAGGAAATATTTTGAAAAATATTAATGGAAACGTGTGTTAAAAATTTGTTTAGAAGAGGTTTAAATGCTTTCACATATTAGAGTGGTAAATCATAAAACCACCTCAAAGTACAATCCTTGAGGCTTCTTGGAAACAATTTAGTCAAAAGCTTATCATTGGTAGCATAGTGAAGGCATGCTACATAAAAGGATTGAAGATGTTGCTCATGATCACCTTTTCCATTATAAAATGTGAACTTAAGTGCAACAAAACCAGTTGGCAAAGGGTGCAAAGATATATCAAGTGCAATCTAGGGTTATGAAACACATCTTGAAAATTAATATCATTAGGATATTTTAAAGTATTTTTTTCAATGTTTGTAACCTTGTCCTTCAAGGCATTTATAACTTGAAGGATTATTTGAACTATAGACTCATTGGGGTTTAGATTAGTAATTTGAGTAGCCACCAAGGGGATGTAAACATGGTTTGAGTAGTAATAGGCATTGAAACAGGTATTTATGTTGACACAATTATCAATTCCATGGTAGATGTAATAATAGTAGTTTTAGGAAACAAATGTTCAAACACATAACCCGTGCCCCCACTATATGTATTATGTTGTAATGTGTTCAAGGGGAGGGATGTTTCAACTATACCTTTTTAAATTTTTATTTCTAGTATAGATTTAAGGATCTCATAAAGATCTTCAAGGTTTTGATGAATACACTCATGAAATAATGTAATTGCTTTCACTAGATCATGGTCCACGTGCTCATTTTCATTTGTTTCATAGTTTTCATTATCATAATCTTCTTCTATGATAACCCTATTAGTATATTTTTCATTGTCAACATGGGTATCATCATGATCCATAGTATGAGATCCCTCATTGGTTTGAGACATCTTAGATGGTGGGAGGGGAAACTCAATGTGGTCAATAGGCACACCTCCCAATCTAGGGATATGCTTAGGTTGCATGCAAACTAGCAGAATTAGTAAATGAAAAAGTACAATAATCTGAAACACTAGCTAGCTTAAAACCCTAGGAATAAAAAAATTGCATCATACAAGTTGGTTTCACCAAATGTTTAACCCTAAAATGAAATTCTCTCTAGTTTTGTGTTACCTAGATGATTACTAAAGGGGTATATAAAAATGACAATTCACAAGGGTGATAATCAAATCTAAAACATGCCAATAGGGTATTAAAATCAAATATAAACATACATTGAATTTATTATGCTAAGAATAGGCTAAATATAGAAAGCACAACTAAGCTATATATGGAAATGACAAAGAAGTAACATACTTTATTGGTTCTAATTCTAACATAGTCATATATCTAGAACATGTAGAAAGTAAGCTAGAAGATGATTTTATAATAGTTGCTTGATTCTAGATTAAGTACCTCTAGAGCTCTAGACACTAACATTAGCCTATGATGGTTGTGTTGATAATACTACCTGTGTTTGATAAAAGTGTTTGATATAAAAAACTAGATGGAAAAGGATGAAACTTCTTGGATGCTTTTGGGTTTGATTTCACCTTTTCTCTAGTGCATTCAGATTTGGGTTATAGAATATCACTCCTTATGAAATATCAAAACCCTAGGTCTTCATCTTGATGTTGACCTTGGAAAAAAATGGGTTAGTGGTCACATGGTGTCAAGCTGATCCCAAAGACCCCTCTATCAATGATATTTACGTACATAGACAATACTCTTAAGAGGGCCTCAGATTGATGTAGTTCTCCCTTATGTGTTGGCTTGTGTGTGAATCATGTAATATGTGCAAAGCAAGTACAACAGTGACCTAACTAGTAACTTGACAAATCGGACTCTTAGGATGTTTCTTCAGTATTTTATACCTATTTATGTTTTGTCCCTATGACTATATATAAAATGGATAAAATAGGGAAGCTTTACTCAATTAAATATTCTTTGGTATGAGTAGTACGTTTTATTCTCGTGTTTTTAGGTAAGGAATGAATGAGGGTTGATCTTGTATTTGTATCAAACCCTTTGAAGAAGTAACTCACATCAAATCACTTAGGCTTACCATTAGGATATATTTTATTTATAAAATAGATGAATTTAGGGCACTGGACACTTGCGTTGGGTTAGTACACTAGCATCAATGCTAGTGTCTATCTTGAATGTTAGTGTTTAGGGAGTAGGAAAATAGGTACAGGTTCAAAGCTTCTAGGCGTAGAATATAAGTACATTTTAAGCATTTTAGGAAAGAAAGAAGGCTTCATTCATCAACATGGTTGGACAAAGAGATAGGCCAAGGGGCAGAAAATAGAGAGGATATGAGACTTGAAGAAGCAAAAAGAAGTCCAAAACTAAGTGGAACAACCAAGGTTTGCATTTTCCAAGTGTACAAGATTGAGGTGCTATATAATCCATAAATATAATTTGCATTAAGAGAGTCATTATGAAATGTCTCAATTTTTAAAAATAACCATTAGAATTATGGGGATAAGGACACAATAATGGATAAGGTCATAGTGTGAACCTAGTGGACCTAGCTCAGATTTGTCCCAGAAGACTAGATACTTTAGGGACACATTTGACATGAGCCTTAGATTGAATAGGGATATAATTAGCTAAAATAAGGATGCCTATATGATATTTTATGTGCGCAAGATAATGAAGGTGCTCTTATAGATTACGAGTTAGTGAAATGGTGAATAAACCAACTTAAGATAACAATGTCAAGAATAAACATCATAAAATACTTAATGATTAATTTTATGTGTGTACACACTATAAGTTTCATCATTTTAAGGATGAAGGGCCACTCAATGAAATCACAAGATTTATTAAAGGAAATATTGATAAAAATAGGACTTTAGTGAGAGGTATGAGACCATTCCATACCCTCACAAACTAAAACTATTTTTTAAAAGATATATGTCACAAATGAAGCCCATTTATTCAATGTGAACAATAATGTGAAGAAAATGTTGAATTTAAAGGACTAAATCCATGGTAATAATCTTTTATGAGATGGTTCAAATAGTAATAGGCCTTAAACTATTGATAAGCTCATGGTTCCTATATTTTGGAATGAATTTCATGATTCCCTTCTCGATGAATTTCACAAGGGAGTTAGTCTATAAATATTTAATATATACTTTATGAAAATCAAACCCTGAAGTCTCCCAAAAGGTTTGATATATTCATTGGGGAATCCATAAATTTTGGTGATTTATTGAGTCATTTAATTGATAACATATTGAAGCTCATCAATGGAGAGAGGCCATCACATGCCATGTTTTTATCTTTAATGGGATTGCATGCACATTTGTAAGATAGTGTGCAAGAATGCCCTTTCTCTAAGTCTAGTGGAAGATTATTTTTGAAAATGTTTCTTTTAGTGAGCAACAAAATCTTGAAGGATGTTTACAAGAAGCAATAGACAAGTCCATTCTTCCTTAAATTTAATCTATGAAAAGTGTTAGAAAAAAACATTAGAAACTCTGTCAATATTTTGAGCTAGTGCCAACAAGATCAAGTTTTATATCTATAGACTTGATTGGTTTCAACCAATTTTATTTTATGGTACATAGTATGATATTCAGTTTGATGAGTTTCATTAAAATTGTAAATCTATAATTTTTTATAACACCTCTTGAATTTGTTGAGGGTAGATTTATTAACACTTTTTCAACAGAGGGTTATTATATTTCCAATAGAAAGGTGGTAGTACAAACACTCATAAATTCACACCATTTAGTCGAACCTTATCTCTATAAGGGATAATAACTGTGTTTCTAACTCTAAAGATATGTGGTTGTGTTGGAAATATGTTATATTCATATAATTAATTGATTTGTAAAAAACTTAGTTTTGAGATTCAAACACTTAATGTGAAACTTGATGAGAAAATAATTGGAGAGGATTTCCTTGGAAATCACATTAGTTGGCTTGTCAAATAAATGGGTGAAAGAGAAGGTATTTTTATTCAAAAACATGGTTCTATCCAACCATTTGATAATAAGATTTGGTCCCAAACAAATGCTAGACTAGATGAACCATACAGTGGGCAAAATAGTACATTGGCGGTGATTATGGTAAAAATCACATAGTTTATTTATCATGTAAACCAATGCCTCCATTTTTTTGACAAACCAATGCATATGGAGAAGGCCTTATTTATCTTATGTGTATGTAACGATATTAAAATTACCAAAAATCACGTAGTTGGCAATATAAATCTCCTTCTCCAACTACCACCCAAGCATCATCTGCTCAATGACATCATTATAGGTGTAGAGGGATATAACTCTAAAAGAGAAACCATTAAACTCGAAGACTGTACAAATGACTTGGGTGGTTGGGTTTACATCCTAAACCACTAAAAATGGGCATACTTATGAGAGATCATAGTTATGGTGCCACCGCAACCTTATTCCTGGCATGACATATGACAAATAATATCAGATCAAATAGTCTTCTTTAATCTAAAAAAAAAAAAATCTCTGTTGACACAGTGTATGAGATTTGATGGACAATCATACTCTCACTCTCAAGGATTTATAACAATGAAAATATGTTATGCAATATTTTTTTATGATTTTTCTTTAAAATATCCAAACTACAAGGGTTTCCATTGGTCCTGCACATATCCACTCTCCTCTCCAGGTCAAAGAATTGTAGTGTGTCAAATGAGTGACCAAAACACTTTTTAAAAATAATTAAATAATAAATCCCAAATAATTAATAAATTATATATTTATTAGAAAATGTGGATGAACTTCATCTTTGTGTGTGTGTGTACACGCGTGCTAAAACATATATGTTTTTATCACATTTAATTAATTAAACACAACTTTATTAAGAGGGAGATTCGAGTGTTTATGGCATCAAAATGTTAAAAAATGTGACACATTATTATGTTATCACCCTTTTTTTGGTGAAGGGATATGTGAATGATAAGCAAAGTGTCACTGAGGAGTGAGAGGAACGTCTCGTTTCCTAAATCTGATGCAAATTTGTCATCACTTTGTGAGGTTGTGAAGCAGACAAGGTATCCTACTAACTAGAAACAAAATATTCAGCTTTCACTATGCTTGACACTAACAACTGCATAGTAGTTTGAGACATAAGAGAGATAAAATAAGGCTTAGAAACCACAGTTGTAATGAGAGGGTGGGGCTTTATTCCTAGAGCCCAATTAGTTTTATTTTGTTTGGATTTTTTTTTCCAATTATGATTTTCTATCCATCTTGAGTCCCTTTGGGAGCTTTAGTTGGCTATGTTGAGGGTTTGAAAATTGGGTTTGAGGCAGTCATGAGAGGTCAATCCCTTATCTTATGTTTCATAGATTCACCAAAAAGAATATTCAACTGGTTAATCTATAACACTCATTCTATAAATCTTTGGTCACAAACTTGAATGTTAATTGTCTCCTTCAAATATTGGGACAGGTTGACGTTCGTGTAGACCATCTTTTGACGTCAAGTGGTATAAAATTTATTTGGATTGTGACCAACATAATGCCCTAAAGGTTTTATAAATTCTCAATAAAGATCTAGAGGGAGAGCAACCAAGTAGAGAATTCAACTCATACAAGTATGACCTTATAAAAAAAAAAAAAAATTGTAATCGACAAGGAGAAAACAAGCAAGATATTCTTGACAAACCAAGTGTCATTTTTAATAATAATCACACAATATTCAAAGTTAGAAAACCTAAATATGGAAAAACTCTTGGTTATATTCTACACTACCTCAAACTTAATGTTATGAGAATGCTAATTAAATTGGACTCAACTTTTAAGTATAGACTTAAGACAATTTTACCTACAAACTATCTAATTAAAAAAAATTACAAAATATCTAATAAAAATACAAATTTCAAAATATTTATGAGTGAAGTTGTTTGGCTCACAAAGAGTCCATTAGGGATCAATTCTTGCTACTAGAGTCCATCAGGGATCAATTCTTGTTACTAGCAAACTCTGATATGAGAAAAAAAATGAGATGAGAATTGTACCTTGAACAACTTTGAAGGAATAAATACCTCTCAATACTTAACTCTTAACTTAAGATCACCACATATAATAATAATAATAATAATATATATATATATATATATATATAAAATTAAAAAAATTATTATTGAAAAAGAGAGTCATTATCTTATAGAAAACCTTTATGACAAACCTCCCAGCCATCTATGGTGCGATCAAAACATAGCATTTTTCATGTAAAAAGGCCCACATCATCGAAAAAGCAGGGGACAAACACCCATGGAGTCGTGCAAGACACTCGACAAACCAAATTTACTTAACCTTTGAGGAATTCAAATTAAAACGGCTAATTCTGGAGGTGGCAGAGTGTGGAGACAATCTTATTCCATACTCTTTGGTACGAGAGAATATGTGCCCACTATGCGGGACCAAAGTCATTACGAATCTCACGCCAATGTTATGTTACAGGAATTACATACCAATGATTGAATCACCATGGGATTCTTGCTTTCCTAAATTGCAAATCATAATAGATGGCACCCACTCAGTTATATTGCAAATTGGGAGGACGCCATTATGGCTTTCAATGGCCCTGCAGCTTCGGAATGGGTCCCTCGCACACCATTTCCAGGGTTGTGTTCAAATGTTTTTTTTTTTTTTTTTCAAACGTTTCCCTTTGTGCCTAATCTCAGATAAATAATGATTATATGCAATTTGGAGATATGCAAAAGGTGAGCAAATGCGCTGAGGCACCTGCTCTGCGCTGTGTGCCACTGCCGTTTTATCTTTAAAACTTCATTACTTTCACATCAATGTTAGCTGGCGTGTGTCTTTACGAGTATGCCGTTAAAAAAACACCTACATTCCTGTGAATATACTTACTACTGCGAGAGGTGGATCATCATTATCCCCTATTTATAGCCCATGAAAACTGTGTGCTGCATTGTTTAAGAAAATGGTTTAACTTTATTTAATATGGGTGCGTGCAGATGTCTTCTAACAATGACATGAACAAAGACGAGCTGGACTTTGAATTCCTGGGCAACAGAAGCGGAGAGCCATATGGAATGCTCCGTTGCTCCCAGGCACTAGACGGAACTGAGCTTTGAGATGGCATTATGCCTAGCTCTTGTTTGAATGGTACCTAGACTGTGGACTATGCTGTCTATTGATATCATAAAAGTCCCAAGTTAATTATGATTATACCATTCTTCTCAGAATTTGAAGTTAAAATGAATTTGATGTGACCTCCTTACATTATTGGCGATGGGATGATTGACCTAATGAATGACGATAGTTAATATTCCCATTGGATTGGAATTTAGATTTTTGTGTGGGTGTTTTGACCCCAATGGTGGGTCAAATGGATGGCCCACATCCATAGCTGTGGAAGACAAACGTGTATATATATATATATAATAATAAAACTAGGGACCCATACATATCAAAATTAACTTTAATAGCTTTTCGTTACACTTTATATATATTTATTATTATTATGGATTATTCTTTATGTTTGGATTTTGAATTTGTTTACGATTTGAAATTGATTTCTGACAAGTTTTTTAAATGAACCAATCAATTTTATTAATAAATCAATTACATTTGAACTTTTTGTACATAAATTAAAATATGTTATCACAGTCTTATCATATCAGCCTTAGTCTCCTTGTGATTATTTATCCATTATTTACTTTACCTCTTTTTTAGGATGATTATTTATTTTCTCTCTCTTTTGTGATGATCATTTACTTTCCCCCTCTTTTGGGATGACTACTACATTTACTAGTGCTTATGTTATATCCCTTATAGGTTAGTACAACTTCCCTAGTGACATGAATATCATCACATAACCTCATCCCTTTCAACACATTGTTTTCCCTCATGATTAGCTATAAGCATAATCCTCATTGTATCATTTTTATTAAATGGATTGGTATTCCATGATTCCCATCTTTACCTTATTTCCTTTCACATGAGGCACACATAGGTTGGTTTTAATATTACACACTTACTTGTTGTACAAGTCTCAGAGTCTTTAGGCACTATAGTCTTTACGTTCTCCTTTCTAGTGGCCAAGTATAAGCTCTCTTGTGTTAGCTACCTATTTCAATCATGTTTGGTTTTTCAAATCTATATTGAGGAGGAATATTAAAATTACATAAGAGTTATTATCACTAAAAATTTAATTGGCAAATTTTATCACAAAAGTTAGATCACACCAAAAGACATGGCATTGATTGGCACATATCTTATTCTAGTTGAAGCTCAAATCCAATAGTTGGCCTCATGATATATCTAAGGTCCATTAGGGAAGGTAGGATAGTTTTAATTTCATGCATATAGCCTTAATGGGATGATCTATGTACTTCAATTGTTAGCCCAAGCTTTGTGTTCACTAGTTGGAGTGTTTTAGGTCCTTGATAATGATAGTTTTAGCCTTGTCCACTTTTCTAGAATACATCATTCCCTCCAAGGATTTACACATCCCCTGTGTGGCACCTTGCATTCCTTATTTACATCATATTTTCTCTAATATCCCCTTCATGGTATCTTTTTTAGCTGATCACATCTATATCACGTTATTATCCTATTTATTCCACTTGGCTTTCATTCTCTGAGTTGATTGTAAGACCCAAGAAATCTAACTCTGGTTTCCTCATAAACACCCATAACCTTTGTTTTTAACATGATCTCATTGTCATCCGTGTCATGTATTTAGGTGGTTGTGTTTTTAGACATCTTATTTTATAGAAAGCACTAAGTTTATTGTCTTCGTTATAGCTTTTTATTTTCATTTATCCATCATGTTCTTGTTTAATTTTTGTGAACATCACTTATCTTACATAAGACATTTTGAATCCTTACATATTTTTCTTTATGTTTGAATTGACATGATTTTATTACATTTTATTTTATAGTCTTATATGTTTTCTTCATGTTTGATTTGACATGATTATCTTACATGAGATCACATTATTTACTTATATATCTTTGTTTGATTTTTCTTACATTGATATTTCACTTACTTGCAATGTCTTACATATCTCATCATTTATGATGTGTTTTACATTTACTTCATCATTTTACACATCTTTTGTTCATTGATTTTATATCTAGATACTTAAGATTTCATTTTATTTTATTTAACTTTTTTTCTTTTTAACCATGCATTTGCTCACTTTTTCTAGAAAATAATAAAATAGACATCATCTTATTTACCATCAACATATTGTTAGTTACCATGATATTACATATTTTTCCCATATCTTTGTTTCTGCATGTCATTTTCATGAACCAAAAAAAGCCTTAGAATTTTGGCAAGAAAAAAGATTGTCAGGTGCTAACATAATTTTTTTACAAAATTGGGAATTTTATTTTATTTTTAGTCCCATTTCTCATTCCGCACATTGGGTGCCTTCCATCACCTATAACACATGCAACATTTTCTATGGTTAACAAGGTAAGTGAAGGTAAATACTTTCATTTTATTTACTTTCAGTTCATTCATTTCAAAAATGTTTTTCTACTGCTATGTTTTCTTTCCCAAAGCACTATTCTACATTACACTATTATGACATGTGATGAGCTTCGGGTGGGGCATATGTATACACATAATATTTTTCACTTTATCAATGTAAGATGATTTCTACTGTAATGAATTTTATAGCATCAATCTCCCTGAGTGCACACCTTTAAGGGTGCACTATTAAAGGGGTGGGAAAGAATTATGGTGCTTTGTGAGATATGTTGCTATTATATCATGATTACATCATTCCTACTATCACTCTAACTTTTTCAAAGGGTCTTTCCATTTACATCTTCCATATTATACTTATTCATTTGTGTCAATTTTCTCTATATCTTACAGCATCGACTAGGACAAGACCATCTGTTTAGTGCATCTTCCCTCCCTATATTGTGTTGGCCAGCCTGATGCAATTTTGAGCTTGTCTTCTGACATCTATATTATATCAACTTAGATGATATGATTCTATGTTACCTAACTTAAATAAATTATATCAGTTGGGTTGATACCATTGGCTTAGTGATTAGGGTTGGTTTTAATCATTGGATCAGTATATATAGGTGTCATACTTCATTCCAATAATATCATATACACTTTATTCATTGTACTTCCACTCACACTTATAGCCTAAGTCATATTATAGTAATTTTTAGTTCATAACCTTATTTTAAGGAATCATGTATTATGGTGTATTTGAAGCTTAATAGGAGGAATCATTTGGAGTCTTAGCTGAGGGTATCTTAGGTATTTATCCAACCATTTTAAGTCTTTAATGCACAACATCTCTTATAAAACTCCACTTGAGCCAAGGGTAAGATTGATGCTCTATGGGTCCACCCCAAGATAAATATTAATAAACATATACTCTTTTATTTATTTACATAGTAGATATATGTTGTATGTTTGTTAGTGACCAACTTTGTGTGTATCATTGTTTAGGTTTTTTATACACTAAATAATGTTGATATGGCTATAAGATTGCTTAGACTTGCCATATTTAAATTTAGGTAGCCTAGATCCTCATTTTGTTGACCACGGCACCTTACCTTTTATGGTATATATTTGAGACATTTATGCACTATAAAAAGTATTGCTTTGATATTTTATATCCAAGGGCAACCTAATATCATGTCAAAGACCCATGTGCTTAATAGAACTAATAATGGGGTGAGCACAATGAGAGGGCCCACTTGTAAAGGTAACATTCTATTCCAAAGAGTGTCATGTGTATGAACATCAAAATATTTGAGAACTCTAGAAGCATCTTGTAAGTATTGTTCTATATAACCAAGTGAAAAAATGAGTCTTATGGTGCACACATTTTCACTTGATATATTGTCTATCATATCACTATGTATGAATTTTTTATCATTATATGATTGAATAAATAGTTCATGTCTATCTAAATTATCATCAAAAAATACACTATCATCAAATGTAATCATAGAAAATAATTCTTATTTACTTATAATTATACCAATGATGCTATCAAGTGGTTGCCCATATGTAGAATAAGGATGAACATTATATGCATAATGTAGTTCAAAATTGTCCTTTTTATATGCTTCATGATTTGGAAAATAATCTTTATATATTTGACCTTTGCATTGTCATTGGTTTATGATTTATACTCTTTAGTTGGTGTACTAATATAAAAATCGTTCTCATCGATAAGATCTTGAATCTTGTGTTTAATGATGAGCTCAAAATATGGCTCATTATTGACATGTTATTTCCTTTAGATCATCTCTTGAAGGATATTATCTTATACAAATCTTAGATTCTTAGATAGCTATTAAATGGAAAATAGATATTTGTCTTATTTATAGTAAACCAAAGACTGAAGTTTTACTTTGTCATTAATGTCTAATACATAACATGTTTTAGTGATCTTTTATGTGAAGAATGCTTAGGAAGAAGATACAAGTGATGTACAGTGAACATTCCATTTTGATCTCCATCCAGCAGAACTACGGACTCAACAAGCTTGTTTCTACGAATGAACTCTATAGGCTATTTTCTATAGACTATGCAAGCTTGTTTCTACGGACTCCACAGGCTTATTTCTATAGACTATGTAGGCTCCTTTCTACTGACTCCATAGGCTCATTTCTACGAAATCCACAGGGTCAATATCGAGAATTATGTAAGGATAATGGGAAGCTAGAGACCAGATAGGATAAGAAAGAACCATTCTAGCTAGAATCACATAAGGAAAATAACTGCCTGATATTTTGAAAGACTTTCTTTTGATAGATTTGTATATAATCAGATTTTAAGACTATTATAGGATAGGATATTTATTTCATCAAAATAATCGGATCTCTTAGAAATCCAATCTCTGGATGAAGGGATCGACCAGGAGTCCTATTCATTTGCATCCTATTTTAAGTTAATTGTATTAGTATAAAGTGGAAGACTTTTGACTATATGAAAGAGGAAAAAAAGAGGGAAAATAGAAGATATAGAGAAAATAGAGGATCAAGAATTAGATAAGCATACAAGTTTCAATCAGATTGTAATTATTTCATTTCTATGAATTAATACTTCAAGTTTTTAGCACTGATTAATATTTGTTCTTGAGTCCGAGAGGATCAAGGGCACACTCTCTTTGGAACTAGGAACTGTGTACGGTATTTATGTTATATTTTATTAGTTACAATATTGTTACTATTTGCATTTATTAATAAAAATATCAAAACAAAATCATATTTTAAAAATAACATTTTTTTATTTCATTTCTTTTCTATGCAAAGTATCTTTTCTTTTATAGCAGAAGTGTGAAGCAAATTTCCTTTCATAAGTAGGAGTGTGAATTTATTTTCCCTGAAAATGTAGAATAAGAATGTGATCTTTTACTTCCAGCAAAAGAGTGGATTGATTTGATTTTTTTTATTTTTAGCAAAAACATGAATCAAGTAGTTTATTCAAAGTTAGAATAGGATCAACAAGCACCCCCATAAGCAGACTTCTAGATCTACCATCACATACCTTATTGCAGATAGCTTTGGGCACTGGCCCTAGTTGATAAGACACTAATTGAATATTAGTTAAATGAGGAGTTAGATGACACTCATCATTTTTGGCACCATTGTTGGGGAACATAAGGTATTAGTAAGGTAATAATTATTGATTAATAAATAAATAAATAAATAGTGAAAATCCTTCTAGGGACACTATTGATAATGCATGCCTAGAAAACTAGCTTGTTGGTTAGCTAAGCATTGCAAAAAAGGGCTTTGGCTAGAAAACCAGCAATGGCTGGCCAAAGGGGAAAAAAACCAAAATTTATAAGAAAATATCATCATGACATTATGATTGGTCATCTCCATGCAATAAACTAATCCATGTGAACCTATTTGTCCAAGACACATGGCGAGCAAATGATAACATCTAAGGTTAAAGTAAGTAAGATATATATTTCATTTATCTATGTTTAGTTAACTAATTATCTTCGATTTGATTAAGACCCTATTCTTCCGAGATGAACTAAATTTGAAACTTCTAAAATGGAATGATGCATGCCATAATGAAAAATCATGCAATGAAGCTACCAAAGTTGTATGGATAAGTGTGCAGATTTGATATCATCAATTGA
Organism: Torreya grandis; assembly: GCA_037957365.1. Classification (NCBI taxonomy): domain Eukaryota; kingdom Viridiplantae; phylum Streptophyta; class Pinopsida; order Cupressales; family Taxaceae; genus Torreya; species Torreya grandis. Next base: position 1,146,262 of record JARHVA010001100.1, read on the forward strand.
GTCATCAAGTACCATAATGATGGGATGTCATAAATAAGGGTTTTAAATGAAGTAATGAATCGTTGTCACTATCAATATGACACATCATCATTTCACATGACTTGTATTGATGAGACCAAACGGTTGTCACACTCCATAGAAATGTGTGGCAATTAATTGTATCACAACATCATACAACACTACGAACTCATGCAGCTATAGCATTTCAAACAAACCATTTCCTTTCTACAAAATTCAACAGAAGTTGATCCTCAAAGGCTTTTGCCTATTGACTTCAACAAAATATTGGTCTACACCTTAATTGGAGTTAAAGGAACCGAGATGACTGTAACTCTTCATAAAAATGAGACATAAGACAAGATCAGAGCCAAAGGATCCAACAAAGTTTCATAAAGATAAAGCTTCTATCACAGTGTTTAGAGCCAATGGCTAGCTACCTTTCACTGAAAATCTCTAGAGTTTTGATGAGACAATGGTAAGTGAATTTATTACCAATCTCACCCCTGAATTTTCAATCGTGAAAGGCATTGTTATTCCTGTTACAACTCAAATCATAAGCCAAATTAAACAAGTTCTAGAAGAAGGAATGAGAACTACAGCCAGAGTTCATTTAGTGATTTAATTAGTCAATTTAATGGTAATAAGCAGACCAAAACTTCATGTCTAGTAGATTCCAAGGAAAAATCAAAAGGGATTATAAGGAATTCACTTCCTAAGCCTTGGAAATCTATAGCCAAGTGGGTACTTAAATATATCATTTGTGAAGGGAGACAAAGTCTTTTAGGGGAAGACGCTATGAAAATGTTAATACATCTTAAGCATGGGAGACAAAACTCTCAATACAAAATTAACCTCCCATCTTTCTTTTATGGTGCTCTACAAGTTATGTCTACAACCCCTATTGCTGCTCTTAGGCATCATGGCCTTATTGATCTTATTGTCCAGCATTATTTCCTTCAGCAAGGACAAGAGGTTTAGGAGGAATTTTAGAATAGTATAGCACAAGAAACCCCAAATGTGCCATAGGTACACTCATCTCCACCTACCACATCAGCTGAGAAAACAACACTAAGAATAAAATCTCATACTATAATCTCCATAGAAATCCCTTCTTCTTCAAGAAGAAGAATCACAAGGTCTCAAAACCCTAAAATTTTAAGCTCTCCACAAGAACCTCATGAGTCTGTCACATAACCAGTTCCTTTGATAGGAAGAAGAAAATCAAGATGGAAGGTTGCTACAGACATTGAAATGACCGAGGGTTTCGTGGTTGAGAAAGAAAATCAACTAAGTGTAGCTCAAAGAGTAACCAAAAGAAGGAGAATGCTCATTTTAATAGAAGATGAACAAGAAATTGTAGATATTTTATAGTCTTAAAATGGTGTCTCATTCCCCCATACATCAGAATATTCTTGCACCTATAGATATTGAATAAACTCCTTTTGAAAGAAACTCTCCAATCATAATGGAGGAGATAAAACTAGAGGAAGAGCCACAAATGATACAGGAATTAGGTATGGTGGAACAACCACCTATTCTAATTGAAACTGTAATGGATAAAGGGAAAATTGTATGTGCCAATGAGAAAGGTGAATCATCAAATCTAAATGATCCTATTATGCAGCTAACTTTGCATCTTTATCAAACTCAAGCTCTTGAACAATAACAAATAACTGACATTATTGAATTGATCAGTCAATTACAAGACAAGGACCATCTCAACTCATCTTTGGTGCAAAAATTAGATACAATATCTGTTGATCATACCGTAGAAATTCACAGGTTAGAGGAAATAATAAAAGATCGTAAAAATGAACAAATTGGTCTTTAGCTATATGTAGAAAGTCTGAAGAAGGAAAACATGAGGTTACATAATTTTGTGAATTCTTTGAAAGCACCTACTGTTGCACTTTCTTGACCCAAAATATTTGTTGACCATGGTTGTCAAACAAATGATCCAGGTATTCCTCCCTTGCAAATACTACATCAAATTGAAGAAGAATATTCTGTACTTAAATAGAAAAACAAAGATGCAACTTTTTCGAACAAACTCTTGGAAAATGAAAAGAAAGAATTAGAGGCTAAAGTCCAAGAGTTGGAAGAAAATTTTCAAGATGCATGCAAATTAGGAGAAAGTATTTTGAAATGTAGGAATCCTTCTCCTGCATACAATTTGTTTTTATTTGACAGCTTCTGCGGATCTCCTGTCATCTTCCTTATAAAATTTTGTAGCCAACAACATTTTTGGAAATTTTCTATAGTGTTAAACCTGATCAGCAGGATTTGCTTTGTGAATTTCATTAACATGACTTGATTCTAGGAGATCATGAGCACAATAAGTTTTTGATAAATCTTCATGTGGGAGAAGTTCAACTAAGAGCATTACATTCTACATTCAAAAATTAGATAGCATGGAAAGGCCGATTTGAGGACTATACAAATCATGCTAAGACTACATGATTATGTGTTAGACTAGCCTTTCCTATTCCTAGATTGATTAAACAAAATCTTCACTATGATTTGTTAAATGATGAGGTTAAAACATATTATTTATAGACTCTATATGATTGTACTATTTCTTTAGATTTATTTTCATGAAAGAATTTTGATTCAGTAGAGACTGCAAGTGTAAAGAGATGGGACCAACTTTCAGTGCCTCTTAAAAGGTGAGAAGTTATGCCCCCAAATAACTTAAGATGGAGTATGAGGAGAGAATCCTCAATTATGGAAATTTTAATAGAGGTAATAAACTCTAGGGGAGAACAAAAATGGATTAGCATGAGATATAAACCTCCTTTGCTGATCATATCTATTCCAAGATGGCAGAGTTGGGCTCTAAAATTAGAAGAACAATTCAATATATGGAAATAGATGATTCAAACACATCAAGGATTTACCAGTAATTCAAATAGACACATAACATATGAGTTTGATGAATATGATTTCAGTCTGAGTGTAGAAAGCAATAACCAGAGCTATGAATGCTAATACATGTTTGCAATGGGACTTGAAAAAGGTAAAGCCTGGGGGAGATGATGAGCTCAAATATGACTCATTATTGACATGTTATTTCCTTCAAATCATCTCTCAAATGATATTATCTTTTACAAATCTTAGATTCTTAGATAACTATTACATGAAAAATAGATATTTGTCTTGTTTATATTAAACTAAAGACTAAATATTTACTTTGTCATTAATGTCTAATACATATCACATTTTAGTGATATTTTTTGTGAATAATGTTCAAGAAGAAGACATAGGCGATGTACAGTGAACATTCCATTTTGATCTCCATCCAACAAAACTATAGACTCAGCAGGCTTATTTCTATAGACTCTGCAAGCTCATTTCTACAGACTCTGTAGGATTGTTTCTATAGACTCCATAGGCTTATTTCTATGGACTCTGTAGGCTCATTTCTATAGACTCTATAGGCTTATTTCTATAGACTTCACAAGCTCATTTCTACGGACTCCACATAGTCAATACCGATAATTCTATAAGGATAACAGGAAGCTGGAGACCAGATAGGATAAGAAAGAACCATTCCAACTGGAATCACATAAGGAAAATAACCACCTATTGATTTAAAGGATTTTCTTTTGATAGATTTGTATATAATTAGATTTTAGGACTATTATAGGATAGGATATTTATTTCATCAAAATAATTTGATCTCTTGAAATTCCAATCTCTGGATGAAGGAATTGACCAGGAATCCTATTCTTTTGCATCCTATTTTGAGTTAATTATATTATTATAAAGTGTAAGACTTTTGACTATATGAAAGAGGAAAAATAGAAGATATAGAGAAAATAGAGGATCAAGAATTAGATAAGCATATAGGTTTCAATCAGATTGTAATTATTTTATTTCTATGAATTAATACTTCAAGTTTCCAGCATTGATTAATCTTTGTTCCTGAGTTTGAGAGGAGCAAGGGCCCACTCTCCTTGGAAAAAGGAACTGTGTACAGTATTTATGTTCTATTTTATTAGTTATAATCTTGTTACTATTTGCATTTATCTATAAAAATATCAAAACAAATTCATAGTTTAAAAAGACCATTTTCTTATTTCATTTCTTTTCTTCACAAAGTACCTTTTCTTTTATAGTAGAAGTGAGAAACAAATATCCTTTTATAATTAGGACTATGAATTTATTTTCCCTACAAACATAAAATAAGAGTGTGATCTTTTACTTCCAGCAAAAGAGTGGATTGATTTGATTTCTTTCTTTTTCAGCAAAAGCGTGAATCAAGTAGTTTAGTCAAAGTTAGAATAGGATCAACAAGCACCCCCATAATCAAACTTATAGATCTACCATCCCATACCTTACTACAGATAGCTTTGGACACTAGCCCTGGTTGATAAGACACCAATTGAATATTAGTTAAATAAGGAGTTAGATGACACTCATCATTTTTGGCACCGTTGTCGGGGAACATAAGGTGTTAGGTAATAATTATTGATTAAAAAATAATAAATAAATCAATAGTGAAAATCCTTCTAGGGATGCTATTGATAATGCATGACTAGAAAACTAGCTTGTTGGTTGGCTATGCATTGCAAAAAAGGGCTTTGGCTAGAAAACTAGCAATCGCTAGCAAAAGGGAAAAAACCAAAATTTATAAGAAAATCTCATCATGACACTATGATTGGTCATCTCCATGCAATAAGCTAATCCATGCAAACCTATTTGTGTAGGACACATGGTGAGCAAAGGATAAAATCTAAGGTTAAAGTAAGTAAGACATATATTTCATTTATCTATGTTTAGTTAACTAATTATCTTTGATTTGATTAAGACCCTATTCTTCTGAGATGACCTAAATTTGAATCTTCTAAAATAGAATGACATATGCCATAATGAAAAATCATGGAATGAAGCTACCAAAGGTGTATGGATAAGTGTGCAACTTTGATATCATCAATTGAGTCATCAAGTACCATAATGATGGGAAGTCATAGAAAGGGGTTTTAAATGAAGTAATGAATCATTATCACTGTCAATATGACACATCATCATTTCACATGACTTGTATTGATGAGACCAAATGGTTGGCACACTCTATAGAAATGTGCAGTTCTTAACTGTATCACATTATCATACAACACTATGGACTCATGCAGCTATAGCATTTCAAATGAACTATTTCCTTTTTATGGACTTCAACAGAAGCTGATCCTTAGAGCCTTTTGCCTATTGACTTCAACAAAAGACTAGTCTACACCTTAATTGGAGTTAAAGGAATTGAGCTAACTGTAACTTTGAATAAAAATGGGATAGAAGACAAGATTAGAGCTGAAGGATCCAGTAAAGTTTCATAAAGACAAAGCTTCTATAGCAGTGTTTAGAGCTAATGGTTGGCTACCTTTCATTGAAAAGCTCTAGGGTTTCGATGAAAAAATGGTAAGTGAATTTATTACCAATCTCACCCTTGAATTTTCAATTGTGAAAGACATTGTTATTCTTGTTACAACTCAAATTGTAAGCCAAATTATACAAGTTCTAGAAGAAGGAATGAGAGTTACAGGTAGAGTTTCATTTAGTGATTTAATAAGTCAGTTTAATGGTAATAAGCAGACTAGAACTTCATGTCTAGTAGATTCGAAGGGAAAATCAAAAGGGATTACAAGGAATTCACTTACTGAACCTTAGAAATTTTTAGCCAAGTGGGTACTTAAATATATCATTTGTGAAGGGCAACACAGTCTTTTAGTGGGAGACGCCAGGAAAATGTTATTACATCTTAAGCATGGGAGACCAAATTCTCAATACAAAATTAACCTCCCATATTTCTTTTATGGTGCTCTACAAGTTATCTCTACAACCCCTACTGCTGCTCTTAGGCATCATGGCCTTATTCATCTTATTATCCAGCATTATTTCCTTCAGCAAGGATAAGAGGTCTAGGAGGAATTTTAGAATAGTATAGCACAAGAAACCCCAAATGTACTACAAGAACACTCATCTCCACCTACCACATCAGCTGAGAAAAAAACACTAAGAATAAAATATCAGACTGTAATCTCCATAGAAATCCCTTCTTCTTCTTCTTCAAGAAGAATCACAAGGTCTTAAAACCCTAAAATTTCAAGGTCTCCATAATAACCTCATGAGTCTGTTGCACAACCAGTTCCTTTGACAGGAAGAATAAAATTGAGATGAAAGGTTGTTACAGACATTGAGATGACCAAGGGTTTGGTGGTTGAGAAAGAAAATCAATCAAGTGTAGCTCAAAGAGTAACTAAAAGAAGGAGAAAGCTCATTTTAATAGAAGAAGATGAACAAGAAATTGCAGATATTTTAGATAGTTTTAAAATGGTGTCTCATTCCCTCATACATCAAAATATTCCTGTACCTATAGATATTAAAGAAAATTCTTTTGAAAGGAACTCTCCAATCATAATGGAGGAGATAAATCTAGAGGAAGAGCCACACATGGCAGAGGAATTGGGTATGGCAGAACAACCACTTGTTCCATTTGAAACTGCAATAGATAAATGGAAAACTGTATGTACCAATGAGAAAGGTGAATCATCAAATCTAAATGATCCTATTATGCAGCTAACTTTGAAGCATTCTCAAGTTTAAGCTCTTGAACAACAATAAATAACTGACATTGTTGACTTGATCAGTCAATTACAAGACAAGGACCATCTCAACTCATCTTTAGTGCAAAAATTAGATACAATATCTATTGATTATACCGTACAAATTCATAGGTTAGAGAAAATAATAAAAGAACATAAAAACAAATAGATTGGTCTTTAGTTATATATAGAAAGTTTGAAGAAGGAAAATAGGAGGTTACAGAATTTGGTGAATTCTTCCTAAGAAATTATTGTTGCACTTTCTCCCCCTAAAATATTTGTTGACCTTGGTTGTCAAAAAAGTGATCCAGGTATTTCTCCCTTGGAAATACTACATCAAATTGAAGAATAATATTCTATACGTAAACAAAAAAACAAAGATGCAACTTCTTCGAACAAACTCTTAGAAAATGAAAAGAAAAAAATAGAGGCTAAAGTCCAAGAGTTAGAAGAAAATTTGCAAGATGCATGAAAATTAGGGGAAACTCTTTTAGAATGTAGGAATCCTTCTCCTACATACTTTTTTTTTATTTGGCAACTTCTACAGATCTCTTGTCATCTTCCTTATAAAATTTTGCAGCCAACAACATTTTTGGAAATTCTCCATAGTGTTGAACATGATCAGCAGGATTTGCTTTGTGAATTTTATTTGCATGAATTGATTCTAGGAGATCATGAGCACTATAAGTTATTGATAAATATTCTTGTAGGAAAAGTTCAACTGAGAGCATTACATTCTACATTCAAAAATTAGATAGCATGGAAAGGCAGATTTGAGGACTATACAAATCATGCTAAGACTACATGATTATGTGTCAGACTAGCCTTTCCTATTCCCAAATTTATTAAACAAAATTTTCACTGTGCTTTGTTAAATGATGAGGTTAAAACACATTATTTATAGGCTCTATATGATTGTACTATTTCTTTAGATTTTTTTTCAAGATAGAATTTTGATTCAGTAGTGACTGCAAGTGTAAACAGATGGGACCAACTTTTAGTGCCACTTAAAAAGTGAGAAGTCATGTCCCCAAATAACTTAAGATGGAGTATGAGGAGAGCATCCTCAATTCTAGAAATTTTAATAGAGGTAATCAACTCTAGGGGAGAACAAAAATGGATTAGCATGAGATGTAGACCTCCTTTGCTGATCATACCTATTCCAGGATGGTAGAGTTGGGCTCCATAATCAGAAGAATAATTTAGTATATGGAAACAGATGATTTAAATACATCAAGTATTTACCAATAATTCAGATAGACACAAAACATATGATTTTCATGTATATGATTTGAGTCAGAATGTAGAAAGCAGAAGCCAGAGCTATGAACGTTAATACATGTTTACAATGGGACTTGCAAAAGGTAAAGCTTGGGGGAGATGATGAGCTCAAAATATGGCTCGTTATTGACATGTTATTTCCTTCAAATCATCTCTAAAAGGATATTATCTTATAGAAATCTTAGATTCTTAGATAGCTATTACATGGAAAATAGATATTTGTCTTGTTTATATTAAACTAAAGACTGAATCTTTACTTTGCCATTAATGTCTAATACATAGCATGTTTTAGTGATCTTTTATTTGAAGAATGCTTAAGAAGAAGACATAGGTGATGTACACTGAACATTGCATTTTGATCTCCATCCAGCAGAACTATGGACTCAATAGGCTTGTTTCTACAGACTCTGCAAGCTCATTTCTACAGACTCTGTAGGCTTGTTTCTATAGACTCTGCAGGCTTATTTCTATAGATTCTGTAAGATCTTTTCTATAGACTCTGTAGGCTTATTTCTACAAACTTTTTAGGCTCATTTCTATAGACTTCATAGAGTCAATATTGAGAATTTTGTAAGGATAACGGGAAGCTGGAGACCAGATAGGATAAGAAAGAACCATTCCATCTGGAATCACAGAAGGAAAATAACTGCCTACTCTTGTGAAGGACTTGATTTTGATAGATTTGTATATAATCATATTTTAGGACTATTATAGGATAGGATATTTATTTCATCAAAATAATTGGATCTCTTGGAAATACAATCTCTGGATGAAGGGATCAACCATGAGTCCTATTCTTTTGCATCTTAGTTTGAGTTAATTGTATTAGTATAAAGTGTAATACTTTTGACTATATGAAAGAGGAAAACAAGAGGAAAAATAGAAGATATAGAGAAAATAGAGGATCAAGAACTAGATAAGCATACAGGTTTCAATCAGATTGTAATTATTTCATTTCTATGAATTAATACTTCAAGTTTCCAGCACTGATTAATCTTTGTTCCTGAGTCCGAGAGGAGCAAGGGCCCACTCTCCTTGGAACCAAGAACTATGTACGGTATTTATGTTATATTTTATTAGTTAGAATCTTATTACTATTTGCATTTATTTATAAAAATATCAAAACAAATTCATAGTTTAAAAAGAGCATTTTCTTATTTCATTTCTTTTCTACGCAAAGTATATTTTATTTTACAAAAGAAGTGTGAAGAAAATTTCCTTTCATAATTAGGAGTGTGAATTTATTTTCCCTACAAACGTAAAATAGGAGTGTGATCTTTTACTTCCATCAAAAGAGTGGATTGATTTAATTTCTTTCTTTTTTAGCAAAAGCGTGAATCAAGTAGTTTAGTCAAAGTTAGAATAAGATAATCAAGCACCCCCATACATAGACTTTTAGATCTACCATCCCATACCTTACTGCAAATAGCTTTGGACACCAGCCCTGGTTGAGAAGACATCAATTGAATATTGGTTAAAAAAGGAGTTAGATGACACTCATCATTTTTGGTGCTATTGCCAAGGAACATAAGGTGTTAGTAAGGTAATAATTAATGATTTAAAAAATAATAAATTAAAAATAAATAAATAAATCAATGGTGAAAATCCTTCTAAAGATGCTATTGACAATGCATGCCCAAAAAACTAGCTTGCTGGCTGGCTATGCATTGCAAAAAAGGGCTTTGGCTAGAAAACTAGCAATGGCTGGACAAAGGGAAAAGAAAAACAAAAAATTATAATAAAATCTAGTCATGACAATATGATTGGTCATCTCCATGCAATAAACTAATCCATGTGAACCTATTTTTTCAAGACACATGGCGAGTAAAGGATAACATCTAAGGTTAAAGTAAGTAAGACATATATTTCATTTATCTATGCTTAGTTAACTAATTATCTTCGATTTGATTAAGACCCTATTCTTCTGAGATGACCTAAATTTGAATATTTCAAAATGGAATGACACATGCCATAATGAAAAATCATGCAATGAAGCTACCAAAGGTGTATGGATAAGTGTGCATCTTTGATATCATCAATTGAGTCATCAAGTACCATAATGATGGGATGTCATCAAAAGGGGTTTTAAATTAAGTAATGAATCATTATCACCATCAATATGACACATCATCATTTCACATGACTTGTATTGATGAGACCAAATGGTTGGCACACTCCATTGAAATGTGTAGCACTTAACTGTATCACATCATCATAAAACACTACAGACTCATGTAGTTATAACATTTTGAATGAACCATTTCCTTTATATGGACTTCAACAGAAGCTGATCCTCAGAACCTTTTGCCTATCGACTTGAAAAAAATACTGGCATACACCTTAATTAGAGTTAAAGGAATCAAGCTGACTGTAACTCTGCATAAAAATAAGATAGAAGACAAAATCAGAGTTGAAGGATCCAACAAAGTTTCATAAAGACAAAGCTTCCATAGTAGTGTTTAGAGCCAATGGCTAGCTACCATTCATTGAAAATCTCTAGGGTTTCAATGAAATAATGGTAAGTGAATTTATTACCAATCTCACCTTGAATTTTCAATTGCAAAAGGCATTGTTATTCTTGTTACAACTCAAATCATAAGCCAAATTATACAAGTTCTAGAAGAAGGAATGAGAGCTATAGGTAGAGTTTCATTTAGTGATCAGTTTAATGGTAAGAAACAGAGCAAAACTTCATGTCTACTATATTTCAAGGGAAAATCAAAAGAGATCACAAGGAATTCACTTCCTGAACCTTGGAAATTTTTAGCTAAGTCGGTACTTAAATATATCATTTTTGAAGGGAAAAATAGTCTTTTAGGGGGAGACGCCATGAAAATGTTAATACATCTTAAGCATGGGAGACAAAAATTTCAGTACAAAATTAACCTCCCATCTTTATTTTATGGTGATCTACAAGTTATGTCTACAACCCCTACTACTGCTCTTATTCATCATGGCCTTATTCAACGTATTATCTAGCATCATTTCCTTCAGCAAGGACAAAAGGTCTGGGAGGAATTTCAGAATAGTATATCCCAAGAAACCCCAAATGTACCACATAAACACTCATCTCCACCTACCACATCAACTGAGAAAACAACACTAAGAAGAAAATCTCATACTATAATCTCCACAGAAATCCCTTCTTCTTCTAGAAGAATCACAAGGTCTCAAAACCCTAAAATTTCCAAGTCTCCACAAGAACCTCATGAGTCTGTAGCACAGCCAGTTCCTTTGATAGGAAGAATAAAATTGAGACAGAAGGTTGCTACAGACATTGAGATGACCAAGGGTTTGGTGGTTGAGAAAGAAAATCAACCAAGTGTAGCTCAAAGAGTAACCAAAAGAAGGAGAAGGATCATTTTAATAGAAGAAGAGGAACAAGAAATTGTAGATATTTTAGATAGTCTTAAAATGGTGTCTCATTTCCCCATACATTAGAATATTCCTGCACCTACAGATATTGAAGAAACTCCTTTTGAAAGGAACTCTCCAATCATAATGGAGAAGATAAATCTAGAGGAAGAGCCACACACGAAAAAGGAATTAGGTATGACGGAACAACCACCTGTTCCAGTTGAAATTGCAATGGATAAAGGGAAAACCATATGTAGCAATGAGAAAGGTGAATCATCAAATCTAAATGATCCTATTATGCAGCTAACTTTGCAGCTTTCTCAAGCTCAAGCTCTTGAACAACAACAAACAACTGACATTGTTGACTTGATCAGTTAATTATAAGACAAGGACCATCTCAACTCATCTTTGGTGCACAAATTAGATATAGTATCTGTTGATCATACCGTATAAATTCACATGTTAGAAGAATAATAAAAGAACATTAAAATTAACAGATTGGTCTTTAGCTATATGTAGAAAGTTTGAAGAAGGAAAACAAGAGTCCTATTCTTTTGCATCCTATTTTGAGTTAATTGTATTAGTATAAAGTGTAAGACTTTTAACTATATGAAAGAGTAAAAATAGAAGATATAGAGAAAATGGAGGATCAAGAATTAGATAAGCATATAGGTTTCAATCAGATTGTAATTATTTCATTTCTATGAATTAATACTTCAAGTTTCCAGCACTGATTAATCTTTGTTCCTGAGTTTGAGAGGAGCAAGCGCCCACTCTCCTTGGAACCAAGAACAGTGTACAGTATTTATGTTGTACAGTATTTATGTTCTATTTTATTTGTTAGAATCTTGTTACTATTTGCATTTATTTATAAAAATATCAAAACAAATTCATAGTTTAAAAAAATAATTTTCTTATTTCATTTATTTTCTATGCAAAGTATCTTTTCTTTTACAGTAGAAGTGTGAAGCAAATTTCCTTTCTTAAGTAGGAGTGTGAATTTATTTTCCCTATAAATGTAAAATAGGAGTGTGATCTTTTACTTCCAGCAAAAGAGTGGATTGATTTGATTTCTTTCTTTTTCAGCAAAAGCGTGAATCAAGTAGTTTAGTCAAAGTTAGAATAGGATCAACAAACACCCTGATAAATAGACTTCTAGATCTACCATCCCATACCTTACTGCAAATAGCTTTGGACACCAGCCCTGGTTGATAAGACACCAATTTAATATTGGTTAAATGAGGAGTTAGAATGACACTCGCCATTTAATATTGAGACATTTGTTAGTAGAATGACTAATATATTTGTTAGTCATAATACATGCATTGCCATCAAAAAATTTACATCTTAGTGTAGACATGTCCACTTCCATTAGTGGAAGGAAAGTGATAAAAATACATTCAAGTAGGTTTTGTAATAATACATAAGGATGTGAAGGTAGCCTTGAAAATAACCTCCTTGGTGGAGCTTGTAATTGAAGCCTTTATGTTGTTTGCAAAATATCATTAATTGTAACCTTAGCTTCATTCTTTCTTTCATTGTTTTTTCTCTTATACTTTGGATTTATTTGAAATTTGACATTCAAAGTATAAGGAGCATTGGAAACATATTTAAGCCTTTTCATATTAAGCAACTTGACCTCACGCTCTTTAACTATATGGCATAGTTCATCGAAAGATCTAAACTTATCAAACATAATTGACTCTTGAAGAAGAGAGAAAAATTTGAGTAAATATATCTTACAGATTAATATCAGTGATTTTATTTTTCATTTTGACTAGCATAGTCTTGTATCTCAGGACATATTCATTGATTGTTTTATTAAACCCTTGTTTGAGCTTTGTAATTTGAGAATATGATAATTTTTCATACAATGTTGATGGAAAAGTGTGTTAAAAATTGATTTTCCAAAGGATTGAAATCATTTAATAATTTAATTTGAATAATATATAACCATCTAAGACAATATTTTTTAAGACTTCATGGAAAGAGATTTGTTAATTTATCTGTATAGTATAAAAAAGATGCATGAAATACATGCAAATGTTTTTCAAGATCACCTTTGCCTTAATATAGAAGAAACTTAAGAGTCAAAAATTCATCTAGTAATGGATAAGATGCAATTTTGGGTGCCAAAAGGTTATGTAACTAGAACATAAGTCCATAGAGGGGCTAGTATGTGAGATATCTTAGCTTATAAAGCAGGAAGTGCATGTTCAAGAGTAACATTTGAAGATATAATAGGAGTGTAAGTAGCATAAATAGTCATAGGCATAGATACATTTTGAAAACCAAGTGATGTTCCCAAACTAAAATATAGTGCTATATAAGTAGCGAAAGGCATAAAAATAGGAATGGGTGCAATGGTAAAAGTGGAAACATGGGAAGAGCTATCTTAGGCACCCTTCTTTTGTTCATATATAAGATCTTATAAAATTGAATCTACCTTATATGGATGTTCGCGAAGATATTTCATAAATTTTAAATCATTATTTGGACATGATTGTTCAAAAATACTAGGTTTTGAAATGATAACCATGATACACACTTCAAGAGGGTGTGTAATATTAAATGAAAGATCTCTTCGAGTTACACATTTGAGAAAATGTATAACATATGCTTCCTATTATTCCCAATTCATTTTAGATTTGATAAAAGCTATTGGAGAATAATAATGACATGATATGGTATTGCAATAATTTGTCTAAAGAAAGATATTGAATAAATTTTAGCCTGAGATCAAAAGAAAGAGCTTTTATGTCAAATTTATCCAAGGTGACAAAATAATATTTTTAGTGTTGGATTACTGAAAAGTCAAAGAAAATTGAACAATTTTATGTTAGATTTATATCCAAGGTTGAAGATTTGTTTCTTTAAGTGATAGGAAAATTTTAAAATTTAATGAAATCTTAGGACAAAAATCAAGCAAACAACAAGCAATGTTCTAAAAATAATGTGTTCACTAGAATGTTTATTCTTTTTTGAATTGAAACTAATAAAATTAATATATTTAAACTATTGAAATTAGAAATATTGATATACGTATATTTGATATTAATATATAGTATGCTACATAATTATACATAATTTTTAATTTGATAAAAATAATAAATGAGCTTAAGAATGTGCAAACCTCCCTTAAACAGATTAAATTCTAGCTATGCAGGTTGATTATGACTAAAAATAACTTGCAGGGACTTCTGTACTGTGTCGTGGTCGAATGTAGTAACTACCTATGCACTAAGATAAGTCCACGAGAGGAGGACAACCTTGACACACTATGGAATTTTCTGATGACTATAGTCATGTCCTAATTGACAATGTGCTTGATTTTTAGATCTAGGGATGTGCAACATTCTGAGAGGGTTTGTTGATTAATTTTATGTGCCAATTTAATGCATGAAAGACATGAAAAACACAAATCCTTATCCCTCTACAATAAACAAGATAGGGATTAAATATAAAATGGGGGATAGGGTTAGGGGAATAGTTGATCTATCCTTTAAAAACCATGCATAATCTGAGTGTTACCTGCATAGCCCAAATGGGCCTTAGACCGATGTGGTTCTCCCTCTTAAGATGATTTTGTGATCTATGAGTATGCAACTATATACAATTAACTATAATATTAATTGAAATGTTTGACAATGGATGGCCTTAACCTATAATAAATGATATTCAGACTTGGCCTATGAATATTAGAAAGCAACATAATTGAAATTGAAATAAATAGTATTGTTTTACTCAGTGTGTACTAGTTTGAAATTGACTTACTAGGGTGGATTCAAGTGAATGCCTTGATTCAATTTTATAGAGGAATATTTAGAGCATTTTCAATCACTAAATTTATATGATATGCAGGAGAGTTGTTATGAAATGTCTCAATTTGAGAAAGTAAGCATTAAAACATGGGTAATAATGTCACGTTATTTGATAAGGTTGTAGTTTGACCCTTTCAAACCTAGATCAAAGTTGTCCTAGAAGACCAGAGACTTTAGAAACATGGTTGACAAGAGCCTATAGATTAGATAGGGATAAAATTGACTAAAATAGGGATTTCTCTATGAAATTTTATGTGTTTATAATACAATGGAGGCTCTATTATAGACTATGAGTTGACAAAATGGGTAATAGGCCAAGTAAAGTAAGGATGTCAAGAATAAACATCATCAATCACTGAATGATTAATTTTATGTGTCTGCACCCTATAATTTTCATCAATGTAAGGATGAAGGGTCACTCAATGCGATCATAATTTTTATTAAAGTAAATATTGATAAAAATGAGACTTTAGTGAGAGGTCTGAGACCATTCCATGCCCTCACTATTGAGTCGTGCAGCTAAAACCTTCACCAAATGAGTAAATTGTAGGTTGCTAGAGTTACATAGTCATCGGCGTCGGTCAGGAGCGACCGATGTCGGTTAGGGGTCGACTAGGAGCTGTCAACGTCAGTTATGGATCAGCCGATGTCGGTCATATGCAGGCAGGCAGGGACCGACGTCGGTCACTTGTGTGTTCCAAAATTCTATTTTCATGGCAGAACAGATTGTTTGCATGATTAGTATAACTATTGGTATTGAGTCTGCATTTCTATTTTTGGCAGGACTGATTTGAACCTTTGATTAAGTGATATATCTAACGGTGGATAATGCATGCTCATGAATTCTATTACTATATATAGGATTAGTTTTTCATAGCTTATTGAACAAGTCAAGACATTTATTGTAAATGTGAATCAATCCGGGTATTGGAATTGGTTGTGATTGAGAGAGAGAACTCTTGAGGGAAAGAGATCTGTACATTTGAGAGGTGTGTGAAGAAAGAGAGACTTTCTTCAATTTTATTTCCTTCTGGAAGAGTTTAATACAATTTTTTGGGTTGTTTCTTGTATCTCTTGTTCTTTGTTGTTATTTGATTCTAGTTACTTATTCTTTATGGTTTAATTCCGTGTTTAGTTTCTTGCATATGAGTAATCAATTGTGTTGATAGATCCCAACAAGTGGTATCAGAGCCAGGTTGCTAACAGGTTGCTAATAGGTTGTATCAGATCTAGTTAGTGTTTATTGATTACAGGTCACTCACAGGGGTTTATGTTTGAGTGGGAGAAAGCAATGGTAGAAGAAAGCAAACTTGGAATGGAGAAGTTTAATGGCAAGAATTACCAATTATGGAGAATGTAGATAGAAGATTATCTGTATCAGAACGATCTATAGCTACCGTTAGGTGGGTTTTCAAAGAAGCCCACAGACATGGAAGATGAAGAATGGGAAGTTCTTGATAGAAAGGCTCTTAGATCTATAAGATTGAGTCTGGCATCTACTATGATATCTAATTTATCACAGGCAAAGTCAACGGTAGAGTTAATGACTACTTTAGCAAATTTGTATGAAAAACCCTCAGCTTCAAATAAGGTATATCTTATGAAGCAGTTATTTAATTTGCAGATGGATGAAGGTGGATCTGCGTCTAATCATCTAAATGATTTCCATGGAATTGTATATCAATTAAATTCATTCAAAATAGTTTTTGATGATGAAATTAAATCTCTTTTAATATTATGCTCTTTGCCTGAAAGTTGGCATAGTCTAGTTATGACAGTTAGTAATACTGCATCTACTTCTAATATCTTGAAAGTAGATGATGTTGTTAGTGTAATCTTGAATGAATAAATTCATAGAAAAAGCATAGGGGAAACATTAGGGAATGCTTTAAGTTTTGAAAGGAAGGTGAGGCAAAGAGAAAAGGGCAAGCATGGGAGATCGAGATCAAAGTCAAAGATGAGTAATAGATCCACATCTAAGAATGGCAGAAATATAATCTGCTGGAATTGTGGGAAGAAAGGACATGTAAAGAAAAATTGCTGGTTGAAAGTCAAACATGATAATCAGCATGAAGGTAAAGAAGAAGCAAAAGTTGTAGGTATTGTTGCACAAAATGCTCTTATTTTTTCTTTGGATAATAAAATAGAATCTTGGGTTTTAGATTCTGGTGCCTCTTTCCATACAACCCCAAATAGGGAATATTTTATTGACTATGTCCATGGAGATATTGGAATAGTTTATTTAGGGGATGATGAGCCTTGTAAAATTACTAGCAAAGGAAAAGTGCAGCTAAAATTGCAGAATGGCAACACATGGGTGTTGAAAGATGTCATGCATGTCGCAGTCTTGAAGCAGAATTTGATCTCCGTAGGAAAGTTGGGTGATGAGGGTTGCACAATAACTCTCACAGCAGAAGCTTAGAAGGTTTCTAAGGGTGCACTTGTAATAGCCAGAGGTAAAATAGTAGGTACTCTGTATTTATCTACTTGTATCACTGATCATTCTTCTTCTATTTTATCTACTTCTGATGTAGATGCAAAGTTGTGGCACTATAGGCTTGGCCACATGAGTGAGAAGGGAATGATAGTTCTAAAGTCAAAAGGTAAGTTTCTAGATTTGAAAAGCATATATCTAGATTTTTGTGAGCATTGTATATTTGGAAAGTAGAAGAGAGTGTAGTTTCTCAAGACCGGGTCAACAAAGAAGAGGCACAAGTTGGAGCTTGTTCACACATATGTGTGGGGACCATCCCAGGTGGCTTCTATTGGAGGATCAAGGTATTATGTTACTTTCATTGATGATGCTACAAGAAAGGTATGGATCTATTACATAAGGAATAAATCTAAATTTTTTGACACTTTCAAGATATGGAAAGCTATGGTTGAGAATGATACAAGCATGAGATTGAAGCACCTTAGATCTGACAATGGTGGTGAGTAATACAACTATAATTTCAATAGTTACTATTATATGAATGGAATACGCAGGCAAAGGATGGTTCCAAGGACACCTCAGCAAAATGGAGTTGCTGAAAGGATGAATAGAACTATATTGGAGCGTGCACGGAGTATGAGGTTGCATGTTGGGTTGCCCTTACAGTTTTGGGTAGAAGCTGTAGACACTGCAGTTTACCTGATTAATAGAGGACCCTCTACTGCTCTGGATGGTGGAATTCCAGAAGAGGCGTGGACAAGTAAAAAGGTAGATCTTTCATTTCTTAGAGTTTTTAATTTTGAAGCTTTTGTGCACATTAATAAAGAAAATAGAAAGAAGTTGGATGCTAAGTCTATGAGGTGCACATTTATTGGTTATGGCTCTGGAGATTTTGGATTCTAATTTTGGAATCTAGGAACTAACAAGATAATTAGAAGTCGTGATGTTGTTTTCAATGAAAAAGTGATGTACAGTGATCAGCTGAAGAAGCTAAAGAATTTTGAGCAGGGCCATGGAGATTTGGATGAGGTGATGATCCAAAATGAGCTCCTGGGAAAGAATAATCATAGACAAGAAAAAAATAGAGACCGACATTGGTCATGCAGGAACTGACGTCGATAATATAGGAACCGACGTCGATTAGATAGTGACCGACATCGGTCAGGTGAGAACCGACGTCGGTCATGTAGAACCAACGTCAATCAGTTACAGGCCAGGAGGTGACTGAGGTCAGTCACTGTCAGAGAATTTGGGCAGACAGTGTGTTGTGAATGAGTCTCAGACACCCATCAGGAGGTCAAAAAGGGTAAGCAAACCTCCGATTAGATATTCCCCTTCTTTATTCTATTTATTGCTCACTGATGGTGGAGAACCAGAGAGTTTTGATGAAGCAATGCAGGTGGATACCCAAAAATAGTGGGAGCTAGGCATGAATGAGAAAATTGATTCCTTGAAAGAAAACCAAACATGGGATTTGGTTGAGTTGCTAGCGGGAAAGAGACCACTAAAAAACAAATGGTTTTATAGTGTAAAGGAAGGTGATAATGGTCAATTGAGACATAAGGCCAGGTTAGTAGTGAAAGGATTTGCACAAAAACCAGGTGTTGACTTTGGTGAAATTTTTTCTCCTGATGTTAAAATGACTTCTATTCGGACTGTATTTTTTTTAGTTGCTATTGAGGATTTGCATCTTGAGCCGCTTGATGTTAAGACAACATTTATTCATGGATATTTGGATGAAGAAATATATATGGATCAGCTGGAAGGATATGAGGTCAAAGGTAAGGAGAAGCTTGTGTGCAAGTTGAAGAAAAGCTTATATGGTCTTAAGCAAACTCCTAGGCAATGGTATTTGAAATTTGACAGGTTTATGACAGAGCATGGTTTCTGTAGATGTCAATCTGACCATTGTGTATATTTCAAAAGATTGGATAATGATTGTTATATTATCCTATTGTTGTATGTAGATTATATGCTTGTTGCAGGTACACACATATAGGGTATTAATGAGCTTAAAGTAAAATTAGCTCACACATTTTCCATGAAGGATTTGGGAGTAGCAAAGAAAATCCTTGGCATGTGTATTAAGAGAGATAGGAAAAATCACATGTTGATTCTATCTCAAGAGGATTATGTGAACATGGTGTTGAAACGGTTTAATATGCAGGATGCAAAACCGATAAGCACACCTATGACTGGACACTTTAAGTTGAGTAAAGAACAATGTCCTAATTCACATGATGAGGTAGAGTAAATGAAGAAAGTTCCATATGCTTCCACAGTTGGAAGCTTAATGTATGTAATGGTATGTACTAGACCGGATATTATCCAAGCAGTGGGAGTTCTCAGTAAGTATATGGCCAATCCAGGGAAGGAGCACTGGAAAGTAGTCTAGTGGATTCTCAGATATCTGAGAGGGACCAGTAGTAGGCATTTGTGCTATGGTGGGTCAAACACTTCTCTACATGGATATGTAGATTCAGATATGGCAGGTGACTTAGATGGCAGAAGAAGCACCACAGGATATGTTTTCACTGTGGGTGAAATGGTAGTTAGCTGGATATCAAAGTTGCAGAAGGTTGTTGCCTTGTCAACCACAGAGGCAGAATATATTGCAGTCACAGAGGCTAGAAAAGAGATGATATGGATGACACGGTTCATGGAAGAGTTGTGAAAGGAGCAAGAGAGTTGCAGATTATATAGTGATAGTCAGAGTGCAATTCATTTGGCAAAGAACTCAGCCTTTCATTCAAGAACCAAGCAAATATAGCTTAGGTACCACTTCATTAGATAGGGACTAGAGGATGGTGAGTTGAAGTTGGAGAAGATCCATACATATAAGAACCCTGCGGATATGTTAACCAAACCGGTAACAAAGAAGAAGTTGAATCTTCATTCAACTTTTGTTGGTCTTCAAGATTGAGCTTGAAGATGGAGAAGCTAGAAGAATGTTGTTGTACAGGTACTGGTGCAGCTATTTATCTCCAAGTGGGAGATTGTTGAGTTGTGGAGCTAAAACCTTCACCAAATGAGTAAATTGTAGGTTGCTGGAGTTACACAGTCACTGGCATCGGTCAGGAGTGACTGATGTCGGTCAGGGGTCGACTGGGAGTTGCCGGCGTCAATTATGGATTAGTCGATGTTGGTCATATGCAGGCAGGTAGGGACCGATGTCGGTCACCTGTGTGTTCCAAAATTCTATTTTCGTGGCAGAACAGATTATTTGCATGATTAGTATAACTATTGGTATTGAGTCCGTGTTTCTATTTTTGGCAGGACTGATTTGAACCTTTGATTAAGTGATATATCTAACAGTGGAGAATGCATGCTCATGAATTCTATTATTATATATAGGATTAGTTTTTCATATCTTATTGAACAAGTCAAGACATTTATTGTAAATGTGAATCAATCCGGGTATTGGAATTGGTTGTGATTGAGAGAGAGAACTCTTGAGGGAAAGAGATCTGTACATCTGAGAGGTGTGTGAAGAAAGAGAGACTTTCTTCAATTGTATTTCCTTTCGGAAGAGTTTAATACAAGTTTTTGGGTTGTTTCTTGTATCTCTTGTTCTTTGTTGTTATTTGATTCTAGTTACTTATTCTTTCTGGTCTAATTTTGTGTTCAGTTGCTTGCATATGAGTAATCAATTGTGTTGATAGATCCCAACACTCACAAACTACAATTATTTTTTCCAATATATATATGCCACAAATGATGACCATTTATTCAATGTGAATAATAACGGGAATAAAATGTTGAATTTAAAGCACTAAAGTTTTGGTAATAATCTTGTATGAGATGGTTTAAAGGGTAATAGTTTTCAACTATTGATAAGCTTAGGGTCCCTATTTTTTGGAATGAATTTCATGGTTCCCTTATTGATGAATTCCTTGAGTTAGTATGTAAATAATTAATATATACTTTTTGAAATTGAAACACTTGAGTCTCCTAAAAGGTTTGATATAATTCACAGGGGAATCCATCAATGTCAGTGTTTTATTATTAGTATTTTGACAAAATATTGAACCTCATCAATGGAGAGAAGCCTATCACATGCCACATTTTGACATTCAATGAGCTTTCATGTACATATGCAAGGTAGTGTGAAAGAGTGGCCTTTCTCTAATTCTAGTGGAAGATTGAGTTTGAGAATGATTCTTGTAATGAGAAACAAAATCCTTAAGGATGTCTACAAGAAGCAGTAGACAAGTCCATTCTTGGCACATTTCAAATCACAACTTGTGAATCATCATCAGGAATAAAACATATTTTATTCTTAATGATGAATGATGGGTTGTGATTCGAAATGCATCGAACAAAAAACTTAGCGCATAGTTTTACCCAAAAAATTACATGTACTCACTCTTATGGACTGTGAAAACATCAAAAATATTATAAGTCCGTTCTTCCTTAACAATTTAATCAATGAAAAAGAATGTCAAACCTTGAGGTGTTATAAAAAAAACTTTAAAAACTCTATCATCATTTTGAGCCAGTGCCAACAGGGTCGACATTTATATCTATAAGCTTTACTAGCTTCAACCAATTTTATTTTATGGCACATAAAATTAGATTCAAATTGATTGGATTCATTAAGATTATAAATAGATAATTATTTAGAACACCTCTTAAATTCTTTGAGGGTGGTTTCATTAGCCATTTTCTATAGAGGGTCATTAGATTTTTTTAGCACACCTCTTGAATTATGATGAAGTCACAAAGATGTTTGTGGGCATTAGACTATGTTCCCAAAATATTGAGATTCTTCTTCAAATAGGAATGCCATAAATTCTTGATCTCGTTATTAGTACGTCCAGGAAGCATCAAAGTGATCTGAGACCCCCTATAATATTATAACCTTTATTTTATAGAAGAGTAAGATAGAAGGAACAACGAAATGGCATATGATTTAGAGCATTATAAATTAAACGTCGAAATGGCATATGTTTTGTCTTGAGAGAAGATCCCTGGTTTTAGGTTAGGCAGCAATTTTTTCTGTTGTTGTTGAAGACTTTTGTCACGGTTTGGCCAGACCGCTTAAGACGTTTGACTGGAAGTGGGCTCGGGGGTGTTGATGTTAGCACACATGTAGTTTGTGCATGGTGGTTAAGTTCAATAGGAAATTCAATCTAGATTGGGACCTTAAGATTGTGTTCTTTATTATGACAATAATATCCATTGAGAGCTACGAGCATACCAATTTTAATTTTTAAAAAAATACAAATATATAATTATTTTAAAATTTGTATTTTTTTTACATTTAATTATGATTTTTTTTAGTTTTCATCTTTTATTTAAATAATTTTTATTTAAAACAAATAATTTTAATATGAAAATATCATATATATTTAAATATTTAAAATTAGTTTTTTAATATAATTATAAAAATTTAAATTTTATTTTAAATTTAAAAAAATTGATTATTTTATAATTATATATTAAACCTTTTATCCATATTAAAATCTTAATAATATTAAGATGATTGTATTAAATAAATAAATTACATTATATTACTTTAAT
The DNA here is from genome assembly GCA_037957365.1 of Torreya grandis. Lineage (NCBI taxonomy): Eukaryota > Viridiplantae > Streptophyta > Pinopsida > Cupressales > Taxaceae > Torreya > Torreya grandis. The sequence continues at coordinate 1,169,277 of JARHVA010001100.1, forward strand.
AATATTATAATTATTGACGGGTGAAATGTCGTCCGGAACCCTAGTTACCGTCATGCACGTGTTTCTCGTAATAGGGGTTTCAAAACAAAAATTTGTAATTATTTTTATTTTACTTACTTTTTTTCCCCCAAACTATAATTTTCCACTTCTTCAAGTTTCATGTTTTTCATGGACAATTAGAGGTGTAAAACTTGTGGATGGATGTTTCAAGTCTTACTTTGTGTTTTTTAATATTATATATATATATATATAGGTGTGTTGGTTATATCTTTAGTTAATATTATATATATATATGTGTGTGTGTGGGGGTGGAGGGGGGGGGGAGGGAACCCTGCATCCATGTCGATGGCACGCCCATTGCCGTGTTTTGCTGCACCTCATCACGCTGACTGCCGTACGTTCCGTTTGCCACAGCAGAATTAATGTTTTCATAACTCCCAAATTTATCTGGAAACATCGAAATAGGAGAATTCACAGTTTTAGGAGGATTAAATTTTTGTAACAAACGGACAGAAAGATCAATGGTACCATGGGGCTTCCCTTTGATTGTCTTCAAACGATAGCACAGGCAATGTGAACCATCGGGTACTCCGGATCCGTCTACAATGTCTGAGAAGGGCACTTTAGCCCATCCCACAGCCTTCTCTCCAAAAGTCGGCTTGCAATATATTTGTATTTTGATGGCATATCCTCTGGTACGGGCCTCCGTCTGTGTTGACGTGCGTAGATTTAGTGGAGTAAACATCGTCGCCGGTGCGTACAACAGCATAGGTACGCATTCTTCATCCGAGCTTTCTTACATTTTGAATATCATCGGCGGATATTACTGTTATCTCCACCGTCGATGCGTCCATACACCCAAAAATATGCGACTAACTTGAGAAATTAAAGTGTTTCTTTTCTCCTTATCTGAGAAAACTACATTACTGAGAATGCACTTGTTTTGTTTCTGCGTTTCGGAAAAAGCTGCTTATTACGAAAACTTAGGCAGGGGTTTTATGGAGGGGCTGCTGCTCCTATTTTTAATAAGTTGGTAGTCCCATGAAAAATAAAATGTATGGTATAAAGAAAATTTGAAATCTTTTTCTAAAAGTGAGGGGCTGATTATTTTTTAGGGAGGAAATTCGAGGGGGCGATAAAAAAGAGGGCGTTGGGAGTTCTCCATATATGCTTTTATTTTGTAGGAAGATATTCTACAAGTTGTAAATATATGAGAGGAAAAAATTTATGTAAACTTTAATTATAAATAAAAATATAATAATTTTAAATGTTATCTCTTACAAAATAGCAGCATACACTCATAATTTTTATTCCATGAGACCACTTTTACTATATATACTCCTAAATTCCTTCTGCACTACCTCTTAATAAAATTTAGGAGCCCCCTTATTATGGAACCACTTCCTTAGAAAGCCTCGAATAAATATGAAGCCTTTGTCACGTAGAGGTGCACTTATCTTGACAATTTGAAGTCAAAAGTTTGTACGATGTGTCAATCTTGAAATAAGAATAGCCATTCGTGCCTACTTCTAAATTGACATATATTTATTAGGTACATATTTCATACACGTTCGTTTGCGACTACTTGCCAACAATCTTATTGGGGCATTGTTTCCGACTACTTACCCCCAATTTTATGGAGGTTGATATATGCAGAACAAACTAGGTTCAAATCTCATGAGTGACCACATTATTTATAGTGGAGAACATATAAAATTAATGAATTGACATAGTGGAAATAAAATTGTCCCATCAATCATATAATTAATATGTAGTAAAAAAAAAAATTATATGATTCACAAAAATATATAATACTTTTCCATTCCATCATCCATGTCAGTTCTATCGATATAAAAATTGGTGTGTTTTATCGATCCTAAGAAACACTCATGTTTGTTTCCGATTACTTACCAAAAATCTTATTGGGGCATTGTTTCCATCAAACATTCAAATCAATGAATTTGATTTATGATCTAAGCTGATCGAGGGTAACTCGGTATAATTTTGTTTTGGTTAATGAATTATGATGGAGGGCTCCATTTTAATTTTGAAAGAAATTAAAATGGACTGGAGTTCGTATGATGAATATGAGAAGCTTGTAATTTGCAGTGATTCGAGGGATGATGTTTTACTCTTTCGAAAAACATTGTTCATGGTATAATCCCATAATGTAAAATGTATGTATAAATTTTTTTAATTCATAGGTATTATTTTTGTTGCTTGATTCATAATTTTTCCCTCATATTTTTAAATTTTAAGTTTGCATTGATAACAACATGTGCACGAGAATACAACTATAGTAAAAGTAGTGGACACAATTATGTATCTGAATTCTTAGGTTTTGTAGACATTCAAGGTCAATTGTAACTCTGTGTTTGCTAAAAATTTGACCCTGATATTTGTAAGATCTAGAAAATTTGGAATTTGTTATGTTATGTTGTACCTTGGTGTTTCAGGTAACAAATGCAAATAAAAACAAAAACACACATGATGGACAAATCGGGTACATTCACAAGTATGTTTGAATTGGAGTCAGGTGTGAAGTAAAGAAAAGTGAATATTTGCACTTGGAACATAGTTCATTTGTACATGGTTGTTTAGAATTGAATCTTGTTAGGAATTTTGACTTTCATTTGTGGTTGTGGTAATGTCATTGTAGACACCTAAAATTAGACACTTCATGTCGATTCTAACTATCTACTAATTCTACACTAACATCATCCTTAAATACTAAATAAGTTTTCAATCCACACTAACATCCCTAACATAATCACTATTCATCACCCCTTAGCGAATTAATCCCCTTTTTACAACAATACCCAATCCCACAAAATTCACATCCTATTCCTGTAATTAATAAATCTAAATTAATTACCTAATCCATCCCTAGTCTAAAATTTTATGGCTTTTAAATATTTTTATTTTATAAAATCACAAAAAGCCAAAGATCCTCACATCACTCTCAAATCCCTATGCAATCTCTCACTATCCCATAAAACTAATTTATAATTCATTCTTTGAATCCCCACATAATCAACCCTTCTTCCAATGTAAGTCATCCCCATACCTCATCAATACATCTAATTACACATCCCAACAAACTTCATTAAATTCCTCAACCCCCCATCTTTAATCATCCTCCACCCTTAATCTTCAAGTAAGACCAACAACCCACTTTAGTTTACAAATTCTATAAATGGAGGGTTTACCCTCTCATTCCAACATCTCTTCCAAAGGTAGCAAAGATTTGCCAAATCTTAAGATCAAGCCAATCAAGCATCAAATCATTCAGTCAAGTCAAACATCTATCTTGCAAGGGATTATGCTATTGAAATACTCATGTGCCATCCCAAAAGTCTTGAAACATAAAAATCCATTATCAATTTCCTTACTTAATGTATGATTGTAGATTTAAGATAAATCTGAGCCAATTTGTGTTAAATTTCATACAAACTAGGTCAAAAGAATTATTTATTTGCATTTGATGGGTTCACCCTATCGCATGATGATTTTACCCATAAAAACAATAAGATCACTTTATGTATCGGTGAGATATCAAAAAAATTATTTTATATTTTCTTGTCAGTAGTAGGTTAGCCTGTGGATCGATGAGTTCACCTTATTGGTTAGCAAAATCACTCTATTTATTAGAGAGATAACAAAGAGTTTGTTTCTAGTCATTAGCAGGTTTATCTATGGGTCCATAAGTTCACCCTATCAATTGGCAATATCACACTATGTATCAGTGAGATCACAAATAGTCTTATTTTATATTATTTTTTTGTCATTAACAGGGTTGCTTGTGGATTGATGGGTTTTCCTTGTCAATTGGTGGTATCAACATGTGTATCAGTGAGATTGTAAATAATTTAATTTTTTATTTTCTTGTCTTTAGCAGGTTTCCTTATGGATCAATGGTTCACCCTATCAATTGGTGGTATTGCATTATATATCAATGAGATCACAAATAGTTAATTTTTCTATTTTTTGGTCATTAGCGAGTTTTCCATACATATCGGTGGGATTGCCCTATGTTTTGGTGATTTTGTATTTTAATAATTCTCCCTAGATTTTCATTTGTAACTTCATTTTTCAAAGGCCACACCAAGTCTAAATTATGTTTAACATTGGGGGTGGCCACCCCCAAACACCCACTCCTTAGCCCCTTTTAAATGAAACCACTATATATGGAGAAATCTAAAAAATTATGTAAGTACCAATGTGGAGAACATGTTTATAAAGCATGCCCCCACAATAATCTGTAGATGTTGAATACTAAATAATTGTTGAGAACATGCTTCCAAAACATGCCCCCATTGAATCTAAAAATTGTATCAAGTGTGTAGAGCATGCCTCTATGACATACCCCCACTAATATAACCCCCCTTTGATGTGAGGGAAAAATAGGAACTGATAGTTACCTCACTTCAAAAGAATAAGACAATTGTATAAGCTGTGAAGAGAAACCTATAACATATATAAGGAACATGTTTAGGTAGGTATATAATTTAAGTGCATAGAACAATGTCATCAAATGAAGTCCTAAGATGCACAATAAGGATAACATAAACATTTAGATAATAACAATACAAAATCAACAAACAAAAAAGCACACACACATGAGCGCTCAAAATCAAGTCAAAAGGAAATGGTCCAAGGAGATTACAAACAAGGGGCATTTTCAAATGCTGCATAAGTGAAGGGAAATGACTTAGTAAAATGTCCATAAAGCAAGAATGACATATTCAAATGTCCATACAACAAATAATGACATATGCAAATGTCAAATAAAGCATACATAGGTACATGGGTCACAAGTAGGGGAGCATATTCAAATGATCAAACAAGGAATACAATATCAAGGTGAGACACTCAAGGAAGTACACAAAGCAAATCATAAGAAACAAACATAAACATGTCATAGTAACCCATGGATCAAATGTGTTAGGAAAAGTGTCAAGTGTATAACATATCAAGTACCGTGTGTTATATATAATAATGGATAAGGGCATGTATTATTACATATGTAAGCTCCAACATGATAATGTAGAATGATGTAGTCATAAAATATAAAAATTGGTAACTTGAGTATGACTTGTGACATCAATCCCATAAGACCCTCCTACTTGCTTTCATGACCCTCATAATCATCTTTTTATTGATTCCCAGCCATCTATAGCCTTCAAGACCTGTTCCCAATTGAGATAGAATTCTCTTTCCATGATAGATCCATCCCCCTAGGTCCCATTAGCTCAAGACTATAACACCCAACCTAAACTATAGTGCCAGACCCTAGGGTGTCCCATTTTTAGTGCTCCTATCCAATCATATTTTGAGTCCAAATGATCATTTCCTTCTAGTTACTATCCTCCTTGTCGAACTAACACAAATACATTCAACCCATGACAAATAGATCCATATAAAAATCCCTTTCAAATTTTATTTAGAGGAGGTTGGAAAATATCATAAAGCAAACAAGAATACAAGTAAGACTACTCAAGCATATTTCCCTATTCTTTACATACAACCATCTAATATTATATCCAACTTATTCAAATCCTTACACCAGTCCCTAGTCACCTCAAACACACCCAGTTTAACATTTTACATCTTCATACACATTATAGCACAAATCACAATAAGAAATGAAATAAGAAAATGGTATTTTTAAACTATGAATTTGTTTTGATATTTTTATAGATAAATGCAAATAGTAACAAGATTCTAACTAATAAAATAGAACATAAATACTGTACACAGTTCCTTGTTCCAAGGAGAGTGGGCCCTTGCTCCTCTCAGACTCATGAACAAAGATTAATCAATGCTGGAAACTTGAAGTATTAATTCATAGAAATGAAATAATTACAATTTGATTGAAAACCATATGCTTATCTAATTCTTGATCCTCTATTTTCTCTATATCTTCTATTTTTCCTCTTTCATATAGTCAAAAGTCTTACACTTTATACTAATACAATTAACTCAAAATAGGATGCAAACGAATAGGAATCTTGGTCGATCCCTTCATCCAGAGATTGGAATTCCAAGAGATCAAATTATTTTGATGAAATAAATATCCTATCCTATAATAGTCCCAAAATCTAATTATATACAAATCTATCAAAAGCAAATCCTTTAAATCAGTAGGTGGTTATTTTCCTTATGTGATTCCCGTTGGAATGGTTCTTTCTTATCCTATCTAGTTTCCAGATTCCCTTATTGCTGAAAATAAAATATAACTAGGGTGCTGAAAAAACTACCCACAAATAATTTTGACAAATAAAAAATTCTCTAAGAAAGCAGAATACTTGTGAGCGTACTTAAGAGTGCACTAACTTAGCATATTTATAGTTGAGAAGGACATGAAGTGTGAACATGTGCTTCAAGGATTGAAGCCCATGATAATGGTGAAGTGAGGCTTCCATAGAGGCATTAGAGACTATAGGGACCATAATGATAGATCATTTGTTTACATCATTGATGATCTTCATTATTCTGAGGTACTCAGTGAATAACCCCAATAATGGGTGTCCTACAAACACATTTGTAATGTTGTGCACATAGCATCCCTAGAGGAATTGGTAGACATAGATAATTTAGTGGGTGTTCTTAATGCCAAAATGTTGCAACCTATTGGAATTAGAATCATTGTCTTGTTGCTTGCAACCTTTGGTCATATGTAACTAGCCAACTATTTACCCAAATTTGTTAGCGGTCATGTACCCGTGTGTTTTTAGGTGTTTGGTGTAGAGTCTTAAATAATTTCTATTTTGCATTTTCTCATCCTTGAAAATTATTTGATTATTTATTAAGTTTAGATATTTATGTATTTCTAGATGATATTTTATTATTTTATAGCACCTTGGTCTTGTATACTTGGTAAACATAGACCTTGGTAACTTGGTTGTTCCTCTCAGATCTTTGCCTTACCACTTCTACAAGTCTTGCATCTGGTCTATCCTTATGCTTATTGCCCTATATCTCTTAGATCAACCAGTATTATTTTGATGACCTTAGTCTTCTATCTTTCTTAGAATGCATAAAATGTATTTCTCTTCGATCTCTAAAATTTATAAGCCTATACCTATTCTCCTTCTCCCTAGACACTAATGTTTGGGTTAGATAGTAACACCAATGCTAATACCCTATCTCGACACAAGTGTCTAGTTCCCTAAAGTCATCCAATTTACAAATAAAACATATACTAATGATCAACCTAAGTGATTTAATGTGAGTTATTACTCCAAAAGGATTTGATATAAATACAAGATCAACTCTCATACATTCCTCACCTACAAATACCTAGCAATGAGAAAAAAGAGAATTCAAAGAACATTTAATTGAAAAAATCTTCCCTATATTTTCCTATTTCCATACCAGTCATAGGGACTATACATCTATAAGTTTGAAGTACTAAAAGAGTAGCCTAAGAGCCCAAATTTTCAAATTACAAGCTAGGTAAATATTGTATTTTCTTTGCACACATTGTGTGATCCACACACAAGCCAACATATAGAGAAAAATTATATTAGTATGAAGCCCTCTATGGAGTATTGGTTCTGTAGGTAATGTCCTTTGACAATAGAGTCATTAGAATTCTCTTAACATGTGCCAACTAACTCATTTTTTCCCAAGGTCATAATGAAGATATCAAGTTAGGGTTGTCGTATTTAACAAGCATCAATTGTCCATGACCTAGATATGAATAAACTAGAGTGACTTCAAAGTAAAACCTAGAAGTATCCATGTGATCGCATCTTGTTTCAGTATATATTTTTTATAGGAAACTAGTGTCAAACCTAGATAATAACATTGAGGCAACTATCCTAGGTTGATAAAATACCATCCAGAGATCCATAAGTATAAGATTAAGAATCTAATGATTATTCTAAAATCTACTTCCCACCTAATTTTAGGGTGTTCCATATCCACAACTACATCAGCATCAGAAGAAGCTAATTACCTCACTTCTTTGTCATTTTTATATCTAGCATAGATGTACTTTACATATTTAGACTATCTCAACATAATAAATTTAGTGTATGATTATATCTAAGTTTAACATCCAATTGGCCCACTATAGATATGATAATCACCCTTGTGCATTTCATTTTTATATGCCTTTTTAAAGCAATCTAGATAACACTAACCTAGATATACCATTTTAGAGTTAAACATTTGGTGAACCCGATCTTTAAACATCAAACCCTAGGATAAATTTGTGTTTTACAATTGTTATACTTACAAATTTTAAAATTTTCATTTATGATGCAAAGGAAAATATTTGTGCAAAAACCCAATTTCATATGGAATATAAAAAGGCATTGATTACTCATCTCAATAATAAAAATGGCTTAATATATGCATTTATATCTATTAAAAGAGATGAAATAAGTAAACAATATAAAACTAAGTCTGCCTCACCTTGTAATGGTGAATCCTTAGAAGGTACTATAGTTCACCCCACACTTATCAATCTACCTACATCTAGTGGGTGTATGAATTATGTGTTTAAACCTATATTCCCTAAAGTACTGTATATATATATATATATATATATATGTCTATCATGAAATTACTCATTGTAACATAAATACCAATTTCAATGCCTATTACTACTCAAAACATGTATTCATCCCCTTTAGTGAATACTCAACTTGCTAATATAAATTCCACTGGGTCTACAATTTAATCATTCCTTCAAGTTATAAAGACCTTGTAAGATAAGATTACAAACAATGAACAAAATGCTTTGAAATACCTCCATAACATGTATTCACAATATGTGTTGTATAACCCTCTTGCACTTGAAATCTCTTTACACCCCTTTACATATAGATTTGTTGCACCTAAGTTCACATTTTATGATGATAAGGGTGATCTTGAAAAATGTCTTTGAATATTTTATGCCACATGCCTTGACTATGCTTCCAATTATAAACTTTTGACCAAATTATTTCCAAGAAGTGTTAAGGACTATGCTTTAAGGTGGTTCTATGATTTACATCTACAATCCATCAAAGCATTCAAACCTTTTACAGATGCACACTTTTCCATTAACATTTTTTAAAAGGTTTCCTATGACCAAATTGTAAAAATCAAACAAGGAACCAATAAACCTATCAATTAATTATGTCTTGAGAGATAAGATAATGCTATCCAAAATGACCAATCTTATGATAGACAAAGAGTTGAAATATATATCCAAATAAAGTTTTCTTGATCATTTACATGAGTTCATTGTTTGCAATAAGTTCAAATATTTTAATGAATTATCCAATATTGTATGGGACCATGAAAAGAAGCTCATGCCATTAAATAAGCTTAATTATGTAGCAAACACACCAACTACATCTATATTTAGCACCAAATTCAAAATTAAACCAAGTTATAAGGTAAATCCTCATCAACCTAAAAGAAAACAAACATAATGATTAACACAATTTCACATCAACTTAATTAGCTTATGCTATCTAATGAACAACAAAGATAATTTACATATTTACCTAAGTTCCCAACTTCATTACTCCCATGATTACTAGAGTGTCAGCTTATACCTCTCCCTCATCCTATCAAGGTTTATATGATTTGACCTATTCTCAAAGGATGCTGTAAATTATTATTCTTATTATCATCAAGGACCAAGACATTCTACATGTAGATGCTTGACATTGAAGCATAAGATCCAATATCTTACTGATGCCTAAAAAATTATATTTGAAGCTCCTCCAAAGGAATTGGGTTCACAACTTGGAGATCAACATAAATAAAAATATTTAACAATCCTCTACAAGACCATTGGAAGGAGGAACCAGAAGTCAAATCGTATATAATGCACATCCTCCTAGATCACATTATAGACATAACTAGATGGGGTTATTGGTACTTACATGCAATGTATACATCTGATGGTTTACAGACCTTCTATTTACTTTGATGACATTAAAATTAAGGATGATGACTCTAATCTTCAATTTTTATTCAGTCAATCATACCTTGAGAAACACCCTATATGCAATGTTACAATTGATAATGGTGTAAGAAAGAATGTTTATACCATGGTATTACTTACACACTTGGGTTATACTCATCATAATTTACACCCCTCTATGAAATTAGTAATAGCATTGTATAGGACCTCCCAAAAGGTTTATGACAATATTTACTTCAGGTCAGTCTCACACTACGATTACCACTTTTTCAATTATCCCTTCCATAGGCATATTTGATATGTTATTGGGAAGACCTTCGATACACACTCTTCAAGTAGTACCTTCTACAGTACATGGGTGTGTTAAACACATTCATGCCATTTGGGTAAGTATACTTTATAGAATTTTATATGAGCGTTTTCTTGAACAAAATAAAATTATACCCAAATAACTAACCATAAAGACTACTAAGGCTAATTCATCGTTAAAGGGTAAGTAACAAATAATACCCTTTACTAGGAGACTAGTATTTGAGAGACCATTACACTAGAGACATACCATGGATTCCATAGAATTCTAATCTACTAATACACACCATGTTAATATATCTAGAGCACCTCAAAATGCACATATTACTACTATGCTAAAGAAACTACACAACACTCAATGATGGGTTCTAAAAATCCACACTCTTATTACACCTAATATTGCTTGATAACCATAGAGTCCTATTTTACATGCATAAATCACAATTGATATCACATTGACAAATATGACACCTACACATACTCCTTGGTAGCATAACCCAAGTATTACACCATATTTATACAGGGGAGATATATATGGCCACTCATTGGATGGAATCATAGGATGATTTTTCCTATTTAAAGTTTTTCAAAAATACCAAAAGAAATTCAAAACTACAAAAACATTCACACTTTCATGTTTTACTATATCATTGGCATCTATATGTTACTTCCATATTGATTGATGGCATACTGATTTACTCCTACATACACATATGTGTCACACTTCTACTTGAGTCTCATACAGGCATACATAGACACATGATACATTCATTTTTCAGATGTTGGGCCTTCTTTATACTTATGAAATATGGACATTGGGGGTATCTATTTCTTTAATCTTGATACATACAGGTTATATGATTCAATGACCACTCTACATTATCATGTTTGAGCTTGCATATGTACTTACACAAGCCTATTTTTCATGATTATATCTTACAAAGGGTACTTGATATGATATATACTTGACATAATTTCCTAACACATTAGATCCATGGGCGACTATGGCATGTCCATTGGCTACTATGGCTATTATGGCTACATATTTTCCTAACACATTAGATCCATGGGCTACTATGGCTACTAGGGTGATTACAAGAATCATCAATATGATTTGGAGGTGTAGTTGAGGAGGTAGTGGGATTTTGTGAGATATGAAGTTAGGCACCATACCTTGATTGAATTAGAAAAGAATGCCTGTAAGAGAATGCATTTCAGATAATCATCTTGGTAGCCCATGGATCTAATGTGACCATAAACATCCAGTCACTACCATCTAACTCAACCCAAAAATAGTTGGATTGGAAAGAGTTACCATCAAGACAACTATTTTTGGAACAGAGGAATTCACCATGCAAAAAGTGGATCCCTCTATGGGATTAACCCCTATGGGAGTTTAGTATCTTGGTGTAGCTACTATTCATGAATAAGATGTGGAAATCTTGATTGAATCCCAATAATCATACGATAAAGCTGGGATCTAGGGCATGAAGCACATGATCCTTTATTTAGAAAAGGAAAAAGAAAACTTGGAGAAACAGGTAGTTCTATCAGTATCTCAAGCAATGACCAAAATTATTGACGAGTAATTTTATGACATGTTTATAACACTCAAAAAAATGAAGCTGAGATACAATAAATTAGAGTGGTAGAGTGCATTAGCCAAGAATTTGGTCACCCAATGGCAAGCCTCAAAAGACAAGATAGCCGAGCTTCTCAACATTCAAGCAAGGAAATAGATCCTAGGCTTTAAAACCATCAGTTTAGGACACTTGAGCACAATTCTAGGAATTATGGTTGACAAGGTTCAAAGTTTGACTGCATGAGACAATAATGTGGAAAGGCTCCCAAAAGATGATAATGAGCGAATTGAAAGAATTGAACATCTTTTAGGGGCTATGCTTGTAGATCCTACAAAACCAATCACCCTTAAAATCATAAGCGATGAGGAATTCAAACATAGGGCTACATTGGTAAGTCAAGAAATCAAAGGAAAGACCCAAGGCCAATCTAGGGTTGATAACAGTAAGTTCTTAGACATGATATTCAATGCTGGAGGAAGAATAAATGAAGCTAGGAGCATTAAATAAGCCCTAGCTAGAAACAATAAAGAACTCGAGGACTTGGTAGATCAAGAAGAAGAACATATCTTGAAGCTTGTTGTGAATCTAGAGCTAGTTGATGATTAACATGCTAAAGATATGAGCATCCTCCAACAATAATAAGTAGAGGGCCCACTAGAAAATTAGACAATATTCTATTTTGTAAAATTTTGTAACATTTTGAAATAGAATATTTCATTGTAAAGGCATATGCTAGATCATTAGCATATTTACCTCTAGGTTAGTATGATTTATAAAATCAATTTTCTTTTAGGGCATGGTTAAAAAGGATAGTTGTCCTTAGCTTTGTACATTTGTATCTTAAAATATGACAAGTATATTGCCTAGTCTTTGTATAAAAAGATAACATTACCACTTTGTAAAGGGAGAGATTTTTTTAGCAAATTTTGTACACTTGAAGCAATTAATATAATAAAAAAACTCTACAAATATTCTCCATATTTAATATGTCAATTTCTAAGATAGTTTTTTTCACAACTGTTAGTTTTATATCTTGAATTTGAGTAGTTTCTTTGAATTCTAGGTTGTATTTCTAATCATAGAGTTTCTAATTTGTACATACGCTATATTAGTTGGAGCATCTTAGGTTTTGTTGCATTTCATTTTTCTCTATATTCAAATGTGAAAATGTTATTTGATTATAATAGTAAATCCTTAAAGTAGACCTGGTTCTTACTTGTGACTCTTTACATTATCCTTTGAAGTATGCCTAATATATAGTGGAATTTGAGCTAAGGCTATTATACATTGTATATTGGTTCAAATGCATACTCAGTTGCAATTGATGCTTTGTCATTATATTTAGACTAAATTTGGTAAGCACTTATTCTCTTTTCTACCTTACCCTTATCTTTACTCCTCTTTTACACTAGGCCACTTTAGTTAAAGCTTCATTATAAATATCCACTTAGATTAGTTTTTAGCCTAAATTTGGATCATAATTCACTAAGTATTAACATAGATTCTCTATAATTCACAAAGAATGGACCATGATGGCTCCCAACCATCATTCATTATAAATTTGTGAGACACCAATACATATCTCTACCACTATTTCACCATATGTGACAGCGAGTTGCCATAACTAGCTACTCATGCTCTAAATTCTTTGAATTCTAAAATCAGAAGTGTTCTTTAAACACTAAGGAATCCTTTGGTACACTTAGAGACATCAACACAACCATAAACCTTAAACCCTTAATTTCTTAACCCTAAACCTCTAACCACAAACCATAATCTTGAGTTATCACATATATAGATAAATGAGATGGGGCATTGGCTAAACCATATCTTAAAATGACATGGGCCATTCTTACCTATATAGAGAAAGGAGTGATTAGGGGCAATTATGTAAAAGGCTTGAAGCGTTATTCATACATTACATCTACCCCATACCTAGTACTACATGTAGGTATGTTGTCACTCATACATAGAGTTTGACATATATATGTTTCCATAACATAGAGTTTGTAATCCTATGTTGTCACTCAATACCATAAAATATTGATTGCTTTTCATGTGAGTTATACCAAATCTTATGGGATTCTGGTGGACCTAATTTCCATAAAGATTATCTTGAAGTTATGGCCAATGGCTCTCTTGGAAAATTCATTAACAAAGGCAATATCAAGTTAATTCCCAAAACTATTGACCGTAAGCTAATCACACTTTACTCTTTAATGTTTATTATAAATTTATTGTCAAGGCTCTGGTCCTAAGAATTAGGTACCTCCTTCCCTTTGTGATAAGGTTAGAGAAAAATATATTCATTCAAGGTATATATATCTTAGACAAAATCATTTTTGTTTTGCTAAAGGATGGAATGGGCTCACGTATCCAAGTGGAAAGCTTTGTTTATCAAAATTGACTTTGAATTTTTTTATGATAGGATCGAATTGCCTTTCATTCTTGTTATGTTCCAAACATTTGATTTTAGTCCTAGGTATATTCACTCTATCAAGATTCTCTTTAAATATGTTATTGTTTATCTCACAATTAATGGTCATCAATATGAGAATTTTGGTCTTTCACAATCATGTTTTATCTTGGATCATTTGGTCATCAATTTGATTTTAATCCTAAATGCTAAAAATAAATGGGAATAATCTCTCTAATCCTAAAAAAATCAGTGCATCTAGTTCACTAATAGATTATAATGTAAGGGAGGCAACCCTTATTATAGTACAAGAGTTGATCTTATATAGAAGCACAAGTCCATGTAATTCAAATTCAAATTCACCCACCACTAGGGTGATTACAAGAATCATCAATATGATTAGGAGGCGCAGTTGAGGAGGGAGTGGGATTTTGTGAGATATGCGGTTAGGCACCATACCTTGATTGAATTGGAAAAGAATGCCTACAAAAGAATGCAGTTGAGATAATCTTATGATCCCAAGCTATGATTAAGGTTGTATTATAAAAAAGAGGTGTTTTACCTTATTTTGGTTTTAGAAACCCTAATATAATTTAAATTAATAGAATAAGATAGATTGATAAATATGATATTGAAACATAAATCTAAATGTAAAATATTAAAATTAATTTTAAAAATTTAGCATTTAACCTATATATTAAATATAATAAAAATATATATATTTAATTTTTTTTTTAATTATACAATTATGACTTTATTTTGAAAATAAAAAATAAACTATGATTCATCTAATTCAAGAATTCTATTTATGTCTATGTAAGATATGTTTCATTAGATCTTAATCAATTTTGACTACCAATAGTAACTGAATATATATGCGGCTCTTAAAATGATAAGATTATTATTTTATAAATATTAAAGAATAATTAAATATAAATTTAATTTGAAGGCCCTCGGGATAAGTCCTCTCAGTGACATAATAAAACGTAACGAAATGCGTGCCTTGATTAGGGTAAGGGGTAGATTGAATTTCGAGCGAGTAAGCAGGTATATTTATTTTTAAAATAGTATCCACTGCTACCCAGAACCCACGGTCAACAACGTCATTAACCCAGTTTTCTGCTAAAAATAAAAGAATTTGCACCATCTCCTGTTAACATCGGTGGGAAAACACACGGTGTAAGGGATGACGGCACTGACAAGAATCAAATCCATTTCTACACTATTTTATTTTCCTGTGTTAGTCAAATCACCTCTAAATGAATTTCTCACCCATTTCCTGAAGACTGCTGTTTTCAAACGTTGTTGGGAAATCAAAGGATGACAACAATTAATATATATTCAATTGTCAACATAAAATCAGTATTTTAAATAATCGAAACCAATTTCTACATTATTTTATTTTCCTGTGTTAGTCAAAACGCCTCTAAAATGATTTTCCCGCTCATTTCTTACAGAATGCAGTTTTCCACATTGTTGTTTCCTTGAATTTTATATGACATTCGTCAAGTATACCGTAAATTGTTACGTAGCAATATAAATTGCTTTTACAATCTTTAATTATTGATGCCTGCTCCGTGCAACAGTAAAGTATCGAGGCGACCGAAGCCTGGAATTTCAAATTACCCATGCCTGTAAAATCAAAATTTCGAAGGTTATAATATTTTTTTAAATATTTATTTTTTATTATGGATAAATGTTTTTATAGAAATTGGAGTAATGAATTGGAAACGTGTTAATTTTTTATTGGAGCTAATAAACTTGTCTGGAGCACAAATGAGAAGCCCAAATCTCTAAAAAAAAACAGATAATATGAAAACCTAGCACTCAAAAAAATCCTAGAAAAAGAACAAATAGAAATAGACAACACTACTAAAAATTAAAAAAAGGGAAAAACAACCAACATAAAGAACATGAAAAATCAACGACCTGGCTGAAAACAATCTAACAATTGATACCAACAATGCTGCACTAGATCAAAGTTCTCTAGAGAAAAAAAAAGATCCAACATGACACATCCATTGAATGAACTCCAAAGCAAAGTTATATGTAAGATGGAATCATCCTTCTCCTGGAATCTCAGAGAACCATCTCGAATTATATCTTCCACTTTCAATGTCAATCATCCCTTAAAAGAACAATGCCTGGAATCTTCTTAGCACCACTAATATCAAAAATTGAATGTAGGTTTAGTGCTTATTGTGTATGTTTTAAAATTGAATGAACGTAGAAATTGTTTTGATAATTTATTGTGTATTATGATCCTGATGCATCCATTATGTCATCAAATTTGAAGGTTGACATGTATTTATTCAACTCTTTCATGATGAAAAGTTGTAAGAATTAGTCATGAAATGTATGTGAAAAAAAATATTATTTTTTTACTTTTAATCACTAGAAAATATACTAAATATTATTTTGATTTACTTTGGAGTTGTTTTTATATAGGACAAGAGTAAATTAAATATACACACCATAAAAGTATATTAAATAAAATATTATATTTAAGTTTGATAACTAAAAAGAGTGTTAAATACTATTTTGATTGACTTTAGAGTTGCTTCTGTATAGGGCCTAGGCACGACTTTATATATATATATATATATATATATATATATATATATATATATATATATATATATATATATATATCATGTGAGCATATTTCATAGTTAAAAATTAAATTTTAATCATTTTGATTAACCCTTTTTGAATTAAGGGCTAGGAAGAATAGTCTTATCAAGAGTGAAGTAAACTATTCCTAAAAGAAGGTCAATTTAAATAATTTAATTTATGATATTCAATTTCAATGTTGAATTATGAAAAATCCCAAATATAAAAAGTGCAATACCAAATTGTATTTTGATTATGTGATGATGATGAGAAAATAATACTTAGCTTATGCAATGATGCGTAGACAGATATGAGATATGCATGTGTGGAAACATGATGTCTAATGTTCATGATCTAATCATCAAATTATGGAAATATTCTTTCAGACTATCAAGATACTTCCATTGACATGTGGACACTTGCATCAATGTTATTATATGATTTCAAATGCAATTATCTTGTATGAAATATACATTATATCAAGATGTAACCACCTAGGTCTTCCTAGGTTTTTCGTTGCCTTTCATGTGATGTATATAGATATTTTACATAAGCTCTATATCACCATCTATAGTTTAAACCCTAGTTCCTCACCTTAGGTTAGGTTATCTTGCAAAAAATGGGTTAGTTAGTTCATAGTGTCGAACTGACCTCAAAAACCCCTCTATCAATGAGCACTACCTACATATCCACTACTATTAAGAGAGCCCCATACATTTTGAGTTATCTTCTGTGTGTTGGTATATGTGTCAATAATAGAATATAATGTTATATGTGAGTGAATGCAATGATCTAGTTTATAACTTAACAAATATGGCTCATGGGTTACCTTTTGAGTATTTTAGACTTATAGTATGATTGTGCCAATGAATAACATACAAATAGGAATGAATAGGTTAGTATAACTTAGATGTGTTCTTGGATATTCAGTAGTATGTCTAAGCTTGAGAGGTGATTGCTTGATGTCCAAATGAATTGGATTTGACTTATATTTTTATTAGTCATTTTGAAATGATCCACACAAAAGGGTTAATAACATTCTTAGGCCAACCTTAAAAATTGAAATATTTTCAAATCAAGTGTTTGTAAAGAATGGAAACTTGTGTTGGAGTAGGGATAATAACATTGATGCTACTGTCATGTCCTAAATGTAACTATCTAGGATAGAGGAAAGTTTTTGATTTTTATAAAAAATAGTAAGAGATATATCAAATTTAAGACATTCTATGGTTACATGTGATCTAGACAATCAACATAATCCAACTTGGATAAAGAAATAAATAATTAAATCCAGTGAGGTTATGAATACAAGCCTTTCAGCTACAAGGAAGTTTAAATAGATAGGTAGAGCCTTGAGAGATATTTGTCAACTGTACAAGACTATTTTAACATATAAATCTAGATTTAGCCGTCTACATGTGTTATACCTTGAAATATTTAGTCACATATTCTCAGTGATTAAAAGTTATAAATAATATAACTCAGGTTTTAGACTTATTACAAACTATTTACACATCCTAGAGTAATAAGTTAGGTTTCAAACTAGAGTAATAATATTAGTTACAAACTATTGTAGGATGTGTACATAATTTCATTAATGTAAAGGTTCAAGATGAAAGTGAAATATTTTTACCCATGGTTTAAACTTAACGGCCACCTAAGGTGTGTTTTTTTTTTTGAGTTGGAGTGTTGATGTTAAAAATGATTTCCATATATATCTCTCTCTGTGTGTGTGTGTGTGTGTGTGTGTGTGTGTGTGTGTGTGTGTGTGTGTGTGTGTGTGTGTGTGTGTGTGTGTGTGTGTGTGTGTGTGTGTGTGTGTGTGTGTGTGTGTGTGCGCGCGCATTAACATGATTTTGAATGTAATGATAGAAATTAGGTAGGTAAAATGAATGCACTATATTTTTAATATATACACTATCTATATTTATATAGAAAAATAATTATCATTTTTTGGACTATAAGTTAGGAGAGATAATCTATGGAAAAAATTCAAAATAATTTATCCTTTAAAAATTAAAAATATATAAGGTCACGAAGGAAAATAATCTCCATGGTGATGAAGTATCTCAAATAATAATAATAAATAAATATACATATCAAAATGGTGAGTCAAACTTGGTCTATCAAATTTGATCACTAAATTTGAATATAATTGAATACCACCAATCCTTCCAAATAATCTTCATGTTGCACAACAAATTTTCTCACTAAATTTGAATACAATTGCATACTTATAATATTTCCAAATAATATTCATGTTGTAAAACATATTTGAAAATATAAAACCTATTAAATGCACTAATTATACATTAAAAATATGAAAAATTATTATATGTTGATAAAACATTTTTGAGTTAATTGATCATAAAACCTTACCATATGCCCAAATAATGACTTAATTTAATTTAAAGATTAGAGAAAAATGACTGCAAGAATCAAATCAAACACATTTAATAGGTGACTTCAAATAAATTATTACCTTTATCTTTTAGATGTAAGGGTGAAATAAAAGCTTTTGGTTTTACAATGTCCTAGTTTTGAACCTTGTGGAGACATGTGAGGAGTACCATCACATAGTTGTGCCACTTACCACATGATTTTTTGAGTCTCATGTTCTAAAAATAATATATGAACTCTATCATGGATTTGTTTAGCTTTGTATCTTGACTCCTAAATGTGAGCACACATGGTATTGAAGCAAATAGAGGTGAGATGTCATTGAATCATAATAGATTACATGGGAGCACACATTTTAACTCCATACACACATGAATTTTAAACCAAACTTACAATTTAATACCTTGTTAAATCAATGTTTATTCAGTACCTACCTAAACATATATTAGGTGAATAAAATATTTCTATGTGGCACCAATTTATTAAAAAATTTATCATAAAAGTATGAAAATAGTCAAAAAAATGGTCAGAAAGTAGGTGACCCTATCAGAAAGTATAATGAGCCTTCACTAGGCCTAAGAAATAATACCTGCTACTACAAGTCATGTACAAATGATCTCACATTTACCCTTGAGCATGTTCAAGGCCAGTTTTCCATGCATGTACAAGGACTATGAGAAGCAGGTTGTAAAAAATAACATGCCAATAAAGAGATAATGCTAGAGTTATCATTGACATGGAGGACACCCTATTGAGATGATGGCATTAAGGTTTGCATAATTTATAAATAAATACTACTGACGTATGGGTCTTGGTATTTTTTAATATTGGTTTTTTTACATCCAATAAATCATCACATCATTCACTAAATGAATTTTTAAAATTAATATTGTAGGTCTGGAAAATCTACCTAAATAATTTAATATTTGCTATTAGGAACATCCAATACCAATACATCATTTCAGATCCTTAGTCATGATCTTTGATGTCATAAAATTCTATAAAATATAAAATAAGTATTTCCATAGTACCAAATTAATAGAGTATAGATCTCTATTCCATTAATTATGATTCACATAATATGCATTGACTACCCTGTGACATATTGATGGATATTTTATAGTAGAGGACTACTTTCTTCATTTTTATAATGTTTTTATACTTACATATTGTCAAACATTTTATAAAATTATATTTCTTTTTATGGACTATTTTTAAACTATGCTTAACCAATAGGTTTGAAGATCTTGGAAGGACTATGATGGATTTAATTTTAGTCATTGTTGATCCATTTATTGTATATTAGAATAACTTATTTGTATATTAAAGTATATTAGAATAACTTATTTGTAAAGTTTATATTATTATGTGCATGTTGCACATGCATATATTGTAATTTATTCAACTAATTAATTTACTTTGGATAATTTGCAATGATAAAAATAATGTATTTATTCATATTTATAACTTTTGAGATTAGATTTGCAATATCTATATTATAAAAAATAGAAAATAAATTAATATATTATCTTTATATTTGTTGGGCTCAAATTATTTGACAAATTTTAAGAGATTTAGTATTTAAATATGCTAAATATATATTTTTTTGTAAAATATGTAAGGAAATATAGGGGAAAGGTCTCAATATTTATGCATTTTCCTATTGTTGAACTGAGCTTTTGTTAATGTGTGCTCTATTGATGGAACATATTAGTATTTAGAAATATTAAAGTGCATCAGAAGTTAAACATGTGATAGCTAATACCTGTTCAAATTTTACTCTATAAATTATAAGTAACCAATCACATCTTGACAAGTAAGACTCAAGTATTGATATTCTAATACACAACTATTGGTACTCCAAAGGTTAAGTTTTGGTCATAGGTTTAAAAAATACATTTTATGACCTCTTTTAATAAAACCAGTTATATCGTAAAATGTATAATGTATTAGACTTGAAACCTTAGTTATTAGTACTTAAGATAACATATTAAAATGGGTAATTTTTTTGAAATATAATCTGATGTTATGCGACCTTAATTCATTATCCAAAATTAGGGTGAATGAATATTAAGACCTTTCCCTTAGATAATAAAGTTGAGTGAAGGTTCATTGATTATTTAACACAATACAATGTTAGTGGATGTTTCTCTACAAATCAATATCTTTTTCAAAACATCAGCTAAAATACCCCAAACAATGGAAGTGATATATTTCTAGTATTCTTGAAACTACTCTTCATTCTTTTCCATATAGAGATTGATATTCTCACATATATTAGGTTCGAGATGGTTGAAAAATCCCTCCTCCCATTGCATGTAAACACCATCAAAGGTTACACATGGGTAGGAATCAAACCCTATCTCCATAAACAAACTCTACCTAAGTAGATAGGGTAATTGTATTTGACCCCCACCACTTTCGAAGGGGTGTTGTTTAACCTCATGTTTTCTAGTCAAACTACCTTGTCATTAGATGATTCAAATGTCATTCATTGGTTGTGGTAAAGAGCACACATTTTCAAGGAGTTAAGTTTAATGACATAAATAAGCACACAAAATATGAAGGAGTGCATGATCGAAGGAGTCAACAATAACTGGACTACAACTCATTGATTACTAACTGATAGTTTAATTTTAGTTTAGTTTAATTTTTAGACTACAGTTCACATGATCAATGCATGATGTTTTTATTTTTAGACTACTATTAAACTTAACTATGAGAAAAATATTTTTTAACTATTTACTTTTAAACTCTGCGCTCCTTGCCTATATATGAAGATGATGAGCAACATTTTATTACAGGTAAAATAATTGAACAAAAGTCTTTATTTTTTGAGTCTATATATTTTCTTAGAAGATATATTTATGATTAGTTAGTTGTTTTTATTTAGTGTGTATTATTATTTTTAATAGCCTCAACATAGTATTCGATCTTCTTTTATTTCATTTCAATTGGTATCAGAGCTGGGTTATAGAATTTTAATTATGCAGGTAGCAATTTCAACTTATCATTTATCTCTAAAATGGCAAATGGTAGCAACTTTCCATTCTAGCTTATGTTGTTTATAGGAGACAATTATTTGAGTATTAATATGAAGGCCTTATTATTGTCCTAAGATATTTGGGAATTAGTGGGAATATGATATACAGAACCTATAGATCATAATGCTCTAAGTGCTTTGACAATAAATTAATGAACTCAGTTGAAAGAAGACAAAAAGGACAATCAAGCACTATTTTCTATCCAATCTGCATTGGATATTTTAATTTTCCCCTATATTATTGGTATGAAAAAATCAAATGATTCATAGGAGGCTTTGTAAATCACATACCAAGGTTCTAACAAAGTTAGATAGGTAAGAATTTAAACCTTAAGAAGAGATTTTGAAAATTTAAGAATGAAAGAAGCTGAGTCTATTCAAGATTTTATTACTAAGACTCAATGTGTTTTGAATAAAATTAGAACACAAGCAAAAGCAATTCTAGAATAAAAAATTGTATAGAAGATATTGAGATCTCTTCTTCCTAAATTTGATCTAGTGGTGATATCCATTGAAGAAAGAAAAAATATCACCACCTTCAAAGTGGTAGAGTTGGTTGGTTTTTTACAATCTCATGAAGAGAGTATGTAATGTTCTACATATATTTTAGTGCAAGCTTTCTAGACTAAAGTGAAGGTTGAAGACAAATCAACAACTCCTTTTTTTGAAATAAATAAATCTCTAGGGGAGCCTTCTAATAATAGAGGATGTGGTAGAGGAAGAGGAAGAATAACTAATAAAGGAAGAGGAAGAGGCAAAAGTTTTATAGATTGAATAAGTATCTAGTAAAAATATTATAAACATTATGGACATTATGAATCTGAGTGTAAAAAGAATAAATCTGACTTGAACAAGTCAATAGCCAAATATACTGAAAAGTTTTTTAAATATCCTAAGAACTCCACATTTTTCACATGCAATTTGGTAAAAGAAAATCAAAAAGATATGTGGTTCCTAGATAGTGGCTTCTCTAATCATATGACAGGTAAATCTGATCTCTTTGTCAAATTAGATGCATCTGTAAAAAGTCAAGTAAAATTTGGTGATGATAAAGAGGTTGATATGATGGGAAAAGGTACCCTTATTGTAAAAACTAAGCAAGGAGAAAATACTGACATTCATGATACTTTGCATTTGCCAAATTTATAGCATAACCTTTTAAGCATTGAGTAACTTGTATCAAAAAATTATAAAATTGTGTTTGAAGACAACTACTAAAAAATATTTGATAAATCAGCTAATTATCATCTTGTAGCTAAGGTTCCTATGATAGAGAATAGGTTATTTCCTCTCACATTGCATTCTACTACCATGCATGCCTTTAAAGTAATCACATATGATTCATGGTTATGGAATCAATGTTATGGTCATCTGAATTTTCAAGGATTAAAATTACTTCACAAAAAGAATATGGTGAGAGGACTTTTAGCAATTCCAGCAAAAGAATAAGTTTGTTCAGGGTGTGAACTTGGCAAACAACATTGAGATAGTTTTATGGTGAACAAATCTTGGAAGGTAAAATCTCCTCTAGAGCTTGTGCATGTTGATATTTGTGGTGATATGCAAGAGGAATCTTTGGGTAAGAATCTTTATTTTTTGACATTCATTAATGATTTTTCTTGCCACACATGGATATATTTTCTTAAACAGAAATCCAAAGCTTTTGAATGCTTCAAAAAATTTAAAGCTATGGCTGAAAAATAAAGTGATTATTATCTCAAAATACTAAAAATAGATAGAGGGGAATAATTACCTACTAAATAGTTTTCTAATTTTTGTAACAAAAATGGCATCAAGAGATAAGTTACTACAGCCTATACCCCCTAAAAAAATGGCATTGCAGAAAGAAAGAACCGTACCATTATGGAAATGGCACAAATTATATTGTAGTCAAAAAATCTTCCAAATTATTATTGGGGAGAAGTAGTGGAAAGAATGGTATACATATTGAATCAAATCCCCAAAAAATTAGTTCACAACATCACTCTAAAGGAAGCAAAAATTTGTCTTTTAGATCCTAACTAGATTTAAATGCACCTGTCATACCCTAGTTAATGCTACCAACTTGACTTGCATTAAATTATGTAGTATATACTCATTTATTGGTGAGGATCAATCTAAAACTTGTTTCTATAAATTAAATTGAATGCACAGTCCCCTCTCAGGTTTATATAAAAATAAGGGTGGATATAAAAATTTGGGAGATAAAAAACATGACACAATGAAAAATACAAAACATTGACTATAAATGGTGTGCACCTTTTTTTTTAAATCAATGCAAATCCTAAAAGGGTCAGTCCTAACCCTAAAGGGCGTATGCCCTTTGTAGTCCAAAGGGTATACGCTCTTTGTAATGGGCATACACCCTTTATATTCTAAAGAGTGTAATCCCTTTGTAAAGGGTGTATCTCCTTTACAGTCTAAAGGGCGTACACCCTTTGATATTTTTTTGCTTATGTTATGATTTTTATTTTTTTGTGTTTTGTATTTGACCTAATGTGACCTGTTTGTTTTTATGCAATGATATATTTAGTAAAATAAATTTGAATATAAGTTTACATTTAATTTTATATTACATTTTATATTCTTATAATTTAAATTTATTTTAATAAATATAATAAATTAGGGCCACTCTACATCTTTTGAAATTGATTAAAGAGTTATAGGAGTTACCATTTAGAAGTTAGTTTTTCAAATTACATTCTGGTTAATACTTAGTTTATAGAATTTTAGGATTAGAAGATAGAATGAGAAATAAAGTTTAAAATCATGTTACTTGTGTGTGTGTGTGTGTGTGTGTGTGTGTGTGTGTGTGTGTGTGTGTGTGTACACCATTAAGGATTACATACCTACTTGACCTACTTAAGTATTCCCTACCTACTTTTTCTACTTGAGTATGCTCTGCCTAATTAAATAACTGAGCCATATCTTGATCTCAAGGAGTATGCCCTACATAAATACATAATCCATATCTTGATTTTTACTATTCCTTACTGGTGTCAAAGTAAGTGTTCCACTTATTCAAACTGGTCTGCTTCAAGGTCCTCTAGAATCTTGTTTGTAATTAGTTCTCTTCCTAACCATAAACTATCTCTAGGTCTATCACAAAATATATTATGAGTATTGGTATTGAAAAACTAATGACCTTATTATTTATTATTATCTCTTGACTTCTTAGCCTCTGTATTCAAATCAAAAGACACATTCAATGACTTAGAATAGGTTACTCAGTCCCGAGATAGTAATCTACCTAAAAGCAAAATTGTTCTTTAAATCCTAAAGCACTCAATTATACATCCTCTCTTATTTAAACAATATTATAAGGGTTCCAACAATTATTTTAATAAATCATATTAGCGCATGAACAAATTTAACTCAAAACTCAGATTACAACTCTACCCATTATAGGCCTATTAGGCCAAATTCTACCTCTTAAGGACTTGATACAAAAAAGTCTATAACTACCTTATTTTTTGGACTCATTCACTTCAAAAACTTAATGAAAATATCAAGACAATGATAAAATACTCATAGGTGTCTTTACACAAGCTCAAAATACCAATTATATCACCAAAGTGCCCAAAATGTTAGCTATGTCCTAAGCATTGTTACAATCTGTGTATAGGCGTGTTTGGTCTCAAAAAGGTGTTCTTAATCTAAGATCATCAAAGTATTATTATAAATATTTATTAATATGTTTGGATACTATCTGTGAGGATGAGAAACCAATTCCCTTTATTATTTTCTTAAGAATTGGACTTCAATGGCAACTTTGCTCTTTAGTTTTGGATGGCCTAATCTACCTACTTGGAAGGATATTCACTTGGCTTAACTGCAAAAAGATTTGAATCACTTTAAGTAAGTATTATACAGAATTTACACAATAACATTGGACCTTCATAAGTGGTTTATACTCAATCAACAAAGTAATACACTTGAAGTTTCTCTTGACTAAGCTTTATTGTGAATATTTATAGGTAGATTGAAAAATAGTCCTCTGTATTTGTAAGAACAAGGTGAGTTTGAGCATGATACCTATTTGAATACCTTATAAACCTTTTTTAACAACTTTTCTATGATTTTAGGAGATTACACTAGTTATGAAAACCTTGACCCCTAAACTCTTAACCCTAAACACTAATCCTAAAACCCTAAGAACTAAACCCTAAAACTTGAAAGTTGAACCCTAAACTCTAAACCTATAACCATAAAACTTCAAACTAAAAACTAAAAATCTTAAATCCTAAAACCATAAACCATAAACCTTAAAACCTAAATGTCAGAACCCAAATAACCAATTCCAAACACTAAAATATAGACGTTAAACCCTAAACCCTTCACCCCAAGCCCTAAAAAATAAACCCTGAACTATTAGCACTAATATTAAACACTAAACCTTAAACCTTGAACCCTAAACCTGAAAACCTAAAAACCAAATCCTAAACTCAAATACCTAATCCATTAAACCCTAAACACTAAAACTTGAAACCAAACCCAAAACCCTAAATCATAAGATGTAAACCCCAAACCCTAAATAATAAACACTAAATTAATAAGATAGGCAATCTCTAGACCTTAAACCTTAAACCCCTAAACTTAAAACCCAAAACCCAATAATTAATCCCTAAAAATTTAACCCCTAACCCTAAATGCAAAAACATAAACACTAAAATCTAAATCAAAAATCCTAAACATCAAACATAAACCCTAAAACCTTACACTTAATCCCTAAATTCTTAACCCCAAACTTAAAACCATAATAACTATAAGTCATAAACCCTAAACATTAAGTCCTAAACCTAAAATTATAAACCCAAATTGAAAAATCAAAACCCAAAACCTTAAATACTAAACCTAAAACCCCAAACCCTAAACCATAAACTATAAACCATAAACACTAAACCATAAATATTAAATCATAAGTACTAATCCCCGACACCAAATCTCAAACCCTAAATACTAAACACTAAGTTTCAAACCCTAAACCATCAACCAAACCCATAAGACCAAAACCCTAAACCTTACACCCTAAACCATAAGTGTGAAACCATAAACCCAAAACTCTAACCCTAAACACCAATTCCCAAACCCTAAAAACTAAACCCTTGGTCCTTTAAGCCACAAATCGTAAGTCCCAAACCTTTAAGCATAAAATATAAATTATAATCCCTAAATCCTAATCTCTAATCCATAAAATTAAAAATTGTACCCTAAATGCTAATCCTTATACCCTAAAGTATGAACCTTGAACCATCAACCTGTTGGGGCTAACATACCCTCCATTTTTGAAAATTGGGACCCTTAAGAAACCATAAAAAGTAAACATGAAAATTTGGCATGTCAAGGTCATTTATATAATTTGAAGATCATCCACTTTATCAAAATCAAGCTTACTTAGTTATATTTTGATTTAATTTTGGCTAGTAGGGTTAATAAATGATCTTTATGGATTTTAATTTGCAGGTTCTATGATGTTTTTTCCTAAAAAAATCATGTTCTAAAACCCTCGAAAAACCATTAGTTTGAATTTAAATGTTGGTGGGAACCAATTGGCAGGAATCTTTTAAAAATTCATTTTTGAAACTAAATGCAAAGTTCATATTTGAAGCGTAGTTGTGTTTTTTTAACATGACTAATACTTGATCTATTGTCCTTTGTCCCCTTTGATATTTCCCCCTTTAAATTTCCTTTTGTATGCCTAACTAATATTGGTCTTGCAGGGTCCTTGCAATAACTCCTAGCTTAGCCTAATGTTTTAACCCTAAGGCCCCATTAAATTTATTAATACTCCAACTCCTCCAGTCTAATTTTATGTTAGAATGACCCTTTTGGTTTATACCTTAGCCTACAGTTTTGATCTTAAGGCCCTAACATATTAATACAATTGAGACCTTAGTCTTAACACCTTAGCCAAAGTCCTTTTATCTTTCGATGTCCTAACATAAATTTTTTATATCTTGTATGACCCAATGACCCTTAATTTATCATGATATTTGATCCAACCGATTGAGGAAAACCCAATCTTTGAGTTAAACAATGTGCATCTTGAATGATCTAATAGTTCGCATTGCATTATGGGAAATCAATCTAACAACATGAAGGCCCTGACAAAGTTACATCCTTATATTGCATCCAATGTTTCATGCTTCATCACGAGGGCTCGATCGAATAGAGTGATGCATAGTTAAAAATTCAAAAGGTTATGGAGGCCCTAAATGATCAACACATGACACTCTTGCATTTGAGGATTAAAAGCAAAGGGACTTGCTTGATAAAAATAACCAATATGAGCAAGCTCTTGGATCACAATCTTATGATTATCACTTCATCATAAATTTTGATTTGATGGAGTAAATTAAGTTCCAAAATCCCACCAAACCTTGTGGTGGTATCAAGTGGCACTCTCGTAATGGTTCAAAATAATTTAATGAGCTTCAAATTGATGATCACACGACCGTCATTTGACGTTCACATGACCATCAACTTGAAGCCCATAAAATTAAAAGTTTTAATAGCTTAAAATTAGCGTTCATGTGATTGTCATTTAATGCCCATGAGGATGCATTTAACATCCACATGACCATCAAATTTAAGCTAATGAATTATTCTACTCAAGATTAGAATACATTCCAAGATCTTGTTGGAAGGCTCTAAAATTGATTTACAAGCTAAGGGAAGTACTTGAAAGATGATCAAACATGGGAAATCTTTGATCTACAAAATATGGAAATGATCTTATGGTTTAAATATATACAAAATAAACTTAGTCTAAATCTATACTTTAAGGTCCCCAAGGCATTTTGTTTTAAATATCATGAACCTTACATTATAGACTTATACTAAGATTAATTTTAAAGGACCTCTTTGTTACATAATACTTAGGCCAAGTTATTTCTAGATAAAGGTTATAATGTGTTTTGTCAATAAATTAAAATCTTTAACCAATGTTAGACTCATTTTTAGCATGATTTATGAGGCTTGGCATAAATATTATAGCCCAAAGTATACATTGTGTTTATTGAACACGACATAAACATTGGCTTAAAATATTTAGGCCATGCCCTCCTTGTGTATAAATTAGAAAACTTAGGCCTAAATACCTTAGCCTATGTTTTATTTCATGCTTAATAAATGTAAAACAAACCTTAGCCTAAGGAACTTAAGCCTAAGTCATGATCTTAGTATAATGATAACTTAAAATTTGGGTATCTCTATAGATCAATGGCTCATGCTTCATCACTGTATAATGATATAATAGTATGAGGGCCCTGTATATTTGTCAAATGAATTTTGAGGACTCATGATTTTGACATGTGGAAAAATCCCATTCAAAGTAGAACTGACAGATTATCAATGGTTCACATTTTGTCACTAATAGATGATCCAACAGTGCAAAGGAGCCCAGGACTTTTCAAAATCCCATGGGCTCACCACATGGCTAATGCTCATTTAATAAGTGATTGGCATAGGATACGAAGCATAAGAAGCCACACAAAGACACCAAGTGTCACAACCTTAGAGCTTGGAACCAAAAATCTAATTAAAAGGTAAGGGCCCATATTACAATCTATAGCTCATGCTAATCTTAGATTTTCATCCAATAGAGTAAAATAAAAGAGGTATTTTTAAATGCCAATAGCTAGTGCTCAAAATCTATTTATGAAAAATTACATGAAAGGCCTAGATCAATGTCACATTGATGCCATGCAAGCATAAAAGGACAAAATAAAAGATCCTGTGGGCTCAAAAATGTGAAAGTATAAAGGCAAAGGTCTAAATCAAATCCAAGGCATGTAAGAACCAAAGTTTGGATTTATCCTACCATTAAATCTCAAAAACCCTAAACTCTAAATAAAAGTGACCCGATTCAATCCATTTGGTCATAATTTGATCCAAAGAGAGCTTGATGGTATTTTTGAATGCTAAAAAAGCTTTCACAAACACCATTTGTTGTTTGAGTAAACAATTTGCATAAACAAAGACCATGGTGGCTCGCAGGAAGTAATAAAAGGAGGAGATTGAGCTCTACTTGTTGATAGGTAATGAGGGGTAAATCTTCAAGGACACTAAATTGGATGTCATAGCCCTGAATGTCCCAGGCATTAGGAATTGGTTTGAGCTAGTCTTCATCATGGAGGAGCTAAAGCCCATCATAAAAGAAGAGCAATATATTGCCATGATGAGTCAAAGACATTATGACTTAGTTGTTATCTAGATGACTGGCACCACATTATTGTAAAGCCCAAGGTACTACATTATATAGACATATTTACTCCCATCTTTGTGGGAAGGGATTTCTAACAAGACAGCCTACATCTCTCCTATAGATCTTGAAAAATATTATAAGCTCCCTCTCCCCCATGTTGACTTTTCCAAAATTAATGAGTGGAACATCAATCATGACCCATACTCTATCCTTTGACCCTAGCTGCACCAAAGACCCCATATCTTCAGGGAATTTGAAGGCAAGAACCTAATAGTCCAATTTAGGGAAGGCATCAGAGTTATAATGACCCTATTGACTCAAGTCGTTAGAGCCCCCTCAACCACCTATGTGAATAAAATTTGGGTCCCCTTTGTGCATTTTATGGTGGAAGATAAGCTCACCCCTCTAATTGGAGATTTGATCAGTGTCTTCCTCACCAAACAATTCATTGCTATAAAAAGTAAGACATCTAGGCAATTTTATATGATGTCTTACCTACTAGATGCCCTACTAATCTCTATTAAATTCCTAGGGATTATGAATTGGTCCCCAAATGGAAAAACTACCATTTCCCACCACTACTCCAAATTGTATATCTTCAAATATAGGAATCACATGTAGTTTATGTATGACTACATTTATCCATCCATAATGGAGGCCATCACTGGTGTTCCCATGCCTAAGATCCATCCACTCATCAAGAAGTATGTTGGAATGATGGGTGACATCTAGTATTACCTTGATTTTATAGTCATAAGGATTAAAGAGATTATGTCCTAGCCTTGTATAATGCCTATATATGTACCAAGTAAGCTTGTTGAGCAACAAATTAACTCCCAACTCATCCATTTCATTGATGGAGTTTTTAAGGAGAAGAGGAATGGTTTACTCCATCCCTTCCCCCTAATTATTGGAAAAACTCTATTGAAAGAAAGGAAATAGGTGGAAATCTTGTCCACACACATGGATTAATTTGGATTTCATCTAAATTAACTCAAAATGTGGGATCCAAAGAACTTAGTGGGTGAGCATTTGAAGGAAAAGAAGCTCCCCAAGATTGAATATGTACATCAACTCAGTGCCCATGACACCATTTATATTAAGGCTAAGAATTATGAAGAGGTGTTGGCTAGGATTCAAGGGCACAATGTAAATTTTGAAAACATATTGACCAATAGAGAGGTATGGAAATTGCATCTTATACATTATGACTTGCTACCTAGACCATTTAGGATAGCCTAGGAACAACTCTAACTAGAATAACCACATCCATAGCCTCAAGAGTATGTTGTGAAAAATCAAGATGATCAAAGCTCTAGTAAGGATAAATTGGGACAAGTAAGATTGGAATAAATACTTGGGGATGGGCCCTCAGCTTTAACATTTCCATAAAGGCCACCTTCCCCAATTCAATATGTTGATATGATTTCCTTAGAACTAGAAGAGACACTTGAGGGTGATCTCAAGGAAATGGTAGAGGCATATGACACTTACAGGGAAGAATAACAACTTAAATAATTCCATGTCCAAGTGGGATAGCCTGGAGATGATAAAGGAAAAGAGCTTGCTCAAGTTATGGTCCCTATGCCATCCCAAGAAAAGAGCAAATCAGAGCTAGCATTGGTTCCTTTTAGACCAAAGAAGAGGTCGTGGATAAGGGTTGTGGTAAAGGATCAAGAAGAAAGTATAATTGTGGTCTCCCAAGAACCAAAAATTGAGAATATGGATGCACCATGGGCATCAAGTAGCTTGGGTGTGGAGGTCTTATAACATCCAAAATTTAAGAAGCCAGTCATTACCATCAAATTCAATACAAAAATAGTTAGATTGGAAAGAGTTAACACCAGGAAAACTATGGTTAGAATAGAGGAATTCATATTCTAAAAGGTGGAGCCCTTTTTAGGATTAACCCTTATGGAGGTTAGCATCTTGGTGATGCTGTCATTCATGAAGAGAATGTTGAATGTTTTATTGAGACAAAATCAACACAGGCTAAAGCAGGGATCTAGGGCATGAATATAGGACCCTAAATTTAAAAAGGGTAAAATAAAACTTGGAGACATAATTAGTTCTATCAGTACCTAAGGCAATGACCAAAATGCTTGATGAGTCATTTTATGACATGTTTAAAGCACTCAAAATAATGAAGCTAAGGCAGAGTGCATTAGATAAGTAGAGTGCATCAGCCAAGAATTTGGTCACCCAATGACAAGCCTCAGAAGACAAGATAGCCAAGCTTCTCAACATTCAAGTAAAGAAACAGATACTAGGATTCAAAACTATTAGTTTAGGACACTTGAGCATAATTTTAAGAATTATGGTTAACAAGGTTCAAAGTTTGAGTGCATGGCACAATAATGTAGAAAGTCTCCTAGAAGATGACAAGGAGATAATTGAAAGAACTAAATAGATACTCAAGACTTTGCTTGCAGATCCTGCACAACCCACCACCCTTAGAATCATAAGTGATGAGGAATTCAAACATAGGGCTACTTTGGTAACTCAAGAAATCAAAGGAAAGAGCCAAGGCCAATCTGGGGTTGATAATAGTAAGATCCTATACATGATATGTAATGCTAGAGGAAGAAAAAATACAGCTAGGAGTATTAAATAATCCATGGCTAGAAACAACAGAGAACTCAAGGACTTGGCAGATCAAGAATAAGAATGTATCTTAAAGCCTGTTGTGGATCTAGAGCTAGTTGATGAGTAGCATGCTAAAGTCATGAGCATCCTCCAACAATAAGTAGAGGGCCCACTAGCAAATTAGACAATATTCTATTTTTTAAAATTTTGTAACATTTTGAAATAAAATATTCCATTGTAATGGCATATTCTAGTTCATTAGCATATTTTCCTCTAGGTTAGTATGATGTATAAAATCAAGTGTATTTTAGGGCATGGTTAAAAAAGATAGGTGTCCTTAGCTTTGTACATTTGTATCTTAAAAGTTGACTGGTATATGGCCTAATCTTTCTATAAAATATGACATTACCACTTTGTAAAGGGAGAGAATTTTTTAGAAAATTTTGTACACTTGAGGAAATTAATATAATCAAAGAATTCTCCAAAGATTTTCCATATTTGATATGTCAATTTCTAAGATAGATTTTATCTCACTTGTTAGTCTTCTATCTTTAATTTGAATAGTTTATTTAAATTATGAGTTGCATTTTCTAATCACAGGGTTTCTAATTTGTGAATATGCTAGATTATTTGGAGGATCTTAGGTTTTCTTGCATTTCATTTTGCTCTATATTCAGATGTGCAAATGCTATTTGGTTATAGTAGTAAATATTTAAAGTAGACTTGGTTCTTACTTGTGATTCTTTACATTATCCTTTGAATTTTTCCTAATATATAGTGGAATTTGAGCTAAGGCTATTTTACATTTTATATTGGTTCAAATGCATACTCATTTACAATTGATGCTTTGTCGTGATATTTACGATGAAAATTGGTAATCACTCATTCTTTTTTCTGCCTTACCTTTCTCTTTGCTCCTTTTTAACACCAGACCACTTTAGTTAAAGGCTTCATTATAAATATCCCTTTAGATTAGTTTGTACCTTAGATCTGGATCATAATTCACTAAATTTTAACATAATTTTTTGTCAATTCACTAAGAATAGACCATGATGGTTCCCAACCATAATTCATTATAAATTTGTGGGACACCAATACATATCACTACCACTATTTTACCATAGGTGCCACAACCTTCTACTCATGCTCTGAATTCTTTGAATTCTAAAATGAGAAGTGTTTTTTAAACACTAAGGAACCCTATGGTACAATTAGAGGCATTAACAAGGTATTTCCCATTGGCGCTAGGAGGGTTGACCTTTATGAATTCTTTGAATCTTATCTTGTTTGATCTAAGATTAGTGTATCTTTGTATTCTTGAGTAAATTCTTTGCTTGAGAGTATAAAGATCATTCATCTTTGCAATTTGTGACACATCTTTGTACTTCCTGAGATAAAGATTGAAGTTCTTTGAGATTTGGGGCTTCTTTGTGGTAAATTTAGCTTAAGCTTTGAATATACATATTATCTGAGGTTAGGAAAGCTTGTTTTGATCAAAGGTTGGCATATATTTCATAGATATGAGTTCCTTTAGGATTAGACTAATAAAGATAGATCATATTCTTGTAACTGAACACATTTTAAAGATAATTAAGTCAAAGATCAATGTTCTTTGTTGTTTCTCATACAACCTTTGAAAAATAAGCTCAAGGTGCAGGTCTAACTCTTGTTCTTTATAAAATTTAACTTGATACATTATATTTTAGGCAGGATCTTCAAGCTTCAAGATGGAATTGCCCAAGATTATAAAAATACCAAACCTAGAGACCAGGGAGCCTTTGCTTGAGCTTGATGTTCACAAAAAAGGATAGACATGACAAAGGTAGACATAGGAGATCCAAATCTTAGCCAAATTCACCACTTTAAGGTATATGTGCCTTTAACCTTCATTTAGGCATTACCTGGTTGAGGAGTCTTCAATCAATGTGCCAAGTGTGGTGCATGATATTCCACGTAACCCTAAAAATTATTTTTCTACATTTATTCCCACAAGTATAGTAACTACTGAAGAACATATAAAATATTTTAAAGTCATCTTAAGGTTGTTGAATTTTGTCCATGAGGATGTAGTGTGTAGTTTATTCCCCTTTACCTTTAAGGATGCTTTTTACAAATAGTTTTTAAACTTGACTGATAATTACATCACTAGTTGGGATGATTTCAACAATGTGTTTATAAATGATTATAATAAAATTGTCAATTTTTGTATCATTTACCATTAGTTTAACACCATTAGAAGAGATGCCAATGAGCTTATTAGGTACTTAAATGATATATTTTATAATATGTTTAGTATAACCATAGACCCCTATAAGTTTGATGACATTTTAGCTCTATAAATCTACAATGGTGCAATAGATCCCATGACCTCTATAGTTTTGAAGAGATCCATGCCAGCTATAACTTCATTAGCTAGAGCCTATTCAGAGGTAGTAACCATCAATTATTAGATGCATACCCAAGGACAAATGGCATACTCTATGCCAAACATCAACCCACACATGCCTATTGATAACTTATTCCCCAACAACAACCAAAATATCCTAGCATTAAACCAACATCCAAACTTTAATTAATTGCCATTAAGTCATGTTACTCCCAATCAGAACTTGGGATTATTAAGCCATCCTACCACTACTAGATTCAATGTAAATGATCAAAGATCCTTAGTGCCAAATGTTGGTGCTAACAATAACCAAGTACAAAATTATGAAACTCCTAAAAATGAGAATGAGTATATCTTAAAAATATTCCAAAATTTGAGCACTAACTTTCTTCAGTTGAAAAAATAAGTTGGAAATATTAATGGAAGCGCAGGTAGAAACTTCTCTTTTCAAAGGTATAATAGGCCAAAAAATAAATTTTAAAATGATAGTTTTCATAATCATAGGAATAATGATCTACCTTCTAAAAAGAAGACCATGGACATTAATCTCACTGATATTGCATTACCTGATTACTGTAGAGTGCATTGTACTACTAAGCATGGGTAAATTGACTGCATTAAGTTTTTCAAGACATTTAAGGCATTTTAGGAAGAATTAGATAAATTTGTAGTCCCTAACAAGGATAGTGGTGCAAGTACCTCTAGATCCAAACCATCTAATCAATCCTTCATGGTAGATGCTTTTGATTTCCCCTTTTAAGAGTAGAATGAACCTAATGAGATCCCTAAGGAGATCTAGGCTTTTCAATGGTTCTTAAATAAAACCTATCCCTTGAGGAATAGAGAGAAAAGGTATCCCTTAACTTCCTCAACACCTCCAAATAACTTTAGAACTCCTCTAAACACCTCTTCAAGTAACGATCCTAAGCCACCTAAAGGGAGTACTTTTAAACCTAACATTGATATTCCTAGTTATTATAAAATTGTATATAACATTATTGAGGACATGAAGATGATAAAGGATAATATCATTTTTCATGAACTCACATAGATCATAGAGAAAATGTAACTTCTATTGGAGTCATTAAATTCCAAAAAGCCACCCAAGGCTAATCATGCCAATGTGACAATACACAAATCCAAAGTTGAATCTCCTCCTTTTCTGCTCACCATCAAGATGTTTGGAAATAACATACAAAAATGCTTATTAGACTCAATTTATTATACCAATATCATGCATACATGTATATGAAAACAACTTGGTATAACTCATGTTAAGTCTGATAGAGTTGTAAATAGACAAATCTAGAGTTAGGGTAATTGGGGAACTTTTAAATGTTCACATGCAACTAGATTTTGAGCCTAAGTTGATATACCTGATATTTATGCAATATTATTAGTAGGGAATGGACCGAGGCCTTCAATGGTTACATGTCCATAGATTTTTCACATTTATGGTCACTTTGGAAGGGAGTTCCTAATCAAATCAGGGTTGAGAGAGAACCAATGATGAAACACATGATAACTGAGTACAATGTTGTAAACAAGATGGTCAACATAATTGACTCAGACTTAGGGGTTTTCTCCCTAGAGACTAATAAGGCATGTGATCCTAAAATTACTCATGTTGATCCTAGACCATGGAAATTACATTTTGATGATGTTATATGTAATGTTGGATCAGGTGTTGGTGTTGTCTTAACTAACCATACTAATAGAAAGTATCATCCTTCTTATAGGTTCCAATTCCATTGCACTAACAATTTTGTTGAAATGAAGCCCTTATCTTAAGTTTTCAATTTGTTATAAAGAATAAGGTCAAAGACCTCATAGTTTATGTGGATTCAGAACTTGTGGTCAACCAAGTATGAAGTAAATACCAATACAATCTCTCAAATCTTAAGAGGTATAAGTTCAGAGTTTGGGATTTGATTGAGTCCTTTGATGCTTTTAGAATCACTTCCATCCCTAGAGAATAAAACCAAGCTCCTGATGAGTTGATATCTACTACAACCAACCTCATGCCCAACCAAGATTCCCCAAATTTTAGCATTGAGTTGATCCCTTGTCCTTCAATGCCTGATAATGTTAACCATTTTCAAGTTTTCAATGATGATCAAAAGATAATAGATTTCATGACCAATTTTAGAACATTTGATGCTCATATTATTGATGAGACTGATGAAAGTGCATCTAAGGTAGACAAGTTTGATGGTGAAGTCATTTAGTTGAATGATAATAAGATCCCTAAGGGGATGATTACTTTGGAGAGACTATTTGATCAAGACAAACTGGCTAAAGTTTCTAAGATTCCCAAGGTAAGTGGAAAATATTATAATGCTATTGATCTTGGTCTACAAGATCAACTCCATCTTGTAAATGTTGGAAAAGCATACACAAACATTGAAAATAGGAAGGCTAAATATCTCCTTACCCAATATAGGAATGTCATACCATGGTCCTATGATGACTTAAATATCTTTTATCCAAGATTCATTACCCATACAATACCCCTTAGAGATAGTTTTAAACCATTCAGATAGAAGCAGAGGCCTATAAACCCTATCCTAGAATCCATGATCTTCAAATAGGTTAAAACATTACTATATGCTAGGATAGTCTTTCCCATCAGGTATTCTACTTGGGTGGATAACTTTCTTCTAGTCATAAATAATAATGATGAGATTAGACTTTGTATTGACTTTAAAAACTGAAAAAAAACATCAAAAAAGACAACTATCTCTTCTCCTCTCTAGACCAAATGATTCAAGTTATTTCAGGTTCAACTATTATGCCTTTTCCTGATGGTTTTTCAAGTTACAACCAAGTGTTGGTTGATAGATAAGACATGATGAAAATAGCCTTCACATCAAAGTGGGGAACCTTTAATTACAAGAGAATTCCATTTGGGATAATCAATCCAGGAGATACTTTTCAAAGAGTTATGGACCATGCCTTCCAGGGCCTGATTGGTAAGTGCATCATCATATATATGGGTGATCTAATATTTTTTTCTAAAAATAAGGAATATGACTTCATGAACTTATAACAAGTCTTTTAGAGATGCGAGAGGTATG
Source organism: Torreya grandis (assembly GCA_037957365.1). NCBI lineage: Eukaryota > Viridiplantae > Streptophyta > Pinopsida > Cupressales > Taxaceae > Torreya > Torreya grandis. The sequence continues at coordinate 1,207,827 of JARHVA010001100.1, forward strand.
GAATCTCCTTAAATCCTAAGAAGAGTATCTTTTGTGTTATTAAAGCAAAAATTTTAGGTCGTGTTATAACCAAAGATGAGATCTCTATATATCCTAAAAGAGTGGAGGCCATATCTAGAATAGAGCCTCCAAGTAATAGGAAAGAGCTAAAGTCATTCTTTGGTAAGATAAGTTTTTTTTAAAAAATCATTTTATAACTTTGCAGAGATTGTCAAGACATTGAAGGGCATGCTGAAGAAGGATGCCAAAGTCATATGGAATGTAGAATCTAGAAAGGAATTTAATGATATCAATGAGGCCATTAGCAAAGCTCCAGCCCTTATAAGTTCTTAGTTTCCAAGGGAATTCTACCTATATTCCTTTACATTTGACCACACTGTGGCTATCATGTTAACCCAAAAAATTTATGGGTGTGATCACCCAATAAATTTTATGAGCACTAATTTTAAGAATGCTAAGTTAAATCGTTCCTTGATTGATAAGCATGTATATGTATTAGTAAAGGTAGTTAATAAATTCAAGCATTACATCCTTACAAATAAGGTACATGTTATCTTACCTGACCCTACCACCGCGCTTATGTTAAGCTAAAATGAGCCAGGGAAACAGAGGTAAGTGGATGTAATTCTTATAGCAATATGACTTGGAAATGATCACAAAAAAATTGGTAAGGTGCCAAGGTTTGATCCAGATGATTACTAACACTAACCCTAGACTAAGTATTATGAAAGTTGATCAACAAAAATTTCAAGCTAGTGAATGTTATGATTCAATTATACATTTAATAATTAATGGTACCTATCCTAAAATATTATCTAGGGAGAAAAATAGGGCCCTAGGATTGAAGGCAACACATTATTTGATTAAGGATGGGGTCTTGTATAGAAGGAATTTTGAAGGAGTTTACTTGAGATGTGTCTCATAAGAATAAGCCACCCAAATCATGAGCACATGTCATGAAAATATGGGTTATAGACATCCATATAAGAGAACCATAACCCACAAAATTCTCAAAGCTTGCTATTATTGGTCAACTATTTTTAAGGATGCTCATAAACATGTGAGGAAATGTCACCCATGTCAAAATTTTAGCACCAAAGAGCCAAAGGTAGTAATTCCTCTACAACTAATCATGAGTGAAAAACCATTTGCATAATGTGGGTTAGACTTTATTGGGATAATCAACCCTAATTCATCTAAAAGTCACAAATATGTTCTTACTACCATAGATTATTTTACAAGGTAGACTGAAGTTGTAGCCACCAAATAATGCAGGAATGAAGAAGTGATCAACTTCTTGGAGGAAAACATTTGTATTAGGTTTGGAACTCCAGTCTTTCTAGTGTGTGATAATGGATCTGCCTTCATATCTATAGAGATGATTGAATGGGCTTATGATAATGGCATTAATCTTAAATTTACATATAATCACTATCCCCAAGGAAATGGATTATTTGAATATACAAACAAAAACATAATGAAGGCAATCAAGAATTCTATTGTAGACAAGCCCAAGACTTGGCATACATTTCTTAAATTTGCACTATGTGCTGATAGGATAAGAATCAAGCAAGCCCTAAGAGCCTCATCATTCCTTTTGGTGTATGGAAAAAAACCTATCTTTCCTATCACCCTCAAGTTACCCACATACAGATTCATGTAGGAATACATGTAAGAAGGTTAAAAGTTAGAAAATTCACTATTATTGGACATAATTCAGATGGAAGATGCAAGGGAGAAAGCCTTTACTAATTTTAGTTAGAATCAGACCATAGTGAAGAGATAGTTTGATAAAATATCAAATATTAAGGTGTTTAGACAAGGAGACCTGATTCTCCTTTGGGACAAAGCATATGAACCTAAGGATAAACATGGAAAACTCACATCCTTATGGATTGGCCCATGCCAGATTGTATAAACATTGAGAAACAACACCTTCAAGCTCAAAAATCTACAAGGAGTAGAGTTCACACTACCCACCAATGGGCAGTATCTCAAGCACTACTTCTCTACTTCTCCTCTTGAGGTCTTCATGGAGTAAACTATAAGATGATTATATTTAGTATAGATAGGCTAGTTAGTTTATTTCAAGTTTTTTCCTTCTTGTCCCTTGTTTGTACATAAGCATGTGCATATTTATTATTTATTTTATTTCATACTTTTTTTCTTCTTATTGTGTGTTTCTTTCTTGTTGACTTTTTCCATAGTTCTAATAAGTCTTCTTGAAAAATCTTGAGCTCAATGTTATGAAATTTGCTTAAAATGCCCAAAATTCAAAAATATAGTTGTGTACCTCATACATATGTTGACTATGGTCCTAAAATGTAAATCATATTGTTGTAATTTACATAAATTGGTAAATACCAGTAGAATAATCCAATCATTTCATGAGAAATTGACCATTATCTTGACCTCAAATTGGTTTTATGAAGACATACACTTATAGGGTGAAAACTCAAACTATTATGACATATCTAGACTAGCACTTAATCAACATCCTTACCTAGAGTAAATTTTGTAGCTATAGGTGACTCTCCAAAGATCCAACGCCTAACAAAATCCTAAAACCTAGCAACCTTGGTTCCCAACCTTGTTGAAAGAATAAAAGTCTAAAAGAAAATAAAAAAAATAAGGATACAATGCAAAATCAAAAGCTTTCAAGTATAGATGATTCTGATAATCTCCATCAGGGCTATGGACACCTCACTAACAGTGGCACAAGGCCTTGAGTGGAGCAAAGGTATCTCTATCAAAGCTATGGATGCTTGGCTAGTAGCAGAGCAATACCCCAAGCCTTTCCTAAGCTAGAGGCATGGTGCCTAATGGATACCTAAACATGCTACAAGTCAAGTGTTAGTGATTAAGGACATGAAACTTAGAAGTTATTTTAAGAAACCCATGGAAAAAAATAAGTGGAATCAAAGCACACACATAGTATGTCTATGTCTTGATGTCTGACCTTAAGTCTAAATGTGCAAGGTTTGTTTCAACCATAATATAATATGGATGGTGATATTGATTAATTGGAATTAATGACCTAATTATTTATCTAAATCAATGTCTCTAGGTTCTAACATATTGTTATGTTTCCCCCTTGAGTCATCATTTTTTGGGGCGAACATACCCCTCATTTTTGAAAATTGGGACCCTTGAGAAACCCTAGAAATTAAACATGAAAATTTGGCATGTCAAGGTCATTGATAGAATTTGAAGATCATCCACTTTATCAAAATCAATATTACTTAGTTATGTTTTAATTTTATTTTGGCTAATAGGGTTAATAAATGATATTTATGGCTTTTAAGTTTCAAGGTCTATGGTTTTTGTTCTTGAGAAATTCATGTTCTAAAACCCTGGCAAAACCCTTAGTTTGAATTTGAATACTGGTGGGAACTAATTGGCGAGAATCTTTTAAAAATCCATTTTTGGACCTAAGTGCAAAGTTCATATTTTAAGCGTAGTTGTGTTTTTTTTAACATAACTAATACTTGATCTATTATCCTTGGTCCCCTTTGCTATCTCCCCTTTTAAATTCCCTTATGTGTGCCTAACTAATATTAGTCATGCAGGGTCCTCATAATAGTTCCTAGCTTAGCCTAATGTTTTAACCCTAAGGCTCCATTGTATTTATTAATACTAACGAGACCTTAATTTTAACACATTAGCCTAAAATTTATCTCCTCGAGTCCAATTTTATGTTAGCATGACCCTTTTGATTTATACTTTACCCTAAATTTTTAATCCTAAGGCCATGATGTATTTATTAATCCAATCAAGAACTTAGTCTTAACACCTTAGCCTAAGTCTTTTTATCTTTGAAGTCCTAAATTAAATTACTTGTATCTTATAGGATCTAATGACCCTCACTTTATTTTGATATTTGATCCAATGGAGTGAGGAAAACTCAAGATTTGACTTAAATAGCATGCATCTTGAATGATCTAATGGTTCACATTACGTCACAAGAAATCAATCCAATGATGTGAAGGCCCCAACAAATTTGTGTCCTTGGATTTCATCCAATGGTTCGCACTTCATCATGAGGGCCTAATCAAATAGAGTGAGGCACAGTTGAAAAGTTAAAAGTTTACAAAGGCCTTGAATGATCAACATATGGTACTCTCGCATTTGAGGATTAAAAGCAAAGGGACCTACCTAATAAAAACAACTAAACATGAGAAAGCTCTTAGATCACAATCTTATGGTTATCACTTTGTCTTAGATTTGAATATGATAAGGTGAATTAAGTCCAAAATCCCAACAACCCCTATGATGGTGCCAGGTGGCACTCTCAGATTGGGTCACAATAATTTGGTGAGCTTAAAATTGATGATCGTATAACCATCATTTGGCATCCATAAGGACGTATTTGATGTCCATGCGACCATTAACTTTAATCCCATCAAATTAAAAGTTTTACTAGCTTAAAATTGATGTTCTTGTGACCGTCATTTAATGCTTGTAAAGATGCATTTAACATCCATGAGACCATTAAATTTAAGCTAATGAATTATTCTACTCAGGATCAGAATACACTCCAAGATCTTGTTGGAAGGCTCTGAAATTACTTTATAAGCTAAGGGAAGTGCTTGAAATATGTTCAAACATGGGAAGTCTTTTATCTACAAAATATGGAAATGGTCTTATGGTTAAATATATGCAAAATAAACTTATTCTAAATCTATGCTTTAAGGTCCCCATGGCATTTAGTTTTTAATATCATGAACCTTACATTATAGACTTCTACTAAGTCTAATTTTAGAGGAGGTCTTTGTTACGTAGGAATTAAGCCAAGTTATTTATAGCTTAAGGTTTTAATATGGTTTGTCAATACAATAAGATTTTTAAACCAATGTTAGACCCATTTTGAGCATGATTTATGAGGCTTGGCATAAATATTTTAGCCCAAAGTATACATTGCATTTATTGAATAGGACATAAACATTGGCTTAAAATATTTAGGCCATGGCCCCATTGTGTATAAATTAAAAAATTTAGGCATAATTCCTTTATCCGAAGGTTTATTTCATGCTTAATAAACACAAAATAAACCTTAGCCTAAGGAACTTAAGCCTAAGTCACGATATTAATAGAATGCTAACTTAAAATTTCGGTATCTCTATAGATAAATAGTTTGTGCTTCATCACTAGATGATGATCTAATGGTGCAAGGACCTTGAAGTCTTTTCAATGGAATTTTGAGGACCTATGAGTTTGATATGTGGAAAAATATTATTTGAATCGGAACTAATAGATGATCAATGATTCATGCTTTGTCCCTAATAGATGATCCAACAATGTGAAGGAGCCCATGACTTTTCAAAATCCCATAGACTTAACACGTGGCTAATATTCATTTGACAAGTGACTAACATAGGATATGAAGCATGGGAAGCCACATAAAGATGCCAAGTGTCACAACCCCAAATCTTAGAACCAAAATCCCAATTAAAAGGTAAGGGCATAGATTACAATCAATGGCTCACACTAATCCTAGATTTTGATCCAACAAAGTGAAATAAAAGAGGCATTTTTAAATGCCAATGACTATTTCTCAAAAGGCATTTATGAAAAATATTGTGAAAGGCCCAGACCAATGCCACATAAATGCCATGCAAGTAGAAAAGGACAAAACAAAAGATCTTATGGGCTTAAAAATGTGAAAGTATAAAGGCAAAGGTCCAAATCAAATCCAAAGCACATAAGAACCAAAGTCTAGATATATCTTGCCATTAAATCTCAAAAACCCTAAAACCTTAATAAAAGTGACCCAATTGAATCCATTTAGTCATAATTTGATCCAATGATAACTTGATTGTATTCTTTATCATGAAAAAGCTTTTACATAGACCATTTTTTATTCAAGTAAATAATTTATAGAAACAAATACCATGGCATCTCGAAGGCAGCAATTAAAGGAGGAGATCAAGCTCTACATGTCGATAGATAATGAGGGGTGAATATTTAAGGACACTGAATTAGACGTCATATCCCTGAATGTCCCAGGAATTAGGAATTGGTTTAAACTATTCTTCACCATGGAGGAACTAAATAACATCAAAAAAGAGGAGTAGTGGATTGCCATGGTGAGCTAGAGACATTATGACTTGTTTAATGCCCATATGAATAGCCTTCACCATGCTACTACAAAACTTGAGGTACTGCATTGTATAGACATCCTTACTCCAATCTTTGTTGATTATAGGGTAGATAATGAATGGATCATCAGGGAAGAGAATTCTAAGAGGATAGCCTACATCTCTCCTATATATTTTGAAAAATATTATAAGTTCCCTCTCCCCTATATAGACTAGTCCAACATTAAGGAATGGACCGACAATCATGACCTAGACTCTATCCTTAGGCCCTGGCTGTACCAAGGACCCCATATCTTTAGGAAAATTGAAGGAAAGATCCTAATAGTCTAATTTAGGGAGGGCATCATAGTTATATTGACTCTATTGAACTGAGCCTTTGGATCCCCCTCAACCACCTATGTGAATAAAATTTGGTTCCCCTTTGTTCATTTCAAGGTGGAAGAAAAAATCACCCCTCTAATTGGAGATTTGATCAGTGTCTTCCTCACCAAGCAATTCACTACTATAAAAATAAAGACATCTAGGCAATTTTTTATGATGTCCTACCTAATATATTCCCTAATTTCCTCTATTAACTTCCCAAGGATTAGGAATTGGTCCGTAGATGGTAAAACTACCATTTCCCAACACTACTCCAAATTGCATATCTTCAAATAAAGGAATCAAATGCATTTTATTTGTGACTATGTTTATCCAACCATAGTGGAATCCATTATTGGTGTTCTCATACCTAGGATCCATCCACTCATTAATAAGTATGTTGAAATGATGGTTGACATCTGGTACTACCCTAATTATACAGTCATAAGGATTAAGGGGTTTATGTCCTAGCCTTGTAGACTACCTGTATGTGACCCAAGTAAGATTGTTGAGCAAGAATTTACCACCCAAATAATCCATGGCATAGATGGATTTTATAAGGAGAATAAGGTGTATCTATCCCTTCTCTTTTATTATTGGGAAAACTCCATTGAAATACTAGAAATATGTGGAAATCATGTCTGTACATAGGAATTCATTTGGATTTCAACTAGATGAACTCAAAATGTGGGATCCAAAGAACATATTGGGTGAGCATTTGAAGGATGAGATTCTCCCCAACCCTGAGTATGTACATCAACTCAATGTCCATGACACCATTTATATTAAGGATAATAATTATGAAGAGGTGTTGGCCAGGATTCAAGGGCACAACATCAAGCTTGAACACAGATTGACCAAGGATGACAAGCCATCTAGAGAGGCATGGAAAATGCATCCTTTACAATATAATTTTCTACCTGGACCATCCAAGATACCCTAGGAATAACCCCAACCACAAAAACTACATCCATAGCCTTAGGAATAGGATGTGCAAAATCAAAATGAATAAAGTCATGGTAAAGAGAAATTATGAGAAGTAAGATTGGAAAAGAGACCTGGGGAGGGGCCCATAGTTTCAACACTATCACATAGGCTACCTTCCCTAATTTAATATATTGATATGATTGCCTTGGAACCAAAAGAGACACTTGAAGGTGCTCTTAAGGAATTGGCAAAGGCATATGACACTGACATGGAAGAATAAAAGCTTGAAGAAGACCAAATACAAGTGGGAGAGCCTGGAGATGATAAAGGAAAAGATATTGCTCTAGGTATGGTCCCTATGCCATCCTAAGAAAAGAGAAAAGCAGATCTATCATTGGTTCCTATTAGACCAAAGAAGAGGCCAAAATTGACAATCTCTCACCCCACAAGTAAGATAAATTTACTCAGTGATGAATTCCCCATTCATGGGCCAATCATCCCTAACTAGTTCATTTATAGTAAATTATAAAATATTCCTTCTCTCTCCCATTCATGAGTTATGACAAGAGTTGTTGATGTTGAAATACAATATGACATGAAGCTATGGATAAGGGCTATTGTAAAGAAGAAAGAAGAAAGGATAATTGTGGTTACCCAAGGACCAAAAAGTAAGAAAATGGATTCCCTAGGGCATCAAGTAGCTTGGGTATGGAGGTCCTATAACCTCCAAAATTCAATAAGCCAGTGATTACCATCCAATTCAACCCATAAATAATTAGATTGGAAAGATTTACCACTAGGATAACTTAATTTGGAATAGAGGAATTCACCTTCCAAAAAGTTGAGCCCTTTGTAAGATTAACCCCTACGGGAGGTCAACAACTTGGTGAAACTACCATTGATGAATAGGATGTGGAAATCTTGATTGAGGCCCAATTAACATAGGCTAAATATGGGATCCAAGGCATGAAGTAGAGGATCCTAAATTTGGAAAAGGAAAAAAGAAACCCTAGAGACATAGGCAGTTCTATCTATATCTCAGATAATGACCAAGATGCTTGTTGACTCATTTTATGACATGTTTGAAGTACTCAAAATAATGAAGTTGAGGCAAAGTTCATTAGAGTATCAAAGTTCATTATCCAATAATTTGGTCACCCAATGGTAAGCCTCAGAAGACAAGATAGCTAAGTTTCTCAACATTCAAGTAAGGAAAGAGATACTAGGCTTCAAAACCATCAGTTTAGGACACGAGCATAATTCTAGGAATTATGGTTGATAAGGTTCAAAGTTTGAGTGCATGAAAAAATAATGTGGAAAGGGTCCTATAAAATGACAAAGACCTAATTTAAATAATTGAATAGCTTCTCAAACCTATGCTTGTATATCCTACACAACCCACCACCCTTGGAATCATAAGTGATGAGGAATTCAAACATAGGGCTACTTTGGTAACTCAAGAAATCAAAGGAAAGAGCCAAGACCAATCTGGGGTTGATAACAGTCAAGTCCTAAGCATGATATTCAATGTTGGATGAAGAATAAATGAAGTTAGGAGCATAAAATAAGCCATGGAAAGAAACAAGAAAGAACTCAAGGACTTGGTAGATTAAGAAAAAGAACGTATCCTGAAGCATATTCTAGATCTAGAGCTAGTTGATGACTAGCATGATAAATCCATGAGCATCCTCCAATAACAACAAGCAGAGTGCCCACCAACAAATTAGACAATATTATTTTTTTTAAATTTTGTAACAATTTGAAATAGAATACTCCATTGTAAAGGCATATGCTAGTTCATTAGCATATTTTCCTCTAGGTAAGTATGATATATAAAATTATGTGTATTTTAGGGCATGGTTAAAAAGGATAGTTATCCTTAGCTTTGTATATTTGTATCTTAAAAGCTGACTAGTATATTGCCTAGTCTTTCTATAAAAAGATACCATTACCACTTTGTAAAGGGAGAGAATTTTTGAGCAAATTTTGTACACTTGAAGCAATTAATATAATCAAATAATTTTGCAAAGATTGTCCATATTTGATAAGTCAATTGCTAAGATAGCTTTTCTCTCAATTGTTAGTTTTATATCTTGAATTTGAATAGTTTTTTTGAATTTTGGGTTACATTTTCTAATCATAGACTTTTTAATTTTTGCATATTCTAGATTAGTTAGAGGATCTTAGGTTTTGCTATATTTCATTGTGTTCTGTATTCAGATGTTCAAATGTTATTTGATTATATTAGTAAATTCTTAAAGTAGACCTGGTTCTTACTTGTTATTCTTTACATTATCCTTTAAAGTTTGTCTGATATATAGTGGAATTTGAGCTAAGGCTCTTTTACATTATATATTATTTCAAATGCATACTCATTTGTAATTGATGCTTTGTCATGATATTTAAGACTAAAATTGGTAATCACTCATTCTCTTTTCTACCTTACCCTTGTCTTTGCTCCTTTTTTACACCAGACCACTTTAGTTAAATTTTCATTATAAATATCTACTTATATTAGTTTGTAGCTTAAATCTGGATCATAATTCACTAAGTATTAACATATATTCTTTGTAATTCATAAAGAATGGACCATGATGGCTCCCAACCATCATTAATTATAAATTTTTGGGATACCAATACATATCTCTATTGCTATTTCACAATAGGTGACATCAAGTTACCATAACCAGCTACTTATGCTCTATATTTTTTGAATTCTAAAATGAGAAGTGTTCTTTAAACACTAAGGAACCTTGTGGTACACTTAGAGACACCAACACAACCATAAAAATTAAACCCTAAATTTATAAATCCTAAAGCTCTAAACATAAACCATAATCGTGAGTTATCACATATATAGATAAAAGAGATGGGGCATTTGGCTAAACCATATCTTGAAATTATAGGGGTCATTCTCACCTATATAGAGAAAGGAGTGATTAGGTAAATTTGTGTAAAAGGATTAAAGGGTTATTCATACATTACATCAACCCCATACTTAGTACTACATGTAGGTATGTTGTCACTCATACATAGAGTTTTCAATCCTATGTTGTCACTCAATACCATAAAATATTGATGGTTTTTCTTATGACTTATAGCAAATCTTATGGGATTGTGTTGAACCTAATTTCCACAAAGATCATCTTAAATCTATGGCCAATGGATCTCTTGAAAAGCTCATTAGTAAAGGCAATATCAAGTTAATTACAAAGAAGGCTAACTAAAAGGAGAATTGTTCATTGACCTTGGAAATCTAGAGGAGAATTATTCATTGACCTTGGAAATCTAGAGGAGAATTCTTCATCAAATTAGCAACAACATTGACATCTAAAATTGGTAGAAATCACCATCAAGTACTCACACCTAAACTCTAATATAGATACTTCATCAAGAGTTTAGATAAGAAGATAGGTGAGAAATAAAGTTAATGTCACACTCAAGAGTTTAGTAGTTGATAACACCGAACTAGAGATAGTTTGAGAGGATTTATGTCAACCTCAATAGAAAAAGGCCATGGATGATGAATATGAAGCCCTCATCAAAAATGGGATGTGGGAACTTATCGAACTACCTATAGCAAAGAAATAAATTGGATGCAAGTGGATTTTTAAGATAAAATACAAGGTAAATAGATCCATCGATAAATACAAAGCACAACTTGTTACAGAGGGGTATGGTCAGTAAGAAGGAATTGATTATGAGGAGACCTTTGAAACCACTACTAAGATCAATACCATCAAAAAACATTGCACATTTGTATCACAAAATTAATGGAAGCTTTAGTATATGGACATTAAAAGTACATTCTTCAATGGTGATCTTAAATAAAAAGTGTACATGACCTAGCCAGAAGGCTTCAATGACGAACAATATCCATACAAGGTATGTCATCTAATTAAGTCACTTTATAGATTTAAATAAGCACCAACGGTGTGGTACATTAAGATATATGATCATCTATTTTAACATGGATTAATTTGTACTCCCTTAGATTCAAATTTGTATATCAAGAAGATAGGCATCGAGATTGTCATTCTTGTTTTGTATGTGGATGATCTTGTTAAATAAGTAAATAATGATTTGAATAAATATTTTAACATGATAGACTTGGGGTTACTTCATTATTATCTTATCTTGGAGATATGGCGAAACAAGAATCACATTTTTGTCTCATTATAGATGAAATATGCTAAGATGATACTTGAGAGATATAGGATGATAGATTGTAAACCAATGCAAAATTTTATGGAGAAAGGTTTGCAACTATAACAATTTTAAGATTCACCTCAATTAGATGAAACTCACTATAGGTAGCTTATTGGGAGTATCATTTACTTAAATATAATAGACCAACCATATGCTTTGTTGTTAGATATCTTTTAATATTTAGGTAGGAGCCACATAAGTGTCATTGGGTTCAAGAAAAGCTCATTTTGAGATATGTGTGAGGTACAGTAGATTATGGTCTAGAATACAATAAAAACTCACATTTCTTCTTACAGGGTTACTTAGAATTGGATTATGTTGGATTTGTTGATGACATGAAATCAACTTCAGGATATATCTTTCATCTTAGATCTAGACCAATTTCATGGATTAGTAAGAATCAATCTATAGTTACTCTCCCATCCACTTAGGCAGATAATTGTGTCGAATGAGGAGCTATGTGCAAAGTAATTTAGTTATGTCACATTTTTTCTAACATAGACATTCTTGAATATCATCCACCAATCCTTTTCTATAACAATCAAGTTGTGTTGATTATTTCATGAAAGAACCAAACAAATTGAGGTATAATTCCATTACATTTTAGAACAAGACTTGAACCACCACATTTAACTCTAGCACTGCCCAATAGATTCACAAATAGCAGATATACTCACCAAGTCTCTTGTCAAGGTAAAATTTGTTTTGTTTCTAAAATACATTTATAAAAATAATGTAATAAAGGGGGGAATGTTGGTGTAGTTATTAATATTACATTGTTTTAATCACTGCTTAGTTACTATGATTAGTTAGTTTGGTAGTCCATTTTGTTTTAGGATAGTTACATCCTAACCAAATTTGTGTTTTATATATGGTCAACACCTCTACTCAATAATATATCAAAGCCATTTAATCTCTCATCAAACACATTTATACTTGGCAACACAAGTTAAATAGGTCCTTCAAACTTCTCACCAAGCTTATTCTCCATCTTTCTTCCATAAACAAGCCATGGATACATTCATTAATAGAATATGAAGGAAGAGGGGAGACAATAAAAAATCTACACCCCACATCCCACGTGGATGAAGCATTACAAATAAGTAAGGTTCAATAATATGCTATGTCACATTCTCTACTTTGGGTTATAATAAAAGTCTAGTCACATGTGTAAGGTCAAAAAGAAGAGCATCTACTTTAGACAAGATAGGTCACCACCATGTGATTCCATGTGACACCATATAAATTCACCCTATGCCACCTAATTAATTAAGAATAGTGTTTTGACACCTCACTAGGATGAATAGTGTCTACCACCTACACCTCATCAGTGAGTAGTAACATAAGAATATTGTTACATGAATAGTGTTTTGCCACCACATTAATCTCCTCCAGTTAAAAACAACTCAAATCACATGAGTTATCCTAATTATATCCTTTCCATTTGTTCTAAACAAAAAAAAGAAAAGCACACCACTCTATTTTTGGATGATGCAAGATTGCCCAAACCCTTGGATGCTCCTGTACAAGGCACTCAAGGTAGATAATGTGATCTGTTGATCACATATATGAGGTAAGTGGTAGAACCACTATTTTGGTCACAAATATTAATGACCGTAGCATCCCCTTCCAATACACCAAGTACATCTAGTGAATATTCTTTTTCCTTCTCCACTTTCTTTTTTTACAAACTAGCCTTTCTAAACCCATCCTGAACTGCCAAAGTCTAATCCATATCCCAATAGATTCACATGAGGGTTCTAACCCACCACAAACTATTCTCTTCCTCTAATATGTAATATCTTGAATCTCATCATCTTCTGTGAGCTCAAGTCCACCACTATCTCTCCACCTCCACCAAAAGCCCACTTGGATTTATTTACATATCATCCAACCACCTCTTGGATCTTCCATACCATAAAAACCCAAAACATCACTCATCACCACTACTTGAATCTCCTCTCTCATGGATCTAACAACAATCATCTCACTCTCATTATGTGTACTACTCGCACACAAATATCCTCTTCTACTTCGTCATGCTCCAAAGGCATATTTTCCTCTTCATCTACAATGCTAGTATGATCCTAATAATTTTCATCCTCATAATGATCTCTCAAAATATCCATATCATCCATTTAAAAGGCTGAAATATCCTCATATACACATTTTTTCAGCCCCTACACATGGCTTAATCTCCACCAAAATATCCTCGTGTGCGCTAGTTTGCACAATCTCTTCTTTCAAAGCTTCCTCCAAAAAAGATTTCAATTGTTATTTATTTTTCTCTTCCCCTATATAAAACTCAACATTATTTTAAATTTCTTCATTATTTTCTTCATAATCCTTCACAAGGATGTATTCAATAATGGGTTGCTCATATAATAATTCCTCTCTCACATTGCCTTTCATGGAAATTTTCTTCTACATCTTTTCTTCTCTCTTCTACAACTCTCCATGGTTACATATTTATAGGAAAAGAATTAAAATGCCTTATTATACCTAAATCAATCCATTTTGGCTCATGAAATAACTCTCAAGATTATATTTTGCTCCTCAAGATCTCATTAGGCCTATTTTCCTCATAGCCCTAAAATCATGTAAAATTCATTGTGTAGACTATTAAAAGTGAAAATAACAAAGTAGGGACATATTTGAGGACCTAGTATGGTTTTACAACTCCATTCAAAGTTTCAAGTCCTGAGAATTAGTGAAAGTATCATTTTTTTCCTTTCTCTTTCCTTAATTAGGCCTCCTTATCTAGAAGCCTAAATTTTTTCTCCAGATACCTCCCACACATTTGAAACCACCCAAAAACATGTGAGTCACTTTACCTATCATATCAAAAACATCCATGTCAAATTTGAGGTCTTGAGACTTTGTTGAAATATGAGAACCATGAAATGGTCTTGACACTTGGTCTCATTTTGAGCATGTTTAAGATTGCCTTGAAAATGAAGTTTGTTTGGCCACTTATAGGATGTATTGTATATATGTTTAGGCTTGAATATATGAAATACATCCCAAATTGCATATCCCAATATTTTCAAGTTTCCAACTATCCAAAACCCTACAAAATATTAAAAATATTTATAAAATAAGGAATTTAATGCCATATATATAGTTGTAGGTACATATAAATTACATGGTTAGAAAATACTTAGAGTCTAGAATAATTTTTAGGAGGTAATATGATCAAATTAGTTCATTTCATCTGCTTTCGAGACTAATATTCCACATCATGTCTTTACTAGGGATTTAGGAGGCTTTATAATGGCTTAGGATGTTAATGATTAGTTATAAACCATAGGCCCTAAAACCCTAAACCAATGCCACAAATTTTGAGTGTACTATCCCCCTCAACTATCCACATGTAGTCAGGCTCCCATGCATGTTATGCATATAACACTGAGTGTAATAATTTGAGTCTTGCTCTATAAATAGGGCATTTGAGAGGGGTTGATAGTCTTAGGCATTTTTCATGCATGTGATGGATCTATTCCAAATAAAACCACAATATTGAAGCTTAATAACCCCTATATCATCCCTAAAGACCATTTTTTCCCATGCATAGTGTTATGGTCTCAACAAGTGGATAAACATCTGGCTTTAGATCATAATCTTGCATGAGAGGAGTTCAAGGTGGTCTTGAGAGTCTAGATTTCACTTTCCTTTCCATACACTATCCATGTATGATCTTGGAGGTCTGTAATATATTCATGAACCTTTAAAATTACTCAAACTTAAACTTTACTCCAAACAAGTTACCCTTTCCATGACTTTCTATGTGGTCTGACTGTGAAGTGTTGGGCTTACCAGGCTTAGGTAGTGTCGTTAATATTTGCCTCACTTTAGGTGAGTATTAGGGTCTTATATAACCATATAATCATATATATAATCTTCATATATACATAAATCCCTCTATAGGTCATGATTTCACTCAAGACAAGTAGCCTTTTGCAATTGAACTAGGCAAACTTGCAGGGTCCTAGTTGATTGTGTGTATAGGCTTTAGATGAAATTATCTTGACTGGCCTATTTAGTCATTTATTCAAATTTAGTTTATCTTAAAATTACCTCATTGACTTCTTTGTCCACCTCAGCTATATTTCAATGTTTCCTTTATGCACTATGCCCTTCCTTCAGGCTTGAAACCAGATTGTTCTTCTTAGTAACTTGTAGGTGTTCATTAGAGAAGTATATGTGTATTTTTGGGTTTTTAGACTTCAATTTTAAATATTTATACCTTTAAATTATTATTTTTTACTATTTATATTTTATATCCTTTACAATTTATTCAAAACCCTTCACTTCACAAACACACACCTTTTTAGGACTGTCTTCTCAGATTGTAGTTGTAGGTAGTCATCACAAAAAGTTTGACATGTATTTTGAACTTCAAGGTCTTAAATGTTACTAATGATAAAAAAATAATTTTTTTCATCATGTTAATAACCTATTTAGATTAATTTAAACCCTTTGAGATCTTTCAAAACATCACATTCCACCAACCTACAATATCTTTCTTGCACCTATCTAGACTAGATGTAGGCGACTATTTTGTGAGGTTGAAGTGTTTAGTCAGCACATTGGCCATATTTAACTAGGTCATGGAATATTGAAATTTTCAAACTTCATGGATGCTTCCTCTCATCTTTATACAAGTTCCATTGGCTCTTTCATAGCATGTTTAAGCCTGTTTACCTTCTTTTCTTCATACACAAGCTGGTATATGAGTATTTAGACCTATACATCTAATCCTCTTAACCTTCATTAATTTTCAAGTCACTTAGGTGAATTAATTAGTTTTAAACTTTTAATATTTACATATTCACTAAGTTACACTTCCAACACCTATCTTTCTTTTATGTAAATTAGCTCCTAGTTCAAAATGTGGACCTACAGGTCTATAACATGTATGTCTCTATTTTGATTGTATAAACTATTAAGAGGGAGTATCTTGAATCCTTTTGATATTATAAAATCTTGTCCCATTTATTTATCACCCTATTAATAATCTTATATATCTCTTGACCAATCACTATATCATCCTCAACTTGTCCATTTGGTTTGTATAGGCTTATACATATAATCAGTTCATATGTAAGGTATATACATGGAGATTTGAGTTTCTTCACTCATTCATATATCTTAGTGATGTAATTTGAGTCTATTAGGGTTAAATTAATTTTTTAAATGGATTATCATATATTATCCACTACTTGAACATGTTCAACATGGAACATAGACCCGATGAATGTTCACTTATAGGTCTACAGACTTGTGAGTGACTAAAACACCTTATAGCCTTTTTTGAAAGTATAATTTTATCTCAATCTCATTACTTTGGACTCATAACCTTATAAATTTTTTATCTCATGATACATTGGGATATTATTTCCACTTGGGCTAATATTGGTGGTTAGGCTTGTAAGAGCCATTTATGAACTATACCATGCTTATTAGAGTAAGAAATATGACATTTCTTGAAAGATTATAAACAAGGAGCCATATTTAGAGAGAGAAAATATGAATCATGTGATATTAAGGGGATTTTTCATGAACAATGAATTAGTTTAAACTTATGAAAGTGACAGTCCTTCAAGACAACCGAACACTTACAATAGTTGTGGTTGAAACACCTTACACTTGAGACACTCTCTCCTTGATGAAGTCACTTCATGAAGTTGAATTAGTTGATTAAAATACCATTTAAATTGGATATATAAACCATGAAAACATCACAAAAAACCATTCTCCTCCATTGAATTATGGCATGAAAAAATAGGAGTAAAACTAGACTTTGCTTGAATGGAAAAGGCATAACGACCTACTATCACTGTTAATGATTGTTAATAAAGGAGGAAACTTGAATATAAAAACAAATGATACCAAATTTAATCTCATTATGAGCCCTAATAATGGCTAAAGTTTCATATTTTAACTTTCTCTCTCATGGTCATACCATGCATTTGATTTTTGCCTTTATGAGCTTATAAAGGCAGTGATAGAGGAGAGAGGAAGTTATTTTCACATTTTTGACTTGAAACTTTATCCAAAGTTTGAAAATGACCTATGTAATTCCAATAGACTCTATAAAACCATTTTCACCTGCAAGTGGATCATTCAAGTTTGTACAAGTGCCTAAAATTGCTTGTAAAGGAGTATTTTCCTAAATTTGTGCATCAAATTACAAGTTTGTCAATATCTAACCATTATATGACCCTCTTATGACATTAGGTATATATTAAAACTTCTATAAATGTTTTCCCTTGATGGTGGTACATACAACTCTTCAAAATTAGGTCAAAAGGTGACCAAAATGACTTTATGGTGCATATCAACATAGTAAAAGGTTAATATATGATAATATATCTTTCAAGACACATTAAAAACCTTTTATATTGACTCAATACCATGTCAAATATTTTACCATGATTGAAAACACTAAGACCTTATAAATGACCCCTAGTACTAGACAAATACACATGAGATAAAACCTTGGACGAAGCTAGACAATGACTAATATGACCACATGAAGACCATATAGGACCATTTAAGACCATAAAAAGATCATAAAAACACCATATAAAATCTTGAGTAACCTTATGAAAAAATTTAACCTATATGGATTGACCATTTTTTACTTGGGGTTAAACTTTCGTCAATAGGAACTTCATGTACACATAAGTAATTTGATTATTAGAATATCAAGATGAATTCATATAATGGGTCAAGAAGTTTTGTTTAGAGAGGCTTATCAAGATGCCCCACTATGACATAGAACCTAATTTATTCATTTTTTTTCTTAGAAGCTACAACTATTTGGAATCTATGCTCACAACAAAGTTATAATCATGGGTTTTCTAATTTGGGATTAGTCCTTGTTGCCAACATTATCATTAATGTCAAAGGAAATGCAAAGAGAAATGATTAAAAAATGGATAGCAACATTGAAATGGAATTAATAGACTCACTAAATGTGAAGAGAAGTGATTCAAGAATGAACAACAACATTGAAATGGAGTTAAATTCATTTGTTTAAATGATGGCTAGCCACCTTTGTTAGCATCCAAGTTTTGGCAATGAGAATCACCACCCAAATCTAATGAATGATAATTTAAAATTAAGGGCTAACCAACTTTGGAAAGGTCATATCCCTTAGGATAAATCACACACTTTCAAAGATGCATAAGGAAGGTATAAATATATAGAGAAGTTGGAAAGAAAGTATGGAATAAAAGTGGAAGTGTGAGATATGTGAAGAAGAGACAGAAGTAAGTGTGTGGATAATACAAATATATATCATACAAACACATGTAGATTTGAATAATGAAATTAATTCTTTCTATCATTCCAACATAAGCAAATTTTTATGGAGAAGAAGAAGAGGAGATTGAATTTGTCATAATTCATTTATAAAGTAATAATAATAATAAGGTGGAGGATTATTTCACTGGAGGTTGGTGCCTCAGATGAAATAGATGTGTGTCTCTTACTAATTTGGTGCTTAGTAGTGGAGATTGGTGTTTCCAATAGGTAGGTTATTATAAATTGCTTAACAATGGGGATTGGTGTCTCCATTAGGATGGTGCCTACAAATTTTGTAAGAATAATTTTATTTATGGATGGCTTTGGATAGTAGATCTAAGGATTCCTTTCTTTGTGATTTTCTCCTGAAAGGGTTTCCACACAAATCTTGTGTTCTTAATTATTGATGTTGTGTGATTGATACATTTGTGATAATCAATTTGAAAAAGTAGAAGATTACTTTATACTGATTTACCCTCCTTCTCAGTATAAGTGTGTGCTTACCAATTGGTATTAGAGTGGTTCCTCCAGAAATAACCTAATTAATATAAGGTATATCTTCAGACCACACATGACCAGACAAAAAGGTTTCTCCAAAAACAAGGTCCCATTATTTGATGGAACAAACTATGCATTTTGGGGTATAAGGATGAAAACATATCTAATAGCCCTTGGCTTTGATATATGTAAAATAATAATAAATAGATATATAACACCACAAAATCCACCAATAGATACAATAGTAAAGAAGGCAAGTGAAAATGATGCAAAAGCCATGAATGCAATTTTGTGTGGCGTATCAGAATCAGAATTTGTCAAAGTAATGCATTATACTTTAGCAAAAGACATCTAGGATAAAATTTAAACAATCTATGAGGGTGATGATAAGGTAAATAGAGCTAAGATTCAAACACATAGAAGATAATTAAAAATCTTGCAAATGAAGGATAAAGAAAAAATTGCAGTCTATTTGCTTCACATGGATGAGATTGTTAACACCATTAGAGGGCTTGGTGAAAAGTTGAAGAGTCAATAATATTTTAAAATGTACTAAAGTCTCCACCCTTAAGGATTGATGTAAAAGTTTTTGTTATTAAATATATAAAGGATCTAGACTCATTAATAATGGATGAGTTACAGAAATAATTATGGATTATGAAATGAGAACCAAAAAATAAAAGCCATAAAAAAGAGAAGCATCCTTCAAGCTTCAAATAAAGGGAAAAATAGAGATCCTGAATCAAGAGATATTATTAATGATGAACAAGATGCTAAGGAGGCTCTATTTGTCAAAAATATTAAAAAGGGATCCAACAAACATAAAGGTAAGCTACCTCTCAAGTGTTTCAATTATGGCAAAATATGACATTTTGTTGATAAATGTCCACATAAGGATGATAACAATGATGAGGAAAGGAATAAGAATGAAAGCAAACCTCAATACAATAAAAATTTCAACCAAAATGAATATAATAAAAAGTTTGGTAAGCACAAAAAAAGACTTTATTCCAAAAAGGATAGTAGCTCAACTAAGGAGAGCTATGAGAGCATATCAGATAGTGATAGGGAAGAAACTTTGTTCATGGTAATAGAAATAAAGAGTGATGTCATGGCAAATGAAGATGACTTTATGAGTGAAGGCAAAGAAGAAATGGATTTGAAAGAAGAATAATATGACAAAAATAAAGGAGAAGTGGATCTTGAAGGAGAACTCATTTGTGCCTTAAGCATGATCGAAAATCTTAAGAAAAATAATCTGGAACAAAAAATTATAGCTTGAAAAATATAAAGAAGAGGATTGTGTTTTTAAAACAAGAATGTCACAATGTGCTAGATAATTAGAAAATACTACCACCAACATTAAAATTAAAATAAAGGAGGCACAACATATATAAAAAGATATGAGAATCTAATTGAAGACAAAATAAGAAAATTGTGAGAGGCTAGAGTTCAAAATTATTTCCTTAAGGAACTAGAGAAAATGATGGCTAAGCTAAATAAGAGTCTTAAGTTTGAGAATTGTACTAAGATTTTGGATGATATTATAAATGGATAGAGTTCACCATTTATAAATAATGGTCTTGGATATAAGTAAAATAAGATGGTAACTAGAGAAGACTCCAATGTGACACCAAAGAAGTCAAATGAAGAAAAACCAAAAAGTTATGATGAATCCCTGAAACACCGTATCAAAAGTCTTATAAACAAGAAGAAATAAAATGACATTCCTTAGAAAACCCAAATTCTTCATAAAGATAACAAGGATAAAAATACATCCAGAAGATCATTTCCTCTAAGGAAGGCACATATGACCAAGTTTCAGAATTACTTTTATGGTTAGTGTTATTTTTGTAATCATTTTTGTCATAATGTTAGAGACTGTAAGGCACATGTAATAAATGATTTTGTATCAAACAATAACAAAATATATTATGGATATTCAAATAGAAATCATAATCCATTTACTCCTTTAGTAGATTACAATGTTAAATGCTATAAGTGCAATGACTTTGGACCCACAATATGCTTCTATAGTAGTGGTTTTGTGGAACCTCTTAGACAAAACAAGAAGGTGGATACCCTTGGCAAGCAAAAGGAATAACCTATAAAATTTTGAATAAGGAGAAAGAAAGGGAGGAAACTATACTTGTGCAAACTATATTTCATGCACAAGAAGTATCACTAAGTTCATAAGAAAATGCACCAATTTAGTAGGAGCTAATCACTAAATTATCTTTCAGATCCATAGATTCTTTGGTGATATGCATTCAAAAGATAGATAAAGATAAGATAATAAATATTATTTGTGAGATTGATGATGCAAGTGATGGTAATGATATTATAAATAAGTTAGATATGTAGGAATAAAGCAGAAAACAAAATGTTGCCTTAGAATTTGATGATTTTAGTATACTAATCATAGAGAATGAAGACAATATGAATTGGAGTTTCCACTATGAAAGGAATCATAGATATTGTAGAATATACAGAAGAATGAAATCAGTCAGGGTGCATAACAACTTACAATAGGCTCGAGCTAGTGTCAAGTACAGATTATAAAAAGTATCTCAGATCTAGCAAGTGATCAAGCTAGGAATGTGAATGATAAAATACAACATGATATGTGGATATAAATGTAAGTGGAAAAGAGGAGTTACCATTTGAGGAGATAGAGATAATCTAGATGGATGTAGATGATGTCAAAAAGCCCATTTTTGATCAAATTCAAGGAGAGTAAATGAGAACAAGAAATCCTTATGTAAAAGTATAGGGAAGCGTATAAAGATAATAATTTAGTTGTGGTGATGTTGAATAAGTTGACATGGATGTTTCCCATGATCTATTTGAGAACATCCCTTTTACATTGATGTCAAAATAGGAGAGTTACAAAAATATGGAGAATTATAGAAAAGGGGAGAACTATGTTTTTATTGTATTTATAGATTATTTATTTACAGGGTTGCCATTAATGAAAAAGTATGAGATTAATGGTAATATTGTGATTGATTTCAAAATCAGTGTGAATATAAATGATTGAAGAATGATGAGTAGCATTCAAATGGAGTTAATGGACTCACCCAGTGTGAAGAGTAATGATTGAAGAATGAGGAATGGTGTTGAAATGGAGTTAAATTCATTTGTATTAAATGATGGCCAACCACCTCTATTATCATTCAAGTTTAAGAAATAATAATCACCACTCAAGTCTAATGAATGATAATCTAAAATGAAGGTTTAACCACATTTGGACAGGTCATATCCCTTGGGAGAAATCACACCCTTTCGAAGAGGTATAAGGAAGGTATAAATAAATAAAGAAATTTGAGAGAAAGTATGGAAAAAAAGTAGAAGTATGAGATTTTTGAAGAAGAGAAGGAAGAAAGTGTGTGTATAATAGTGATTTTGACCTAAATTGGGTATTTGAGTGCAATTCGAGTAAGATTGACAATTTCAACATCAATGGTGTTAGGAATTATATATATATATAATTCCTAACACCATTTATGTTGAAATTGTCAATCTTACTCGAATTGCACTCAAATACCCAATTTAGGTCAAAATCACTAAGACAAACTAAATGGTTTGAACTTGTCACTTACAAGTATCAATTTAGGCCAAAGTATTCCTAAATGGGGCAATGCATTTTATTTTATTCCTAAATTTGATCAATTTAATTCGAGTCAAAATGATGATTTCACCTTTTTGTGCTCTAGATCAGTCTTTTCTTATAATTCATTAGTACACATCATGCACCTTTGTTATTTTTCATTGGCACCATTATAAATGGGAATACGGTTCCAACACATATAACATCACCTTCAAATTATTTCTAAGTCAAATTATAACCTAGTAATATAACTTTCTGACCATTTTGATTAATTGAGGGCCAATTTTTAAAGAATTACACAAATATTGATTAATCTTGTTTAAGGTTAATTAATTCAAATATAGATCTTAAATGGATTTTCCATGGATGTTATTTAATGTTTATTTTTAGAAATTTATTTCTGTTTAACTATATCACCTAATGACATGATCAATCGGGTGGCATCCATAAGCCATAAATTCATAAAATATCAGGATTATGGGTCTCTCATGCCTCTTTAATGCCTCTCATGACTCATTATTGCCCCTTATTCCCAAATCATGATGAGAATAATTATGGATTTAATTCCAAATATTAAATTAATTCATGTATGCACATTTAGATCTTGAGATGGATGGTCATGGTTGATCCTGCTCAAATTAGAAAATCTATAAATAGAGAGGCCATGAACATCATTTTTAAGCTCAATTATTGTAATGTTATAATGTTAAAATCTCTTCATAAATCATTTGTGATTTGATTATTGTATTATTCATATTTTGATTAGCTTCATTTGAAAGGAAATTATATAGTTTCAATATCATGAGCCTGGGTTTTATGGGGTGTTCTTGATACATTGGAGGAGTTTTGCCACCATTGTTGATGAAGATAAAAATGCTTGATCAACAGGAGAACATGTTTTTGAGCCACTTTTGAGTAATGTAGTCTCTTGAGAAGGTAATGGTTTACTTTATTTCATTTGTATCTTATTGTTATTAGCAAACCCCATATGAATAGATTGGCTTGATTTAATTAGCTCTCTAAACATTTTTCTTTGATTTCTTGGACTAATGCTTGAATAATCATTTCTTATAATCCACTCTAGATTTTGGCATGCCTGGTGGGAATCACATCCCTCTCTATGAAAATAAAACTCTTTGGCATTCCTAAAAATTCAATTTTGTCACTAAATAGTCCTAAAACACCATTTTCATACTTATTTTTCCATGTTTTTTGTG
This sequence comes from Torreya grandis, assembly GCA_037957365.1. Lineage (NCBI taxonomy): Eukaryota > Viridiplantae > Streptophyta > Pinopsida > Cupressales > Taxaceae > Torreya > Torreya grandis. The sequence continues at coordinate 1,232,057 of JARHVA010001100.1, forward strand.
GACTCATAGGTCACACAACAACTACTGATGATTCATCTGATCATCGATGGTTTTGCCAACCACCAATGGTTGAGATATAGGGGAAAACTCATGTAAAAATTATCTTTTTGAGCATTTGTTTAATTTATTTGTAATAAATTGCATGATTTAAGTATTTTATCTAAGCCTAACCATGATCTAAAAGCTTCTTTTTAGAGATTTAATACTATTTTAGGCTTGCTAAGTTTTTTGTTGAAAAATATTTCTTGTCTAAATTTTTTTTAGCAAACTTAAGTTTATAGGGGTTAATTTTGATTTTTAAGTCTTTGGTCTAGTTCTATTTTCTTGATTTCACAAGTTTCATTTGCAATTTTTGTACTAATCAAGATAATAAATGTTTTTGATAAGAATGTTGATGCCTTCAAGTCAACACATGACCACCAATGGTTATAATAACCATCAACAGTTGATAAAACATCAAACACAAAGCACTTAAATTAATTACCAACAATCAGGACAACTGCCAATGGTCAAAGTGACCATCGACAATCACTATGTTTTCTTAAAAAACACAGACCCAAGAACTCAATTTGAAAAGTTACTTGCCTCACACATAAAGTATCTTCAAGGCTAAAAAAAGTTTTGATATTTTTTCCTGTAGGTTCCATTTGAGAAAACCAAGTCGTGCTTAAATTATATCTTATTTTAACTCTTTTTGGTGTTTAAAATGAATCAAAACATTTTATTTGCTGCTTAACAAAAAAATTAGGGTTTTTTATTGAATAGTTTTTGTGTTTGTTTCTTCCAAGTTTAAAACTTAAGGCCAAGGGGACAAAGAACACCACCAAATTTTTTGATTTAAGTTCTTTAAAATTGAACACATTTCAAAAATTTATCTTTAATAGATCATTACTTTGTTAGAATTGATTGGCAAAAAGAAAGATTGTACATGTATGCTTCCCACCCATCCCCTTTAGGAAACTTGTGAGATCAAAAGCATCATCTTTATTGTAAAGTGACTTAGTATAAGGTGTAAAAAGGAAGTTCTCAAGGATCTCCCCAAGAATGGCATGTCTTGAATGATCTCAAAACAACCCTTACAATGTTTTTACTTGTCAATTATTTTTGCATCTTGGCTTATGAGGGGACTTCTTTACCTCCCATAAGTTCTATAGGATAGCCTTGACCCTAGAATTCATCTTCTAGCATTGTCTTCAAACCATCTCCATGGGGGTTATATAAATTGAGATCACCCCATCAGAATGATAGTTTGAACTATTAAACCATCTCCTATCATTGGACTTAAGCCTTGGATGTATGATCATATTAGACATCACACTACACTGAGCAAGCGATGGATATAGTGGTTGTAAAAAAGAAAAGACCTTTTTATAGCAAGTTATATGACATGGACCCAATTGACATGTTTCTTCTCTTTTATTTTGATGTGAAAGTCTTGTGCATGGGATCCATCTAGAAACTTTCAAAATTATGTTAGTTTAGTTAACCCCACTTTACCACACCTTGTTAGTTTAGGATTTAAAAAGATTAATTAGTTGATTTGTCTTTTTATTAGATTACTTGGTCTTGTTTTGGGTCAAAAATTTCTTGTTAACTAAAACATCATAACCAAAACACATTGTCCACATTTTCTTTAAAAAGGAGGTATTATGTTATCCAAGTGAAAATCATCTTTTCCTTGTTCAAATTTGTCATCATAAACATTGTATTATCATTGGTCTAATTGGTGTAGATATGATACCCATTTGAGTCTAATTAATTTTCCATATTAATTTAAGTCCTTCATTGATAATTCACATTCAAAATTAGACTTTTTTAAGTTTTAAAGGTTGATGTGTTAAATTGGGTTCGCCATTTGCACTTGACTTGTTTTAGCTTGGGTTCAATTTCCCATTAGAATTTAGGGCCATTTATATAATCATTATCACATTATCATCTTTGGTGGACTCAATTCATTTTGAGTATCACTTATTCTTTGAGTCTTAGAACACATTTTATACTATTATGTCTATTGCTAAGTGGTGACATTGTGCTGCCCATTTGGTTTTAGATTTATACTTCAAAATTATTTCATGTGTCCACATCATGATTTTTTTGGTTCGTATTGTCTCATTCCTAATCCAAATGTATTTCTTATAATTTTATAGTAGCAACTCGTCAAAGTTGAACTAGCTTTTATGGTATTGACATGTCTTAAAAGTCTACATTTTAGTGTACTAGTGACACTCAAAGATTTTTGAGTTATCATAGCCTCTTCCACTTTATATGATTTCAACCCTACCTAAGGTTTATTAATTTTGTGAACACATAATTTTAATTGTGTGTGGTTCTAAGCCACCCTCTTTTATAGTCTCTTTGGTACCTTAATCACTTTTTTGGAAAAAATATTAAGTCTCATACCTTATTTAAATGTTTTCACAACATTGATATAAATCTTGTCAAACATGCACAATAACCTTTATAAACATAACACTATGGTATACTCGTAATGGGGTCTCTTATGGACCTAGTTGTGAGGAAGAACACTTTTATGATGGATGTGAGAATTTCATCCTGTTTGAGGATGTCACCCTCTTTGAGCCTATTTATTTGAATATCAATCTGATCCATGTCAATTTTTTTGCATCATCCTCATCTTGTCCCTTTGATTTGTGCACCTCACTCAAAGGTAACTATTTTAATATATTCTCCTTTGATTTGCACACTATACTCAAAGGTCACCATTCTAGGTTATCCCCCTTCAACTTGTGTAGGCTATCAAGCTTCACAATGTGCAAAGGTTACCATTTTAGGCTATTTTCCTTCAACTTATGTGAGTAATCTAGCTCCGCAATGCATGAAGCTACTTAGTTTGGTTTCTTGTATAGGTGATGGGCCTAGAATGGTAACAATGAGAAACCAAACTAAGTAGCATCCCATTGTTACCATTCTAGGCCCATCACCTATATTTATTGAGCCTATTGTTGAAGAACCTCTATTTGATGAACCGATTATTATTTATCCCTTCTTCAATAGTTTAATTTTTGGAGAGCCCATTATTGAACCACAAACCATTATTCTCATTAAACCAAATGTTTGCCACTTTAAAATTTTATGTCGATCTTCAATCCAAAACATGAACCATTACCTCTTCAAGAGCCATCTTATGAAGATCGAAATGTGTTCAAAATTATCTTTTTGTAAAACTAATATGTTATTATTGAAATATCCATTTATGACAAGTCAACTTGTGATGAATCACCTATTCATATGTTACCTATTTTAAAATAACCTCATCTCGTTGACAAGCTAGTCTCTACAGAGTTATATCTTGATCTTTTCCCACTCGTTGAGGAGTTTCCTTTTGATAGACAAGATTTTTTCAAGTCATTCCTTGAACGGTTCCCTCTCTTTGATGGGTTTCACTTAGATGAGCCAGTCTATGTTGAACCCTTATTAAATTAATCAGTTTTTATAGAGCCCATTATGTCGTCACAGGTAATACTTTTTCAATACCAAACATTCAACAAAACAACATTATATAAGCAACCATATAAGATGAAGAAACAACATTAAAATCAGGGTTTATTTTTGTGTCAATATTGGAATTAGCATCAATAGAAGAATAAACATCGGTTGCAACATCAAATTTAGAATCCCCTGTATTAGAGTCAAATTTAAAAATAAAATATAGTATTGATAGTTAAAACATTGGTTACAATTGCCTTGTGGATCAATTTGAATATATTTATGATCCTTCTATTGTTTTTGAGGATGATTGCTTCAACATTGACATGGGTTCTCCTAGTATATTCTATGAGGATTATGCTACCATTCATCATTCCATTATTTTTACCCAACATAGCCATTATATTAACATTCCACCTCTCACAAATGTAGATCAAGACTGACAAAATCACACTTTGTTGAACTGCATCTATGGTGACATACCATTTGCATAATATTAAGTAGACCAAGACCAAATTTATGTAGAAGAAGAACACTCTCCTAGTGAAACCTTTTCAAAGGCACTAGGGGAAGATCAAAGAACAAACTTGGCATCTTTTAGTGAAACCTTTTCAAAGGTGCTAGAAGACAATCAAAGTCAAACGTTAAAATCTCTTCATGAAACCTTCTTGGAGGCACTAAGGGATAATTAGAAAAAATTCATTAGTAAAAACCTCATTGATGTACCAATATATGAGTATAAAAGTTCTTCACTATTTACTGAAGATATTATTCAAGATCAAATAAAAAAAAATTCAATCTATAACATAATTAGATGGTGGCTACTCTCAAGATCAAGCAATAGAACAATCTGGTGGTCATATCGAGAGCATCTTCAAAGGTATTTAAACCCACCATAATCAAAATTATATCAAATCTAGCATCATCAACATTATGTGTGATTTAAAGTCCCAATATTCATTTTTTACCCATTCATTATACATTCCATTATCATCTACCTTTTCATTACCCAATTATATCATTTATCCTAACATTATTTACCATCACTACAGTACTTTCCTTTGTAGATGCTACAAGGATATCTTATCTTGATGTTTGAATGAAATTGACTCAACGACCAACAAAGATCATGAACACATTATTGAGATCCAAATTAGTAGCAAGTTATTGATGGAGAAGCTTTTCTAAAAGGGTGTTTGATTTCAACTTTATAACTAATCATTTATGTTGTCTCACATATTGACTAGGATGTGCATATCCCTGTTAGCAAAAGTAGTAGAACTATTTTTCACTTTTCTAATTACCATTTTCCATTACCATGCCTAGTCTCTTTAGGGCAACCTTATAAACCTTTTTAGGCATATTATACCATTGTGTTCCATTTACCATGTTGTTTGAACTACATTTACTTAAGGTCCTTTGGGACTATTTATGCAATGCTCAATTACTATTGAGGTTAGCTCGATCACACCTTTCCTATGTTATCACCATTTTATGAGTAATTATTAAGTTTGAATGCCCTTGCCATTTTGTGAGCAACCTAAGTAATGATCTCACCATTTATGAAAAAAATAAGCCTATCATTGCTTGGGGGAAACTTTGTTGCCACTATAGCCAATTTTATTCTGATCACTTTCATTATACCATTTTTTAACTATTGACCAAAGCTTGTTTTTAGCCATCCTATTTAATCTTGATCCCTTTGGTTCTTCCTATACTTTTCATGGGGGGGATTCCAATCTAGTTTCAAATAGTTTCAGAATGCCATATTAAATGATAATCTATGAACATAATGTGACATTTGATCTGGTAAGTTATCATTCATTAATTATCTTATCTAGTATCACTGATTATAAACACCTATAGGCAAATCAATATTTTTTTGATATACATAATTATAACTGTCTTTAGAAAAATGAAAATTATGAAATTGTCTCTTAATTATAACCTCCTATGGTAAAATTAAGAAGCATGTCTTTTTTATCATGCATTACCACATCACCTAGTCATTACTATTATCATTTGTCTTATTATTTACCTTTTTTTGTGAACTTGTTGTGAGTTGATTTTTCATCATTTTTTGTGTGGATAGAATTACTATGACTTGGAATTATTATGGGATTATGTAGGCCATGTTCGATTCACGTCAAGATAAACTTAGTCCCTTTGATCATACGCTCTCATCATTCTTGCGAGCATTTTAAGTTGAAATTCTCTCATCATTTCATGAATTGGACCATTTTGTATCTCTTAATTCTCAATCGAGTTGAGATACTTGAAAAATTCAAAAAACATCCATAAAATTTTTAAAAAAATCAAAAATATTTTATTTATTTGATTTTTGTTGGTGTTGTTTGGGTTTATGTTTTACTATTTGGTCTTGCTTTATTTATTTTATAAGTACATCTTGATGGTCCATATAGATCTTGATTATTCATATCTTGATCTCATGTTGTTAAAATGTTCTTGCTTCATTTTTATACATTCTTGTTCCTACATAAATCCTAATTATTCATATCTTGATTTTAAGTTTGGTTCATTTATGTTTATCTTTTTATTTATCTTTGCTTTTTTGTTTAAAGGTAAATAGTTGTAACTCTAGTCTTGGTCATTATTTTACCATTATCATTAGTTATAAGTGTTCACATTTGAATTGGCTCCATGCATTTGAAATTCCATGTCATTATGATTTTTTCATACTTATCATGCCTAATTTTTTTCTATATCAAACACTTTGTGTTCTAGTGTCAAAGTCTTAACATCAACAAAGCTCCAATGAATAGTTCTCAAGATCACTATGCATAATCTAGGCTCCTGATATGAAAATAGGCATCTAGGTACCATGCATTTTATCACTTTAAATCTATGCTTAGACATGCATCTCTTCACATACATCATGAGTATAATCAAATATTTGATCAATTTTGTTGATTCCTCATTCCATTCTATCCCACTTCTTAAGAGAAATACATTAGCTTGATGTCTTGTTGGACTATGTAGGTAGCACTCAATTTCTATTGAGGTCATCTTGGTTATATTTCATTCTTCATTTCATCACTTTGCGTATTCTCGTATGCATGGTTTTTTGTGGCTCTTGAAGCCATTCCACCATCACATCTATGTTTTGACCCACTCAATTTAACCTATTTTTTGGGTTATATTCTTGAGCTAATTACTTGCCAATTTTCCCATGATGGGGCACCACATTTGACCCTACCATAAGAATAAAATCAGCCTTACAGGGGTAAACCATTATTTATTCTTTATCAATGATCAAGATTATCCCTACTAAGTCATAACTATTGTATAATGATCAAATATATTCTACTGGGGCACTTCTTATTATCATCTGTATGGAGACCATCATTCTCCTTTTCCTCTAATTCCAATCTCTCCACACTTTTGCCCATGATGGCAATGTTTTAGTGTGTAACTTGTCTCAGGATTGATCAATGCCATAAGTGTACATCTTGCACTCTCAAATTGGGTGCACTCAAAGTGTGTCCCTTACATGTTTGGATTGAGTCCTTCCCATTCCCCCTAGATTAGGACCCATTATACTTTAATTATATTTTTATCATTTATGTAATCAATGTGTACAAGCATTAGTTCATCTAGATGTGATCTATTCCATAGGTTAATACCTCACTTTCTCTCTCTTTTTGAGATTCAATCCTTCTCTTTCATCCTAGTATGTCCTCTCAAGGGGGAATCATGGGTCATTTCAAATTTTTTATTGACAACTCTTTTATTTGAGAAGATGTTTCTTCACCTAAATGTCTTGATATGCCTTCTCAAATAGGGTAAAAATTTAGACATCTAATTCCTAACACTATTTGTGTTGAAATTATCAATCTTGCTTGAATTTCACTCAAATACCCAATTTAGGTCAAAATCACTAAAACATGCTAAATGGTTCAAACTTGTCATTTACAAGTGTTAATTTAGGTCAAAGTATCCCTAAATAGGGCAATGCATTTTATGTGATTCCTAACCTTGATCAATTTATTTCGAGTCAAAATGACGATTTTGACTTTTTATGCTTTCGATCACTTTTTTCTTCTAATTCATTAGCACATGTCATGTACATTTGTTATTATGTGTTGGCAACATTCTAAATGGGAATATGGTTCCAATGCATCTAACATCACCTTCCAATTCTTCTTGAGTGAAATTATGACCTAGTAATATGACTTTCTAACCATTTTGATTAATTGAGGGCCAATTTCCAAAGAATTTCACAAATATTGATTAATCTTATTTAAGGTTAATTGATTCAAATAAAGAGATTAATTATATTTTCCATAGAGGTTTTTGAATATTTCTTTTTGAAAATTAATTTCTATTTAACTGCATCACCTAATGACATGATCAATAGGGTGGCATCCATAAGCCATAAATGCATAAAATATCAGGATTATGGTTCTCCCCTGCCTCTTTAATGCTTATCATGCCTCATTAATGCTCTTTCTTCCCAAATCATGATGAAGATATTTATGTATTTAATTCCAAATATTAGAATAATTCATGACCACACATCTCGATTTTGAGATGGATGATCATGGTTGAACCTGATCAAATTGGAAAATCTATAAATAGAGAGGCCATGAACATCATTTTTAATCTCAATTATTGTAATTTTATAATGCTAAAATATCTTGACAACTCATTTGTGTTTTGATTATTGTATTATTCATATTTGGATTAGATTTATTTAATAGCTAATTATATAGTTTTAATATCATGATCGTAGGTTTTATGAAGTGTTCTTGAGACATTGGAGGAGTTTTACCACCATTATTGATGAAGACAAGAATTCTTCATCAAGGGGACAACATGTTTTTGAGTTGCTTCTGAGAAATGGAGTCACTTAGGAAGGTAATGGTTTACTTTATTTTAGTTGTACCTTATTTTAATTAGCAAATGTCATATGAATAGATTGACTTGATTTAATTATCTCTCTATTCATTTTTATTTGATTTATTAGACAAATGCTTAACCAATCATTTCTTGTAATCCACTATAAAATATCATACAAACACATGCAGATTTGAAGAATAGAATTTATTCTTTCTATCATTTGAGCATAAGTAGATTTTTATGGAGAAGCAGAGGAGATTAAATTTGCCATCATTCATTGATGAAGTAACAATAGTAAGGTGAAAGATTATTTTAGTAGAGGACGATGCCTCAGATCAAAAAGATGGGTATCTCTTGCTAATTTGGTTCTTATCAATGGGGATTGGTGTCTCCACTAGGTTCGTGACTACAAATTACTTAGTATTAGGGATTGGTGTCTCCACTAGGTTGGTGCTTACAAATTTTGTAATAAATTTTTTATCTACAAATATATTTAGATATTATATCCAAGTCTTCCTTTCTCCATGGTTTTATCCTAAAAGGGTTTCCATGTAAACCTTGTGTTCTTCTTATATTTTTAATTGTTGATGTTATGTGATTGATATTATTTTGATAATCAATTTGAAAAAGTATAAGATTACCTTATACCAATTAACCCCCCTCTTAGTATAGGCATGTGTTCATCAGCCCTAAAGACATCCATCACTTAACAGGGCTCACAGACAAAATTCTAAACCTATGATCACCCATGCCTTACTGATAGACCAAGATAAGAATTATCTAATTCCCACTACAGCTTGAAGATAGATGGTACATAATTTTATGTTAAATTATTAATATTATCATTTATATTTTATTTTAAAATTTATATGTCTATTATACATCATTAAAAAATACTTCCATTATAGCTACCCACACTCACAATAAAAGGGGCCTCTCTATATAATCTGTAAACCATCATTTTCTTCTAACCATGATTGAATTCTTTCATGCCATAGTTATACTATAGGGAAGATCACCATACATTACAATCCATTCTATTATCTATATCTTGCGTAGTCTGATTGGCCAACAATTTGATTAGTGTTTGTATTTATCAAGCAAGATTATGAGTGATTTATCTTACGCTCTTACTATTGATAATTCTAATTTTTCATGTATCAATGATATTCATACATTTTACAATGAATTATTTCCCCAATTAGAAAGCACACATATTCCTACTACTCTTCACAACAAATTTAAGCTCGACTTTCTATCCATTGCAAATTATGAGGTGAAATAAATTTTGTAATTCTATTTTAAATTATTTTAAAATGATTCTTTCTACTCTATTTGATTTAATTAATATTCTTCTCCTCAAATGAAAAAAACTCTACAAATATTTTCAAGATAATAGGTTGTGGTAAAATTTTGTTAACCCATTGAAGCCTATGGAGAATCAAACATGAATGAAAAATCATCCCCCTCATCCATTGATCAGACAAAAAAGGATGTAGAGTTCTATTATGCAAAATCATCCCCTCATCCATAGAAGAAGACTTTGTAATATAGTCATGTAAATTATCCTCCACCCATTCTTTGGGGGATTAATTTCCAAGGCTAGGATAATGCAACACAAAATCACAATATAGGTCTTCTAACCACCATTCAATATTATGTAACAAGATTTTTTTAATCATCTCCATTCACCATATTAGCAACTCATTGGATTGAGTCTAAACATTTTGATTCCATGTAGATCATTACTCACTATTAAGGTATGTAAGAGGCTTTAATGTTTGGGAGTGGCATGACATTTCTCCTTGTTAGGTATTTCTTGTAAATTTCATGAGTTCTATGCCACTAGCACTCACCTAAACATTAATCACTTCACAACATTGACATATCGTGCTAAGGACTAGAGTGCTAACCTGAGGTGTAGAGGGAATACATCGAATCATAATTGGGTTAGTTGCACGAAGACAACATTCATGAGTTAGCCTCACACATGCTCTAACCAATACTTAACATTATAATACAAGTAACTATATTAAGCTTTGCATTCAATGGATGAAACATTTATCACATTTGAACTAAGTTAATACAACACTTATATGTGATAAACACTAATACTAACAATTGATATTTTTCCATTCAAATTTATCAATTACATAAATAATGATATAATTTTATAACATACCATATTTTATTTATGTAATTTTATAGCATACCATATTCAACTACAAGCTATTAAAATTATAAATAACATTGCCTTGATAATTCGGCAATAGCAAAGTATTAACTCTAAATAACTATATTTAAAACGAAATAAAGGCTAACCTTTATAGAATTCAAGCACTACATCTTCTTAATGCATACTTTAGAAATTAGACAACCACCACCTTATTAGTCCCTATCCTTGCAGGTTATTATAAGAATCACTAAAACAAAAACAAAAAATTATTGTATTCAATAAAAAACTTTTAAATAGCATAATACTTTATGAATTTTAAAGTTTAATATCAAATATTAAGGAATATTCCTTTCATTTTCTTATAAAATATATTTATATCAATATTATAATTAAAAACTTATTTCAAAAAATAACACTTGAAATATAATACAACAAACAACAATCTTAAATCATAAAAAATGACCATATAGACTAGAAAATAATAACCATATTTATAAGCTAAAAAATAGTAACCATTTAAAACTTCTCTAACCATATTTATATGGCATAAAATAATAATATACATTTAGCTAAATGTCATAGAACTATTTCATATATAATAATAAGAGTTTTAATTATGAAACGTTATATTTCTCTATTCATTCCGCCATCTTCTATTTTCGCTTTAATACACTAATTCAAAATGCTGCTAAAAAATAATTTTATAATTCCCTTCGCCCTGTCTGAATATTTGTATCGAACTCACTTTCTGGCTCAAATTAATCACGTATATGCTTTTTTAAAAATCTAGAACTTTGGTGTAATTTGATCTGAAATTCATCATGTCACTGAGGCCCAATGGAAAGCTATAAGTCCGCAAGATACAGACGAAGTACACAGGAAGCGCGAGGAAAACATGTTCGAGATTCGCAAGAACAAGAGGGAGAAGGGTTCTACGAATAAGTTTAGGCCCTTATTTGTGATCAGGGTATTATTAACTTTTAAAAAAAAAATCTATTTCTATGTTATTGGAAACTCGTACGAGTCCCTCGGCTACTATCAAATTCTAATTTGTAGCAGGTGTAAGGTTGTTTTGAGTTTAGATTTCTACTCATTTTTTAAAACGGATTGTGTTTTTTGAGTTACTAGTTGTAAGGTATCTATTGAAGATTTTAAGTTCTATTTCAATGGACTATTTAATACCAAAATCAGTTGGATGTTTACTCTTTTAGGCGGGGGATGGCTTAAACAATATTTTATTCATGGCATGGTATTCAGACTCACTGAACAGGCCCATATTGGGCTCGGACTGAGGCAAAACAAAATTTGCTAATTGAGGTGGAGATTTTGCAGGCTGAAGCGAAAACATAATTTCCTGTGCAATCTGTCCCCCTCTCTATCATAGAATGGCTACTACTAATAATGGTAATGGTAATGGTAAGGTTCAGGAGGAGCCCTTGCTGAAAAAGAAGAAAGTTGTATATTTTGAAGGTTGTGAAGCGTGCAAGTTAGAGCATCAGAAAGAGCGAGAAAGATGCTATCCGCTCAATGGTATTAAAAAAAAAGTTGGTTTTTAATATCAACTCTACCCCATCAATTGATCTTTCAATCATGCTTCAGAAATTTGAATCCTCAAATCGAATACCATTCTGCGAAAAAATCTGATAGCTTTATAAATAAGCAGCAGCGATGATATGTAAATTGATAAATAATAAATTTGTCGAGAACCCAAAATAATATGGATAATTTTTTGCAATAAACCAAAAGCTTTTAATTTTTTTTAATATATTTAATAATGTTACAAAATTTTATATTAATACAATGAATTGTTATGTATTTTATTATTTATTTATTTTTTAAAATTTATTTTTAGATTGAATAAATTTTATTTTGTAAATTAAATTTAAGTAGAGTTTTTTGTCAAAACAATCTTACTTATTGAGCTCGAAAATTAAATATTTGATGTCAATACTTTCAATTATTAATATTTTTTTAAAACTTTCTGTTCTATAAAAATAACTTTTCTTTAATTTTAAATATTATTTAAATTTTTATCAATATTTTTCTAAAACCTTCTTTTCTATAAAACTCACCCTTTTTAATTTAAATATTATTTCTATTTTTTTAATGTCTATTTTTTTATTTTGTTTATTGTTTTCAATATATTTCTAATATGTATAGTTTTTATGATAACATTATTATTATATATTTCGTTGTTCGAAAAAAATTTAAAGATACTAGTTTAGATGTTTTATTTTTTAGCTTAAGTTTTTTATTATTATAAAATTTAGTTGGTGTCTCAATCTTCTTACTATTTATATAATAACATAATGTATATTTTATCTAAATTCCATCAACAAAGTATAACAGAAATTAAAATTTATTACCCTGATTGTACAGTCATAAGGATTGAAGGGATTATGCCCCAGCATTGTAGATTACTTGTATATGTACCCAAGTAAGCTTGCTGAGTAAGAAATTGCCTCCCAGCTCATCCATTGCATTGATGGTGTTTTCAAAGACAAGATAAAGGGTCTACTCCATCCCTTTCCCCTTATTATTGAAAAAACTCTATTGAAAGACTGGAAACAGGTGGAAATCATGTCCACACACATGGATTCATTTGGATTTCAGCTAGATGAACTCAAAATGTGGGATCCAAAGAACATAATGGGTAAGCATTTGAAGGACAAGAAGCTCGCCAAGCCTGAGTATGTATAGCAACTCGATTTCCATGACACCACTTATATTAAGGCTAAGAATTCTTAAGAGGTGTTGGCCAGGATTCAAGGGCACAACATCAAGCTTGAACATTGTTTGACCAAGGATGATAAGCCATCTAGAGAGGCATGTAAAATGCATCCTTTACAATATCACTTGCTACCTGGACCATCCAGGATAGCCCAAGAATAACCCCAACTAGAATAACCACATCCACAACCTTAAGAGTAGGTTGTGCAAAAGCAAAATGAATAAAGTTGTGGTAAGGATAAATTGGGAAAAGTTAGATTGGAAGAGAAACTTGGGGAGGGGCCCTTAGCTTTAACACTGCCATAGAGGCCACCTTCCCCAATTCAATATATTGATATGATTGCCTTGGAACCAGAAAGAACACTTGAGGGTAATCTTAAGGAACTTGTAGAGGCATATGACACTGACAGGGAAGAAGAACAACTTAAAGAAGCCTAGGTCCAAGTGGGAGAGCCTGGAGATGATAAAGGAAAAGAGCTTGCTCTACTTATGGTCCCTATGCCATCCCAAGAAAATAGGAAATTAGAGCTAGCATTGGTTCCTTTAGGACCAAAGAAGAGGCCAAGATTGACCATCTCTCACCCCACAATTGAGATAAATTTGTTCAGTGATGAATTCCTCATTCATGGGCCAATCATCCCTGACTGGTTCATTTATGGGAAATTACAATAGATTCCTTCTCTCTCCCATTCATGGGCTATGACAAGAGTTATTGATGTTAAAATACAAGATGACATGAAGCCATGGATAAGGGATGTGGTAAAAGAGCAAGAAGAAAGGATAACTGTGGTCACCCAAGGACCAGAAAGCAAGAAGATGGATGTTCCATGGGCATTAAGCAGCTTGGGTGTGGAGGTCTCAGAACCTCCCAAATTCAAGAAGCTAGTCACTACCATCCAATTCAACCCATAAATAGTTGGATTAGAAAGACTTACCACCAAGATAACTATGGTTGAAAAAGAGGAATCCACCTTCCAAAAGGTGGATCCCTTTGTAGGATTAATCCCTATGGGAGGTCAGCAGCTTGGTGAAGCTACCATTCATGAAGAGGATGTGGAAAGATTGATTGAGGTCCAATTAGCACAGGCTAAAGTTGGGATCTAGGGCATGAAGTAGAGGATCCTAAATTTAGAAATGGAAAAAGAAAACTTGGAGACACAAGCAGTTCTATCACTACATAAGGCATTGAACAAAATGTTTGATGAGTCATTTTATGACATGTTTGAACCACTCAAAATAATTAAGTTGAGGTAGAGTGCATTAGAGAAGTAGAGTACATTAGCCAAGAATTTGGTCACCCAATGGCAAGCCTCAAAAGACAAGATAGTCGAGCTTCTCGACATTCAAGTAAGGAAATAGATCCTAGGCTTCATAACCATCAATTTAGGACAATTGAGCATAATTTTGGGAATTGTGGTTGACAAACTTCAAAGTTTGAGTGCATGGAACATTAATGTAAAAAGGATCCTAGAAGATGACAAGGAGCTAATTGAAAGAATTGAATATCTTCTCATGACTATGCTTGTAGATCTTGCACAACCCACTACCCTTGTTATCATAAGTGATGAGGAATTCAAACATAGGGTTACTTTGGTAACGCAAGAAATTAAAGGAAAGAGGCAAGGCCAATCTGAGGTTGATAAAAGTAAGATCCTAGACATGATATTCAATGGTAGAGGATAAATAAATAAAGCTAAGAGCATTAAAGAAGCCATGGTCAGAAATAACAAAGAACTCAAGGACTTGGTAGATCAAGAAGAAGAATGTATCTTGAAGCTTGTTATGGATCTAGATCTAGTTGATAAGTAGCATGCTAAAGCCATGAGCATCTTCGAACAACAACAAGAAGAGGACCCACTAGTAAATTAGACAATATTCTAATTTGTAAAATTTTGTAACATTTTGAAATAGAATAGTCCATTGTAAAGGCATATGTTAGTTTTTTAGCATATTTGCCTCTATGTTAGTATGATGTATAAAATCAAGTGTATTTTAGGGCATTGTTAAAAAGGATAGTTGTCCTTAGCTTTCTACATTTGTATCTTAAAAGTTAACCAGTATATTGCCTAATCTTTCTATAAAAATCCAGCATTACCACTTTGTAAAGGAAGAGAGTTTTTTAGCAAATTTTGTTCACTTGAAGCAATTAATATAATCAAGGAATTCTATAAAGATTGTCCATATTTGATATGTCAATTTCTAAGATAGCTTTTTTCTCAATTTTTAGATTTCTATCTTGAATTTGAATAGTTTATTTGAATTTTGGATTGCATTTTATAATCATAGGGTTTCTAATCTGTGCATATTCTAGATTAGTTGGAGGATCTAAGGTTTTGCTAGATTTCATTTTGCTCTGTATTCAGATGTGCAAATGTTATTTGATTATAGTAGTAATTCCTTAACGTAGACCTAGTTCTTACTTGTGACTCTTTACATTATCTTTTGAAGTTTACCTGATATATAGTGAAATTTTAGCTAAGGATACTTTATATTGGTTCAAATTTTGTACACTTGAAGCATTTAATATAATCAAAGAAATCTACAAAGATTGTCCATATTTGATATGTCAATTGCTAAGATAGCTTTTTATTGATTGTTAGTTTTATATCTTAAATTTAAATAGTTTCTTTGAATTATGGGTTGCATTTTATAATCACAGGGTTTCTAATTTGTGCATATGCTAGATTAGTTGGAGGATCTTAGGTTTTGTTGCATTTCATTTTGCTATGTATTCAAATGTACAAATGTTATTTGATTATAGTAGTAAATCCTTAAAGTAGACTTCGTTCTTACTTGTGACTCTTTACATTATCCTTTGAAGTTTTCCAGATATATAGTGGAATTTGAACTAAGGCTATTTAACATTGCATATTGGTTCAAATGCATACTCAATTGCAATTGACGCTTTGTCATGATATTTAAGACTAAAATTGGTAATCACTCATTCTCTTTTCTACCTTACCCTTATCTTTGCTCCTTTTTTACACCAGACCACTTTAGTTAAAGATTCATTATAAATATCCACTTAGATTAGTTTGTAGCTTAAATCTAGATCATAATTCACTAAGTATTAACATAGATTTTATACAATTCGCAAAGAACAGACAATGATGGCTGCTAACCATCATTCATTATAAATTTATGGCAAACTAATACATATCACTGCCATTATTTCACCATAGATGACATCAAGTTGTTATAATATGCTACTCATGTTATGAATTATTTGAATTCTAAAATGAGAAGTGTTCTTTAAACATTAAGGAACCCTGTGGTACACTTAGAGGCATCAACAAGGCATTTCCTACTAGCGCTAGAAGGAGGACTGATCTTTATGAATTCTTCGAATCTTAGCCTATTTGATCTAAGATTAGTGTATATTTATATTTTTGGGTAAATTATTTGCTTTAGGTTATTAATATCATTGATATTTTCTATTTGTGACACATCTTTGTGCTTCCTTAGATAAAGATTGAAGTTTTTTGAGATTTGGGGCTTGTTTGTGGTAAATTTAGCTTAAGCTTTAAATATCCATAGTATCTGAGATTAGGATGGATCATTTTGATCAAAATTTAGCATATCTTTCATAGATATGAGTTGTTTTAATCTTAGACTTATAAATATAGATCATATTCACATAATTGAACACTTCTTTGAGCTAATTTAGTCAAAGATCAATGTTCTTTATTGGTCCTCATACAAATTTTGCAAAATAAGCTCAAGGTGCAAGTCTAACTCTTGTTATTTATAAAATTTAACTTGATACACCATATTTTCTTCATGTTTCAAGCTGGAATTGCTCAGGATTAGAACAAGATCACACTTAAAGACCAGGGAGCCTTTGCTTGAGCTTGAGGTTCACAAAAAGGATAGACATGACAAAGGTAGATGTAGGAGATCTAGATCTTTACCAACTTCACAAATTTAAGGTATATGTGCCTTCAACCATCATCCAAGTATTACCTAGTTGGGGAGTCTTCAATCAATGTGCCAAGTGTGGTGAATGATCTTCCATGTAACCCTGAAAAGTATTTGCCTACATTTAGTCCAACAAGTATAGTAATTGTTGAAGAACATATAAAATATTTTAAATTTGTCTTAAGGTTTTTGAATGTTGTGCATGAGGATATAGCTTGTAGGTTATTCCCATTTACCTTTGAGGGTTAGGAAGAATAGTCTAATCAAGAGTGAATTAAACTATTCCTAAAAGAAGGTCAACTTAAATAATTTAGTTTATGATATTCAATGTTGAATTATGAAAGATCCTAAATATAAAAAGTACAATACCAAATTATATTTTGATTATGTGATAATGATGAGAAAATAATACTTAGCTTATGCAATGATGCATAGACAGATCTGAGATATACATGTGTAGAAACATGATGTCTAATGTTCATGATCTAATCATCAAATTATGGAAATATTCTTTCAGACTATCGTGATACTTCCATTGACATGTGGACTATTGCATCGATGCTATTATATGATTCCAAATGCAATTATCTTGTATGAAATATACATTATATCAAGATGTAACCACCTAGGTCTTTCTAGGTTTTTCATTGCCTTTCATCTGATGTATATAGATATTGTACATAAGCTCTATATCATCGTCTATATTTTAAACCCTAGTTCCTCACCTTAGGTTAGGTTATCTTGCCAAAAATGGGTTAGTTAGTTCATAGTGTCAAACTGAACTCAAAGACCCCTCTATCAATGAGCACTACCTACATATCCACTACTATTAAGAGATCCCCATACATTTTGAGTTCTCTTCTATGTGTTGGTATATGTGTCAATAATAGCATATAATGTTATATGTGAGTGCATGCAATGATCTAGTTTATAAATTAACAAATATGGCTCATGGGTTACCTTTTGAGTATTTTAGACTTGTAGTACAAGTGTGCCTATGAATAACATACAAATAGGGATGAATAGGTTAGAATAACTTAGTTGTGTTCTTGGATATTCAATAGTATGTTTAAGCTTGAGATGTGATTGCTTGATGTCCAAATGAATTGGATTTGACTTATATTTATACTAGTCATTTTGAAATGATCCACACAAATGGGTTAATAACATTCTTAGGCCAACCTTAAAAATTGAAATATTTTCAAATCTGAGTGTTTTTAAGGCAAGGACACGTGTGTTGGAGTAGGGATAATAACATTAATGCTACTATCATGTCCTGAATGTAACTATCTAGGATAGAGGAAAGTTGTTGATTTTTATATAAAATAGTAAGAGATGCATCAAATTTAAGACATTCTATGGTTACATGTGATCTAGACAATCAACATAATCCAACTTGGATGGAGAAATAAATAATTAAATCTAGTGAGGTTATGAATACAAGCCTTTCAGCTGCAAGGAAGTTCAAACGGATAGGTAGATCCTTGAGAGATATTTGTCAATTGTACAAGACTAGTTTAACATATAAATCTAGATTTAACCATCTACATGTGTTATACCATGAATTATTTAGTCACATATTCTTAGTGATTAAAATTTATAAATAATATAACTCAAGTTTCAGACTTATTACAAACTATTTATACATCCTAGAGTAATAAGTCAGGTTTCAAACTAGAGTAATAACATTAGTTACAAACTATTGTAGGATGTGTACATAATTTCATTAATGTAAAGGTTCAAGGTGAAAGTGAAATATTTTTACCCATGGTTTAAACTTAACGGCTAGCTAAGGCATTTTTTTTTTTTTTGAGTTGGAGTGTTGATGTTAAAAATGTTTTCCATATATATGTGCATTAACATGATTTCGAATGTAATGATAGAAATTAGGTAGGCAAAATGAATGTACTATATTTTTAATATATACATTATCTATATTTATATATAAAAATAATTATCATTTTTTGGACTATAAGTTAGGACAGATAATCTATGGAAAAAATTCAAAATAATTTATCCTTTAAAAATTAAAAATATATAAGGTCATGAAGGAAAATAATCCCCATGGTGATGAAGTATCTAAAATAATAATAATAAATAAATATACATGTCAAAATGGTGATTCAAACTTAGTCTATCAAATTTGATCACTAAATTTGAATATAATTGAATACCACCAATCCTTCCAAATAATCTTCATGTTGCACAACAAATTTTCTCACTAAATTTGAATACAATTGCATACTTCTAATATTTACAAATAATCTTCATGTTGTATAACATATTTGAAAATATAAAACCTATTAAATGCACTAATTATACATTAAAAATATGAAAAATTATTATATGTTGATAAAACATTTTTGAGTTAATGGATCATAAAACCTTACCATATGCCCAAATAATGACTTGAATTAATTTAAAGATTAAAAAAAAAATGACTATAAGAATCAAATTAAACACATTTAATAGGTGACTTACAATAAATTATTACCTTTATCTTTTAGATGTAAGGGTGAAATAAAAGCTTTTGGTTTTACAATGTCCTAGTTTTGAACCTTGTGGAGACATGTGAGGAGTACCATCACATAGTTGTGCCACTTGCCACATGAATTTTTGAGTTTCATGTTCTAAAAATAATCTATGAACTCTATCATGGATTTGTTCAGCTTTGTATCCTAACTCCTAAATGTGAGAACACATGGTATTGAAGCATAATAGAGGTGAGATGTCATTGAATCATAATAGATTACATGGGAGCACACATGAATTTTAAACCAAACTTACAGTTCAATACCTACCTAAACATATATTAGGTGAATAAAATCTTTCTATGTGGCACCAATTTATTAAAAAAATTATCATAAAAGTATGAAAATAGTAAAAAAAAATGGTCAGAAAGTAGGCGACCCTATTAGAAAGTATAATGAGCCTTCACTAGGCCTAAGAAATAATACCTGCTACTACAAGTCATGTACAAATGATCTCACATTCACCCTCGATCATGTTCAAGGCTAGTTTTCCATGCATGTACAAGGACTATGAGAAGCAAGTTGTAAAAAATAACATGCCAATAAAGAGATAATGCTAGAGTTATCATTGACATGGAGGACACCCTGTTGAGATGATGGCATTAAGGTTTGCATAATTTATAAATAAATACTACTGACGTATGGGTCTTGGTATTTTTTAATATTGGTTTTTTTACATCCAATAAATCATGACATTATTCACTAAATGAATTTTTAAATTAATATTGTAGGTCTGGCAAGTCTACGTAAATAATTTAATATTTGTTATTAGGAACATCCAATACCAATACATCATTTTATATCCTTAGTAATGATCTCTATTGTCATAAAATTCTATAAAATATAAAATAAGTATTTTCATAGTACCAAATTAATAGAGTATAGATCTCAATTCCATGAATTATGATTTGCATAATATGCATTGACTACCCTGTGACATATTGATGGATATTTTATAGTAGAGGACTTCTTTCTTCATTTTTATAATGTATTTATACTTATATATTTTCAAACATTTTGTAAAATTATATTTCTTTTTACAGACTATTTTTAAACTATGCTTAACCAATAGGTTTGAATATATTGGAAGGACTATGATGGATTTAATTTTAGTTATTATTGATCCATATATTGTATATTTCATTCTATATATTAAAGTATATTAGAATAAATTATCTGTAAAGTTTATATTATTATGTGCATGTTGCACATGTATATATTGTAATTTATTCAACCAATTAATTTTATTTAGATAATGTGCAACTGATAAAAATAATGTATTTATTCATATTTATAACCTTTGAGATTAGATTTGGAATATCTATATTATAAAAAATAGAAAATAAATTAATATATTATCTTTATATTTGTTGGCTTCAAATTATTTGACAAATTTGAAGAGATTTAGTATTTAAATATGCTAAATATATATTTTTTGTAAAATATGTAAGGAAATATAGGGGAAAGGTCTCAATAGTTATGCATTTTCCAATTGTTGAACTGGGCTTTTGTTAACATGTGCTCCATTGATGGAACATATTAGTATTTAGAAATATTAAAGTGCATCAAAAGTTAAACATATGATATCTAATACTTGTTCAACATTTAATCTATAAAATTATAAGTAACCAATCACATCTTGACAAGTAACACTCAAGTATTGATATTCTAATACACAACTACTGGTACTCCAAAGGTTATGTCATGGTCATTGGTTTAAAAATACATTTTATGACCTCTTTTAATAAAATCAGTTAGATCATAAAATGTATAATGTATTAGACTTGAAACCTTAGTTATAAGTACTTAAGATTACATATTAAAATGGGTAATATTTTTGAAATATAATGTGATGTTATGGGACCTTAATTCATTGTCCAAAATTAGGGTGAACGACTACTGGGACCTTTCCCTTAGATAATAAAGTTGAGTGAAGGTTCATTGATTATTTAACACAATACAATGTTAGTGGATGTCTCTCTACAAATCAATATCTTTTTAAATACATCAGATAAAATACCCCAAACAATGGAAGTGATATATTTATAGTATTCTTGAAACTACTCTTCATTCTTTTCCATATAGAGATTGATATTCTCACATATAGTAACTTCGAGATGGTTGAAAATCCCTCCTCCCATTGCATGTAAACACCATCACTGGTTGCACATGGGTAGGAATGGAACCCTATCTCCATAAAAAAACTCTACCTAAGTAGATAGGGTAATTGTATTTGACCCCCACCACTTTCGAAGGGGTGTTGTAAACAATAATAGATAGGGCTCTCGTGCTAGCATTATTTAACCTCATGTTTTCCAGTCAAACTACCATGTCATTAGATGATTCAAATGTCATTCATTGGCTGTGGTAGAGAATACACATTGTCAAGGATTTAAGTTTAATGACACAAATAAGCATACAAAATATGAAGGAGTGCATGATTGAAGGAGTCAACAATAACTGGACTGCAACTCATTGATTACTAGCTGATAGTTTAGTTTTAGTTTAGTTTAATTTTTAGACTATAGTTCACATGATCAATGCATGATGTTTTTATTTTTAGACTACTATTAAACTCAACTATGAGAAAAATATTTTTTAACTATTTACTTTTATACTCAGCACTCCTTGCCTATATATGAAGATGATGAGCAACATTTTATTACATGTAAAATAATTGAACAAAAGTCTTTATTTTTTGAGTCAATATATTTTCTAAGAAGATATATTTCTAAGTAGTTGGTTATTTTTATTTTATTTGTATTATTATTTTTAATAGCCTCAACATAGTATTAGATCGTATTTTATTTCATTTCAATTGGTATTAGAGCTAGGTTATATAATTTTAATTATGCAAGTAGCAATTTAAACTTATCAGTTATCTCCAAAATGGCAAATGGTAGCAACTTTCCATTCTAGCTTATGTTGTTTATAGGAGACAACATTGATTATTTGAGTATTAAGATGAAGGCCCTACTATTGTCCCAAGATATTTGGGAATTAGTGGGAATGGGATACACAGAACCTGTAGATCAAAATGCTCTAAGTGCTTTGATAATAAATTAATGAACTGAGTTGAAAGCAGACAAAAAGGACAATCAAGCACTATTTGCTATCCAATCTGCATTGGATATTTTAATTTTTCCCTATATTATTGGTATGAAAAAATCAAAGGATTCATGGGAGCATTTGTAAATCGCATACCAAGGTTCTAACAAAGTTAGATTGGTAAGAATTTAAACCTTAAGAAGAGATTTTGAAAATTTAAGAATGAAAGAAGCTAAGTCTATTCAAGATATTATTACTAAGA
Organism: Torreya grandis; assembly: GCA_037957365.1. Classification (NCBI taxonomy): domain Eukaryota; kingdom Viridiplantae; phylum Streptophyta; class Pinopsida; order Cupressales; family Taxaceae; genus Torreya; species Torreya grandis. The sequence goes on from JARHVA010001100.1 coordinate 1,255,029, forward strand.
CTCAATGTGTTTTGAATCAACTAATAACATAGGCAAAAGCAATTCTAGAATAAAAAATTGTAGAGAAGATATTGAGATCTCTTCTTCCTAAATTTGATCTAGTGGTGATATCCATTGAAGAAAGAAAAAATCTCACCACCTTCAAAGTGGTAGAGTTGGTTGGTTTTTTACAATCTCATGAAGAGATTATGTAATGTTCTACAAATATTTTAGTGCAAGCTTTCCAGTATAAAGTGAAGGTTGAAGACAAATCAACAAATCCTTTTTTTGAAACAAATAAATCTATAGGGGAGCCTTCTAATAATAAAGGATGTGGTAGAGGAAGAGGAAGAATAACTAATAGAGGAAGAGGAAGAGGTAAAAGTTTTATAGATTGAATAAGCATCTAGTAAAAATATTATAAGCATTATGGACATTATGAATCTGAGTGTAGAAAGAAGAAATCTAACTTGAACAAGTCAATAGCCATATATACCAATTTTTTTTTGAATATCCTAAGAACTCCACATTCTTCACATGCAATTTGGTAAAAGAAAATCAAAAAGATGTGTGGTTCCTAGATAGTGGCTTATCTAATCATATGATAGGTAAATCTGGTCTCTTTTTCAAGTTAGATGCATCTATACAAAGTCAAGTAAAATTTGGTGATGATAAAGAGGTTGATGTGATGGGAAAAGGTACCCTTGTTGTAAAAACTAAGCAAGGAGAAAATACTGACATTCATGATACTTTGCATGTGCCCAATTTATAGCATAACCTTTTAAGTATTGATCAACTTGTAGCAAAAAAATATATAATTGTGTTTGAAGACAACTACTGCAAAATATTTGATAAATCAGCGAATCATCATCTTGTAGCTAAGGTTCTTATGATAGAGAATAGGTTATTTCCTCTCACATTGCATTCTACTACCATGCATGCCTTTAAAGTAATCACATATGATTCATGGTTATAGCATAAATGTTATGGTCATCTAAATTTTCAACGATTAAAATTACATCACAAAAAGAATATGGTGAGAGGAATTTTAGCAATTCAAGCAAAAGAATAAGTTTGTTCAGGGTGTGAACTTGGCAGACAACATTGAGATAGTTTTATGGTGAACAAATCTTCGAAGGTAAAATATCCTCTAGAGCTTGTGCATGTTGATATTAATGGTAATATGCAAGAGGAATCTTTGTGTAAGAATCTTTATTTTTTGATGTTCGTTGATGATTTTTCTCGCCACACATGGATTTATTTTCTTGAATAGAAATCCAAAGCTTTTGAATGCTTCAAAAAATTTAAAGCTATCGCTAAAAAATAAAGTGAGTATTATCTCAAAATACTCAAAATACATAGAGGGGAAGAATTCCCTTCTAAATAGTTTTCTAATTTTTTTAACAAAAATGGCATCAAGAGATAACTTACTATAGCCTATACCCCCCAACAAAATGGTATTGCAGAAAGAAAGAACCATACCATTATGGAAATGGTACAAATTATGTTGTAGTCAAAAAATCTTCCAAATTATTATTGGGGAGAAGTAGTGGCAACAATGGTATACATATTGAATCAAATCCCCAAAAAATTAGTTCATAACATCACTTCAAAGGAATCAAATATTTGTCTTTTAGATCCTAACTGGATTTAAATGCACCTGTCATACCCTAATTAGTGCTACCAACTAGACTTGCATTAAATTATGTAGTTTTTACTCATTTATTGGTGAGGATCAATCTAAAACTTGTTTCTATAAATTAAATTGAATGCACAGTCCCCTCTCAAGTTTTGATGATTTTAATGGACAAACAGGCCATCAAATTTAAGCCAATGTATTGATGACATCATTTCTAATGCATTTTATATTGGTAGGATCTTACCACATGGTTTTTCCATGCTCTTTCACCACTTCACTGAGGGCTTGATAGGGTTGACTATTCCTTTCACTGTGACACAATGAGATCATGTCATGTAGTGAAATATTGCTCACATAGAAATTTGATGGGTCTAATAGACTACACAAATAAGGGTGGATATAGAATGTTGGGAGATAAAATACATGAGACAATGAAAAATACAAAACATTGACTATAAGGGGTGTACACCTTTTTTTTTAAATCAATGCAAATCCTAAAAGGGTCAATCCTGACCCTAAAGGGTGTATGCCCTTTTCAGTCCAAAGGGTATACACCCTTTGTAATGGGCATACACCCTTTACAGTCTAAAGAGTGTAATCTGTTTGTAGAGGGTGTATCTCCTTTGCAGTCTAAAGGGTGTACACCCTTTCATATTTTTTGTGTTTGGTATTTGACCTGATGTGACCTATTTGTTTTTATGCAATGATATATTTAGTAAAATAAATTTAAATATAAGTTTACATTTAATTTTATATTAAATTTTATATTCTTATAATTTAAATTTATTTTACTAAATATAATAAATTAGGGCCACTCTACATCTTCTAAAATTGATTAAAGAGTTGTATGAGTTACCATTTAGAAGTTAGCTTTTCAAATTACATTCTAGTCAATACTTAGTTTATAGAATTTTAGGATTAGAAGATAGAATGAGAAACAAGGTTTAAAATCATGTTACTTGTGTGTGTGTGTGTGTGTGTGTGTGTGTGTGTGTGTGTGTGTGTGTGTGTGTGTGTGTGTGTGTGTGTGTACACCATTAAGGATTACATGCCTACTTTACCTACTTAAGTATTCCCTACCTACTTTTTCTACTTGAGTATGCCCTACCTAATTAAATAACTAAGCCATATCTTGATCTCAAGGAGTATGCCCTACATAAATATATAATCCATATATTGATCTTTACTATTTCTTACTAGTGTCAAAGTAAGTGTTCCACTTACTCAAACTGGTCTACTTCAAGTCCTATAGAAACTTGTTTGTAATTAGTTCTCTTCCTAAATATAAACTATCTCTAGGTCTATCACAAAATATATTATGAGTATTGGTATTGAAAAACTAATGACCTTATTATTTATTATTATCTCTTGACTTCTTACCCTCTGTATTCAAATCAAAATACACTTTCAATGACTTAGAACAAGGTACTCAGTCCCAAGATAGTAATCTACCTACAATCAAAATTGTTCTTTAACTCCTAAAGCACTTAATTATACATCCTCACTTATCTAAAAAATATTATAAGGGTTTCAAAAATTATTTTAATAAATCATATTAGTGCATGAAGAAATTTAACTCAAAACTCAGATTACAACTCTACCCATTATAGGCCTATTAGGCCAAATTCTACCTCTTAAGGACTTGATATAAAAAGGTCTACAACTACATTATTTTTTGGAATCATTCACTTCAAAAACTTAATTAAAATAACAATACAATGATAAAATATTCAAAGGTGTCTTTACACAAGCTCAAAATACCAATTAGATCACCAAAGTGCCCAAAATATTGGCTATGTTCTAAGCATTGTTACAATCTGTGTATAGGCGTGTTTGCTCTCAAAAAGGTGTTCTTAATCTAAGATCATCAAAGTATTATTATAAATATTTATTAATATGTTTGGATACTATCTGTGAGGATGAGAAACCAATTCCCTTTATTATTTTCTTAAGAATTGGACTTCAATGGCAACTCTGCTCTTTAGTTTTGGACGGCCTAATCTGCCTACTTGGAAGGACATTGACTTGGCTTAACTGCCAAAAGCTTTGAATCACTTTAAGTAAGTATTATATATAATTTACACAACAACATTATAACTTCATAAGTGGTTTATACTCAATCAACAAAGTAATACACTTGAAGTTTCTCTTGACTAAGCTTTATTGTGAATATTTATATGCAGATTGAAAAATAGTCCTCTATATTTGTAAGAAGAAGGTGAGTTTGAGCATGATACCTATTGGAATACCTTATAAACATTTTCTAACAACTTCCGTATGATTTTAGGAGATTACACTAGTTATGAAAACCTTGACCCCTAAACTCTTAACCCTAAACTCTAATCTTGAAACCCTAAGAACTAGACCCTAAAAATTGAAAGTTGAACCCTAAATCCTAAACCTGTAATCATAAAACTTCAAACTCAAAACTAAAAATACTAAATCCTAAAACCATAAACCCTAAACCTTAAAACCTAAATGTCAAAACCCAAACAACCAACCCCAAATACTAAAATATAGACCTTAAACCCTAAACCCTTCACCCCAAACCCTAAAAAATGAACCCTAAACTATGAGCACTAATATTAAACACTAAACCTTAAACCTTGAATCCTAAACCTTTAAACCTAAATACCAATTCCTAAACTCAAATCCCTAATCAGTTAAACCTTAAACACTAAAACTTGACACCAAACCTAAAACCTTAAATCACAAGATGTAAACAACAAACCCTAAATAATAAACACTAAATTAATAAGCTAGGCAATCTCTAGACCTTAAACCCCTAAAGTTAAAACCCAAAACCCAGTAATAAATCCCTAAAACTTTAACCCCTAACCCTCAATGCCAAAAAATAAACCCTAAACTCTAAATCATAAATAATAAACTTCAAACATAAACCCTAAAACCTTACACTTAATCCCTAAATTCTTAACCCCAAACTTAAAACCATAAACCATAAGTCATAAACCCTAAACATTAAGTCATAAACCTAAAATTATAAACCCAAATTGAAAACTCAAAACCCAATACCTTAAATACTAAACCTAAAACCCCAAACCCTAAACCATAAACTATGAACCATAAAAACTAAACCATAAATATTAAATCGTAAGTACTAATCCCCAACACCAAATCTCAAACCCTAAATACTAAACACTATGTTTCAAACCCCAAACCATCAACCAAACCCATAAGACCAAAACCCTAACCTTACACCCTAAACCCTAAACCTTAAGTGTGAAACCATAAACCCAAAACTCTAACCCCAAACACCAATTCCCAAACCCTAAAAATTAAACCCTTGGTCCTTTAAGCCATAAATCATAAGTCCTAAACCTTTGAGCATAAAATATAAATTATAATACCTAAATATTAATCCCTAATCCATAACATTAAAAATTTTACCCTAAATGCTAATCCTTATACCCTACATCCTAAAATATGAACCTTGATCCATCAACCTGTTGGGGCCAACATTTCCCCCCATTTTTGAAAATTGGGACCCTTGAGAAACCACAGAAAGTAAACATGAAAATTTGGCATGTCAAGGTCATTTATATAATTTGAAGATCATCCACTTTATCAAAATTAATCTTACTTATATTTTGATTTAATTTTGGCTAGTAGGGTTAATAAATGATCTTTATGGATTTTAATTTGTAGGTTTTATGATGTTTGTTCCTAAAAAAATCATGTTCTAAAACCCTGGCAAAACCCTTAGTTTGAATTTAAATACTGGTGGGAACCAATTGGCAGGAATGTTTTAAAAATTCATTTTTGGAACTAAATGCAAAGTTCATATCAGAAGTGTAGTTTCTTTTTTAACATGACTAATACTTGATTTATTTTCCTTTGTCACCTTTGATATTTCCCCCTTTAAATTTTCTTGTGTATGCCTTACTAATATTGGTCTTGCAGGGTCCTCACAATATTTCCTAGCTTAGCCTAATGTCTTAACCCTAAGGCCCCAAAAATTATTAATACTCCAACTCCTCAAGTCTAATTTTATGTTAACATGACCCTTTTGGTTTATACCTTAGCCTAAGGTTTTGATCTTAAGGCCCTGACATATTAATACAATCGAGACCTTAGTCTTGACACCTTAGCCTAAGTCTTTTTCTCTTTCAATGTCCTAACTTAAACTCCTTATATCTTATATGATCCAATGACCCTTAATTTATCTTGATATTTGATCCAACTAACTAAGGAAAACTAAATATTTGAGTTAAACAATGTGCATCTTGAATGATCTAATAGTTCGCAGTGCATCATGGGAAATCAATCTAACAACATGAAGGCCTTGACAAAGTTACATCTTTGGATTGCATCCAATGGTTCATGCTTCGTCATGAGGGTTCGATCAAATAGAGTGATACATAGTTAAAATTTTAAAAGGTTATGGAGGCCCTGAATGATCAACACATGGCACTCTTGCATTTGAGGATTAAAAGCAAAGGGACTTGCTTGATAAAAATAACCAATATGAGCAAGCTCTTGGATCACAATCTTATGACTATCACTTCATCATAGATTTTGATTTGATGGAGTAAACTAAGTCCAAAATCCCACCAAACCTTGTGGTGGTATCAGGTGGCACTCTCATAATGGTTCAAAATAATTTAATGAGCTTCAAATTGATGATTGCATGACCGTCATTTGATTTTCACATGACCGTCAAATTTAAGCCCATAAAATTAAAATTTTTACTAGCTTAAAATTAACATTCATGTGATTGTCATTTAATGCCCATGAGGATGCATTTAACATCCACATGACCATAAAATTTAAGCTAATGAATTATTCTACTCAAGATTAGAATACATTCCAAGATCTTGCTGGAAGGCTCTGAAATTGATTTACAAGCTAAGGGAAGTAGTTGAAAAAAGTTCAAACATGGGAAATATTTGGTCTACAAAATATGGAAATGATCGTATGGTTTAAATATATACAAAATAAACTTAGTCTAAATCTATACTTTAATGTCCCCAAGGCATTTTGTTTTAAATATCATGAACCTTACATTATAGACTTATACTAAGTTTAATTTTAAAGGATCTCTTTGTTACATAAGACTTAGGCCAAGTTATTCCTAGATAAAGGTTCTAGTGTGTTTTTTTAATAAAATAAAATATTTAACCAATGTTAGACTCATTTTTAGAATGATTTATGAGGCTTGGCATAAATATTTTAGCCCAAATTATATATTGTGTTTATTAAACACGACATAAACATTGGCTTAAAATATTTAGGCCATGGCCCCCCTTGTTATAAATCAAAAGACTTAGGCATAAATAGCTTAGCCTAAGGTTTATTTCATGCTTAATAAATGTAAAACAAACCTTAGCCTAAGGAACTTAAGCCTAACTCATGATCTTAATATAATGATAACTTAAAATTTGGGTATCTCTGTAGATCAGTGGCTCATGCTTCATCACTGTATAATGATCTAATAGTATGAGGGCCCTGAATATTTGTCAATGGAATTTTGAGGACCCATGATTTTGACATGTGGAAAAATCCCATTCAAAGTAGAACTGACATATTATCAATGGTTCACATTTTGTCACTAATAGATGATCCAATAGTGCGAAGGAGCCCAGGACTTTTCAAAATCCCATGGGCTCACCACATGGCTAATGTTCATTTAATAAGAGATTGGCATAGGGTACGAAGCACAAGAAGCCACACAAAGACACCAAGTGTCACAACCTTAGAGCTTAGAACCAAAAATCTAATTAAAAGGTAAGGGCCCAGATTACAATCTATAGCTCATGCTAATCATAGATTTTCATCCAATAGAGTAAAATAAAAGAGGTATTTTTAAATGCCAACAGCTAGTGCTCAAAATCTATTTATGAAAAATTTCATGAAAGGCCTATACCAATGCCACATAGATGCCATGAAAGCATAGAAGGACAAAATAAAAGATCATGTGGGCTCAAAAATGTGAAAGTATAAAGGCAAAGGTCCAAATCAAATCCAAGGCATGTAGGAACCAAAGTTTGGATTTATCCTACCATTAAATCCCAAAAACCCTAAACTCTGCATAAAAGTGACCCAATTGAATCCATTTGGTCATAATTTAATCCAAAGAGAGCTTGATGGTATTTTTGAATGCAAAAAAGCTTTCACAGAGACCATTTGTTGTTTGAGTAAATAATTTTCATAAACAAAGACCATGGTGGCTCACAGGTAGCAATAAAAGGAGGAAACTAAGCTCTACTTGTCGATAGATAATGAGGGGTAAATATTCAAGGACACTAAATTGGATGTCATAGCCTTGAATGTCCTAGGCATTAGGAATTGGTTTCATCTATTCTTCATGATGGAGGAGCTAAAGCCCATCATAAAAGAAGATCAATAAATTGCCATGATGAGTTGAAGAAATTATGACTTGGTTGTTATCTAGATGACTGGCCTTTACCACATTATTGCAAAGCCCAAGGTACTACATTCTATAGACATATTTACTCCCATCTTTGTGGGAAGGGATTTCTAAGAAGATAGCCTACATCTCTCCTATATATTTTGAAAAATATTATAAGCTCCCTCTCCCCCATGTAGACTTGTCCAAATTTAATGAGTGGACCATGAACCATGACCTAGACTCTGTCCTTAGACCCTAGCTGCACCAAGGACCCCATATCTTCAAGGAATTTGAAGGCAAGAACCTAATAGTCCAATTTAGGGAAGGCATCAGAGTTATAATGACCCTATTGAGTCGAGTCATTGGAGCCCCCTCAGCCACCTATGTAAATAAAATTTTGGTCCCCTTTGTGCATTTTATGGTGAAAGATAAGCTCACCCCTCTAATTGGAGATATGATCAATGTCTTCCTCACCAAGAAATTCATTGCTATAAAAGTAAGACATCTAGGCAATTTTATATGATGTCTTACCTATTAGATGCCATACTAATCTCTATTAAATTCCTAGGGATTATGAATTGGTCCCCAAATGGAAAAACTACCATTTCCCACCACTAATCCAAATTGTATTTCTTCAAATATAGGAATCACATGTAGTTTATTTATGACTACATTTATCCATCCATAATGGAGGCCATCACTGGTGTTCCCATGCCTAAGATCCATCCACTCATCAAGAAGTATGTTAGAATGATGGGTGACATCTAGTATTACCTTGATTTTATAGTCATAAGGATTAAGGAGATTATGTCCTAGACTTTTATACTACATATATATGTACCAATTAAGCTTTTTGAGCAACAAATTAACTTCCAAATCATCCATTTCATTAATGGAGTTTTCAAGGAGAAGACGAATGGTTTACTCCATCCCTTCCCCCTAATTATTGGAAAAAACTCTATTGAAAGAAAGGAAATAGGTGGAAATCATGTCCACACACATGGATTCATTTGGATTTCATCTAAATTAACTCAAAATTTGGGATCCAAAGAACATAGTGGGTAAGCATTTGAAGGATAAGAAGCTCCCCAAGCTTGAGTATGTACATCAACTTAGTGCCCATGACACTATTTATATTAAGGCTAAGAATTATGAAGAGGTGTTGGCCAGGATTCAAGGGAACATCATTAATATTTAACACATATTCACCAAGGATGATAAGCCATCTAGAGAGGCATGGAAATTACATCCTTTACAATATGACTTGCTACCTGGACCATTTAGGATAGCCTAGGAACAACTCTAACTAGAATAACCACATCCATAGCCTCAGGAGTAGGTTGTGAAAAATCAAGATGAACAAAGCTATGGTAAGGATAAATTGGGAGAAGTAAGGTTGGAAGAAAGACATGGGGATGGGCCCTCAGCTTCAACACTTCCATAGAGGCCACCTTACCCAATTCAATATGTTGATATGATTTCCCTAAAACTAGAAGAGACACTTGAGGGTGATCTCAAGGAAATGGTAGAGGCATATGACACTTACAGGGAAGAAAAACAACTTAAAGAATCCCAAGTCTAAGTGGGATAGCTTGGAGATGATAAAGGAAAAGATCTTGCTCAAGTTATGGTCCCTATGCCGTCCCAAGAAAAGAGGTAATCAGAGCTAGCATTGGTTCCTTTTAGACCAAAGAAGATGCTGTGGATAAGGGTTCTGGTAAAGGATCAAAAAGAAAGTATAATTGTGGTCTCCCAAGGACCAAAAATGAAGAATATGGATGCACCATGGGCATTAATTAGCTTGGGTGTGGAGGTTTTAGAACCTCCTAAATTCAAGAAGCCAGTCACTACCATCCAATTCAACCCAAAAATAGTTAGATTAGAAAGAGTTAACACTAGGAAAACTATCGTTAGAATAGAGGAATTCATCTTCGAAAAGGTGGAGCCCTTTATAGGATTAACCCCTATGGGAGGTTAACATCTTGGTGAAGTTGTCATTCATGAAGAGAATGTTGAATGTTTTATTGAGACCAAATCAACACAAGCTAAATCTGGGATCTACGGCATGAAGTAGAGGATCCTAAATTTGAAAAGGAAAAATAAAAGCTAGAGACATAATCAGTTATATCAGTACCTAAGGCAATGACCAAAATGCTTGATGAGTCATTTTATGACATGTTTAAAGCACTCAAAATAATGAAGCTAAGGCAGAGTGCATTAGATAAGTAGAGTGCATCAGCCAAGAATTTGGTCACCCAATGACAAGCCTTAGAAGACAAGATATCCACGCTTCTCAACATTCAAGCAAAGAAACAGATACTATGATTCAAAACTATTAGTTTAGGACACTTGAGCATAATTTTGGGAATTATGGTTAACAAGGTTCAAAGTTTGAGTGCATGGTACAATAATGTAGAAAGTCTCCTAGAAGATGACAAGGAGATAATTGAAATAATTTAATAGATTCTCAGGACTTCGCTTGCAGATCCTACACAACCCACCACCCTTGGAATAATAAGTGATGAGGAATTTAAACATAAAGCTACTTTGGTAACTCAAGAAATCAAAGGAAAGAGCCAAGGCCAATCTAGGTTTGATAATAGTAAGATCCTATACATGATATGTAATGCTAGAGGAAGAATAAATAAAGCTAGGAGTATTAAAGAAGCCATGGCTAGAAACAACAAAGAACTCAAGGACTTGGCAGATCAAGAATAAGAACATATCCTAAAGCCTATTATGGATATAGTGCTAGTTGATGAGTAGCATGCTAAAGTCATGAGCATCCTCCAACAACAACAAGCAGAGGGTGCACTAGGAAATTAGACAATATCCTATTTTGTAAATTTTTGTAACATTTTGAAATAGAATATTCCATTGTAATGGTATATGCTAGTTTGTTAGCATATTTTCCTCTAGGTTAGTGTGATGTATAAAATCAAGTGTATTTTAGGGCATGGTTAAAAAAGATAGGTGTCCTTAGCTTTGTACATTTCTATCTTTAAAGTTGACTAGTATACAGCCTAATCTTTCTATAAAAATATGACATTACCACTTTGTAAAGGGAGAAAATTTTTGAGCAAATTTTGTACACTTGAAGAAATTAATATAATCAAAGAATTCTCTAAAGATTTTCCATATTTGATATATCAATTTATAAGATAGATTTTATCTCACTTATTAGTCTTCTATCTTGAATTTGAATAGTTTCTTTAAATTATGAGTTACGTTTTCTAATCATAGGGTTTCTAATTTGTGAATATGCTAGATTATTTGGAGGATCTTAGGTTTTGTTACATTTCATTTTTCTCTATATTCAGATGTGCAAATGTTATTTGGTTATAGTAGTAAATACTTAAACTAGACTTGGTTCTTACTTGTGATTCTTTACATTATCCTTTGAAGTTTTCCTAATATATAGTGGAATTTGAGCTAAGGCTATTTTACATTTTATATTGGTTCAAATGCATACTCTGTTGCAATTGATGCTTTGTCATGATATTTAAGACTAAAATTGGTAATCACTCATTCATTTTTCTGCCTTACCTTTCTCTTTTCTCCTTTTTTACACCAGACCACTTTAGTTAAAGGCTTCATTATAAATATCCCCTTAGATTGGTTTGTTCCTTAGATCTGGATCATAATTCACTAAATGTTAACATAAATTTTTTGCAATTCACTAAGAATAGACCATCATGGTTCCCAACCATCATTCATTACAATTTGTGGGACACTAATACATATCACTACCACTATTTTACCATAGGTGACATCAAGTTGCCACAACCTGCTACTCATGCTTTGAATTCTAAAATGAGAAGTCTTCTTTAAACACTAAGTAACCCTATAGTATAATTAGAGGCATCAACAAGGTATTTCCCGTTGGTGCTAGAAGGAGGGTTGATCTTTGTGAATTTTTTGAATCTTAGCTTGCTTGATATATGATTAGTGTATCTTTTTATTCTTGAGTAAATTATTTTCTTGAGAATATAAAGATCATTGATCTTTGCAATTTGTGACACATCATTGTGCTTCCTTAGATAAAGATTGAAGTTCTTTGAGATTTGGGGCTTCTTTGTGGTAAATTTATCTTAAGCTTTGAATATACATATTATCTGAGGTTAGGACAGCTTGTTTTGATCAAAGGTTGGCATATCTTCCATATATATGAGTTCCTTTAGGCTTAGACTTATAAGGATAGATCATATTCTTGTAATTGAACACATTTTAAAGCTAATTAAGTCAAAGATCAATTTTCTTTGTTGCTTCTCATACAACCTTCAAAAAATAAGCTCAAGGTACAAGTCTAACTCTTGTTCTTTATAAAAGTTAACTTGATTCATTGTATTTTAGGTAGGATCTTCAAGCTTCAAGGTGGAATTGCCCAAGATTAGAACAAGACCAAACTTAGCGACCAGGGAGCCTTTGCTTGAGCTTGAGGTTCACAAAAAGGATAGACATGACAAAGGTAGACATAAGAGATCCAAATCTTGGAAAAAATCACCACTTTAAGGTATATGTGCCTTTAACCTTCATCTAGGCATTACCTAGTTGAGGATTCTTCAATCAATGTGCCAAGTGTGGTGCATGATATTCCACGTAACCCTAAAAAGAATTTATCTACATTTATTATCATAGGTATAGTAACTACTGAAGAACATATAAAATCTTGTAAAGTTGTCTTAAGGTTGTTAAATTTTGTGTATGAGTATGTAGTTTGTAGTTTATTCCCCTTTACCTTTAAGGATGTTTCTTACAAATGGTTTTTAAACTTGACTGATAATTACATCACTAGTTGGGATTATTTCAATAATGTGTTTATAAATGAATACGATAAAATTATCAATTTTTGTATCATTTACCATTAGTTTAACACCATTAGAAGAGATGCGAATGAGCCTATTAGGTACTTAAATGATATATTTTAAAATATATTTAGTATAACCATAGACCCCTATAATTTTGATGACATTTTAGCTCTATAAATTTACAAGGATGCAATAGATCCCATTACCTCTATATTTTTGAAGAGATCCATGCCAGCTATAACTTCATTAGCTAGAGCCTATTCTGAGATAGTAACCATCAATGATTAGATGCATACCCAAGGATAAATGCTATACTCTATGCCAAACATCAACCCACACATACCTATTAATAACTTATTCCCCAAAAACAACCAAAATATGCTAGCATCAAACCAACATCCAAACATTAATTAATTGCCATTGAGTCATGTTACTCCCAATCAAAACTTTGGATTCTTAAGCCATCCTACCACTACTGGATTCAATGCAAATGATCAAAGATCCTTAGTGCCAACTATTGGTGATAACAATAACCAAGTACATAATTATGAAACTCCTAAAAATGAGAATGAGTCTATCTTAAAAATATTCCAAAAGTTGAGCACTAACTTTCTTCAGTTGAAAAAATAAGTTGGAAATATTACTAGAAGCTCAAGTAGAAACTTTTCTTTTCAAAGGTATAATAAGCCAAACAATAGATTTTAGAATGATAGTTTTCATAATCATAGGAATAATGATCTACCTTCTGAAAAGAAGACCATGGACATTAATCTCACTTATATTGCATTACCTGATTACTATAGAGTGCATTGTACAACTAAGCATGGGTAAATTGACTGCATTGAGTTTTTCAAGGCATTTGAGGCATTTCAGGAAGAATTAGATAAATTTGACATAGTCCCTAACAAGGATAGTGGTGTAAGTACCTCTAGATCCAAACCATCTAATCAATCCTTCATGGTAGATAATTTTGATTTCCCCTTTTAAGAAGATAATGAACTTGATGAGATCCCTTAAGAGATCTAGGACTTTCAATGGTTCTTAAATAAAACCTATCCCTTGAGGAATAGAGAGAAACGTTATCCCTTAACTACCTCAACACCTCCGAATAACATTGTAAATCCTCTAAACACCTCTTCAAGTAGTGATCCTAAGCCTCCTAAAGGGAGTACTTTTAAACCTAACATTGATATTCCTAGTTTTTATAAACTTGATATAACATTGTTGAGGACATGAAGAAGATAAAGGCTAATATAATTTTTCATGAACTCACATAAATCATAGAGAAAAGGTAGCTTCAATTGGAGTCATTAAATTCCAACAAGCCACCCAAGGCTAATCATGCCAATGTGACTGTACACAAATCCAAAGTTAAATCTCCTCCTTTTCTACTCACCATCAGGATGTTTGGAAAGAACATACACAATTGCTTATTAAACTCAAGTGATTATACCAATATCATGCATACTGGTATATGAAAACAACTTGGTATAACTCATGTTATGTCTGATAGAGTTGTAACTCATTTAGAAAAATCTAGAGTTAGGGTAATTGGGGAACTTTTAAATGTTCACACACAACTAGATTTTGAGCCTAAATTGATATACCTGATGTTTATGGAATAATATTAGTAGGTAATGGACCAAGGCTTTCAATGGTTACATGTCCATAGATTTTTCACATTTATGGTCACCTTGAAAGGGAGTTCCTAATCAAATCAGGGTTGAGAGAGAACCAAGGATGAAACACATGATAACTGAGTACAATGTTGTAAATGAGATGGTCAATATAATTGACTCAAACTTAGGGGTTGTCTCCCTAGAGACTGATAAGGCATGTGATCCTAAAATTACTCATGTTGATCCTAGACCATGGAAATTACATTTTGATGATGTTATATGTAATGTTAGATCAGGTGTTGGTGTTGTCCTAACTAACCATACTAATAGAAAGTACCATGCTTCTTATAGGTTCCAATTCCCTTGCATTAACATTTTTTTTGAATATGAAGCCCTTATCTTAGGTTTGCAATATTTTATAAAGAATAAGGTCAAAGACCTGTTAATTTATGTTGATTCAGAACTAGTGGTCAACTAAGTACGAAGTAAATACCAATACAATCTCTCATATCTTAAGAGGTATAAGTTTGGAGTTTGGGATTTGATTGAGTCCTTTGATGCTTTTAGAATCACTTCCATCCCTAGAGAAGAAAACCAAGCTCCTAATGAGTTGGAATCTACTAAAACCAACCTCATGCCCAACCAAGATTCCCCCAATTTTAGCATTGAGTTGATCCCTTGTCTTTCAATGCCTGATAATGCTAACCATTTTCAAGTTTTCAATGATGATTAGAAGATATTAGATTTCATGACCAATTTTGGAACTTTTGATGCTCATATTATTTATTAGACTGATGAAAGTGCATCTAAGGTAGACAAGTTTGATGGTAAAGTCTTTCAGTTGAATGATAATAAGATCCCTAAGGGGATGATTACTTTGGAGAGACTATCTGATCAGGACAAACTACATAAAGTTTCTAAGATTCCCAAGGTAAGTGGAAAAGATTATAATGCTATTGATCTTGGTCTTCAAGATCAACTCCATCTTGTAAATGTTGGAAAAGCATGCACAAACATTGAAAATAGGAAGGTTAAAGAACTCCTTACCTAATATAGGAATGTCATACCATGGTCTTATGATGACTTAAATATATTTTATCCAAGAGTCGTTACCCATACAATACCCCTTAAAGATAGTTTTAAACCATTCAGGTAGAAGCAGAGCCCTGTAAACCCTATCCTAGAATCCATGATCTTCAAATAGGTTAAAAGATTACTAGATGCTAGGATAGTCTTTCCCATCAGGTATTCTACTTGGGTGGATAACTTTCTTCTAGTCATAAAGAATAATGATGAGATTAGACTTTGTATTGACTTTAAAAACTTAAACAAAGCATAAAAAAAGGACAACTATCCCCTCTCCTCTCTAGACCAAATGATTCAAGTTGTTTTAGGTCAACTATGATGTCTTTTCCTGATGGATTTTCAAGTTGAAACTAGGTATTTGTTCATGGAGAAGACATGATGAAAATAGCCTTCACAACAAAGTGGGGAACCTTTAATTACAAGAGAATTCCCTTTGGGATAATCAATCCAGGAGATACTTTTCAAAGAGTTATGGACCATGCCTTCCAGGGCCTGATTGGTAAGTGCATCATCATATATATGGATGATCTAATAGTTTTTTCTAAAAATAAGGAAGATGACTTCATGCACTTATAACAAGTCTTTTAGAGATGCAGGAGGTATGAAATCTCCTTAAATCCTAAGAAGTGTATCTTTTGTGTTATAAAAGGAAAATTATTAGGCCATGTTAAAACCAAAGATGGGATCTCTATATATCCTAAAAGAGTGGAGGCCATATCTAGAATAGAGCCTCTAAATAGTAAGAAAGAGCTAAAGTCATTCTTTAGTAAGATAGGTTTTGTAAAAAAAAATATTTCTAGCTTTGCAGAGATTGTCAAGACATTAAAGGGCATGCTAAAGAAGGATGCCAAAGTCACATGGAATATAGATTATAGAAAGGCATTTAATGATATCAAGGAGGCCATTAGCTAAGCTCCAGCCCTTATAATTCCTTACTTTTCAAGGGAATTTAACCTCTATTCCTTTGCATCTGACCACACTATGGCTATTGTGTTAACCCAAAAGATTTATGGGTGTGATCACCTAATAAATTTTATGAGCACTAATTTTAAGAATGCTAAGTTAAATCATTCCTTGATTGATAAGCATGTATATGTATTAGTAAAGGTAGTTAAGAAATTCAGGCATTACATCCTTAGAAATAAGGTACATGTTAGCTTACCTGACCCTACCACCAAGCTTATGTTAAGCCAAAATGAGTTAGGAAAACATAGAGGTAAGTGGATGTCATTCTTATAGGAGTATGACTTGGAAATGAAAAGAACAAAATTGGTAAGGTGCCAAGGTTTGATCCAGATGATTACTAACACTAACCCTAGACTAAGTATTATGAAAGTGGATCAACAAAAATTTCAAGCTAGTGAATGGTATGATTCAATTATACATTTACTAATTAATGGTACCTATCCTAAAGGATTATCTAGAGAGAAAAAGAGGGCCCTAAGACTGAAGGCAACACATTATTTGATTAAGGATAGGGTCTTGTATAGAAGGAATTTTGAAGGAGTTTACTTGAGATGTATCTCATAGAAATAAGCCACCCAAATCATGAGCACATGTCATGAGAATATGGGTTATGGACATCCATCTAGGAGAACCATATCCCATAGAATTCTCAAAGCTAGCTATTATTGGTCAACTACTTTTAAGGATGCTCATAAACATGTGAGGAAATGTCACCCATGTCAAAATTTTAGCACCAAAGAGCCAAAGGTCGTAATTCCTCTACAACCAATCATGATTGACAAACCATTTTCATAATGTGGGTTAGACTTTATTGGGATAATCAACCCTAATTCATCTAAAGGTCACAAATATGTTCTTACTGTAATAGATTATTTTATAAGGTAGACCGAAGTTGTAGCCGCCAAATAATTCAAGATAGAAGAAGTGATCAACTTGTTGGAGGAAAACATTTGTACTAGGTTTAGAACTCCAATCTTTCTAGTGTGTGATAATGGATCTGCCTTCATATCTATAGAGATGACTGAATGGGATTATGATAATGGTATTACTCTTAAGTTTACATATAATCACTATCCCTAAGGAAATGGATTATGTGAGTATATAAACAAAAACATAATGAAGGCAATCAAGAAGTCTATTGTAGACAAGCCCAAGACTTCGCACATGTTTCTTAAATTTGCACTATGGGCTAATAAGATAAGAATCAAGCAATCCCTAAGAGCCTCATCATTCTTTTTGGTGTATGGATAAAAACCTATCTTTCCTATCACCCTCAAGTTACCCACATACAGATTCATGTATGAATACATGTAAGAAGGTTAAAAGTTAGAAAATTCAAGATTATTGGACTACTTCTCTACTTGTCCTCTTGAGGTCTTCATGGAGTAAACCATAAGATAATTATATTTAGTATAGATAGACTAGTTAGTTTATTTCAATTTTTTTCCTTCTTGTCCCTTGTTTGTACATAAGCATGTGCATATTTATTTTTTATTTTATTTCCTAGTTTGTTTCTTCTTGTTATGTGTTTCTTTGTTTTTGCCTTGTTCCTTAGGTCTAATATGTCCTCTTGGACAATCTTGAGCTCAAAGCTATGAAATTTGCTTAAAATGCCCAAAATTCAAAAATATAGGTGTGTACCTAATACATATGTTGACTATGGTCCTAAATTGTAAAGCGTATTGTTGGAATTTACATAAATTGGTAAATACCAATAGAATAATCCAATCATTTCATGAGAACTTGACCATTATCTTGACCTCAAATTGGTTTTAAGAAGACATACACTTGTAGGGTGAAAACTC
The DNA here is from genome assembly GCA_037957365.1 of Torreya grandis. NCBI lineage: Eukaryota > Viridiplantae > Streptophyta > Pinopsida > Cupressales > Taxaceae > Torreya > Torreya grandis. The sequence continues at coordinate 1,273,301 of JARHVA010001100.1, forward strand.
AAACTATTATGACATATCTAGACTAGCACTTAATCAACATTTTTATTTATAGTAAAGGTTATAGCCATAGGTGACTCTCCAAATATCCAACACCTAACCAAATCCTAAAACCTAGCAACCTTAGTTCCCAACCTTATCGAAAGCGTAAAAATCTAAAATAAAATACAAAAAATAAGGATACAATGCAAAATCAAAAGCTTTCAAGTTTAGATGATTCTGATAATCTGCATCGAGGCTATGGACACCTCACTAATAGTGGCACAAGGCCTTGAGTGGATTCAAGGGTATCTCTATCAAAGCTATGGATGCTTGGCTAGAAGTAGAACAATACCCCAAGCCTTTCCTAAGCTAAAGGCATGGTGCCTAATGGATACCTAAACATGCTACATGTCAAGTGTTAGTGATTAAGGACACGAAACCTAGAAGTTATTTTAAGAAACCCATGGAAAAAAATAAGTGGAATCAAAGCGCACACACAGTATGTCTATGTCTTGATGTCTAACCTTAAGTCTAAAAGTGCAAGGTTTGTTTCAACCATAATCTAATATGGCTGATGATATTGATCAATTGGAATAGATAACCTAATTATTTGTCTAAATCAAAGTCTCTAAGCTTTAACATATTTCTATGTATCCCCCTTGAGTCATCATTTTTTGGGGCCAAAATACCCCCCATTTTAAAAAATTTGGACCCTTCAGAAACCCTAGAAATTAAACATGAAAATTTGGCATGTCAAGGTCATTGATAGAATTTGAAGATCATCCACTTTATCAAAATCAAGATTATTTAGTTATGTTTTAATTTTATTTTGGATAATAGGGTTAATAAATGATCTTTATGGATTTTAAGTTTCAAGGTCTATAGTGTTTGTTCTTGAGAAATTCATGTTCCAAAACCCTGGAAAAACCCTTAGTTTGAATTTGAATACTGGTGAAAACCAATTGGCAAAAATATTTTAAAAATCCATTTTTGGACTTAAGTGCAAAGTTCATATTTTAAGCATAGTTGTGTTTTTTTTAACATAACTAATACTTGATCTATTATGCTTGGTCCCCTTTGTTATTTCCCCCTTTAAATACCCTTATGTGTGTCTGACTAATATTAGTCATGCAAGGTCCTCATAATAGTTCCTAGCTTAGCCTAATGTTTTAACCCTAAGGCTCTATTGTATTTATTAATACTAACGAGACCTTAATTTTAACACATTAGCCTAAACTTCAGCTCCTCGAGTCCAATTTTATGTTAGAATGACCCTTTTGATTTATACCTTACCCTAAATTTTTAATCCTAAGGCCCTGATGTATTTATTAATACAATCAAGACCTTAGTCTTAACACCTTAGCCTAAGTATTTTTATCTTTGAAGTCCTAAATTAAATTACTTGTATCTTATACAATCTAATGACCATCACTTTATTTCGATATTTGATTCAATGGAGTGAGGAAAACTTAAGATTTGACTTAAATAGCATGCATCTTGAATGGTCTAATGGTTCACATTACGTCATGAGAAATCAATCCAATGATGTGAAGGCCCCAACAAATTTGTGTCCTTGGATTGCATCCAATGGTTCGCACTTCATCATGAGGGCCTGATCAAATAGAGTGAGGCACAGTTGAAAAGTTAAAAGGTTACAGAGGGCTTGAATGATCAACATATGTAACTCTCACATTTGAAGATTAAAAGTAAAGGGACCCGCCTGATAGAAAAAACCAATCATGAGAAAGCTCTCAGATCACAATATTATGGTTATCACTTTGTCATAGATTTTGATCTGATAAGGTGAATTAAGTACAAAACCCCAACAACCCCTACGGTGGTCCCAGGTGGCACTCTCAGATTGGGTCACAATAATTTGGTGAGCTTAAAATTGATGATCATACAACCATCGTTTGGCATCCATAAGGACGTATTTGATGTCCATGTGACCATTAACTTTAATCCCATCAAATTAAAAGTTTTACTAGCTTAAAATTGATGTTCTTGTGACCATCATTTAATGCTTGTAAATATGCATTTAACATCCATGAGACCATTAAATTTAAGCTAATGAATTGTTTTACTCAGGATCAGAATACACTCCAAGATCTTGTTGGAAGGCTCTGAAATTGCTTTATAAGCTAAGGGAAGTGCTCGAAATATGTTCAAACATGGGAAATATTTTATCTACAAAATATGGAAATGGTCTTATGGTTAAATATATGCAAACTAAACTTAGTCTAAATCTATACTTTAAGGTCCCCATGGCATTTTGTTTTTAATATCATGAACCTTACATTATAGACTTCTACTAAGTCTAATTTTAGAGGAGTTCTTTATTACGTAGGAATTAGGCCAAATTATTTATAGCTAAAGGTTTTAATGTGGTTTGTCAATACAATAAGATCTTTAAAGCAATGTTAGACCCATTTTGCACATGATTTATGAGGCTTGGCATAAATATTTTAGCCCAAATTATACATTGCATTTATTGAACAAGACATAAACATTGGCTTAAAATATTTAGGCCATGGCCCCATTGTGTATAAATTAAAAAATTTAGGCATAAATCCTTTAGCCTAAGCTTTATTTCATGCTTAATAAACATAAAAGAAACCTTAGCCTAAGGAACTTAACCCTAAGTCATGATCTTAATAGAATGCTAACTTAAAATTTGGGTATCTCTATAGATAAACAGCTTGTGCTTCATCACTGGATGATGATCTAAGGTGCAAGGACCTTGAAGTCTTGTCAATGGAATTTTGAGGACCTATAATTTTGACATGTGGTGAAATCTTATTCGAATCAGAATTGATAGATGATCAATGATTCATGCTTTGTCCCTAATAGATGATCCAACAATGTGAAGGAACCCATGACTTTTCAAAAGCCCATAGACTTACCACGTGGCTAATGCTCATTCGACAAGTGACTGACATAGGATATGAAGCATGGGAAGCCACACAAAGATGCCAAGCGTCACATCCCCAAATCTTAGAACCAAAAATCCAATTAAAAGGTAAGGTCCTAGATTACATTCAATGGCTCGCGCTAATCCTAGATTTTGATCCAATAGAGTGAAATAAAAGAGGCATTTTTAAATGCCAATGACTATTTCTCAAAAGGCATTTATGAAAAATATTGTGAAAGGCCCAGACCAATGCCTCATAGATGCCATGCAAGTATAAAAAGACAAAAAAAAAGATCTTATGGGCTCAAAAATGTGAAAGTATAAAGGCAAAGGTCCAAATCAGATCCAAAGCACATAAGGACCAAAGTCTAGATATATCTTGCCGTTAAAGATCAAAAACCCTAAACCCTAAATAAAAGTGACCTAGTTGAATCCATTTGGTCATAATTTTATCCAAAGATAACTTTATTGTATTCTTAATCATGAAAAAGCTTTCACAGAGACCATTTTTTGTTCAATTAAATAATTTATAGAAACAAATGCCATGGCATCTCATAGGCAGCAATTAAAGGAGGAGATAAAATTCTACATGTCGATAGATAATGAGGGGTGAATATTTAAGGACACTAAATTATATGTCATATCCCTAAATGTCCCAGGCATTAGGAATTGGTTTGATCTATTCTTCACCATGAAGGAACTAAATAACATTAAAAAGGAGGAGCAGTGGATTTCCATGGTGAGCTGGAGACATTATGACTTGGTTGATGCCCATATGAATAGCCTTCACCATGCTACTACAAATCCTGAGGTACTGCATTGTATAGACATCCTTACTCCAATCTTTGTTGATTATAGGGTAGATAATGAATGGATCATTAGGGAAAAGAATTCTAAGAAGATGTTCTACATCTCTCCTATATATTTTGAAAAATATTATAAGTTCCCTCTCCCCTATATATACTATTCCAACATTAAGGAATAGACCGACAATCATGACCTAGACTCTATCCTTAGACCCTAGCTATACCAAGGACCCATATCTTTAGGAACATTGAAGGAAAGATCCCAATGGTCCAATTTAGGGAGGGCATCATAGTTATATTGATTTTTTTCAACCGAGCCTTTGGATCCTCCTCAACCACCTATGTGAATAAAATTTGGTTCCCCTTTGTGCATTTCATGGTGGAAGGAAAACTCACCCCTCTAATTGGATATTTGATCAATGTCTTCCTCATCGAGTAATTCACTACTATAAAAGAAAGACATCTAGGCAATTTTATATGATGTCCTACCTAATATATTACCTACTTGCCTCTATTAACTTCCCAAGGATTAGGAATTGATCCGTAGATGGTAAAACTACCATTTCCCAACACTACTCCAAATTGCATATCTTCAGATAAAGGAATCAAATGCATTTTATTTGTGACTATGTTTATCCAACCATAGTGGAATCCATCACTGGTGTTCTCATACCTAGGATCCATCCACTCATAAATAAGTATGTTGAAATGATGGGTGACATCTAGTACTACCCTGATTATACAATCATAAGGATTGATGGGTTTATGTCCTAGCCTTGTAGACTGCCTGTATATGTACCAAGTAACCTTTTTGATCAAGAAATTACCACCCAACTAATACATGGCATTGATGGAGTTTATAAGGAGAAGAAGGGTCTATCTATCCCTTCTCTTTGATTATTGGTAAAACTCCATTAAAAGAATAGAAATAAGTGGAAATCATGTTCGTACATAGGGATTTATTTGGATTTCAACTAGATGAACTCAAAATGTGGGATCCAGAGAACATAGTGGGTGAAAATTTTAAGGATGAGATTCTCCCCAACCTTGAGTATGTACATCAACTCGATGTCCATGACACCATTTATATTAAGGATAAGAATTATGAAGAGGTGTTGGCTAGGATTTAAGGGCACAACATCAAGCTTGAACACAAATTGACCAAGGATGATAAGCCATCTAGAGAGGTATGGAAAATGCATCCTTTACAATATCAATTTCTACCTGGAGCATCCAAGATAGCCTAGGAATAACCCCAACCATAACAACTACATCCATAGCCTTAGGAATAGGATGTGCAAAATCAAAATGAATAAATTCATGATAAAGAGAAATTATGAGAAGTAAGATTGGAAAAGAGACCTAGGGAGGGGCCCTCCGTGTCAACACTACCACAGAGGCTACCTTCCCCAATTTAATATATTGATATGATTGCCTTGGAACCAAAAGAGACACTTGAGGGTGATCTTAAGTAACTGACAGAGGCATATGACACTGACATGGAAGAAGAATATCTTGAAGAAGACCAAGTCCAAGTGGGAGAGCCTGGAGATGATAAAGGAAAAGATATTGCTCTAGGTATGGTCCCTATGCCATCCTAAGAACGAGAAAAGTAGAGATAACATTGGTTCCTCTTAGACCAAACAAGAGTCAAAAATTGACCATCTCTCACCCCACAAGTAAGATAAATTTATTCAGTGATGAATTCCCCATTCATGGGCCAATAATCCCTAACTAGTTAGTTTATAATAAATTATAAAATATTCCTTCTCTCTCCAATTCATGAGCTATGACAAGAGTTGCTGATGTTGAAATAAAAGATGACATGAAGCCATGGATAAGGGCTATGGTAAAGGAGCAAGAATAAAGGATAATTGTGGTTACCCAAGGACCAAAAAGTAAGAAAATGGATGCCCTAAGGCATCAAGTAGCTTGGGTGTGGAGTTCCTATAACCTCCCAAATTCAATAAGCCAATCATTACCATCCAATTCAACCCATAAACAATTGGATTGGAAAGATTTACCACCGAGATAGCTTAATTTGGAATAGAGGAATTCACCTTCCAAAAAGTGGAGCCCTTTGTAGGATTAACCCCTACGAGAGGTCAGCAGCTTGGTGAAACTACCATTCATGAATAGGATGTGTAAATCTTGATTGAGGCCCAATTAACATAGGTTAAAGATGGGATCTAAAGCATGAAGTAGAGGATCCTAAATTTGGAAAAGGAAAAAATAAACCCTAGAGACATAGGTAGTTCTATCAGTATATGAGATAATGACCAAGATGCTTGTTGAATCAGTTTATGACATTTTAAAGTACTCAAAATAATGAAGTTGAGGCAAAGTGCATTAGAGTATCAAAGTTCATTAGCCAATAATTTGTTCACCTAATGGAAAGCCTCAAAAGACAAGATAGCTAAGTTTTTGAACATTCAAGTAAGGAAAGAGATACTAGGATTCAAAACCATCAGTTTAGCACACTTGAGCATAATTCTAGGAATTATGGTTGATAAGGTTCAAATTTTGAGTGCATGAAACAATAATGTGGAAAGGGTCCTAGAAAATGACAAAGAGCTAATTGAAATAATTGAACAGCTTCTCAAGACTATGCTTTCAGATCCTGCACAACCCACCACCCTTGGAATCATAAGTGATGAGGAATTCAAAGATAGGGCTACTTTGGTAACTCAAGAAATCAAAGGAAAGAGCCAATACCAATTTGGAGTTGATAACAGTTAGATCCTAGACATGATATTCAATGTTGGAGGAAGAATAAATGAAGTTAGGAGCATTAAACAAGCCATGTAAGGAAATAATAACGAACTCAAGGACTTGGTAGATCAAGAAAAAGAATGTATCTTGAAGCCTATTCTGGATCTAGAGCTAGTTGATGAGTAGCATGCTAAATCCATGAGCATCCTCTAATAACAACAAGCAAAGTGCCCACCAGCAAATTAGGCAATATTCTATTTGTAACATTTTGAAATATAATATTCCATTGTAAAGGCATATGCTAGTTCATTAGCATATTTTCCTCTAGGTCAGTATGATGTATAAAATTAAATGTATTTTAGGGCATGGTTAAAAAGGATAGTTATCCTTAGCTTTTTATATTTGTATCTCAAAAGCTAACTGGTATATTGCCTAGTCTTTCTATAAAAAGATAGCATTACCACTTTGTAAAGGGAGAGAATTTTTGAGCAAATTTTGTACACTTGAAGCAATTAATATAATCAAATAATTTTGCAAAGATTGTCCATATTTGATATGTCAATTGCTAAGATAGCTTTTCTCTCAATTGTTAGTTTTATATCTTGAATTTGAATAGTTTTTTTGAATTTTAGGTTACATTTTCCAATCATAGAGTTTTTAATTTATGCATATGCTAGATTAGTTAGAGGATCTTAGGTTTTGCTATATTTCATTTTGTTCTATATTCAGATGTTCAAATGTTATATGATTATATTAGTAAATTCATAAAGTAGACTTGGTTCTTACTTGTTAATCTTTACATTATCCTTTAAAGTTTGTCTGATATATAGTACAATTTGAGCTAAGGCTATTTTACATTGTATATTAGTTCAAATGCATACTCAGTTGTAATTGATGCTTTGTCATGATATTTAAGACTAAAATTGGTAATCACTCATTCTTTTTTCTACGTTACCCTTATCTTTGCTCCTTTTCTACACCAGACCACTTTAGTTAAATTTTCATTATAAATATCTACTTATATTAGTTTGTAGCTTAAATCTGGATCATAATTCACTAAGTATTAACATAAACTCTATGTAATTCATCAAGAATGGACCATGATGGCTACCACCCATCATTCATTATAAATTTTTGGGACACCAATACATATCTTTGCTGCTATTTCACCATAGGTGACATCAAGTTACCACAACCAGCTACTTATGCTCTAAATTTTTTGAATTCTAAAATGAGAAGTGTTCTTTAAACACTAAGGAAACTTGTGGTACACTTAGAGGCACCAACACAACCATAAACCTTAAACCCTAAATTTCTAAATCCTAAAGCTCTAAACATAAACCATAATCTCAAGTTATCACATATATAGATAAATGAGATGGGGCATTTGGCTAAACCATATCTTGAAATGATAGGGGTCATTCTCACCTATATAGAGAAAGGAGTGATTAGGGACATAAAGGGTTATTCATACATTACATCTACCCTATACTTAGTACTACATGTAGGTATTTTGTCACTCATACATAGAGTCTAACATATGTATATTGCCATACCATAGAGTTTGCAATCCTATGTTGTCACTCAATACCATAAAATATTGATGGTTTTTCTTATGAGTTATACCAAATCTTATGGAATTCTGTTGGACCTAATTTCCACAAAGTTCATCTTAAATCTATGGCAAATGGCTCTCTTGGAAAGCTCATTAGTAAATGCAATATCAAGTTAATTACAAAGAAGGCTAACTAAAAGGAGAATTGTTTATTGACCTTGGAAATCTAGAGGAGAATTCTTCATCAAATTAGTAGTAACATCAACATCTGAAATTGGTAGAAATAACCATCAAGTACTCACACCTAAAATCTTATATAGATACTTCATCAAGAGTTTAGATAAGAAGATAGGCGAGAAATAAAGTTAATGTCACACTGATGAGTTCAGTAGTTGATAACACCAAACTAGAGATAGTTTGAGAGGCTTTATGTCAACCTCAATAGAAAAAGGCCATGGATGATGAATATGAAGCCCTCATGAAAAATCTACCTATAGAAAAGAAATAAATTGGATGCAAGTGGATTTTTAAGATAAAATACAAGGTAAATAGATCCATCAACAAATACAAAGCACAACTTGTTACAAAGGGGTATGGTTAATAAGAAGGAATTGATTATGAGGAGACCTTTGAAACCACTACTAAGATCAATACCATCAAAAAAACATTGCACACTTGTATCACAAGAGTAATGGAAGATTTAGTATATGGATGTTAAAAAAACATTCTTCAATGGTGATCTTAAAGAAAAAGTGTACATGACCTAGCCAGAAGGCTTCATTGATGAACAATATCCATACAAGGTATGTCATCTAATTAAGTCACTTTATAGATTTAAATAAGCACCAAGGGTATGGTACATTAAGATAGATGATCATCTATTTTAACATGGATTAATTTTTACTCCCTTACATTCAAACTTGTATATCAAGAAGGTAGGCATAGAGATTTTCATTCTTGTTTTGTATGTGGATGATCTTGTTAAAAAAGTAAATAATGATTTGAATAAAATTTTAACATGATAGACTTGGGGTTACTTCATTATTATCTTGTCTTGGAGATATGGCAAAACAAGAATCAAAATTTTGTCTCATTATAGATGAAATATGCTAAAATGATACTTGAGAAATATAGGATGATAGTTGATGGAGAAAGGTTTAAAACTATACCAATTTTAAGATTCACCTCAAGTAGATGAAACTCACTATAGGTAGCTTATTGGGAGTCTCATTTACTTGAATATAATAGACCAAACATATGCTTTGTTAATAGTTATCTTTTAATATTCATGTAAGATCCACATAAGTGTCATTGGGTTGAAGCAAAGCACATTTTGAGATATGTGTGAGGTACAGTAGATTATGGTCTAGAATACAAGAAAAAATCGCATTTATTCTTACATGGTTACTTAGAATTGGACTATGTTGGATTTGTTGATGACAAGAAATCAACTTCAAGATATATCTTTCATCTTAGATCTGGACCAATTTCATGGATTAGTAAGAATCAATCTATAGTTACTCTCTCATCCACATAGGCAGAGTATTGTGTCGAATGAGGAGCTATGTGCAAAGTAAATTAGTTATGTCACATTTTGTCTGACATAGACATTCTTGAATATCAGCCACCAATCCTTTTTTGCAAAAATCAAGTTGTGTTGATTATTTCATGAAAGAACCAAACAAATTGAGGTATAATTCTATTACATTTTAGAACAAGACTTGAACCACCACATTTACCTCTAGTACTGCCTAATAGATTTACAAATAGTAGATATACTCACCAAGTCTCTTGGCAAGGTAAAATTTGTTTTGTTTCTAGGGTACATTTATAAAAATAATGTAATAAAGGGGGGAATGTTGGTATAGTTATTAATATTACATTATTTTAATCACTGCTTAGTTACTATGATTAGTTATTTTGGTAGTCCATTTTATTTTAGGATAAAAGAAGAGGCCAAGATTGACCATCTCTCACACAACTAGTTTTAGTGATTTTGACCTAAATTGGGTATTTGAGTGCAATTCAAGTAAGATTAACAATTTCAATATAAATGGTGTTAAGAATTAGTTGTTTACAGATATATATTTTTATTATCGGCACACTTGCTTCCTTCTCTTCTTCAAAAATCTCATACTTCTACTTTTATTCCATACTTTCTCTCAAATTTCTCTATATATTTATACCTTCCTTATACCTCTTCGAAAGGGTGTGATTTCTCCCAAGGGATATGTCCTCTCCAAAGATGGTTAACCCTTCATTTTAGATTACAATTCATTATACTTTAGTGGTGATTCTTATTTCTAAAACTTGAATGCTAATAGAGGTGGTCAATCATCATTTAATTCATTACTAATACTGGTGCTAGAAGACAATCAAAGTCAATCTTGGCCTCCTCTTTCATATGTCTCTCCTGTTATTATTTTGAGGAATGAATTCCATGTTGCATGTTATTAAATAATTAATTACTTATTCCTTAAAGTTTCTTTTCACCTAATATGGCCTTCTTCAACACCTCAAAATGAGGCTCATCTATATAACTATCAAAAGTAAATTATAGCTACTGTCACATCCTAGTTGTGGCATCTACAAGGGGTATATACTTAAACATATAGTAATCTTCATCGGTTCACCCCTTCTACACCTTCTTCCTTAGTGATGTCCAGCTCTATCTACCCTTCTTCATCTTCATCAAATTTAGTGCTCTCTTTGGTGCTTTCCTCTAAGGTTCCCTCTTCTTTCTCCAGTAGGGGTTCTTCCTCAGACTTGTCCCCTTTTTTTGCTTCTTATTCTTCCTTAGCACCAACTTCACCCTCTTATTTTTGTTGGGTTTTTTGGATGCTCTCCATTTGTTTTTTCAAGGTGCCAACATCACCTTCCTTATCTCTAGATGCCCCTTCACTACATGGGTGTGCCTGTGGTATACCTTCTTCTACTATGCTGGTGGGAGTGCTAGGCACCTTTTATGTTACTTCCTTTGTTGGTTCTGCACTTGTGGCACCCTCTTTACTTTCCTTATCTTTCTATTTTTTTCTTCTTGGGCCTTCTTCTTTCTCTTATTCTTCCTCTTCTTTTCTAGTGCTAAGGCCTTTTCTTATTCAACTTTTATTTCCTCAGCCTCAATCTTCTCAATTTCCTCCTAGGCCATGCCTTTCTTCTTCATGACATCCCTTTTCTCCTCTAGTCTTAGTGCCTTCAGGGTTTCTACCTCGCTCAGCACCAGCTTCATCCATGCTTCTCTCTTTTCTTCCTTAGTCTATGGAGGTTGTGTGGTGGGTTATTTAGTTGAGGCACTTGTTGGATTTTTTTCTTTTCCAAATGCAATGACAGTGCCATCTTAGAGGGCCTCCTAAACTTATTTGGTGTTGGGATCTTCTTCTATTATTTCTTCATGGATGAAGTAAACTTTCATCCCTACTTCTTCTTTCTCCTCCATCTCTTCGCATGCCTATTGGACTTTCATTTCCTCACATGCCTCTTGCACCTCCATCTTTGCAAGGTTATTATGGCCATTACAATGGACCCCTTGGACTTATTTTTATTTTCCATTTTGTTGAGTAAATAAATATCTGGCATGAAGGTCACACACTTCTTCTTTGGTATAGAAGGAGTTACTTCATTACCAGAGGTGATATTCAACCTAAGGCGCTCTTAAATCTCATCTAGTGTTTCTACCCACCTTTTTTTGGGGAGAGTTTGTCTGTGCTAATGGTGCTAGTTTTCCTTATTCATCAATCAAGAGGGGGAGGTCATCATCCTCCTCAAGGAATGCACCCTTATTTCTCAGCTTCATCTCATAATATGTCATATGAATGTGTCTGAGAATCACTTCTTTTTAGAGGGGATGGATGTCAGTGTGATCAGAGTCATCCTTCTCATATTTGGTAGCTTTCTCTCTAGGGTGCATGTATTGGCACCATAACCTACTTGTTTCTAAATCCATAGATTTCATGAGGATGTCTATCTACTGTGTGTTAGGAATTCTCCTTAGCACATCCATAAAGTACTTGGTAAAAAATACGTAAGGGAGCTTCATCTAGCTTGATTTGTTACAATTTATGAGGACTAAGTGCACTACACAAAATTGTTACATCATGATAAAGATTGCCATTCCAAACATGTTCTAAAGGATTTCTTCATAGAAGCACCATTCTATCCTGAATGCCTCTATGTACTACATTCACCACCCCATCAGTTAGGTCTTATACTTCTAGGAGAATGTAGGGGGTAGGTGAAATTTTGGTACTGCAGCACCAAAGAATCATTATGCACCAAGAAGACCCAAATGTTGTCTTCATCACCATCAGGGATGCCAATCTCCTCCATCACAATTAGAATAAAAAACAACCCCCACTATAAGGTCTTTCATATTTTATGACACTCAAGCATGTTTTTTATCATTTCTTCTATAATGAACTTTGATATATTAAACTTGACCCCCTACACCATATGATGGGCTATGCACAGGTAGGCTATGGTGATGTCCATCTACTGACTATTAGGGCAAAGTTTTAAACTTATGAGGTGTACTACTTATCTCATGTCAGGGTCCTTCATATCTTTTATAGGGAACGTAAATCCTCCCTTATAGTACCTAAGGAGTTTCATGACCCTTTCAACTTCAACATCATACACCATCATCTATTGGATGTTTTAGAACTTGGTGATTCTACTAATAAGTCTCGTTGATAACTACATGTGCCTCCCCATTAAGTATAAATGATATATGTGGATGTGCAAGAGCAAGAACTACATAAGCTCATCCATCTTCCTAAAACATGGTTACTCATAGAGCTAAGTTACACTAGTGGTCACTAATCTATCTTGGATGGAGACATTGAACAATACCATGCCCACTTCTATCTTGGCCCCAATATTAACCACCCAATCTTGTGCTAGATCTTGGGTGTTGATTTAGGTGTAGTGGTTATATTATTTGAGTCTGTAGGTATGTATGAAATACATCCAATTCTCTCCTACCAAGACTCTATGAGAAATTAAATTTCTTGGTATGACGTCTTTACAAGCACCTCTGGATCAACCTTGATGATGCTAATTCCTTCCACTAGCTATGCTTTCTTCTTTTTAGTGGCCATCTCTTCCACTGTCCATGTCTATTTGGCATCCTTCTAAAATTATGGCAAATCAGAACTTATACGTTTCTTCCCCATATTGAATCAGCTAGTGTTGAAGCATGGTCTATTTAACTTTTTAAAGCCTATAATGTTTATTGGCACTCCTCACAACCATAAGATCTATGATTGTGACTTTGGCTCTTAATCTTTGCTTATTTTTAATTTTAGCCTTGATGTCACTCCAATTTTCTACTATCTAGTTTTTGCACAATTCGTACCCCACACTTCTCTAAGCCAATCTTAAAGGGAACACGATTTATTTCTCTATTTAATCATTCTCTTTTTGTGTCTATAGGTGTTCAAGGTTTCACTATGATAGTGTTTATTTGATTTGGCTCTGGTTCAACTCTGGTTCTATGCTCTAAATTTTTGGTGAAAATTATCTTGAGGTTTTTAACCTAAACTAGACAACCTTTCACTATTTTATACCCCTAATTCAGCTACCTTCTTAATATCAAGGGATTAATGTCATGGTGATGCCTAGATTTCTTGAAATTCATAAAAACCTATGAAATATAAAAAAAACCCACTAACACCTATGCATTCAATTTGGATATTTTTGCCTTCACCATCACCTCAATAAATTCTCCTTACTATATTTTTAGTGAAGTGATGTGTAGTTCAAACAATCACTTCTCACCTCACTTTGGGTGGATGTCATCTTGTCTTGATGGTCTTCTCCTACACTTTGTTCACTTGGCATGGCCTTTGTATTCCTTATGGAAACATAGGCACAACACCTCACATGCATGTGATTCAACCTCCATGGTTCCATCATCTTTTCCTATGGTGATTTCATTTGAAGTGCACTTTCCTATATTGGTTAATTTCTCTACTTTTTCATCTTTTAACTTAACCTGTCCTACCCCATACAAATCCCTTGCACTAGGCCTCCAATGCTTCTTTATTTAAGTGTCTTTCACACTTATAATCTTGTATGCCACTCTTACATCTTATGTGTACTAACATCTTATGTGCCTCTCTTCATCACTTAGTACTCAAACTTATGCAAGTCTAGTAAATTTTATGCATCAAGAAACTTAGGTGTCTATCCTCATGCACTTTAGAAAGTACTCATACTTATCTCATATAGCTGGAGTTATGTATAGAAGTGATATAATAGTTTTCTTATGGGACTGAAAGTGTTGCTTATTCACTCTACAAGAAAAACAATCACACAATAAAACAAAATGTTTAGCTTATGCCAAACATCATTCAGGTCAGCACAACACAATTGAATTATAATTAGGAAGTTAGTGTCTGATGATGCAAAAACCATCCTATTACCTATATGAATTCAATATATTGCCATTAAAATGCCTAGGAAGCATTACAATCGATAATATGTGAAACTTGCATGTGCCAATTTCCAACATGTTGTGGATAACATATGAACCCATCCACCTAATTTGTATCTTTCATAGATAATTTAAGTACTTGAATTCATAGAGAAAGACCAATGCTACTTAAATTAATACATTATGCTTAGTATTTTTATCATACCATAACTTCTGGCGTACCTTCTCTCTTTTTTGGCTCCACCTTGCTTGGCCATGCACATCATCCAAGCACTCTAAGTCCTCCAACCTCATGCTCAATGATTCTTCATCATTCATATGACCAATATGTGAAAATTTCAAGGATTTCACCATGAATTCCATCGATAGAATCACGTATATGCTAAACATTAGTTGAAATGGCGTAGCCTTGTTTAACGACTTGTAGGTTATGTGATATGCCCATAACACTATTGATGCTCGATTATCCTAGTCTTTGCAACCAATGTTGCATATCATCTTGAGGAACATTCTCACTATATTATTAAATTCCTCAGTGGTGCCATTCACTTTTGGATGAAAAGGGGTAGTCTTATGGTGTACCACCATGTATTATGTTAGAAGGATCCATATAGTTTCATTAATGTGTGTACCTCTATTACTAGTCAAACTAAGTGGGAACCCATAGTGACTTATAATGTTCTCTTATAAGAAACTTGTGGCTATGGAAAATTTTTAGTTTATGGTTGGCACTACCTTAGCCCACTTGATGAAATAGTCAATGGCTACTAAAATATATCTTATGCTTATGCACCTTACTGTAGGAGTAATTGGACCAACAAAATCAATGGCCCATTTATAAAATGGTGTTTGGGCAAGCATGGGGATGAGACGCATCTCATATTGATGGTTGGGTTTCCCTATGTGCTGTTATATGTCACATGCCTTGGTGTCATATTTTGTATCCTAAAATAGACTTGGCCACCATAATCCTCATTATAATACCTTCCATGCCATTGTGTCTCCAATATAATATATCTTTGTTATTCCCTCACATGCCTTTCATAAAATGAAGTCTCTTTCATGTTCTAAGACACATTGGTGTAGGACTTAATATGAGCCTAGTTTGTATAATTCCCCATTGATAAGTTGAAAAGGGGTTGTATGAACTGCAAGTTATTTCTTCATTTTGGTTGCCATTATTTGGGGCACAAATGTATACATTATAAAAGTGGCTATCTTTGCTAAGTCCTAAATGGTGTGCTATATTTTATAGAGTTGTTCATCCCGTATGTCATCCTTAACAGGCATTATTTCATCATTAGAGTTGATATAGGATAAATGGTCTAGGCTCGAGTTCTATTTTCTAAGATTGACCACAACTGAGAACTAGAATTTTTTAAATAGAATTATCCTTCTACAAATATGCACATGAGAAACATGCTTATTCATGAGGAAATTAAGCGCCTCATGGTCTATGAAGAAGATGAATGGGCCACCAACAAATATTGCCTAAATATTTGTAGGGCATAGACCATGGCCAACACTTTGCACTCAGTTTTTGTATAATTTTGCACTATTTGGGTTAATTTTATGCTTTCAAAGGAGATGGGATGATCCATCTTATGTTTGTCAAGTTGTGTCAGAATGGTGCTAATTTTAGAGTCAAAAGCATCAAAATAGACATGAAATGGGGTCATCTAGTCAAGAAATTATAGAATAGGTGTGCTAGCCAATTTGAGCTTTAGAGTTTCAAAGGCATCCAATTACATTATGCCCCAATAGAATGGGCCATCCTTATGTAAGAGCTCCTCTAGCGGTGTCATAATATTTCCATACCTCCTTATGAAATTTATATAATATCCAAAATGGATAAGAAAGGCATGAATGCCTATCTATATGGAAGGAGTCTAGAGATAAATGTTTGTTACAATATTTACAGCATCGAAGAGTAAACCATTTTTATAAATGATGTTCTTGAAAAATGTGCTAAAAAGTGTCATGAAGACACAATTATTGAGGCTCAAGTATATTTGTAACTACCGACACCTATAAAACATGATGCACAAGTTGTCATAATGGTTTTCCATGAGCCCATATACATTTCAATCATCAAGGTACACTTGGAGGTATTTATGAATAAAATACTTAAATATGGTGATGATCACTCTATAGAATATGGCTAGTGTATTCTTGAGTCCAAAGGGAATCAAATTATAGGTGAAACAACCCCATTCCATCATAAATATTGTTTTAGGCCTATCCCCCTATTTAATTTGAACTTGATGGTATTTTGAGAAACCATAAGTGAAAGTATATATTTTACATCCTACAATGCCATCCAAGACTTCATTAGTGAATGGAGTTGGGAAGGGGTTAGTGATGAAAGCAACATTTAGCAATCAGTAATTAATGCAAATGTGGATGCACCCATCCTTACTAATTCTAATAACCATCAATCTCACCCATTTTGAATCTTGTATCATGTAGATCACTCTTGTGGCTAGCATATCGTCAATCTTTGTTTTGACCTTGGCATGAATATTAGTTAGAGAATTTGATGGGACCTCCTAGAAGGTTCTTAGAGAGATTGACCTACCTTTACAGGTCAATCCCACACATGTGGTTACTAACTTTAAAGTCACCTTCTATAGGAATCTTTGATACGTTATTGGGAAGATGTTGGATTCATTCTCTTCAATTAGTACCTTCTACATTAAATGGGTGTGTTAAATTATTTCATGTCAATTAGGTAATTACTATTTACAAAATTTTATATGAGCATCCTCTTGAACAAGATAAATTTATACCCAAGAACTTAATTACCAAGCCTACTAAGGCTAATTCACCATAAAGGGGTACGGGATAGACAATCCCCTTTACTAGGTGGAGATTACTTTAGATACCATTCCATTATAGACACATAGTAGATTCCATAGAATCCCCATCTACTATGAACCATGTTTAGATATCCAAAGCCTCTACACCTATTATAGTTATTCCAAGGAATCCACAAAGTAATAAATGATGGGTTCCTTGAACCCATACTCCTATTACTCCTACTACTACTCCATGACCATATAGTCCTATTTTACATACTAAGAACATAATTGATACTACAGTGATAGATATTGATATTGTATGAGCTCCTTGGTAGTATCACAAGATTATTACATTAGGTTCACAGTGAGGATATATCTATGACCGTCCATTGGATGACATCATAGGATGATCTTTCCTTATCAAACATTCTAAAATACCAAAAAATTCAATTTTTTTTTAAAAATATCCAAAAATATTTTAGGTACCTACATGTTCTATTGGCTCCTTGGCATCTATGTGTTAGTTCTATGTTGATGGATGTCATATTTAGTTACTCCTACATACACACATGTGTGACACACTTCTATTTGAGTGTGATATAGCCATACACAAATACATGACCTATTTTTATTTCTTATGTTTGGTCTTTGCTCTACTCATGTCATGTAAACATTGGGGGTATCTTCTTCTTTGATCTTAATACAGAGGTTATATCATTCTATGGTCATTTGATTTAACCTTTTTGGGAATATTTGTGTATTATTCCTAATTTAGTTAAAGGGTATGAGTAGTAAAATTAGTAAATAAATATGCAATAATTAAGATATTTATTTATTTAATTTTATTGAAATTTAAACTTTTCTAAAAATAGTAATAAGGGAAAGAAAAAAAGACTTAGCTGGAAACTGACTGATATGACTGAGACAAAGGCTAGAATTCACTGTGTAGGACTAAAACACTATTACAAATCAAGATCTAGCCTTAATTTTATGATTGGAAAAGAGCACTTAAAATAAGACACCCTAGGCTCTGACACTATAGTCCACTTCTACTACCATTATCGAGGAGACTTGAGCTTTTTGGGTTGTGTTCGTTGTGTCTATGAGACCCCTACCTATGAATATTTGACTGTTGGATGTCTATGGAACTTATTGTAGAGCTAATTTTATCTTCAAACCCTAGACTCCATTGTTCTTTAACTAGTTTTGAGAAAGAGGGGGGGTTAATATGTGTAAGATTCATTGAACATTTATCCATACCCCTTATGTAGGCACACTATTTACATACCAATACTTTGAAGAGGGATCAAACCATATTTAGTTCTCTCACTTGATGTTATTTATGCAATAGTATGTATGAAGATGTAAAATGCTAAACTGGGTGTGTTTGAGGTGACTAGGGACTAGTGTAAGGATTTGAATAAGATATAAATGGTATTGGATGGTTGTATGCAAAGAATAGGGAAATATTGTTGAGTAGTCTTGTTTGTATTCTTGCTTACTTTGTGATATTTACCAAACTCCTCTAAATGAATTTTGAATGATATTTTTATAGGGATCAGTTGGTCATGGGTCGAATGCATTCATGTTAGTCAAACAATAAGGAGGATAGGAATTGAAAGGAAGTGACTATTTAGGATCAAAATGTGATTGGACAAGAGCATCAAAAATGGGACACCTTAAGGTCCAGTGCTATAGTCTAAGTTGGGTGTTATAGTCCTAAGCTAATGGGACATGGGGGGATGGATCTGTCATAGAAAGAGGAGTTTGGGTCAGTTGGGATTAGGGATAAAAGGCTATAGATGTTTAGGAATCACTAAAAAAAATCCTGTGAGGGTCATGAAATCAAGTAGGAGGAAACTATGGGATGGATGTCACAAGTCACACTCAAGTTACCAATTTTTGCATTTTATATGACTACATTTATGCCCCTTTATTCTAGTGATGCAACAAAGTGAAATACTAAGATAAAGGAAAAATATAAATTGTACCTAAATTTACCTACAAGAGTGAAGCTCATAAAGATGTTGTGATGTTGGGTGTGCATAGAGAGAGCACATTGTGAAGTGTGAATCTGTAAGAGAAAACAAAGAGTAGATTAGTTCTTACTAGATACACTATATCTAAAATAAGAACATACAAAGCTAGGTATGAGAGAGAGGAAGAGAAATGATTAATTACACCTCACTAGATACATGAACCAATATAAAACCTATTATGATGTTGAGTAATGTTGGATGATCTTATACCAAGAGTAATATCATGAATGGAGCTGAGTGCTCAATTCCCCAAGAGTGGCTCAAGAATGCAAAGGCTGGCCCTTTGGCTCCATTATTGCACACTAAGTGAATTTAGGTGGTAATGTGTTTAATAATCAATGTTTGGACTATGTGTCCAATCCATCTGATTAGTTGGCTCAAGAATATAAAAGCTAGCTAGTCCTTTGGCTCCATTGTTGCCCCATGAAGTGAAGCTATAAATTGATACTAATATGAAATATGTGTCATATGAGATGGATCCTAAAGCCCATGAATGTTCTATAGTCTGAAAATTTTGGCATGGATAACTAAATGTATGTTGAAAACTAGGACACTCTTGGCCACTCTAAAAGATGGAGATTAGGCTTGTATGAAATCTTCTTTGAAACTGGGCACTAGGCTTATATGAAATCCATTTTGAAATGTAAAGGTTAGGCTTGTATGAAAGACACTTTGAAGTGATGCCGACCTATTACATATATATTAAAGCACCTAACTACTCAGAATACCTAGGTAATATGACGAACTAAAAAAAATAAAATAAATGTGTCATGCACATTACCCCCAATCATTGGTGCTTGAAACATGGATTCTGATCTAGAAGTTATACCAACTATCATATCTAAAACTAGAAGTAAGATCCATCATGTCGTGCATAATGCCCCTTATATCTATATTATCTGAGCAAAAGTGTACTAAAAATTATTCATTTTGAACTGGTCTGAAAGTACAAAACTATAGCTCAACCCACTTTTTTCCTGCTTCTAGAAAATCTACTTTTTTATTGTTTGGATAAGAGTGCCAAAAATAGGACACCTTGGTGTCTAGTGTTGTTATCCATGTCCTACGTTGTTATCCTTTACAAAAGCTAAAAAGTATTATAGAATTATCACTATTTTTTGGTTTTTTCTACCTAGTTTGATTGTTGATTATTGTTTTGAGTGTTCTAAAACTAATTTTTAAGCTAGTAGGAGCTCTAATATCTATGGCAAAACATCTATTTATTGTTTCCTCTTTTGAGGGTAGGAACGAAGACCTTACAATGACTACCGTATAAAAAAGAGCCCTATAAGTGTGTTATGTTATGAAATACATGATATAGTAATGATAATTGGCAAGATATCTCAAGATATAGCATAGTTTTTAAAGGATATTATTAGATCAATAGGGATATGCCTAGATAGATATAATAATGTAATAGTATGTGCAATGTACTGAATTGAAACTAAAAATTGGAAGTTTGTTTAGTTTTTGGTTAGCAAGGAGGGATGGAGCATGATGTCCATCATGGCATCCAAGATAGCAAGATAATTCATGATATAGATCATGGCATTACAAACAATGAGAAGTAAACAAACAAAAAACACACAAGGCAAGAAACACGAGGCTTACAAGAGTGGTCAATGGTCTAATGAAACAAGGGACATGAGCACATGTCACTCAAACTAGAAATTAAACATACATGGCATGTTTGAATTCCACGTACACATACATTTGAAAACAAGTAAGGTTGGCATGAAAGCCACAATCACCTAGAAGAGTAAAGGGAAAGGAAATTGGCATATATCCTAAAACACACACAAGAATAGAAGCAAAGGACATTGGAAAATGTCCTAAGGCACATACAGGAGATAAAACTAAAAATAATAAATGAAATCACATCTAGCTATGGAAAATAAGAAAGGGAAGCATGGAAATATAATTGTATATGAGTAATCAAAGCAAGAAGTGAAAGTATGCAAGACATGTTAGTGCAAGACTAGGTATAAGTTAAAAAATTACATAAGTGATATATACTACTAAATGTCGATAGAAAAATTTGTGTAAGCTAGTAAATAATGTATATTAACATGATAACTAGAGTGTGTGGTGTAGGAATGACATAACTTGGATGGTGTAGTCATGTAGAAGATGCCCCTAGGGGAAGATATATTGATGTATGTCTTGAATGTAGAAGTAAGATTTGCCCTCAATGGGTAGAGTGAAGCAATCAAGGAGTTGGACGTCACTTCACACACTCAAAGAATATCAATTAAAGCATGGTAATGTAGATAAATTGACAAATAATAGCATAAAATAACAAATGTAAGTCTAACATGATAGTAGATAAAGCCTAAATGATGCATATAATCAAAATATTTTTGGTGGTTTTTGGATTACTTGCATGTTTTTTTATTTTTTGAATATTTGAATGTTTTTGGATTTTTGATATAAGCTATGTACAATCAATCATGAAGAGGCTATGTACAAGAAAAACTAAGAAACTATGTACAAGTAAGCAAAAAGAAACTATGTACAAGTGAGGCTAAGGTTAGATGATACTAATCGATGAGTCTCATTGGTGACACTCTATCATGGTGTTCTCTATCAAAAAGAAGAATCATTCATGATTTTTAAGCATGAAGGAATGGCTGAGAATATGATTTTGAATATTCAGATTCATTGTTGGTATCTTAGAAATCATAATAACGTGTATTGTTCCACTCATCATTATCTTCTTGATTTTGAACCAATGGAATGGTAGTGTTGACTTTTGTTGTATATAGATCTTTTACTTTGATAAATTATGTATGTAAATGATTTTCCTTAGGATGTTAAATAAATCCCAAACCTTGGTGACAAAGAATATCAATAGCTAGAATAGGAGTAGTGATGCCTTGAGCTTAATAATCAAACTATTGTAGATATTTTTGATCAAACCCATACTACTTTGAAAGTTGAGCCTCATTTTAGAGACGTAGATTTGCATCTTTTTCATGATTTACCTATGCCTATGGTACTATTCCTTTCTCTAATTTTTATTTTTGATCCTTTTGTTATTCTGAGTTATGCTTTTATAACCACTTATGTATTGTTTTTGAATTTCACCCTTTGTGAATGTGTTCCTATGTCACTATGGATTGATTGACTGATTTACCTTATATACGGTCCTCATTAGAAATTATCTATTGTATATATTGTTTTAATTCAAAACATGAATCTGTGTGATGCCCATAAATTCTATGATATGCAAAATAATATTTGGATATTCTCACTTAATGTAGAGGAGGTAGTTTGATCAACTTAGATTTAGTCATTTCCGTTAGTAGCTCACTTGAAATATTATTTGAGCTTTGAATGATTTTCAAATCACTAGTTGTAGATTTACTTTGTTGTGATTATTTGTTTTGATATGTAATGTTTCTTGTAACCAATTGACTAGGTGAAGGTGCATATACATGATTGACACTAGGATGCCTTTGAGGCCTTTGTATTATAATCTGATTTTCTAATGTTGTGATCTTGTCATGTGATAGCTGATTCTATGTTTGTAAATTTGAAATGAACTTGCTCATCATGGTGATTTTATCCCTTAGATTCTTACAAGTGAAAACCCTAATTAATTCCAATTGAACATGTAAGCACATATTTTGAAGATGGTTTGAAGAAGCTATAGGTTGAATGTATGCATTAGGAACAATAGTATATGTTGCCTTACCTTTTGGATGGGTGATAGCGTGAACCTGGTTAGAGGGAAAGTAACTATCACCTTCTTGGGGGAGAGGAGGAGAAGGAATTTCTTTCCTATGATATGACATTGAAACTTTACAGGTGGTAGTTAGCTTATGTAAAAATAATTTAGCAAATGAGTTAGGTATATCTAGGTATAAACCATGTATATGGGATAAAATGCATGTAAATGGAGTTATAAGTTGTATAGAAATATGATTATAAAGAATATTCCACATGAGAAAGAGAAAACAAGGGATAGAGAATATGAAATTGTGCACTAATACATACATAACTTTTACATGTGCTATGATATGTCTAATATGTGTGGCAAGATAAACTTGGAATTTTTTCCATATGAGAGATAGAAAGAAAAGGGTAGAGAGCATGAAATTTTGCATTAATGTATACAAAATTTTGACTGGTAACATAATATTTCGAACATGTTTAGCAAAATAAAGATAGAAATTATTTTTCATAAGAGAGAAGAGAGAGTATGGAAAAGAAATATTGAAATTTTACGCATTTTTATCAATAAATTTTGTAATATCATCCCTTATTATGAAAATTAAGCATGAAATGGAAAGAATGAAACTTTGAATTAACATATGGTAAACTTCATTGTTCAAGAAAATGATAGGACCAAGTATGGTCTCCTTATTATTTGTAAAAAACGTAAGAAATATTTGAAAATAAGTGAGAAACATTTTACAATCTGATTATAGATGTAAGGTGATACCTCAAAGAAGTAGTGGGACCTAGTATATACAACTAGGGTTTGGAAGATGATTATTTGAAAAATTACTATAAAATTTTGAAATGTAAAGTGAATTTTTGAGTTAATTATGCAAGTAAAAAATCAAAAATTTATTGGAATTTTTTTTATTTAGAGAGACCTAGTATATGCAACTAGAGTTTTGAAAAATAAATATTTTTGAAAACTGCTATTGAATTTTGAAATTTCAAGTGAATTTATAATTTTAATATACTAGTAAAAAATCAAAATTTTATTGGAAATTTTTTTGGAAAAATACTAGGACCTAAAATGGGCAACCAGGGTTTGAAACAAAATTAATTTAAAATTACTAATTTTTTTTAAAATTTAATGCTAATTTTTAATTTTATTATGTAGGTAAAAAATCAGAAAAATATAAGAAAATTAGTAAGAAATTTACCCTAGGGTTTTAGGATTTTTATGCCCAGACAAAGTAAGTCAAGTTCACCAAATGATTTAATATTTCTAGAAATATTTGAATATTATTCCTAATTTAGTTAAAGGGTCTAAGTAGTAAAATCAGTAAATAAATATGCAATAATTAAGCTACTAATTTGTATAAATTGATTGTAATTTGAACTTTTCTAAAAATAGTAATAAAGGAAAGAAAATAAGACTTAGCTAGAAATTGACTGATACGACTGAGATAAAAGGTGGAATTCACTATGTAGGACTAAGACACTATCACAAATTAGGATCTGGCCTTCATTTTATGATTTTGTAGGAGCATAAAAAAAAGACACCCTAGGCTCTAGTGATATAGTCCACTTTTGCCTATTGTCTGGGAGACTTGAGCTTTTTAGGTTTTGTTTGTTGTGTCTGTGAGACCCTACCTATGAAATTTTAACTATTGGATGTCCATGGAACTCCTTGTAGAGCTAGTTTTATCTTTAAACCCTAGAATCCATTATGTTTTGATCAATTTTGAGAAAAGGGGGGGGGGTGGGTAGGGCTAGCATGTTTAATATTCACTGAACATGTATCCACACCCCTTGTGTGAGAATGCTACCTACATACCAATACTTTGAAGAGGGATCAATCCATATGTGGTTCACCCACTTGATGTGCTTTGTGCTATAATGTGTATGAAGATGTAAAATATTAAATTGGATGTGCTTAAGGTGACTAGGGAATGGTGTAAGGATTTGAATAAGTTGGAAATAATATTAGATGGTTGTATGGAAAGAATAGGGAAATATGCTTGAGTAGTTTTACTTGTATTATTGTTTGCTTTATGATATTTGCCAACCTCCTCTAAATAAACTTTGAATGGGATTTTTATAGGGATCTATTGGTCATGGGTTTAATGTATTTGTGTTAGTTTCACAAAAAGGAAGATAGGAACTAGAAGGAAATTACCTTAGACTCAAAATGTGATTAGATAGGAGAGTTGAAAATGGGACACCCTAGGGTCTGGTAATATAGTCCAATTTGGGCGCTATAGTCCTAAGTAGATGGGACCTATGGGGATGGATCTATCATGGAAAGAGGAGTCTAGATTAGTTGGGATCAGGTATTGAAGGCTATAGATGTTTGGAAATCAATGAAAAGATACCTATAAGGGTCATGAAAGCAAGTAGGAGGGACCTATGGGATGCATGTCACAAATCACACTCAAGTTACCAATTTTTGTATTTTATATGACTACATCTTTCTACATTATCATTTTTTGGCTTACATATGTGATTACACATTCCCTTATCCATTATTATATATAACAAATGGTACTTGATATGTTATACACTTGACACTTTTTCCTAACACATTTGATCCATGGGTTACTATGACATGTTTATGTTGGTTGCTTATGATTTAATTTGTGTACTTCCTTGAGTGTCTCACCTTGATACTGTATTCCTTATTTGATCATTTGAATATGATCCCCTACTTGCAGGCCATGTGCATATATATGTTTAATTTGACATTTGCATATGTTATTGTTTGTTGTATGGACATTTTAATATGTCATTCTTGCTTTATAGACATTTTAGTAAGTCATTTTCCTTCACTTGTGCAACATTTGAACATGCCCCTTGTTTTCAATCTCCTTAGACCATTGCTCTTGTGTGTGTGCTTGTTTGCTTATTGAGCTTGTATTGTTACTATCTAAATGTTGATGTTAAACTTGTTGTGCATCTTAGGACTTCATTTGATGACATTGGTTATATGCACTTCAATTATATACCTACCTAAACATGTTACTCATATATGCTATAGGGTTCTATTCACAGCTTATACATTGTTTTATCCTTTTGAAGTTAGATAACTAACAGTTCTTATCTTCCCCTCACCTTAAAGGGGGGTCATATTAGTGGGGTATGTCATAGAGTCATGAAGCCCCTAAAAGGCTCACTAGCCCAGGGTATCAAAATGTGTGTACCACCTTGTTTGCAAAAGAAATAAAACATGTTGAAGATGCATTGAAGTCCGTCAGAGATTCATGGATTGAAACATGGGTTCTATCATTTCCAAGAGATGGAAAGACATGACAAATAGACCATTGATTAATGTGGTTGCATTGTGCCTTAAAATGATAATTTTTTTGAGGCCGTTGATTATTAGGGACAAGTAAAGGATGTACAATTCATTGCCAACATCTTGATAGAGTCCATTGAGGCAGTGGGGCCTCAAAACATTGTTCAAGTTATAATGGACAATGCAAAAAATTTCAAAGTTGCGGGCATGTTGGTTGAGGTAAAGTATGGGCACATATTTTAGACACCTTGTGCCGTTGATTCCCTCAACCTTATGTTGAAAAAATTGTGCATCAAAATTGAGTGGATCAAACAAGTTGATGAGGAGACAAGAGAGATTCAAATGTTCATAAGCAACCATCACATGACCCAAGGCATCTTTAGGGCTTTCTCAAAGTTACAGTTGTTGAAGATAACTTTTTTTAATCATTCATGAATCATGTATAAGGTTAATTTAATTTTTCAAGTTTGTAATTTGTAAGATTTTTATTTTTGAACATTTTTTTTAATTTCGTATTAAGTTTGTTGAGATTCAATTTGCCTCACACACACTTATCTTCAGATGACTTGTCAAGGTGCATGAGGCATTGATCAACATGGTTATCAATGACCTTTGGGGTGTATGGAGGTAGGTAAACATTGAGAAGGCCACAAAAGTGAAAGGGTTGATTCTTGATGATGTGTGGTGGGAATGTGTGGAGTATTTGTTTTGTTTTACCGAGCCATTGTATGTTGAGATTTGTAGATATGGATCATCAATGTTTGGGTGAGATTTATGATAGAATCGACTCAATGATTGAGAAGATTAAGTCTATAAATACCAAAGAGCAAGATCCTACATAGAGGTTCTTCAAAGAAGTGCAGTCATATTTTATTGAAAGTTGAAACAAAATTATCACCCCATTGCATCTTATTGCTTTTGCCTTGACTCCAAAATACTACAACGCAAATATCCTTTCTTTGCCTAGGAGGGTTGCACTATATAAGGATATTGAGGTTAGTGAGGGATATAAGGTGACATTCTCTAGACTCTTCCCCGATCTAGAAGTTGAAGACATAGTTACAGGAGAGTTTGGGCTTTTCATAACCTCCATGGACCACTCCCTTGGCACTCTTCATGACAAGTTCAAGAAGGACACTTATATGTGGTAGCACCTCCATGGACAAGCATCCACCCACCTCGAACCACTTGCAATTGAAATTCTATCATATTTTTTTAACTCTCTACCATTCTTTTTGATATTTTTTTTTAACTTTTAACTTTAATAAATTTTAATTGACTTTGCGGCTTGCTTCAATAGGTTGCAATTTATTCCTTGGTTCAGTGGAACTTGGGTACCTACACCTTTATCCACTTGGGTAAGTGCAACAAGTTGGCAACAAAAAAGGCGGATGATTTAGTTTATGTGCATTCCAACTTGCATCTTCTCATGCACAAAAAAGATGATTACAAGGGGAAACAAAGTGCCGGGATGTGGACCTAAATACTACAACTTGGATGCCTATGTTGCCTACCTTTCATTGCCGATGTAGAGATAGACATTGCTTCACATGACCTACATAGTGGAGCTAGTGGGAGTGGCACTGCTACTGCCTGTGGTTCTAAAGAACCACATGATGATACTTTTGATGAAGAAATTGAAGACAAATATGAATATAGTGAATAATGAATAATTTGATTTGTCTTTATTTTGGTCCACACACTATAATATTTGCACTATGTACTTGTTCTAACTTCTAAGACTAATCTAAGTTTGACCTTCGAATATTATTATTTTTGGCATTGAATTATTAGTATGTTTTGTGGTTATTTAACTTATTTTGTTTCTTCATTGCATATTATATCATTAATTTTGCTTGTGTGGCTATATTTTTTATATTTTTAATTTTTGGTATATATTTTGTACGTTCGTATCCAAAAATGTATCCAAGCCCCAAAAAATCACCGTATCCACATATCCTATTCCCTATTTGTGTCGGCTACTTAGGTTTAAACTTTCCAAATTAAACCCTAACCCTTGGATTCTAATTTCATTTACATAAACTATGATTAGAGTTAGAAAATTTAAACTTTAAAACAAAAAAATACAATCATTCTCTATTGTGATGGCTCAATTTGAAAGAGCAAGTCAACTATCAACTATCCACTATCAATGCTCCTTAACTGAAAAATAATGTGCTCTAAATGAGATGGTTACGTCGTTATTGAATGGGAAGAATGTTGTTTTTGATGTTTTCATGTGTTGTGAATTTTTTACACCCCTTTGTACTCTGAGTGTCAAAATTGCTGAAAAATATTTCAAGCAGACTTATCTATTTGATAAAACGGGCTAGTTTATTGAAAAACTCTTGCATAATTAAAAATCATGTTTAAATATTTTCTCTGTCAAATTTTAATTTATACTGTTTGAGAAAATTTATCTACATGATATATCTTTTCATTCGTTGGAGATATTGATTTCAGCTGTTCGGACATGGTATCCTCATGAATTTAGCTTTCTGCTTGATAATTTTGTCTAGAATTGATGAAAAACTGCCAATCTTATGTTTCATTGCCAATGGTTTTCTCAAGAAATGTTTATCTATCTATTCATATTTTGTGTACCATAACTTCCAGGGAAAGTGCCACTTTGAGAAATGGGAAGAGCAACAAAGACAATGATCACATAGTGTAGACATGTTCCCGCAATGGATATGCAAAGCAGATGCAAACAATTGAATAAATTTGGTTTCTAATGAAATTTTATTTGATGGAATTGGATGTTGCTTTGAATTTTGTATTTTATTTTGAAGCGGTTGATCATATTGGATATTTCTAGGGAGATATAAGGAAGGGTTCTATGACAAATTGTATTTAGCATTTTGTAAAGAAGGTTTCAAGATCCCCCAACACATGAAATGTTAATGACTAAATTTGTTGTTGTCTGTTGTTTCTCCATTTGAGGTGTTTGAGGTAAGCACCTAGGCCATATTAATTTTCAAGGTTTAGATTTTTGGGAGCAGATTAAACAGATGGAAAATTTTAAGCTACATTCCAAGAAATATTATATGAAAGAAACTGTCTTTCTATTGCCTTCATCACTGATCATGGCAAGTTGTAAGTTTGTGCAATTATTATACGACATTATTGTAAGTACAATTTTCATAATCCAACTGAAATTTCCTTTCATTATTTTTGTAGATTGTATGTAAAGGTAATCTCATAAGGTCCATTCATTTCATTCAATAGTGGAAACACTTTTGCACCTATACTTTAAACTTTGGTAACTACTTAAAATGGTATATATTTAATATATTATATTTTAGATTAATGGATCTTTCATAAAGATTTTTAGTGGTATTTTTAGAGCTTTTTAAAATTATAAGTAATTTTATCAACAAAAATGGTGGGTTTCTTTATTTTTTCCTAAGGCTTCATTTTCAGTTTGGTATGAAAGTGCATGCTTGGTTTTTCTAGAGAACTGCTTGGAAGACCTTATACAAAGAAATTATATATTTTGCAAGTTGTGATGCTTTTAGTCTTTTGATTTATAATTTGGTATAAAATTCTAATCATAAATCTCACTTGCATATAAAAATTGTATATGTGTGGGCACACACTCACAAAATCATTATCGTTAAAGAAACACAAATCTATAAGACCTTGTTCACCTATTAATGCTAGAACATAGTGAACAATGTCAAAATGATCAAAAACCTCCCATGAAATTTGATGACCAGTACAATGAATATGTTATAATAGAAGGCAAGAAACTCTCTCAACTGTCCTTTTACACTAACCAAAATTTGACTTAGAATTGTGGATAGGCATCCCAAAGCTAGATGGGGATGTCAATGAAAAAGCACTGGATGCTTGGGTATATAATTAGATTCCTATTTATCACCTAAGGATAATCTTGATACACAATAGGGTAAATCCCTTTGTTTATAGAAAATTTGAATTGATCACATTGGGTGCTATGCTTATCTTCATTGTCTTCAACAACAAACACATTTTCAGGGTTTTGACACCAATTTATAGCAGTTTATTCCATACTAAACCCAACGATCATGATCTTGTTTGCGTTAGTGATCTTAGTTTGATTCTCAAAGTATGCCTCAAGATTGGGGATTTAAGAGGCAAGTTTTTTGCCATTGAAGTTGTCGTTAAACTCCACAATCTTGACTTTAACTTCAAACTGAAATGTGATTAATGATATTGGGTTTTTTCATGGTTCATTTTGCAAGAGCATCGTTTGTAACACTCACCATTGCTTGTATGAATTTGGTTTGGTGTTTGACGTTACTGAAAAGGATTTGCTTAAGAGAGTTGGTACTCGATGATTCTTTGTAGCTTTTGGAGCAATTCTTGATCAAGATTAGGTAAGAGGATCTATAAAGGTTTAACTAACATTATATATTAAATGTGGATTAAAAGATATAAAAACATTCCCCATTTTCTATCTTCATTGAATTGAGAAAAATGGCAATAGAACAATTTTAGAAGGCCAACGTTTGAAGGTCATATATCCTCTGATATTACTCAACATTTTTAATGTAACCACTTTCCATAAAGCTCTATAAGACTACATTTTTTGGGTGCACAAATCATTCTATTCAAACACTTCTACTAAGATCAATATATACTTCAAGATGAGGCATTATTTTAGAATTAAAAGTAGAAAAATGACAAGAACACTACCATTGATTTAATAAGCTACTACTTGATGTGTGGTGGTGGTGTTGATTTAACGATCACCAATACTTAAGTAATTCCTCAAAGGTGAAGATTTTCAGAAAGAGTAGGTATTGTGGAGGGTAAGAGGTAGGTAAACCTAAAGGAGGTTAGATCTATTTTCTTTATTGTAAGAGGTCTAGAAACATCATATCTAGTAAGGTTAAAAGATAGAGATCCTTTAGGTAACTAGATCTAGAGGTGAAAATCACTAGGCTATAATACTAATTGATATGAACATTTAAAACAAAGAGAGAGAACATAAGTGTTTAATGTGACAATTGTGTATATTGTACACTCATTTGCATTTTATATAATAAAAATTATAAATGAAGAATAAGGAAGTTTCTCAATTATAAATATTTACATATACAAACAACATTTAAGATTACCCAATCGATCATGTGACTATATGGAAATACCTAGCACAATATGTTTAGCCCACATGATTGAATTTAATAAAATCCACTAAACCATGTGACTAAAGGTAATCAAATACACATTCTATGTGATTTAATTTAATATAATACACTAATCAATGTGATTAAATTTAATAAAATACTCTATCCCATGTTGTTATGTTTCATCAAATAAGGGAGGGAATATTATATGCCTAATTGACATCATTAGTTACTAACAATCACCTCAGAAAGACATGCCCTATTATACATGTCCCTTAAGTTTTATATTCTTTTATTTACTATACTCACAACTATTCATATAATTCTTCTTCTTTTATAATGAATACGAAAATAAACAAATCTTTTATCTTGTATTCTATTAAAGAATATAATTTAAATCATTCTTGATCTCAAAGTGTTCGATGCACTTATAGAAAATAAATGAACATTTCCATGAATGAACATAGAGAAATGAAGAATGGATATATTACAATGCTATTCTAATGAAGCAATTACTTGTCAAATGAAAAATGAGTGAGTCACTTTTATAGGCAACAAATGTGGTTGGAAAAAGTAAGGGCTGACCACAATACATGAAAGGAAATTAATAACATATCTTAAAGGACTAAATTCAAGTCAAAACAATCCACTAAAATGGGTTTACACCACTAACATTCCCCTTTAAACATAATTTGGGGAGCTACAACGTTGACATTACAATCCAAAGTCCATAACATCTCCCCTTAAGGGCAACATCTAGAAGTGTCATCCCTCGAAGATGAGTGAAAGGATCAGTAGATGGGTTTCATGAAGATATCCATAATTGCATCTTTCATCAGACAATACTTAGGGAGGTCATATTTTTATTGACTTTATTTCTCTAAAAATAGGCATGATCTTCTTGTGCATAGTGAAATAATGCTTCACTAGATTCTTAGCTACCTTGATGGTACTTTGGTTGCCACATGAGAGTGTCCTATCCAACGTGCAAGGTAATCTAAGCTCCTTAGGTATATTGCTAATCCAACTATTTCCTTAGCTTATTCAAGTATTCCATGATACTTTGCTTTAGTGGTAGACCAGGTGACACACGACTGCCTTTTCAAGACCTATGAGACATGACTTGAACCAACACCTAAGATGCAACCTTAGGTAAATTGCGTAGTGTCAGGTCATCCATTATAATATGATTCACTATACCCAATCAACTTAACCTTTGCTCCAATTGCATACTTGATGACCAAATTTGAAGTGTCCTTTAGGTATTAGAGATTTCACTCTACAACATCTCGATGATGCTCATACATAATTCGAGAACAAATACCAATTGCATATGCAATATTTAGATGAGTGAGTCACACATGAGTTTTCCTATGAGCTTCTGGTAAAATGTAATATCTACCAAGGGTGATGTGTAGCTCTTCTCCAACTTGACCCCTGATTGATATGGACTAGTGCAAGGCTTGAAATCTTCCATCCCAAAATCCTTCTAAAGTTCATGACATATTATATCATGTGAAATATTTTCTTTATCTACCACTTCAATTTTTGGATGAGAGAAAAAATCTTGTTTGGTAGTATCAAGCCATCAATAAAAAGAACTATGATCAAGATGTGCCAATAAATGCAATTCACGTAAGCATTGGAATCCACCACATATCTTTTGAATCCAAAATGAATAAATAAGTGAGATTAATCTTCTCATAGCAAGCATGTGTGGCTTGTTTGATCCCATAGGGAGACTTCTTCAATTGGCACATAAATCTCTCATTTCTTGGTTCAAATAAACTTGTAGGCTACTGTATATATATCTCCTCACACAAATCAACATTGAGAAATGCAATTTTCACATCCATCTGGTGTACCTCCCAACCAACGTTAGACGCCAATGAAAGGACAATTCTAACACTATTTGTATTTGTAATAAGGTGAAAGGTCACCTATAGTCAATACCTCCCTTCTGTAAAAACCCTTAACAACAAGTGTATATTACCAAGTTAGAAATTTACTTGGTAATGTAGATCTACTTACAACTAAAAATATTCTTCCCAATAGTTTGAGGCATCAATTCCAAAGTTACATACTTCACTAGGGAATTATATTCTTCCTTAATTGCCTCTCCCCCCTCAAAAATTCCATTGAGATTCTTATATGACTCAAGATTAGTAAAGTTCATGTCTAACAAAGAGATCCATATTCATCCTTCATTGATTTTAGGAGACATTGGTTGGCTCATAAATATTCATAGTAGTTGCATCCCCTACTTCATTGGCCAATATCATTTGCCATAAAGGCCTATGCACAAGATCTTCTTTTAGAGGTGCCTACAAGTTTGCTTCATTGATAGCTATGCATAGTATATAGTTTTGGTGGCTCAATGTGTTGGTGTTGCTGTCTCTAAGTAATAGTTGGGATAACCACCTCATTAGAGGATAAAATATCAATAATATCTGAAGGGGTGACTTCTCAAACAATGTAGCTCCAGACACATTCTCAACAAAATTCGCATCTTTATTACTTAGTGTTTGACATTTGATTCAATTTAAAATTTTGATTTGGATTTAGATTTAGTTTCAAGCTATTTGTGCACATAAGATCAATCACAAATGCACAAGAAATATAAGCCTATGCTAATAGTGATGGGTGTGTAGACGATATGTAGCCCATGTATATACCTCACAAGAAGCAAGATTAGGTTAATATATTAACACTCACAATGGTATGCCATGAATATAATCAAGAATGTTGTTTTCCCTTCACTATAAATTATTTATGATCGATAGGTCTTAAGATATGTTATATAAGAATCTCTAAGTACATCATCGATATACCTTTTGGTATAGTGAGGTCCAATTCTATGGAAGAGGAAGATTAACAAGTTCAACACAAGGGTCTAGTTCCACATCCTCACTCCATCCATGTGATTTCAGTGGTGTGCTGGTGAAAAATATTTCCTTGAGAGTGTTGTCTAAGACCTAGGTATTGGAGGATGAAACCCCCTCACCTCATGGCACCAGTAAAATGAATAACCATTTAGACAATAACGACATGTTCTCTCTCAGTTTATATACCATGTCAAAACATGAGGTTGGTCCAAATGTTAGGGGATGAAATCCTAGTCACTGAACCCTAATAAGATGAAAAATAAAGGAACTAGCTATTTTTGATCCTTAAGATCGCTTTGTGGAGTCAAGAGAAAAGCATACATAGACTAGTTCAGAATGAGGGATAAATAAAAAGATAACTGAATTGTTTCTAATCCTCAGGGTCACCTTGTCAATGCAAGAGGAAAGCATACATGATCCAAATTACCATACATGAAAAAGAAAATAAAGCAAGTAAAATTTTTTTTTAGTGCACCAAATTGAAATGTGTATATGTTTGTTTGATTTGATCTCTTTAACAAGTGAAACCTGTAGAAAATAATTTAGTAGCATGTTTTGGTTGTCTTTGGCATGCATGTGCCTACAAGGAAACATTTAGTTGTTTTATTTAAAATGGGCTAGGGAGTGGGGGTTTGGGGGTGGCCACCCCCAATGCTAAACATAGTTTAGACTTGGCGTGGCCTTTCAAAAATGAAGTTATAAATGAAAATTTGTAGAAAATCATCAAAATACAAAATCACCAAAAACATAAGGCAATAATACTGATATGTATGGAAAACTCACTAATGACTAGAAAATAGAAAAAACTAACTATTTGTGATCTCATCAATACACACTGCAATACCACCAATTGACAGGATGAACCTGTAGATCCATAAAGAAACCTACTAAAGACACGAAAATAAAAAAATAAATTATTTATGATCTCACTAATACATAGGTTGATACTGCCAATTGATAGGGAAAACACATTGATCCACAAACTTGCTAATGAAAATAAAATAGAAAAATAGATTGTTTGCAATCTCACTGATACATAGTTCTATATTGCCAATTGACAGGGTGAACTTGTCGATCCATAAATAAACCTGCTAATGACCAAAAATAAACTGCTTGCTATCTCTCTAATAAATAGAGTGATTTCACCAATCGATAGGGTTAACCCGTTGATCCACAAGGTAACCTACTAATGACAAAAACATATAAAATAGAGTTTTGATATCTCACCAATACATAAAGTGATCTTATTATTTTCATGGGTAAAATCATCATGCGATAGGGTGAACCCATCAAACGCTAGGGAAAAATTATTTTGACCTAATTTGTATGAATTTTGACACAAACTAGCTTAGATTCATCCTAAATCTACAATCATACATTAAGTAAGGAAATTGGTAATGGATTTTTATGTTGTGATTCCCACTAGGCATGCCAAATGTACACACACAAGAAAGTATTAGAGTTAGCAAATTTTAAATTGTTAGGTAATCAACAAATCATAAATTAGAATTGCTAAGTAAACAATGAAGTTTATACATCATATTGAGGTCAAAGATGAAATAAGTAGACTATCACCTTGACATACCAAGGCTATTTACTCTTTTGTTGTAGAGACTTGCTTAGATTTGATTTGGATGTAGTTGCAAGGATTTTTGGATGGCACATGAGTATTTTGATAGCATAATCCCTTGCAGATTGATGTTTGACTTGATCTTAAGATTTGGCAAAGCTTCACTACCTTTGGAAGAGATGATGAAATGAGAGGGTGAACCCTCCATTTATAGATTTTGTGAACTAATGTGGACCATTGGTCTTACTTGAAGATTAAGGGTGGAGGATGGTCAAAGGAGGGAGGTTGAGGAAGTTAATGAAGTTGGTTGGGATATGTAATTAGATGTATTGATGAGGTATGGGGATGACTTACATTGGAAGAAGGTTTGATTATGTGGGGATTCAAAGAACGAATTAAAAATTAGTTTTATGGGATAATGAGATATTGCATAGGGATTTGAGAGTGATGTGAGGATCTTTGGATTTTTATGATTTTATAAAATAGAAATATTCAAAAGTCATGAGATTTTAGACTAGGGATGGATCAGTTAATTAATTTAGATTAATTAATTGATGGAATATGATGTGAATTTTGTGGGATTGGGAATAGTTGTGAAAGAAGGGATTAATTCGCTAGGGGGTGATGAATAGTGATTGTGTTAGGGATGTAGTTTGGATAGAAGACTTATTTAGGATTTAAGGACGTTGTTAGTATAGAATTAGCATATAATTAAAATTGACACAAAATGTCCGATCTATAGTGACATTGCCACAACCACAAATTAAAGTCAAAATTCCTATTAAAAATGAATTTTAAACAACCATGTACAAATGAGCTCTCTTTCATGTGCAAACTTTCACTTTACTTCACACTTGACTCATATTCAAAACATACTTTTGAATGTCCCTGATTGCTTCATCATATGTGCTTTTGTTGTTATTTGCATTTATTACATTAAACACCAAAGTACAACATAACATAACAAATTCCAAATTTTCCAAACCTTACAAATATCAAAATCAAATTTTGGTAAACACAGAGCTACGATTGACCTTGATTGTCTACAAAACCTAAAAATTCAGATACATAATTATATCCACTACTTTTACTATAATTACATTCTCTCACACATTGTTATCAATGGCAAACATGAAATTTAAAAATACAAAAAAAAAACTTAAAAGCCAAACAACCCAAAAACAATTCTTATGACCAAAAAAAAATTATCCATACATTTTATTTCCACTATATCAATTCATTTATTTATATGTTTTCGACTCTAAATAACATAATCGCTGGTAAGATTTAAACCTAATTTATTCGGAATGTATTTGCCCCAATAAAATTGGGGCAACTAATCAGAAAGTAGTCGGAAACAAGCATGAGGGTTCGTTAACCGTGTACGAAACGTGGACCTATTAAACACATTGCGATTTGGCAGCAAGCACCGATGCTTTACATTGTCTGTGCTATCGTTTAAAGACCATCACAGGGAAGCCTCATGGTACCATTGATCTTTCTGTGCGTTTCATACAAAACTTTAATCCTTCTAAAACTTTGAGTTCTCCTATTTCGATTTTTCCCGATAAATTTGGGAGTTATGAAAACATTAATTCTGTTGTGGCAAACGGAACGTACGGCACTGAGCGTCATGAGGTGCAGCAAAACACGGCAATGGGCGTGCCATCGACATGGATGCAGGGTTATCCTTCTCCATCTTCTTATGAGAATGCCAACTATTTATCTCATATTCCACCGTCTGTCTATCCACACCCACGCCATCAACACATTTATGGCATAAATTAAATTAACTAGATGATAAATATGATTGAATATATGTATTTTAATTTGATTGTAAATGTTTTATCTCATATAATTAAGGTCTGCCGGAGGTATCACAAATTTATCTCCAGTGGAGGCGGCATCCGATTTACAAGGTAACCGCAATTAAAGTTAATGAGAAATTTAAGAAGTTTCTCGCTTGTCCATAGAAGGTATTTATTGTAATTTTTATTCATTCAACAAGAAGATAAAGTTCTGAGTTTATCTTTCAGGGATTTTTAAGTGTATGTTTAACATTAATGTATAATGTTTTAAAGGTTAGCATTAAGTTATATTGCAACCGAAAAGTTAAATAAAATTCTTATTGTTTATGATGATAATTAAATAAGATTTTAAAATATTATATATATATAATTAAAAAATGGTTGATAAAAGACTAATCTAGAAAAACAAAATATATTAAAAATCTGAAGTAAAACACTGATTAACAAGTAACTCTTCCTTTCTACTTATCATCAAAATTCATCTTAAAATATCATGACCAACAACTTCATCCATCAAAGAATGCAGCCAAGCCAACTTTTATTGTAAAATATCATGATCAACAACTTCAACCATCAGAGGATGCAGCCAAGACAAAGGGGGAACGTGGGTAGCAGTCACCACCAAAGCAATAAATGCACCCTTTCGCATTCGGAAAAAGCCATATTTCATACCATGAAAAAATGAGATATATTAAATACAGAGCATGATTAATAGAGTGTTGGAACTAGTTTTGGCTAAGCATGGAAGAACACGCTTCTGAAGATAGCATGGCACAAAGCATTTGTGTATTTTCAAGACAATACACAATACCAATACCAACAATTCTAAAACAGTTCACCAGGATGAAAACTCATAAATATACCTGAAGACCTGGGAGCACTTAACAGAATATTGACCAAGTCTTGAAGTCATGTACATTTGAAGGCACATTGGCCTGCTCGAAATAAGGAGTTCCAAGTTGGGGAGAAGGTTGTGCAGACTGTGGAGTGCAAAATAAATAACTATAGGCCAGGTCAGCGAAGCAAATCAACTAGAATAAATGTTAAAATATAACAGCTTTAGGACAAATCTAGCGAAGTGGCAGTGATATAAGAGGTTGTTAGAATTAATAAATTCAATATAAATAGTTTTGACTGCTATTTATATAAGGTGGTGGTTGTCTAATCTTTAAAGCATGCATTAAGGGAATGTAGTGCTTGAATTCTATAAAGGTTAGCCTTTCTTTTGTTTTAAATATAGTTATTTAGAGTTAATATTTTTATGTTGTCCAATTGTCAAAGGTAATGTTATTTAGAATTTTAATAGTTTGTAGTAGAATATGGTATGCTCTAAAATTAGATAAATAAAATATGGTATGTTATAAAATTATATTATTATTTATGTAATTGATAAATTTAAATGGAAAAATATCACTTTTTAATATTAGTGTTTATTACATTCAAATGTTGCATTAATTTGGTTCAAATGTGATAAATGTAATATCTATTGAAAGCAAACCTCAATATAGTTATTTGTATTATAATGTTATGTATTGGTTAGCGCATGTGTGAGGATAATTCATGAATGCCATCTTTGTGCAACTAACCCAACTATGATTCAATGTATTCCTTCTACACCTCAGGTTAGCACTCTAGTCCTTAGCACGATATATCAGTGTGATGAAGTGATTAATGTTTAGGTGAGTGCTAGTGCTATAGAACTCATGAAATGTACAGAAAATCCCCGACAAGGAGAAATGTCATGCCACTCCCAAACATTAAAGCCTCTCACATGCCTTAAATGGTCAGTAATGATTTGCATGGATTGAAAACATTGAGGCTCAATTCAATGAGTTGCTAATATGGTGAATGGAGACAATTAATAAAATCATGTTACATAATATTGATGGTGGTTAGAAGACCTATAGTGTGAGTTTGTGTTGCATTATCCTAGCCTTGGAAATTAATCCCCCAAAGAATGGGTGGAGGATAATTTGCATGATTATCTTACAAGATCTTCTTCTATGGATGAGGGAATGATTTTACGTAATAGAACTCTACATCCTTTTTTATCTGATCAATGGATGAGGGGGATGATTTTTCATTCATGTTTGATTTTCCATAGGCCTTGAGGGGTTGGTAAAATTTTACTGCAACCTATTTTCTTGAAAATAGTTGTAGAGTTCTTTTTCTCTGAGGAGAATAATATTAAGTCAATAAAATAGAGTAAATAGAATCATTTTTCAATAATTTAAAATACAATTGAAAAATTTATTTCACCTCTTGATTTGCAATGGAAAGAAAGTTGAGCTTCATTTTTGCTGTGAAGAGTAGTAGGAATATTTGTGCTTTCTAATTAGTGAAATACCTCATTGTTAAAAGTAAGAATATAATTGGTATATGAAAAATTGGAATTATCAATAATAAGAGCATAAGATAAATCACTCATAATCTTGCTTGTCAAATAAAAACACCAATTAGATTGTTGGCCACTCAGACTATGCAAGATGTAGATAATAAGCTAGACTAGAATGTATGATGTTGTTCCCTATAGTATAATTTTGGCATGAAAGAATTCAATCATGGCTAGAAGAAAATGATGGTTTACAAATTATATAGAGAGGCCCCTTTTGTTGTGAGTGTGGGTAGCTATAATGGAATTATTTTTTTATGATGTTTAATAGACATATAAATTTTAAAATAAAATATAAATGATAATATTAATTATTTAACACAAAAGTACAAACCATCCATCTGCAAGCTATAGTGGGACTCTAGATACTTATTATCCTAGTTTGTTAGTAAGGCATAGGTGGTCACATGGTTAGAATTTTATGTGCGATCCCTGTTAAGCGATGGATGTCTTTGGGGTTGATGAACACATGCTTATACCGAGAGGGGGATGAATCAATATAAGGTAATAATCTACTTTTTAAAATTAATTATCATAATAATATCAATCGCATAACATCAATAGTTAAGAACATAAGAAAAACACAAGATCTACATGGAAACCCTTTCTGGAGAAAACCGCAGAGAAAGGACTACTTGGATCTATTATCTAAATCTAGCTATAGATAAAAAAATTTATTTCAAAATTTGCAAGCACCAACCTACTAGAGACACCAATCCCCACTACTAAGTAATTTATAGGCACTGACCTAGTGGATACACCAATCCCCATTGCTAAACACCAAATTAGTAAGAGATACCCATCTCTTTCATCTGAGGCACTAACCTCCACTGAAACAATCTTCCACCTTACTATTCTTACTTCATCAATGAATGATGGTATATTCAATCTCCTCTTCTTCTCCATAATTTTTTTTTATTCTCGAATGATAGAAAGAATTAAATTCATTCTTCAAATTTGCATTTGTTTTTATGATATTTCTTTTTATTATCCACACACTTGCTTCCTTTTCTTCTTCACATATCTCACACTACCACTTTTATTCCATACTTTCTCTCCAACTTCTCTATATATTTATACCTTCCTTATGCCTCTTTGAATGTGTGTGATTTCTCCCAAGGGATATGACCTCTCCAAAGGTGGCTAACCCTTCATTTTATATTATCATTCATTAAACTTGAGTGGAAATTCTTATTTCCAAAACTTGGATTCTAACAAAAGTGGTCGATCATCATTTTAAAAAAATGATTTTAACTCCATTTCAATGTTACCCTTCATTGTTCAATCTCTACTCTTCACATTGTGTGAGTCTATTAACTCCATTTCAATGTTTCTCATCATTATTCAATTGTTTCTATTCACATTGCCTTTGAAATCAATCAAAATATTGCCAACAATCTCCCCCTTTATCATTGATGGCAACCTTGCAAAGAAATAATCTGTACATGCAACAAAAACATAGTACTCCCCCTTTCTATAATTCTCACCTTTTTGTAACTCTCCCCCTTTGACATCAATGGAAAGGGATGTTTGAAACATCCATGTCAACTTATTCAACATCACTAAAACTAAATGATTATCTTTATAATCTTCCCTATCCTTTTGTATAAGGACTTCTTCTTCTCTTATTTTATCTCCTTGAATTTGATCAAATCTGGGCTCTTTGACATCATCTACATCCATTTGGATTATCTCTAGTTGCTCAAATGGTAACTCTTCTTTTCCACTTCTATTTATATCTACATATCATTCTCCATTTTCTCATTCACATTCCCAGATTGATCACTTGCTAGATCTGAGCTACCTTCTGCAATCTGTACTTGACACTGGCCCATGCTTGTTGAAGTTATTATGTACCCTAACTAATTTCATTTTGCTATATATTATATAATATATGTGATTCCTTTCATAGTGGAAACTCCAATTCATAATGGCTTCATTGTCTATGATTAATATAATAAAATCATCAAATTCCAAGACACAACATTTATTTTCTACTTTGTTCTTGCTTCTTTGAATTATTTATAATAACATTAACACCACTTGCATCATCACTCTTATAAATAATATTCATTAGCTTATCTTTCTCTATCTTTTGAATGCATATAACCAAAGAATCTATGGAGCTGAAAGATAATTCAGTGATTAGCTCCCCCTAAATTGGTGCATTTTTTTATGATCTTAGTGATACTTCTTGTACATGAAATACATTTTGCATAATCATAGTTCTATCCTTTTTTTACTCATGCTTCAAAATTTAATAGGTTCTTCCTTTTGATTTCCAAGGGTATCCACCTTCTTGTTTTATCTAGGAGGTTCCATAAAACCACTTCTATAGAAGTGTACTATATATCCAAAGTTGCTACACTTATAACATTTGACATTGTAATCTACTAAAGGAGTAAATTGATTATATTTTCTATTTGAAGATCCATAAGAACTTCTATTATTATTCAATATGAAATCATTTATTGCATGTGCCCTACAATCTCTAAATTTATGACCAAAATGATTACAGAAATAGCAATAACCATAAAAAGAACTCTAGAACTTGGTCATATGGGCCTTCCTTGGAGGATATGATCTTCTAGATGTATTTTTATCCTTGTTTTCTTCATGAAGAATTCTGGTTTTCTAAGGAATGCCATTTTCTTTCTTCTTGTTGATAAGACTTTTTATAGGACATTTTAGGGCTTCAATATAACTCTTTACTTTTTCTTCATTTGACTTCTTTGGTACCACATTGGAGTCTTCTTTATTTTCCATCTTATTTTCCTTATATCCAAGACCAATCTTTATAGATGGTGACCTTTGTCCGTTTATAATATAATCCAAAATCTTGGTACTCTTCTCAAACTTAAGACTCTTGTTTAGCATAGCCATCTTTTTATCTAGTTCCTTCCTCAAGGAAATAATTTTGGACTCTACCCTCTCACAATTTTTTACTTTATCTTAAATTAGATTCTCACCTCTTC
The DNA here is from genome assembly GCA_037957365.1 of Torreya grandis. Taxonomy (NCBI): domain Eukaryota; kingdom Viridiplantae; phylum Streptophyta; class Pinopsida; order Cupressales; family Taxaceae; genus Torreya; species Torreya grandis. The sequence goes on from JARHVA010001100.1 coordinate 1,316,239, forward strand.
TTCTATCATTTTAACCTCCTTTACTTGAAATTTGAGGCTGGTGCTAGTCTTTTTTGATTCTTCAGCACTTTATAACATTCTTATTTTTAAAACACAATCCTCTTCTTCATATTTTTGAAGCAATAATTTTTGTTTCAAATTATTTTTCTTAAGCTTCTTAATCATTCTTAAGGCACAAATGAGTTCTCATTCAAGATCCACTTCTTCATTTTCATCATATTCTTCTTCTTTTAAATCCATCTCTTCTTTGTCTTCACTCATAAAGTTATCTCCATTTGCCATGACATCACCCTTTATTTCTATTACCATGAACCTAGTTTCTTCCCTGTCACTATATGATATGCTCTCATTGCTCTCCTCAGCTGAGCTACTATCCTTTTTAGAATAAATGCTTTTCTTGTGGTTACCAATTTTTTTCTTATATTCATTTTAGTTGAAGCTTTTATTGTATTGAGGTTTGCTGTCATTCTGATTGCTTTCCTCATTGTGATTTTCCTCATCTTTTCTATCATCCTTTTGTGGACATTTATTAGTAAAATATCATATTTTACCACATTTGAAACACTTGAGAGGTAGTTTACCTTTGTATTTGTCAGATCCCTTTTAAAACTTTTTGAAAAATAGATAGCCCTTCTCATCGTGTTCATCATTGGCACTATTGCTTGATTCAGGCTCTCTATTTTTCCCTTTATTTGAAGCTTTGAAGGCTACTTCCCTTTTGATAGCTTTTATTTTTTGGTTCTCATTTCATAATTTGTGAGTATCGCATGTAGCTCATCTGTTGTTAATGAGTCTAGATCCTTTATATTTTTCATAACAAAAACTTTTACATCAAATATTAAGGTTGGAGACCTTAGTACCTTTTAAAATATTATGGATTCTTCAATTTTTTCACCAAGCCCTCTAATGGTGTTAACAATCTCATCCATGTGAAGTAAATAGACTGTAATGTTTTATTTATCCTGCATTTTTAAGCTTATGAAAAATTTTCCATGTGTTTGAAGCTTAGCTTTATTTACCTTATCATCACCCTCATAGATTATCTGAAGTTTATCCTAGATGCCTTTTGTTAATTTGTAATGCATTACTTTGATAAGTTATGATTCTGATAAGCCACACAAAATTATGTTAATGGATTTTGTATCATTTTCACTTGCCTTATTTACTATTGTATCCATTGGTGGAGTTTGTGGTGTTATATATCCAGTTACTACTATTTTCCATTTATCAAATCCAAGGGCTATTAGATATGTTTGCATCCTTACGCTCCAAAATGCATAGTTTGTTCCATCAAATAATGGAGCCTTGTTTGTGGAGAAACCTTCTTTTCTGGCTATGTGTGGTCCGAAGATAAACCTTTTAGTAGTTAGGTTATTTTTGGAGGAACTGCTCTAATACCAATTGATGAGCACACAATTATACTGAGAGGGGGTGAATCTATATAAGGTAATCTTATACTTTTCCAAATTGATTATCATAATAATACCAATAAGATAACATCAATAATTAAGGACACAAGAATAACAAAAGATTTAGGTGGAAACCCTTTCAGGAGAAAACCACAGAGAAAGGACTACTTGGATCTACTATCCAAATCCAGCCACAGATAAAATTATTCTTAAAAAATTTGTAGGCACCAACCTACTAGAGACACCAATACCCACGGCTAAGTAATCTGTAGGCACTAGCCTATTGGAGACACCAATCTCCACTCTTAAGCACCAACTTAGTAAGAGACACCCATCTCTTTGATTTGAGGCACTGAACTCCAATGAAACAATCCTCCACCTTACTATTATTGCTTTATCAATGAATGATGGAAAATTCAATCTCATCTTCTTCTTCTGCATAAAACTTTACTTATTCTTGAATGATAGAAAGAATTAATTCCAATCTTTAAATCTGCATGTGTATGTATGATATATATTTTTATTCTCCACACACTTTCTTCTCTCTTCTTCACAAATCTCACACTTCCACTTTTATTATATACTTTCTTTCCAACTCTTTTAAAAAATGTATTTATACTTTCCTTATGCCTCTTTTAAAGGGTGTGATTTATCCTAAGGGATATGACCTCTCCAAAGTTGGTCAGCCCTTAATTTCAAATTATCATTCATTAAACTTGGGTGGTGATTCTTATTACCAAAACTTGGATGCTAATAAATGTGGTTAACCATCATTTAGACAAATGAATTTAACTCCATTTTAATGCTGCTCTTCATTCTTCAATCATTTCTATTCATATTGGGTGATTTTTTTAACTCCATTTCAACATTGCTTTTCATTATTCAATCACTACTCTTCACACTACCTTTGACGTCAATGATAATATTGTCAACATGGGCTAATCCCAAATTAGAAAACCTATGATTGTTTCTTTGTGGTGAACATGAATTCCAAATGGTTGTAGCTTTTAAGCAAAAAATTAAGTAAATTGGGTTTTATGTCATATTGGGGCATCTTAACAAGCCCCTCTAAACAACACTTCTTGACCCATTCTATGAATTCATCTTGATATTCTAATAATCAAATTACTTATGTGTATATGAAGTTTCTATTGATAAATTTTAACCCCAAGTCAAAAATGATTAGTCCTTATAGGTTGAAATTTTTTGTATGGATACTCAATCTTGTAAATGGTGTTTTTATGGTCTTAAATGGTCTATATGGTCTTCATGTGGTCACATGAGTCATTTTCTATCTTTGTCTAAGGTTTCATATCATAGGTACTTCTTTATTCCTAAGGGTCATTTATAAGGTCTTGGTGTTTTCATGCATAGTAAAATGTTTGACATGGAATTTAGTCATTAAAAAAGGTTTTTAATGTTCCTTAAAATATATATATTGCCATATATTAACCTTTTACTATGTTGATATGCACCACAAAGTCATTTTTCCACCTTTTGACATAAATTTAAAGATTTGTACGTACCACCATGAAGGGAAAAATTTTCAATAAGTTTTAAAATATACCTAATGTCATAAGAGGGTCATATAATTGTTAGATATTGACAAACTTGCATTTTAATGCCCAAATTGATGACAATACTCCTTTATAAGCACTTTTAGGCACTTGTACGACATTGAAAAATCTACTTGTAGGTGAAAATGGTTTCACAGACTCTATTGGAATTTCATAGGTTAGTTTCAAGCTTTGGATAAAGTTTCAAGTAAAAAAGGTGCAAACAAATTCCTATCTCCTCTATTGCTGCCTTCATAAGCTCATAAAGGCAAAAATCAAATGCATGGTACGATGATTCGAGAGAAAGTTAAAATATGAAACTTTGGCCATTTTTAGGTGTCATAAAGAGATTAAATTTATTGTAAATGGTTTTAATTTTCATTTCCCCTCTTTTATGAACAATCATTAAGAGTAATAGCAAGTTGCTAAGCGTTGTCTATTCAAGTAGGGTCTAGTTTTGCTCCTATTTCTTCATGCCATAATTCAATGGAGGAAAATGGTTTTTTATAATGTTTTAATATTTAAAATTTATGATTTAAATGGTAATTTAATAAACCAATTCAACTTCATGAAGTTACTTCAACAAGGAGAGAGTGTCTCAAGTGTAAGGTGTTTTAGTCACACCTATTGCAAGTGTTTGGTTGTCTTGAAGGACTGTCACTTTCAAAGGTTTCAATTATTTAATTGTTCATGGAAATTCCCATAAATATCCCATGATTCACATGTTATCTCTCTAAATATGGATATTTGGTTATAATCTTTCAAGAAATATCACATTTCTTACTCTAAGAAGCATGATATAGTTCATCAATGGCTCTTACAAGCCTAACCACTAATATTGGCCCTAGTGGAAAGAAGATCCCAATATATCATAAGAGATTAATATTAATAAGATTATGAGTCCAAGGTAATGATAATAGAGATCAAATTATACTTTCAAATAAGGCTATAAGGAGTTTTAGTCACTCACAAGTTTGCAAACCTATAAGCGAACATTCATTGAGTTTAAGTTCCATGTTAAACATGTTCAAGTAGTGTATAATATATGGTAATCCATTTAAAAAATTAATTTCACCCTAAAAATATCCACTTCCATTAATAATAGATATGAATGAGTGAAGAAACTCCAAATTTCATGTATATACGTTACATATGAACTGACTATATGTATAAGCTTGTCCAAACCAAATTGACAAGTTGAGGATGATATAGTGCTTGGTCCAGAGATATATAAGATTATTGAGAGGGTGATAAATAAATGGGACAAGATTTGATAGTATAAAAGTTTCAAAATGATACAAGATACTCCCTCTTAACAGTTTATACAAGCAGAGTAGAGACCTACAGGTTACAGACATGTAGGTCCCCATTTTGAACCATGAGAGCTAATTTACATAAAATAAAGATAGGTTTTGGAAGCATAAATTATTAAATATGTTAATATAATAAGGTTAAAAACAATTAAGGCACCTACTTTAATTTAAAATTAATAAAGGTTAAGAGGATTGTATGTATAGGCCTGAATACTCATATACCAGCTTGTGTATGAAGAAAAGAAGGTAAACATGACTAAAGATCATATGAAAGAGCCAATTGAACTTGTATAATAATGAGAGTAAGACTACATGAAGTTTGAAACTTTAAATATTCCATGACCTAGTTCAAGGGTTGAAAATTGAAGTCCTAAAACCAAAAAATACACTCAGACTTCTTTAATGAACACTTGTAGGTTGCTAAGAAGAACATGCTGGTTTCAAGCCTAAAGGAGGGGAAAAGTGCATAAATGAAACATTTAAATATATATAAAGTAGACAAAAAAGTCAATGATATAATTTTAAGATAAAAGGAAATGTGAATAAATGACCAAATAGACTATTCAAGATAAGTTCATCTAAAGCCTTTATACATAATCAAATGGGACCTTGCAAGTTTGCCTGGTTCAATTGCAAAACGCTACTTGTCTTGAGAGAAATCACAACCTATGGAAGGATTAAAGTATATATTTATATTATATATATTCTAATACGGTTCCATAAGACCCTAAAACTCACCTAAAGTGAGGCAAATATTGAAGACTCTACCTAAGCCTGGTAAGCCCAACACTTCACAGTCAGACCACATAGATAGTCATGGAAAGGGTGAATTATTGGATGTAAAGTTTAAGTATGAGTAATTTTAAAGGTTAATGAATATATTAAATATTTCCAAGAGCATCCATGGATAGTGGAAGGAAAGGAAAGTGCCATCTAGACTCTCAAGACCACCTTGAACTCTTCTCATGTAAGACTATAGTCTAAAGCCAACATTTTATCCACTTGTTGAGACCATGACACTATGTATGGGACAAATTTTATTAAAAGATGATAAATTTGTTCTTAAAATTCAACCTTATGGTTTCAAATTTTTGTATTAGACTCATCACATGCATGAAAAATGCCTAAGACTGTCAACCCCTCTCCAATGCCCTATTTACAGACCAAGAATTAACTTATTGCACTCAGTATTATATGGAAAAGATTCATGGGATCTTGAGCACATGTGGATATTTTATGGGGATAGTACACTCCAAATTTTTGGCATTGTTTTAGGGGTTTAGGACCTAGGGTTTATGAATAATCATTAACATCCTAAGCCACTATAAACCCTCCTAAAGCCCTAGTAAAGACCTGATGTGGAAGATTGGTCTCCAAAGCACATGAGATGACCTGGTTTGATCCTATAACCTCCTAAACATTGTTATAGACTCCAATAATTTTATAACCATGCACTTCATATGTAATTTCAACTATATGGATGACATTAAATTCCCTATTTTACAAAGATTTTTAATGTTTTACAAGGTCTTGGATAGTTGGAAACTTGAAAACTATTGGGATATGTAATTTGGGATGTATTTAATATATTAAAGCATAAAAAATCATACAATACATCCTATAAGTGACCAAACAAACTTCATTTTTCAAAGCAGTCTTCAATAGGCTCAAAATGAGACCAGGATTCAAGACCATTTCATGGTTCTCATACTTCCACAAGGTCTCAAGACCTAAAACTTTACATGGATGTTTTTGATAGGATATGTAAATTGAATAATTTTTTTTTTGGTGGTTTCACATGTGTGGGATATATCTGGAACATAAAATTAGGCTTCTAGACAAGGAAGCCAAATTGAGGAGAGAGAAAGGCAAAAAAATGATACTTTAACTCATTCTCAGGACCTAAAACTTGGTATGAAGTTTTAAAACTATATTGGGTCCTAAATACATCCATATTTTTTTATTTTCACATGTACGATTCTATACACAAGGAGGTTTACATGATTTTAGGGCTATAAAGAAAATAGGCCTAATGAGATATTGAGGATCAAAATAAAGTCTCGAGATTTGTTTCATGAGATAAAATGGATTGATTCAGGTATAATAAGGTATTTTAATGTATTTAATAGAAATATAATTCCTTGAATAAGATGAACTCATGTTTTGAACCACTTGGACAAGGCTAGGCATGGGTTATGAAGGGGTTTTAAGACACCTAAGCATATAGATGATGATTTCAACTAAAACATTAGATCAAGTGAGTTTATAAATGAATTATAGGTGTAAAATGAGATGTATGAAATCATATCATGGTGAATTGATTATGAAAATGTTCATTTGTCACTTCTTATATGCAAAGAAGTGTAGTTTTGAGGAGTTATGCAAGGTGTCAAGCTGAGTTTTTAACTCTTATGCCACTTGGAAAATGGAACATCTTCAAAAGAGATACATATGTACTTAAAGACATATTTAAATAGTTTATAAATCCATCTTGTTTTAAAATATAATGTGTATACTTTCCAATCTCCTTCTTCTATGCCCCTCTCTCTCTCTCTCTTCCTCTTTTCTCTATATAAGTTGCCACTTTTGGCCTTGTAAGACATCCACATTTTGTATGGTAAAGCCCAACTAATTTGAATAATCATTTTTATTTTGAATAAAATATTTAAATCTGGTTTTAATCCATCAAATTCTTATTTAAGTGTATCAAGTAGTTCATAGTTGAATGGCAAGTGATAGTTATCTCTCCTTCTGTTCATCTCACTCTTTCATGCTTTGTGTAAGTAATCTACCGTATAGTAGGTCACATGATGTGTAGTCAGTTAAGTTTTATGTCTTTAAGTGTATGGAAGATTATTAATGTCTATGATCAAACCTACTATTCATCTACCTTTATAAATACATTGTATCTTACCTTCATGTTGAAACACTTTTGTTAGGAGAACCTTGGGTATTGAGATCAGTTTTGTAAATTGTCTTTCATAGTACAGGTTCAAGTAGACTTGTGGAATTAATTTTGGTGTATCACCTATATTAGATTAGTGTTAATTTCCTTTTATCCCTTTTCCTTGAAAGCAATTTTGTTAGTTGTTAGTTGTAAGTGTGGTGTAAAGGAGTTAGCCCTTCAATTTAGAGATTCACCTCTCTAATAGGTCACCCACAACCTTGAGCTATTTCAATGTTACATCAAATTTAATGAGTCTAGATTATCCCTCCTTAGGGTGAAAATTCGATTGATAATAATTTTGGAAAATCCATTAGACCTCATGGTCCAAGAAGTTGTCAAAGGTAAATGTTGATCTTAGCAAATCTAAAGCTATAAATCTTCCTTCATGCAGTATATGGTGACTCCAACACACATTGGCTCTTGGTTATAGACTATTGATTCATTTTCATACCTAAGGTGAGAAAAATATCATATTTAAAGGCATTACATTTTAATTTTTAGAGCTTCCTTACTATTCATTTAGAATAAAGAGGTTTTCTAACACACATCCATACTCCAATAAATGTTTTGCTACTCATATACCTATTAGGAGACTTTTCTTGGGTCCAATTTTCAAGATAGCAGCCCCAAGGAACCTGCATTTTATTGCCTTCATTGGCCATAGTTATTTATCACTTTCTCACTATGGTTTAATCCCTATGTAATCCCTCAAAAGTGTGCCTTCATACATGGGAGAAGTGTCCACTACTCCTATTGAACACATAAGAAACATTACCAACTTTTATAATATACACAACATCATTGAAGATAATGTTGTCATCATATTTTTGGCTACTTATTTTAAAATAAAGGCACTTTATTGTTATGGCACTTTGGCTCCCAACTCTATCACTACATGGGATGAATTGGGTAATTCTTTAAGGAAGAGATTTGAAGACAAATCTGATCATTTGTCCTTGATCGAGCCGCTGAATACATTAAGGACAACACCTCAAGAAGCCATTCAAGAATTCAACATAAGATTTCAAATGACTTGAGATAGGATCCCAATATTGGTGAGGCATATTTCCAATCATGATTTTATTTATTACCTCAAAGCTTTTAATAGTGATATATCTATGCTAATTCAATCCATGGGAGGGAATACTTTGCCTAATGCCTATGAGACTGATATGAGGGTTGAGAATTGTGTTATTAAAGATGGAAAGATAGACCCTATACCTCCCATGCCTTTTTTTCCTTATTTGTAAACTCCTATGCCCACCATTTTTCCCATCACCACACCCAAGCATAAGAAAGCTTCCCCTAATCAGTAAAGCAAGTCAAAAGAAGAACTAGTCAAGGCTCTTAAAGAAAGTAGAGAAGAGATCAAAACCATCAAGAGATAACAACAATAATATAAATGGATAAAGGACCATTTAAGATAATTTGGACTTATACGCCCCCAAACTGAACTACAAAGAATGTTAGAAAAATAATAATTTTCATATATTTCAAATAAATTAGACTAGGTTTATGGTAATAATTTGGATCTATTCCCCATATATTTCACTTGAGATAATTTAGAGTTATAAAATTTTGAATAATTTAAATGTTTATATAATAATTTTATTTGGAATTGGATTGATAATAAGTCTAAATTATTTGAAATGGTTCTTGAGGTCTTTTCAAGGCCCTTACCTTCCCTACCAATATTATCAAGATCTTAGACAACCTTTTCAAGGTAAATATGAAGGACAAGGGTAGCTAACTCAAGTGAGGCAACATAATAGACAAAATCAAAAAGCTCCTTCTACTTCCAAATCACTTATACTTATCCAAAATAATCTTGCACAATATATTAGAGAGCAGCCTTCATGAGACCGGCCTCATGAATCTTCCACTTATGCAAATGATATATTCAATCAAGCCTATATGACTTATTGGGGAATAATTCCTTCCATTCAACTCAAGAAGATATGACTAGTAGAGGAGAATAATAGAGGGGATTATCAATCAAATACTACCTTTATGAAATAATATCAAGAAGACTCAGGTGTAGTCAATTACCAAGGTAATCTCAACATTGGATTAAACTCCATAGTTGTAAATACAAGGTCAAATAAGAGAGTGGTTAAGGAAGTACAAGGGACAAGTGGTGGTCCAAACATGAAATATCAAGCACCTCAAGGATTGGGTATTTAAAATGCATCCCATATGGATCAAGTAAATTATAAAACTCAAAATTCTAAAGCTCTTTCTATGTCTTCTCCTGTGCATCAAATGACACAAGGTAGTGGTAGTGTTATAGCTCTTAAAGGGCATGATAAAGTTGGCATCTCTACTATGAATATTTTTGAGAAAATGAAGAAAGTCCATGTAAGAATAATAATATGGGAAACATTTTCCATTATAGGACAAAGAGACCTTCTCCAAAATGAGCTCTCCAAGCTCAATGCATTACCCAAGCAACCTAGTAAAAGAGGGGTAGTCTTGACAAATGAATTGAAAACCAAGGATGGGCAACCAACCAAAATTGAAAGATAGGATAAACCTCTTTCATTTTACCTATCTATCATCATTAGATATTCATTGGTCCATAATTATGTGATTTATAACATAACAAGTACATCATTCATGCCTAAACAAGTAGCATATAAGTTGAAGTTGAAGTATGAGCCACACTCTAAAGGGGTGTTGTAGCTATATGGATCAGATGCCAAAATACTTGGCATCATCAATGGTTTAAAACTCACTCTCCATGCTTATTCTACATTCTCTATCTCTCAATATGTGGTGGTTGTGAATGTGCCACCTCACTTTTTCCTATTCTTATCAATAAAATTTACTACTAAGATTAATGGATACTTGACTTCTGATTGGTCCTAAATGACATTTAGGACCAAGTAGGTGCTAAGGTCTCTATCAAATTTGAATTTTTTGTAAAGTTTCATATAGAGCCATATGTACCTAGAACATATAACATGAAATTCACCATCAATAAATAGGAATACCCTCCTAGTGACCTAGAATATTTAACACCACTTGATTACATACCTGACCTCTATCTTGATGAGTGGGGAGCTGATCAACATGGGTTTGATCCATATAAACTCATTACAAAGATAGGTATGGGAAAATATATCATTTATGAAGAAGGTGATGAGTTCTCAAAGGTATGTTCTGATGATGTTAATAAAAAATTACATGGGGTAACGATTTTTTTCATATAGATGATGATGATGATGATGTCCAAAATGTACTAGAGCATGACAGTCAATAAAAAGATATGATTTTGTCTATCAAAGAGGAAGAGATTCATGAACATGATAGTCAATAAGATTGCGATGATCTATGGTAGTAGTACCATGTCATAATGCATGATTTTGAAAAGGTATGTTAGCTTGTTCTTCCTTAAAATAAACATGATCTTGATGATAAGGTCAATGGTGGACCTAATGAACACAAAGAAGGGTGTCAAGTCCCAATAAAACATAAGGAAATATTGGAGAAGTATACTCAGTTCAAAGTGTAAATTTGTTAGTGTAAGAATCAACATAGACATAAATTTGATCTTGATGCACTTGTAATGTGTTTGGCCAACAAGAAGGAAAGCTTGGTGCTTTTAAACACCTAGCACATCATGGTTTCAATGAAGGTGAAAATGGGAAAAGTCTCATGATTCATAAAGAGAAAATTGAGAAGTATTAATTGAGCATGAAAGAGAACAAATAGGCTACAATGTCAAGCATGCTTAAATAAGATATAAATAGTTCATTCAAAGGAAACTCAAGTGATGCACTTGTATCTAGTAGAGGTTTCAAGAATGGTAAGTCATTTGATCACCTTCATAAGCATGTTTTCTTTGACAAAATCCATTATAGGGTGATTTTTTCCCATGGAGTAGCTATGACTCTAGAAAAATTATTTTTAATGCTGGTTGAATCAAAGAGGAGTTGTTTAATCACCTCAAACATATTTTTAGGTCTATACATAATAGTTTAGGTGTGTTGTTTTGAGTGTTTCTTATTGTTTTTTTTCCCTAAATGCCTTTGGCATAGTGTGTTTGCTTCTTTTTTTGTGGTGTGTTGTGATTTTGAGTCTTATAGAGGCATTTTAGTTTCATTTTGTAGTACAGGAGTGAATCTATTTCCCAATGGGAGGATAAAGACACTGATCCATTAGAATTACAAGCATGTTACCCCTATGAATCACCAATTTGTTGACTAGTTTTTGACTCCAAGTCAAAAATGGCCAACCCCTAGAGGTTGAAAATTTTCATAGGGTTACTAAATCTTGTATATGGTATTTTTATGATATTTTAATGGTCTTAAATGGTCCTATACCATCTTCATGTGGTGACATTAGTCATTGTCTAGCTTTGTCCAAGGTTTGGTCTCATGTGTACTTGTCTAGTCCTAGGTATCATTTATAAGGCCTAGGTGATGTCAAGTGTGGTCAAAGATTTGACATCTTATTGAGTAATTATAAAAGGTTTTTAATTTGTATTGAAAGATATATTGTCATATATTAACCTTTTACTATGTTGATATGCACCATAAAGTCATTTTGGTCAACTTTTGGCCTAATTTTGAAGAGTTATATGTACCACCCTCAAAGGAAAACATTTTAAAAAGTTTTTAAATGTGTCTAATGTAATAATAGGGTCATAGGTTGACAAACTTGCATTTCAATGCCCAAATTGAGGGAAATACTCCTTTACAAACAATTTAGGCACCTGTACGGCCTATAAAGATCTACTTGCAGGTGAATATGGTTTTAAAGATTCTCTTGGACTTCCACATGTCATTTTAAATATTTGGATCAAGTTTTATGTCCTATAGGTTTAAATAACTTCCTCTCTCCTCCATCGCTACCTTCACAAGCTCAAGAAGGCAAAAATCAAATGCATGGTACAACTAGGAGAGAGAAATTTGGAAGTTAAAAATTTGGAAATTTTTTGGAGTCATTGAGACATTCAATTTTGTGGAATTGTTTTGAAAATTCATTTCCCTTTATTAACAATCTTTAAGAGTGACAACAAGTCACTATGCCTTGTCCATTCAAATAGGGTTGGGTTTTGCTCATATTTCTTCATGCCAAAATTTAAAGGAGGAAAATGGTTTTTTGGGATGTTCTCAGAGGTCAAATGGATCCTTTTAATGGTAGTTTCATAAACTAATTCAAATTCATGAAGTTCCTTCATCAAGGAGAGAGTGTTTCAAGTGTAAGGTGTTTTAGTCACCTCTACTACAAGTGTTTGGTTATTTTGAATGACTTTCACTTTTAGAGGTTTTAATTACTTCATTTTTCATGGAAAATACCCTCACTCTCCCACGATTCATTTTATCTCTCTGTGAAGATGGATCCTTGTTGATAGTATTTTAATAAATGTCATATTTATTACTCTAAGAAGCATGGTACCATTCATTAATGGATCTCTATAGGCCTAACCACCAATGTGGCCTAATTAGAAATAAGAGACAAATTTAGCATTAGGTATTAATATTAATAAGGTTAGATGTCGAAGGTAATGAGAAGAGAAATCAAATTGTACTTTTAAAAAAGGCTAAAAGGTGTTTCAATCACTCACAAGTCTACAAACTTGTAAGTGAACATTCATGGGGTCTAAGTTCTTTATTGAACATGTTCAAGTAGTGGATAATAAATGGTAATCCATTTGAAAAATTAATTTCACCCTAATATAATTAAATACAATCACTAAGAGATATCAATGAGTGAAGACACTAAAAATTCTATGTATATATCTTACATATGAAATGATTATATGTACAGGCCTATACAGACCAAATGGACAAGTTAAGGATGATATAATGCTTGGTTAGGAGGTATATAATATTATTGAGAGGGTGATAAATATATGGTAAAATATTTTATAGTATCAAAGTGTCAAAAGGATTTAAGAGAATCCATCTTAATATTTTATACAAGCAGAATAGAGACCTATAGGTTATAGACTTGTAGGTCCCAATTTTGAACCAAGAGAGTTAATTTACAGAAAAGAAAGATAGGTGTTGGAAGCATAAATTAGTGTAGATGTAAATATGAGAAGATAAAAACTAATGAACCTAAGTTACTTGAAAATCAATGAAGGTTAAGAGGATTGGATGTACATACCTGAATACTCATATACCAACATGTGTATGAAGAAAAGAAGGTAAATAGGTGTGAAGATGTTATGAAAAAGCCAATGGACCTTGTATAAAAATGAGAAGAATAATCCATAAAGTTTGACACTGTCAATATGCCATTACCTAGTTCAATAAAGCCAACGTATAGGACTAAACACTTCAACCTCACAAAATAGTCACCTATAGCCAGTCTAGATAGGTGTAAGAAAGAGATTTTAGGTTGGTGGAGTGTGATTTATTAGAAGAGATAAAAGGGTTTAAATGAATTTGAATAGGTTATTAACATGATTCAAAAAGTTCTATTTTTCTCATTAGTTACATTATAAATTGAAGCTCAAAATACATGTCAAACTTTCTCTAATGACCACCTATAACTACAATCTGAGAAGGCAATCCTGAAAGGGTGTGTGTTTGTGAAGTGAATGGTTTTTAGCAACTTTAAAAGGATATAAACTCTCAATAGTACAAAAAAATCATTTAAATGTTCAAATATTGGTAATTTAAGTCTTCAAACCCAAAAATACACTAAGACTTATCTAATGAACACCTACAAGTTGCTAAGAAGAACAAGATGGATTCAAGCCAAAAAGATGGGTATAGTGCATAAAGGAAGCATAAAAACCTAGATGAAGTGGAAAAAGAAGTAAATGAGTTAAATTTAAGATAAAATTAAATGTTAAGAAATGACCAAAGAGACTGGTCAAGACAAGTTTATCTAAACCCTATACACACAGTCACTTGGGACCCTGCAGGTTTACCTAGTTCAATTGCACAAGGCTACTTGTCTTGAGAGATATAGAGACCTATATTGAGGGATCCAAGTGTGTGTGTGTGTGTGTGTGTGTGTGTGTGTGTGTGTGTGTGTGTGTGTGTGTGTGTGTGTGTGTGTGTGTGTGTGTGTGTGTGTGTGTGTGTGTGTGTGTGTGTGTGTGTGTGTATCTATGTGTGTTTGTGTGTGTGTGTGTGTGTGGTATCTATTCTAATATGGTTCCATAAGTCCCTCAAACTCACTTAAAGTGAGGCAAATATTGAAGACTCTACCTAAGCCTAGCAAGCCCAACACTTCATAGTTAGACCACATAGAAAATCATGGAAAGGGTGAATTTTTGGGACTAAAGTTGAATTTTGAGGAATTTTAAAGGATCATAAATATATTATAGACCTAAAAAATAATCCATGGATATTGGAAGGCAAGGAATGTTCCATTTGGACTCTCAAGACCACCTCTAACTCCTCTCATGCAAGACTACAGTATAAAACTAGAATTTCATCCAATTATTGAGACCATGAAACTATGCATGGGAATAAATGGTATTTAAGGATGATAAAGGTGTTCTTAAACTTTAACATTGTGTTTTCATTTGTTGGATTAGACCCATCACATGCATGAATAATGCCTAAGACTATCAAACCCTCTCTAATGGTTTGTTTGCAGACCAAGAGTCAAATTATTACACTTAGTGTTGTATAAAATTGATGCATGAGATCTTGATAACCTAGGGATAGTTGAGAGGGATAGTGAAATTTAAATTTGGGGCACTGTTTTAGGGTTTGAGGGCCTAGGGTTTATGAACAATCATTAGGAACCTAAGCCACTCTAAACCCTCCTAAAGCCTTAATAAAGATCTGATGTGGAATATTGGTGTCCAAAGCATATGAGATGACATGGTTTGATCCTATAACCTCATAAATGTTTTTTATGACTCCAATTAGGTTCCAACTATGTACTTCACCTATACCTACAACTATATAGATGACATTAAATGCCCTATTTTACAAGGATTTTTGGTGATTTATAGGGGTTTGGATAGTTTGACACTTGAAAAATATTGGTATAGGTAATTTTGGATTTATTTAATCTATTTAAGCCTAAAAATACATATGGGACACCTATAAGTGACCAAATAATCTTCATTTTTTAAGGCAGTCTTCAACAAGCCTAAAATGAGACTAGCTTTCAAGATGATCTCATGGTTCTCGCACTTCCATAGGTTATTAAGAACTCAAAATTGACATGGATATTGGAAAATTTATAATTAAATTTAATCACATTATTTTTAGTATTTTTACATGTGTGGGAGAGATATGGAGCAAAAAATTAGGATTCCAGATAAGGAGGCTTAATTGAGGCCTAATTGAGGAGAGAGAAAGAAATAAGATACTTCCACTCACTCTCAAGACCTAAAAAATGACATGGAGTTTTATATCCATACTGGGTTCTCAAATATGTTATTAACTTGTTATTACCACCTGTACACATTGCTAATTTAAGGAGGTTTACATGATTTTAGGGCTATAAGAAAAAGAGGCCTAATGAGAGATTAAATAGAAAAATAGAGTCTTAAGAGTTATTCCTTGAAATAAAATGGATTGATTCATGTCTAATAAGGTATTTTAATTTATTTCATTGAAATATAATTTTTTGAATAATATGAACTCATGTTTTAAGCCACTTGGACAAAGCTAGGCATGGGAGATGAAGGGGTTTCAAGAACCTAAGCATATAGATGATGATTGCCACTAAAATGTCAAAGTAAGGGAGTTTATAAATGCATGATAGGTGTCAAATGATATTTTTAAAATTATTTCATGGTGAATTTATTATTAAAATGTCTATTTGTCACTTCTCATATGCAAAGAAGGGCGATTTTGAGGAGATTTGCAAGGTGTCAAGCTGAGTATTAAACTCATATGGCACTTGAATGATGCAGAATATTTAGAGGAGATAAATATGTCCTTATAGACCTATTTAAATATATAAATCCTTATTTTTTACAACTTTCATGTAAACACTTGGAAATCTCCTTCTTCTATGTCCCTCTCTCTCTCTTCCTCTTTTTTGTATACAAGTTACGACTTTTGCCCTTATAAGACATCCAAATTTGGTATGGTGAATCCCTAATAATTTGAATACTAATTTTACCTTTAAATAAAATATTTTAATCTGGTTTTAAGCCTTCAAATTCTTGTTTAAGTGTGTGAATTAGTTCATATTTGAATGTCAAGTGATAGTTATCTCTGCTTGTATTCATCTCACTCTTTCATGCTTTGTGCTAGTAATCTGCCTTCTAGGAGGTCACATGATGTGTAAGTTTTTTTGTGTTTCTTTAACTGTAAGGAATATTATTAGTGTCTATGATCATCCTAATATTCATCTACCTTGATAAATACATTGCATCTTACCTTTATGTTGAAACACTTTTGTTAGGAGATCCTTGTGTGTTGATATCAGTTTTGTAAATTGTCTTTCATAATGCAGGTTAAATTAGACTCATGAAATTAATTTTGGTGTATCACCTCTATTAGATTAGTGTTTACCTCATTCTATCCCTTTTCCTTCAAATCAATTATCTTAGTGGTTAGTTGTAGGTGTGGTGCAAGGGAGCTAGCCCTTAAATCTAGAGATTCACATCTCTAATAGGTCACCCACAACCTTGAGGTGTTTTAATGTTATATAAAATTTATGGAAGCTAGATTATCCCTCATTAGGGTGAAAATTTGATTGATATTAGTTAATATACATTATTTTGAGTGAGGGTGACTCGGGGTAGTGAGTATGTAGTAGAAATAACATGGTTGTGGAAGGTGTTGTGGGGAATTAGGTGTGTACAAAGTTAGAGAGGAGGTACAAAGTTTTTGAATGTATGAAATGAAGGGGCCCAAAAATATTTATAGTGAAAACGTGCCATGCCAAAACCAACCAAATGATGCCAACACAAACCAAATGATGCCAACATCGATGTGGAAAGGTAGTAGCATTATTTTTTAGTGAACACCAACATTGATTATCCCTGCTGGTAGATGCAAACTTTTATTGGTGAATGTTTGATCGTATTGGTAGATACAAACTATTCCTAATGGGTAACAAGGTTAAATAGTGGACCATTTATCAATTGTCTTTATTGGTAAACACCATCATTTATTAGTGAATGCTAACTCTTACTAGTAGATGCCAACTATTGCTAGTGCCCACGTTAATTGTTCTTGGTGGGTGACAGGGTTAACTATCATTACGAGTGACCATTAAATTGGTGTCAAAAATAATTCATATAGATACATGTCAATATTTATAAATATGCCTATCACCATTATACCCATATAGGCTTATGTCTATATATCTTCCACACCTCACCCCATTGTGTCTTTTGATTTGTCTGTTTACCTAAAAAACTTTTGATTACTTTTGTCATACTTTCAAAACACATTCTTAGGTTTTCTCTGAAAAAACCCAAGTTAATTTGTATATGGGCCAATAAAGTTTACCCTTGGTCAAATAGTGGGTGTTAATCGAATTAGGGTCCCTCATTAGATCCTAATTGTCTGTGCAAATTCTATTTTATTTTCCACTATGTACAACCAAAGCTTCCTAACTACCTGGAAGTTCTTATGAAACTATAGGAGGGCTAGGAAGGTTAGGATTGTTAGGAGGAGGGTTAGCAGGTTATTCTTTTGCAATTAAATGGGCTGTTCAAAAAAATGTATTTTAATAATAAAATAATTCAAATAAAAAATAATTACTAAAATCTAGTATTAATAGGTTTGGTTTTTGATTACTTACCTCCCCTACATGATGGCATTGTTGATTTCTTGAGATGATGGGAAATCATAACATCTTTTATCCTCTTCCAAGCATAATGAAAATGTGCTTTGGCATAGATAAGGGCAGAGTAAAGATAAAAATAGGTGAGAATGGTTTGATGCTCGTGGGTTTAAGGAATTTTATGTTTCATTGCAAGTAAACATAATGTGTACACGTTACATTTACTAAAAAAATGTGTACACATTATGCTTACTAAAAAAAATGTGTACATAAAATGTTTACTAACAAAAATGTGTATACATTATAATGCATACACATTATAACATGTATGTAGTATGTTTATTAAATAAAATTCATGTGTTATAATGTGTACAAATTTAGGTTCATTATTCCTGAACCTAGTTTGAAATAATGTGTATGTGTTATGGTAAATATTCATGGAATTGTCCCTCAACTTGTGCACTTACCCACACATATATATCATGATTTTTTATGATGTCATCCCTCCCAAATTATTTGTCTATCTTTTTCATTAATGATGATGGGATAAATCATATTTGGAAATGATTTAGTTATCTTGGACATGCAGGAGGAGACGTATCTCCTTACCCTTTATGATTTACAATTATTCCTCTTTATTTGAAGAGAGTACCTCATTAAATATGTGCCTCTTTACAAACCATGCCTACTCACATTTCTATGGAGATAAAGGACACTTGACTTATCAAGGAAGAGATAGACTAACATACCATGGAAGGAAAAGGTGAAAGATGTCTACACATAGATAAAATGAAAAGGAAAAAAGTAGTCATTGGGTAGACCACAACCATTTATTATGAAATTAAGAACCCAAAATGAGAGTTTGGCTACTAAATCCTTGATCAGTTGCAAAGGAATTTAATGACTTAGATGATATAGAGTTAGGGAATCACTTGAAGGCCACCATGTTCAAACCAAAGCTATTGTTGGGGAGGATAAATGTATTTGAAATGGCACAATGTGTTAGTAGTGCTAATATTTTATCATACCCAATTGATAAATTCCTCTTGTATCAAAATCATTTGGCCTTATAGTATGACAATTTTTTCATAACAATTTCTAAAGAAGAAGAAAAACTCACCTATAATGATGAAATGAACATTAATTAAAAATCAAATGGACATCAAATTTAATATTGACCATTATATTAACATTTTATATTATTATACTCCGCCAATACCACTAATTTATATTATAATTGCACTTATCAACATAAATATCAATAACTGTTAACCATGATAGCACATACCCTTATTATTTATATTTATAATATTTGAAATAGATTTGTCTAATAAAATAGATGTTACTATCCATATTTTATAAGACATGATTATGCACTCTTTTAAATAATCTCAACTTTACTATTTGTATTTAATTTTATATAATATTTTAATTTATGTACAAAAGGTTTAAATGTCCTTGATTTATTATTTATATTTATAATGTTTGAAATAGATTTGTCCAATAAAATATGTCACTGTCCTTGATTTCTGAGAATGGTACAATCATAATTAGCTTGGAACTTTTATGATATTCCACAGTCTAGCTACCATTCAAACAAAAGCTAGGCATAATGCCATCACAGATCTTACTTCAGTTTAGTCCCAGGGAGCAACAGAGCATTCCACAGGGCAGTGGCACACAGAGCAGAGCAGGTGCCTCAGCAAATTTGCTCACCTTTTGCATATAATCACCAAATTGCATTTAATCATGATATATCTGAGATTAGGCACAATGGGAAACGTAAAAACAAAAATAACATTTCAACATTACCCTGGAAATCGTGTGCGAGGGACCCATTCCCAACCTGCGGGGCCATTAAAAGCCATAATGGCGTCCTCTCAGTTTGCAATATAACTGACTGGGTGCCATCTTTTATGATTTGAAATTTAGGAAAGCAAGAAACCCATGGCGATTCAATCACTGGTATGCAATTCCTGTAATATAACATGAACGTGAGATTCGTAACGACTTCTGGTCCTGCATGGTGGGTACATATTCCCTCGTACCAAGGAGTAAGGAGTATGATTATCTACACTGCCACACTTTGCCACTTTCAGAATTAGCCATTTTAATTTGAATTCCGCAAAGATGAAATTCTTGGAATTCATATCTTTCTTACACCGAACTTAAATGTATCAAACTAAAGGTTAAATAAATTTGGCTTGTCGACAGTCTTCCACGATTCCATGGCATATGGCTATTGTATTCGGTCTAGCTGGGAGTAGTTGTCTTTACTTAACATTTAGTGATGTGGGTCTTTTTACAAGAGAAATGCCATCTTTTGAGCGACTTGTTTTTGATATTGGTGATTGCATAAAAAATGGTTAGGTATATATATTATTAGGTATATATATATACCTAACCATTTTTGATGCAATCACCAATATCAAAAACAAGTCGCTCAAAAGATGGCATTTCTCTTGTAAAAAGACCCACATCATCCAAAAAGCAGGCGACATTAAATGTTAAGTAAAGACAACTATTCTATATATATATATATATATATATATATATATATATATCCATTTAGGATGCAATCACCAATATCAAAAATAAGTCGCTCAAAGATGGTATTTTTCTTGTAAAAAGATCCACATCACCCAAAAAATAGGGGACACTAAATGTCAAGTAAAGACAACTACTCCCACATAGACCAAATACAATAGCCATATGCCATGGAATCGTGGAAGACAGTCGACAAGCCAAATATACTTGACCTTTAGTTTGATACATTTAAGTTCGGTGTAAGAAAGATGATAATAATAATAATAATAATAATAATAATAATAATAATAATAATAATAATAATAATAATAATAATAATAATAATAATAATAATAATAATAAAGGTGGTTAGGAAGATAGGTTTTTTACGAGGTAACGATTTTCTTGTTCAAAATAATTTTACTAATATTATTATATAATAGAAAAAGAAATTTAGAAGAAGAATTCATTTTGTTAGGGTTTTATGGTTTGCATTTTCTTGGTTATTTTTCCTACTTGCTTTTCTCACACTGCTTGTCCTGCTGGACTATCTAGAGCTCAAGTGCATTAATTGTGCTCAACATGTCATCCTTTGGGTAGGGAAGTCCTTTATTTATGGCTTCTTTGATCTCTATTGCATCTATTGATAAGCCCTTTACAGTTTGCAATGAAAAATTCTTAGTAAGACTTGTTGGTTTTCTCATTTGAGGGAACCTTAAAACAATCTCAGAGGTCTTCAAAGTAGGGAAAATTTTAGTGGTGAATATTCGTTAATTGATGAATATTCAGTTTTGGGAAATTAGAATTTAACGATTTTTTAGGGTGCAACATATGACCCTTTTGCCTAAAATTTCAGGATGCTATTTTCTTTAGGGGTTAGCTCGCAAACCATTTACAATATTTATGTGGTTATATATGTAATTCACCATATATATATATATATATATATATATATATACATATATATATATATATATATACATATATATATATATATATATATATATATATACATATATATATATATATATATATATATATATATATATATATATATATATACATATATATATATATATATACATATATATATGCATACATATATATATATATATATATATATATATATATGTTAGTAGAGGTCACAAACTTATCACCGAAGTATCTTTCTTTATCGGATTGCAAGGATTTTGAGACTTAAGCATTGAGGCCACACTCTACCACCCAACTAGTTTAATCAACTTGACCTCTACTAGCATTATGTCTCGTGATGCAAAATGGATGATAAACAACATTCTATCATGTAGCAGAACTATGTCACACAATGACACTATGTCGCACGATGGCAAAGTGCCATGTGACAGCACAGTGCCACACAATGGCACATTACCATGTGATAACACAATGCCACATGATGACACACTAATGCATGACAACACAATGCCATGTGATGACATAATGTCACACGATGGCACAGTGTCATGCAATGACACAATGCCACATGATGACACAGTGTCCCATGATGGCATTTTGTCATGTGGTGGTGCCATGGCACATGATGGGAATCTAGCACCCAATGGGACCATGGTAGGTGGCGATAACTAGTCACTCAATGGTGCTCTGGTAAGCAACATTAATAAGGCACCTGATGACACTTAGTTAGACAAAGGCAACCTATCACCCGGTGTCGATATGTTGCAGGAAACTAACCTATCACCTTGAGTCAATGTGTTACACAAAACAAACTTGTCGTGTGATAGCATTTACCCACCTGACAATAAAGTTATGGCCTCCACATGGTTATAGCAAGGGTAAAACACCACAACAAATACCATAAAATACAACATCATGTCTTATTTTAAAAATCTAGCAAAGAGGACCCAAATAACAGGAACTTTGATTAAAGATAATTTTTAATTTAAAAAAAATATATTAGTTAGTTTTTCACTGTAAAATAATTATAAAACCATTTCAATGCATAAATCGACATGGATATTAACATTAGTTCCATAGAAATAATTAATCCCAATAACTTCTCACCTCCTGAAGATTTCAATAATGAAATACCACCCCTAGAAGACACAACTCTAGGCACGTCAGTAGAACACACTCCCCTAGGCACTTCCCAATAGAAAGGTAGCTTTTTTTAGACACCAAATTTTGTTGAAAATTCTACTCAAAAAATTTGATGGATGACGAGAAGTACATGGATAACAGGAATGTCTTTTTAAGTTGATTGGGCTGTAAAATTTCTATTTATAGAACTTGTAAAATAAAAAAATCGTAATGAGCCTTATATATCCATGAAACACTGTGGGAAATTATATATATCCATGAAGCAACCAGATGGATAGATAACAAGAACACATAGATGAAAAATGCAGAAGAATGTATGCATGTGAATATGAAAATAATCAAAAATGAAAAAAACATCTTGTTGAGAAAGGGGGACCATCAAAGCACAATTTAGAAAAATTATGCAGTCTAATCTCAAGTCGAAATATGTATAGTTCTCTACTATTTTACACAATTTAAAAAATGGAAGACCTATTTATGATTTTATAGATTATAAATTTTTGTTTCAACATAATGGTTTTCTGGATATTCCACACTCATATTGGTCAAATAACAATGCTTGAGAAATGGCAAAATGTCTAACCATTGTTGAGAAGGAAGACTTAAAAGAAAGTGTTAAAATATCACTATTTATCTATCTAACCATCGATGAGGTCACTAAAATTGACAACACAACATGGGTTTTCATGCATGTGTACACATTTGAAAACTATACAAGGCAATCTCATCTTCTTGCTGTCCATAAAATGGTAGAAAATTGCAATTAAAAAAACCTGCATAAATTGGTTGTATCTAATTGAAGAGAGAGAGATGGGATGGATGATTATGCCATAGCCATGAAGCTGGTGTGTGTTGGCACTGATGGTGCATTAGTGATGCAGAGGCATAGAACTAGTCTTTGTGTTCACCTTTAAACAACAATTTCTTCATTTATGATTTCAATTCATTGCATGGCTCATAGGATTAATCTAACGTAAAAAAATATTAGCACTTTTAGTAATGTTACAAAAGTGGAAACACTGATTCATGATTTACATGCATACATGTCCAACAGCCCATAAATATTTATGGAGTTTCATAAATTTGTAATTGGGGTGACAGATGGTAAAAAACTATTGAAAGATGTTGAAATCAAATGGATTTACATGTATAAACCTATGTGCAATTTTTTTGAGGAATATCTATTTTTGACAATGTTTATGTATAAATATTGTAGGAAAGTTGACAAAGCAAAAGATTTATTATGTCATTTAATAGATTTAGAAACATTACTCACATTATGTTGTATTTTTTCAATGTTAAAGGAAATCAACTGTTTAATGAAACATGCCCAAGAGAGATCTATTTATATTGTTGACTTCATGAGTTTGAGAAAATGTGTATGCCAATGTTTAGATATATTATACACATTGAATGAAAGCTTTCACAGCCTTATTTTGAGAACTTGAAATTTTTTGACAGATATTCAAAATTCAGAGAGTTATTTGAAATTCAATATCCATGATCATATTTGTGTCGTATTAAATGGCATTCAAATCCCAATGTACACAAGCTCTAGAAGACTTGACATTGTGGGAGTAGAGCTTGAAGATGTACCTATGACACATTTACTATATGATACTATTTTGTCTAAAACATAGATTGAATTGAGCAAAATCTCACAAAATTTAGATTTAGAGAATAGAGAATGTTTAAAAGGGATGAGTTGTTGGAGGGCATGGGAGTGGTGAATCCTATTTTTTGGAACAATGTTAATAGTCAAGAATAGATCAACACATTATTTCACAAATACATGGGTAAAATTGTAATGCATTTTTTTAGATCTGTAGATGTGAATGGAGTTTTGATTAATGGTATTTTAAATAAATAGTTACTAATATCTCAATCAACACAATTTGGGATTACAATGATGGATCAATTTTAGTGTTTAAGTTACCCAATAAAAAATGGTGCAATTTCTCATATATGGAAAAAGCTTTATCCAAGCAACGTATTATAAAAAAGTATTAGTTAATATTTCAGATTATATAAACTTGTTCAAATAATGATTTTGGGTTATGTGGAAGATGAATGAGTATTTAGTTCATTATCCTTCATCAAGTCAAAACTTAGAAACATATTGGATAAAAATCTAGAGACATGCTTAAGACTATATGTTGCACGTTATCCTATGGACAAGTTTCCATATGACAGAGTAGTGGCAACATGGAGTTCTCTAGTGAAAAGAAGAGGTGTGACTAATACTGCTACCAATACAGAGGATGAGAATACTGAGACTAAATACAATTCCAGCATGGAAGATGCAAATCACACTAACGATGAGCAAGTTTCTTGAGGATTATTTTAGCTTCCCAACTTCTAATTCTATAAGTATAACAATGATTTTTTTTTAAAATATTTCTTATTCTTTCACCTCAAATACATTAAATTTTGTAATCTATTTCGTGGTTCATGGATGTTACAATCATGAATCTTATTCATTACATTAGAATTAATATTTTTTTTATCCTATTAAAATTCTATGATTTCAAACAATACTTTGATTACAATGCATTTCATTCATTAAGTAGCAATCATAGTTCAAAATAACATTCTATAGAACATTTCCTTGTTAATTTAATAGAAAATGTGAAGCATACAAGTCTCATGCTTAGAAAGGCACAGTGCACCCCATGACACCATACAAGATTTATTGTTTTTCATTTTCTTAATTATCTACAATAGTAATATCGAGAGCATATGCATAGATATAACACATGCATAACAGTATAAAAATAATTATTCTATTGCACATTTACATTAGTACCATTACATAAATATCTAAGAAATATTTTTTCGGTAGTTGGAAATTGGGTTTTCATATTTCCAAATTTTATCACAATCATTGCATTCAATGCTACAGGTAGTAGTCTACTAGAGCAGTGTAACAATGCATTCAAATCTACAACTAGGAGAAGTAGAGAACAATATAAAACTTTGAGAACATCATAGCCAAGCATTCAAATGACAAATTCTACAACTACTAGAGCTGTATAATAATGCATTCAAATCTACAACTACTAGAACAATAAAACACTATAACCATGCATTCAATATTACAAATCCTTAAACAATATAATTCAATAGAATATTTACTTTTCAAAACTACAAATTTTAGAACATTATACTATAACAATGTGTTTAAAACAATATAACACTATAACCATGCATTGAAATAAAAAATATAAAACTATAACTATATAACATATGCATTAAACACTATATCAATATAACAAATGCATCCAACACTATAACAATATAATAAATGCATTCAACACTATAACAGTATAATAGTGACTTCATTTTTTCACCATACAAGACATAAATTAAAGCATAAACATTTAATATATATAAAATATTAAAATTATACAACTAAGAGTATTTCAAACAACTATAGCATATATTTTAATAAAACTAGTGTTTTTCAAACCAACATGGTATAAACTATTTTAAACAATATAAAATTTGAAACTATCTTGAAAAAATAAAAACTCAAATTGTCTTGAAATAATGTAAACTATATAAACTATTTTGAAACAATATCAACTTTTTTCTACTTATGAATCTCCACCACCTTGGTTGTTGCCATCACCAACCATCAAAACCAACTTGTCTTGACTTTCCTGTACATTCTCCATTACCACTCCTTCCTTCTGAAGATCCTCTATAGCAACATTTATTTGAGCAATAATCACCCTCTCCTCATTTGCCGAATCTCTTGGTGAAATAATTTTAAGATCCACATCTATTTTCTACTTCAATAAAACACTTGGATCTATATGATGCTCCTTAATTATTTTATTCAAAGTGTTGTTATGTTTATTTAACATAACCATATTTTTCTTCAACTAAATCGCACTGGAGATACTTTTACATGCATTTTTTAAATGCACATTGAGAAGATTTGCTTCTTGCTTTAAAATTTCATACTTTTCCTACCATCAACAGTTAATGTGGGTCACGCACATACCAAATTATTTTAATAATAAAAAACATGCTATAGATACATAATTTTAAAACTTACCACTACCTTATCTTTCTCTGCTTGTGTAATGGCAACCAAGTTGATATCTTTAGCCCATTTATTATAATATGCTTGGGCTTCTCCATTTATATTTTTCAACCTATTTTTCATAATCTCTAAAATTTTATCATTGTAAACATTCTCAATATAAATCACTCCTGATTAAGCTTGCTGGAACAAAGCATCAATCTTTGATGGTTCATTTTGAACAAGAAAGAATAAATTCATTCTTTGGTCATGGTTGTGATAACAGGCATTTAATTTTTTGATAAGGGCCTTTGACCTTATCTCCCATTGTTTCAAATCATTGTTTTAAATCCATCAATCAGTGTGGGTTAGAGAGGAGGAAGCTGGAGAAGAGGCAGCCATAGGAGGCACTTATGAAGGTACATTAACAACTTAAATAAATCCATGTGGATTGAATCCACCATAATTTAGGGGCCTGCTTTCAATGCCAAGAAACTCTTCATTGAGATCAATCTGTTGCAAACTAGTAAGACCCTATCCATCTAAAATACCACCAACAAAGAAAGTTGGGAAATCAAAAATTTGCAAAGTTCCTCTGCTTCACGTAGGGAGGTTAATGTTCTTTCCTCTTATTTGAATCTAGTTTGGTGGTGGGGGAGGTGGTATACTTCTCGGTCTCCTAACAGACATTGGGTGCACTGCAAAAAAAATTTAAAAATGGTAAAGTTGAAAATATAAAACCAATGCAAGTTCAAATTAAAACTTTTAATGTTATTACCTGGTGGTGTGACTACCTCATCCACTCTGACTATCCTTGCTGGATTTGTCTCTTCCCCTCAGATACTTAGGGGAGATGGTACTTTCCTTCTCATTTTGATTATAAGTGGCAGAGAGACATTGGTCATTTGACCTATAAAATGTATAAACGATCCATTTATTTAACCAGAAAAATATTAAAAAACTTGAAATAAAAAAGAAAGTTGTAATGGCAAAAATTGATCATGTCAAGTGAAAGATTCCTTGATGATAACATTTTGAGAGTCAACTATAATAAAAAAACAAACCAATATGAATATTATATTTTTTCATTGAAATACAAGAAAAATAGATTACAAGAATTTTGTGGGAACCTGGAAACGAAGATGAAACATAATCAGTTCTTCGGCATTTCACAATTAGAAATGAATTGAATGAAGACTTCATGGACTGAGTATCATCATATCCCTCTGGAGCATGTCGACCTCTATTTTCTACATTTTTTCTTGTGTCATAAAGATGTACCCTTGCCTATAACAAAATAGGTTAAAAAAGGTAAAAATTAAGAAAATATTAAAAACAAAAAAAATAGAATCAATGAAAGCAAACTTACCTCCTATTCTTTGATTGAAAAAACATTAAACTTCATTTTTTGATAAAGGACAAAGGGAATTGGAGTATTCTGGATTTCATACAAGGCCTCAAAGTACAAGACCATAATGTAGTTGGAAGATGAAATGGTACAACTGTCCTTTGAGAATGCCAAATTTAACTCAGCCCTAATCCTAATGGATATTACTGTGCACTAGTCACATCTAACACTCGAGAGAGAATGAAGAATATAATAAACTACTCAAAAGGGAATGTCTGATGGTCTTCCTATAGACACCAATATTGTGTCGACTCCCCTTGGACACTTACCCTTATTAATTTAAAATAAACTACTTATTTTAAATTAATGACATCACCCTGGACACCTCGCCCTTAGACCATTTCCTAACCTATGAGTCACCTTGAGACTAAGTCATCCTAATCCTAACTAACTATGACTTATTCTCACTCCCTATTTATTCCCTAACCAACTCTTGTGCATAATAAGCCTACCTTTTGAACGTTCTCCAATGGCAAATGCACTTGGCGGATGGAGAATGGGTTGTTAGCCTTTTTTACCCATTCTTTAGCTGCCGACGTCGATCAACTGTCGGCCGATGCCGGTGGGATCACCGACATCAGTTACATAAACCAACTTCTAATGACGAGTTAACCCTCTTGGAACTTCTCTTGGACTCGACCTTCTAATCGCTTCTCTGGACTCTCTCTCTCTTCTACCCCAGACTCTTGGACATCGACGCACACTCTGAGACCAAGCATCAGACTTCGACTAATGCTCCCCTATCTTCAAAAACTCTATGCAAGTCACTTCAGATTGGATTGAAACACTGCATGAGGACTTGACATCAGCCACAATAGGAATAAGCATTCTAAACACCTCTGGTTTTACATTTAATAGAGCTAAGTATTCTTCTGTCTCATTTCAGTAATTTAAAATACATTAGTAATTAGTTTCTATTTACTATTTCTAAATACTATCAACCAAACCCGACCTGACTTCTTCTCAGAGAGGCTGAAAAGCCTTCCTCTTACCCTTACCCTTTTTGACAACCTATCATCTACCTTTGCCCTTCTGTGGACCTTATTCATCTCCCTGCAACCCTGCACAGACATTTTAACTCCCAGACCCCTCTGTCGATCACAGACATAAACCTGAGACCCATCCAAGGCCCATTGCCCCTACCGATGTCGATAGCCTAACCGACGTCGGCAACATTGACCGACTGATGCCGGTAGGACTACCGACGTCAGTGACTGTGACAAACTGACTGTAGAGAACAGGTATGCATTGTCTACTTTCTCTTTCTTAGTCTTTCATTATTTCTCTTTATACAACACTCTTTTTATCAAATAGTGGACTGTCATCTCTAACAGATATTTATGGTTCCGGGACCGAGCAATAGCTTGGCAGTGCACCATATCTTTATCTAACATTATCTTTGTTTGAGTTTCTTTCTCTCTATAGTTGTCTTCCTCCATAGCCAAAGAGGAGCTCCTACATCACTTAGATACGGTGCGCAACTTAATCTGGGTAATGTATAAACCCCTGACCCTTTATCTTTAGTTTCTTCCTTCTTCTGAATATAATTAGCAAAAATGAGTAGAAACATTTTGGCATGCCTGATGGGATAATGTTTCTACTTATTTTTGCTAATTATATTCAAAAGAAGGAAGAAACTAAAGATAACGGGTTAGGGGTTTGTACCTTACCCAGATTAAGTTGTGCACCATATCCAAGCGATGTAGGAGCTTCTCTTTGGCTGTGGAGGAAGACACCTGTAGAGAGAAAGAAACTCAAACATAGAGAATGTTAGATAAAGATATGGTGGACTGCCAAGCTATTGCTCGGTCCTGGAAGCATAAAGCTTCGTCAGGGATGACAGTCCACTATTTGATAAAAAGAGTGTTGTATAAAGAGAAATTATGAAAGACTAAGAAAGAGAAAGTAGACAACACTATTTGATGATAGTCCACTATTTGATAATAAGCCACGTATGAAACCTAACACAGACTTTTGAGCACCAAAACATAACCCGAAACCAACCATAGATTGCCTCTTTAGGACCCATTCTAAAAGCCCAATTTCCAAACATATTCTTCTAAGGCATAAGCCACCACGACTCTAAAATTTATTCTTAGGAATTTAACGTTTAGAGGTTGCTTTCCATCATCTATTTTGATATTTTTATTTGGTTTTTTGAGATGGTAAGGATGCATTATTCTGAGGTCTAAAACGACTCAGACTTTCTTTTTCTTCCAAAAACTTTCTATTTTCTGAGTTTCTGGAAATACACAGAGACTGACATTAGTATTTCCATCGATGTCGGCAACTATATTCACCGACATCGGTTATTACACCAACATCGGCAACATATCCTCACCGACATCAGTTTTTCCACTGACGTCGATCATTGTCAACAAATTTTCTTCCCAAACAACAAGCTTAAAACCTGACTTTCTTGCTATCAAACACAACTTTTGGTTTTCTAAAATTAAAATACACAGTTTCTAGAACCTACACCTTTTTTGTCTGAAATGGTTTTGACACACAGTCAAGCCAAAGCCCTTATTAATCACGTGAGGCAACAACCACTTCCACCTTTGCCTTTCATATCAAGTCCCCAAATGGAGTATACTTCAGACACTGAGCATAATCCTATCCAGCCAACCCCTGACCAACATCCAATTGTTCCTGAAGGGGATCAAAACTTTGAGAGATTCATTGATTACAATGTCAAGGCTCTCCAACACTATCTCACAAGAAGCCAAATGCGAGACCCTTCAGGTAACCCTGTTTATGGGATACCAACTTCCTTGGTTGAACTGGCAATGACATCAACAGCCTCCGCTATCCAACCCATAATCACTCAAGCCATTACCTCAACTTGTAACCTGACCATGGCCAATGTCCAAAATTTGGCCTCCCCTTCTATTCTTGGACCTACCTCCATCGGCGTTTCCGTACCCCCTTAACCACAAACAATTCAACCAAGTTTGACACCTTTTCTGAACTTGATTGTCTCTACCCCACACACTCTTGCGCCCATAAATATAAGAGTGACTACCTATACTTTAAATAGTGTTGCCACCATTCAACCACCCTTGGTGTCATCTAATCAATTTGTGCCCTCCAACTTCGTGGCACAAGCCCCTTTAGCCTCAACATCAGTCCCTATGATGAACTACTAATATGTTACACCTATACAAACACAACCCAGTACGTCATATGCCCCTCCCAACGCCTTCCAGGTACCTTACAACCTAGGGGGTGCCCCACCTGCCAATCCGTTAGCCAATCTAATTAAGATGCTGATGGATAAGATGTCTAACCTTGAGACATCCATTTCTGATTCAACCAATGTTCTTTCATACAAAAAAATATGCAATGAACCCATACCTTTGGTGCCTATTCGACCATATCCTAGCCAGTGGGAAC
This sequence comes from Torreya grandis, assembly GCA_037957365.1. NCBI lineage: Eukaryota > Viridiplantae > Streptophyta > Pinopsida > Cupressales > Taxaceae > Torreya > Torreya grandis. The sequence continues at coordinate 1,347,571 of JARHVA010001100.1, forward strand.
TCCCAAAATTTACTCGCTTTCAGAGTAAAGAGGACCCACAACAACATCTATGAGCATTTAGACACGCTTGCTACCTTATAGCACACGATGATGCGTTACTACTTCGTACCTTCCCCATGTCACTTTCTGGTGATGCCCTTGACTGGTATAGCTCTATTACCAGTCATTCCCTTTTTACCTTCACTCAGTTAGCTCAACTATTTCTTGACCACTTCTCAATTAATATCACTAAGAAGGTCTCCATCACAGACCTCTATTCTATTAAACAATTTGACGACGAGTCCATAGCTGAATTTGTTGCCCGTTGGAGAGGTTTGATCAACCAACTCTCCTTCTCATTACCTCAAACTAAGCTCATTGAGCTCTTTTCAAGAGCATGTGCCAAGCACATCTCATCCACTTTGCGGGTTCAAATATTTTGCACATTTGACGAAGCTTTCACCGTGGCTCAAAAGATTGAACTCTGCACTATTGAAGAAGACAAGGTTAAATTGCGTAGTAAAAATACTAACGTAAAATCCAATGACCCTTCTTCTTCTAGACCTTCTTCTTCCTACTCCAAGTCCAAGGGATCGGTGAATGTTGTAGTCCTTAGGCCATCGTCCTCTACCACAACCAACCAATCTTAGCCTTCCACATCAGAATACATCACAAGACAATTCCAAAAACGGCATGTACAGCGTCAATACACTCCAATAGGAAAATCATACGCTTTCGTGTTGGATAAACTAGTGAAACAAGGAGTCCTCAATATCCCTCAAATTTGACCACCCCAATTTGACCCCTCAAAAGCCATCCCTACATGGTATAGGGAAAATGACTTTTGTAACTATCATCGTGTTAAGGGGCATGATATAGACAATTGCAAAACCTTCAAAAACATTATTCAAGACATGTTGGACAAAGGGGATCTTGTTTTGGATAACCTGAATGCGCTGGCTAACCAAAACATGGATGTCTTTAGGCAACCATTCCCTAACCATCCCCCAAGTCAAAATAACATTCAGACCATAACCGATGACCTTCAAGAGCGTACTATACGCATGGTCAACATGGTTTCTAACCAACCTCTCCCACAGTTTGAAGAGGTTAATCAACGTATTTATTCACCATAGGTAGAAGAGCCTTCTTCTCCTATTTGTCTTCTACTGATGGAGGATAGTCCTCCATCCATCCCCCTTCCACACATAGGAGAGTCTACTTTGACCTCTCCCATATTGGAGGATGCTTTGATGGCACCAACGTCGGCTGCCTCGCCCTCATCCTTCTTATCATCAATGGGGGATCATACTTTCCCCGCTCCTCGACCACATGCAGAAGCCATGATCATCCCTGCACTCTATCCCCTGGAAGAGTCACATTCTCCAATCCCTTATCCATCGAGAGAGGAACTTGCCACCTCACCCACTTCGGCCGAGGAAGATCCAGTGATGGTTCTCTCTCATCTTTGGCCTAAGATCACTGCGCCTAACACGCTTCCACTCTCACAATCGCCCAAATCCTCCAAAGGACTGATTGTAAAACCCTCACAGGCATTCATCATGCTAAAACAGATTAAATCTCTTGGCATTCGCCCTATATCAAACCTCACTCACCCACAAGTGAAGGTAGATTTGAACCTTGCCTCGCATAGTAGTGGTCCTCAAACTATACCAAAGAAGGCTACTAAACCACGTCGAAGAACTCCTCTCCCAACCGAAAAGGTGGTACGAAAGAATCCCCCACCTTCACCTTTACCCTCCATTTTGGGTCCACACCCTTCAAAATTAATAGGAGTGCTCCCTAATCCAACACCTCTCAACAAGAAAGTGTCATCTACACGTGTGGATACACCACCAACTAAAAATATGATACAACAAACTCCCTCAACAACTCCTAAACTGAATTTGTCAACACCTACTGCAACAAAGAGAATGAACCTATTTGTGGGTTCTTATGCTTCGATGTTATGTCAATTGTTTCAGTCTTCTAGCATTACTCTTTTGCCCATTAAACCATACCAACCTCTTAGATCAAAACCCTCTTGGTTCGATGATACTAAAATCTGTTGTTATCATCGCACACCTAGGCATGATATTGAGCGTTGTTGTGCCCTTAAGGCTGTCATTCGTCAACACCTAAAAAGGGACACCCCTCATATGGAGGATTCTCCTGACCACCCTTTCAATAAATCACTAACAACATCCCATGTTTCTCAAACCTCCTCATGTGAATCGAGATCCCCATACAAGACTATGGTCCCCCTATCACCATCTCCTCCTTTATTCAAAATCAACACAGTTAATGTTGCCACCAAGCCCCAAACTCCAAAGGATAGAGGAAGAGACCAGGCTTCTACATTTTGGACATACCCATTCATCAAGCCTTCTCGACCAACACAACCCAAGATTTTTATCTTGGGCACATGTCAACCATCATCTCTAGGGGAAATTCCTCCTAACCTCTCTAGTCCACAGGATGTTTGGTATAAACAAATTGTAGACTACTTAACTTATTTTATCATCCCTCCAAACCTCTCTAGCAACGGATGACGGGCTTTTATCAAAAGTACTGCTCAACACACCATGCTAGGGGGTCTTCTCTACAAATGAGGTCTCGACGACCTCCTTTTATGATGCTTAACAACCACTGAAACATCTCATGTCATCAAACAAGTCCATGATAGGATTTGTGGGGAACGTTTTAGTGGTAACTCGCTTGCCAAGCACATCCTCCGTCTGGGCTATTATTGGCCCACTCTTAACCAGGACTGCAATGACTATGTTTGACATTGTACCAAATGCCAACAACATACGAACCGACTTCACATCCAATATCGGCCAAAACATGACATCAAAAATCTAAAAGAGCGAGATTTCAAAATCAGAGACCTCGTCATTAAGGACAACCAACATGTGACCAATATGGAATGAAGCAAACGGGGCAAGTTTGCTCCTAATTGGCTCAGACCTTACATCATGATGCACAAGTATGGATCAAGTACTTATCGTCTATCTTCTCTCAAAGGCCGTCCAAAACCTGAGCCCCTTAATGCCTTACATATTTGACCATTTTATTGTTATTCAAGTAATCATTCACTTGACGTTTAACTTGAGCTCGTCCCTTGAGCAGCCCCCGTCATTATCATTCATATTCCCTTTTTCCCTACAAACATTAGTCAACCCTTTTGTAAAGCAGTAAATGCTTTGTCCTAATAAAAGGGAAACCCCTAAACCTCTATAGTCAAGTCCATGACCAAAAGTTTAGTCAAAAACAAAAACATAAAACTGGGATGCCTATCAAAAGGTCATAAACTATAAATGCAAACTGCTCCCTCGAAAGACAGCTGCATCATTGTTGTAATTAATAGACTGCTCCCTTGAAGGACAACTATTCAAAGCCATCAAAACATACAAAGCAAATTATAGACCAATCCCTCTAAGGATGGCTATGACCAAATTTTGCTACATACATAGCACTTCATATGACCATAAAACACAACAACATCCTAAAGTGGACTTACCACATTGATCCATCTACCATACACAAAAAAAAAATGACTAACAAACTATAAAGTCATGGACTTGTCTATAGTCGCTCTTAGGGTCACCTATAAAAGGGGCAAAGTTATCCCTGCTAAAAAAGGTTACCCTATCCTTACATATCACATAATCACACCCGTTACCCCAACATACTCAAGGGATTTTGAGCTCACTTAATGTCAAGTGCTTAGAATACTTCTCTAACACAAACCAATGGTCAACAACGTAATGCATGAATGAGGCTTTTGTTTCCAAAAGCCTTATCTATGCTATCATTACGGTTCTTGTCAATGAAATAGCAATGCGCCTTTCACTTCTCACATATCTTTGTCACAACAACCAAAACCAAATCATTATCTAACCAAACCAAACCAAACCAAACTAAAACATTTTCAGACCACTAACATGACATAGCCCATTCACACTAGTTTCTATGGAAAACAATACATATGGAAACTATCAACCAACACAATTTATGTCAAGCATATACCATCACTAATATGGAAAATTGCTGAAGCATAAATATCTCATTTCATTTTTAGCATACACCATCACTAATATGGAAAATTACTAGGGATGAAAAACCATATAACCAATGTTATAGAATACACCATCACATAATATGGAAAAGGCTGTAACATCATCATACATGTATCAATTCAAGCATGAATCATTAAACATATGAGAAATGCACTAACTTGACCAAAACAACTATCAACAACTTTAACTCTTCTTCCCTTTTAGGGAGAACTACATTGGCCTGAGGCCCTTCAAATAGGGGCTATGTAGGTAGCACTCAGTTGACACAGAGTCTTCTGGGGTTAGCTCGGCCATTCGCCCATTCATTTCGCTAAAGACGTTGGCCATTCATTCATTCATCTACTTGATGGACCAACCATGACTTAACCTAGTCAACCCAATCCATAACCAACCCTCTTCTCCCTTTTAGGGAGAACTACATTGGCCTGAGGCCCTTTAAATAGGGGCTATGTAGGCAGCTTTCAATTGACACAGAGTCTTTTGGGGTTAGCTCGGCCATTCACCCATTCATTTCCCTAAAGACGTTGGCCATTCATTCGTTCATCTACCTGATGGACCAACCAGATACCCTTAACCATGACTTAACCTAGTCATCCCAATCCATAACCAACCCTCTTCTCCCTTTTAGGGAAAACTACATTGGCCTGAGGCCCCTTAAATAGGGGCTATGTAGGCAGCACTCAGTTGACACAAAGTCTTCTAGGGTTAGCTCGACCATTTGTTCATTCATCTACTTGATGAACCAACCATATAACCTTAAACCATGACTTAACCTAGTCAGACCCAATCCATAACCTACCCTCTAAATCATGGCCAAACAACCAGCCTTGACACTATAGAAGTCACATTTGATTTCTCATGGGGCACATCGGAGATCACATACATCTCCCTGACCACCAAACAGCCTTTGAGATCACTTATATCTCAACCTGACTCGACTAATGACCATGGAGATCATGACTATCTCCTCCGACCACAACCACTTTCGAGACAACTCTGTCTTAGTTATTTTGATTACATGTATGCTACCTCACAAATAGTTAACAAAATTGTACGCACCTCACATTATGACCCTCACATGTATCAGATTGCACCCAAGTTGATCCCCACTACTTGTGACATTTTCATGTTTTCCAGGAGCACTTCCCAAGCCTGGGATACTTGAAACATGAGAACCATTGGAGCTACAGATTTGATCGTTTAACCCAATCAGCTACGACTAAAAGCTGGGGATTGGTTACTTCAATTTTAGCACTCCTCGACCTTGCCTATGAAAATTTGACTTGCCTATCACGTGAAGTGGTATACATGCAATCTCAATTATTGTAGTGTTCACATGCCAACTTCACCATAACCCATCCACCACCTATCAAATTGGCACCTGATATCAAGTTACCTTCCCTCGACTCCCGCTTTGAGGGGGAATACCTCATCACCATATCGAGGGCAACTTACTCCTATTTTTGTCTTGCAGTTCGTCAAAACAACCAACAAGACAAAAAGGGGAAAATATAGACACCAATATTGTGTCAAATCCCCTTGGACACTTACACACCCTTATTAATTTAAAATAAACTACTTATTTTAAATTAATGACATCACCCTGGACACCTTGCCCTTAGACCATTTCCTACCCTATGAGTCACCTTGAGACTAAGTCATCCTAATCCTAACTAACTAAGACTTATTCTCACTCCCTATTTATTCCCTAAATAACTCTCATGCGTAATAAGCCGACCTTTTGACCGTTATCCAATGGCAAATGCCTTGGCAGATGGAGAATGGGTTGTTAGCCCTTTTTACCCATTCCTTAGCCATCAACGTCAGTCAACTATCGACCGACGCCAACGGGATCACTGACGTCAGTTACTTAAACCAACTTCTAACGATGAGTTAACCCTCTTGGAACTTATCTTAGACTCGACCTTCTAGTCACTTCTCTGGACTCTCTCTCTCTCTTCTGCCTTGGACTCTTGGACATCGACGCACACTCTGAGACCAAGCATCAGACTTCGACTAAAGCTCCTTACCCTTACCCTTTTTGACAACCTATCATCTACCTTTGCCCTTCTGTGGACCTTATTCATCTCCCTGCAACCCTGCACAGACTTTTTAACTCCCAGACCCCTCTGTTGATCACAAACATAAACCTGAGACCCGTCCAAGGCCCATTGCCCCTACTGACATCGACAGCCTAACCGACATTGGCAACATTGACCAATCGATGCTGGTAGGACTACCAATGTTAGAGATTGTGACAAACTAACTATAGAGAATAGGTATGCATTTTCTACTTTCTCTTTCTTAGTCTTTCATTATTTCTCTTTATACAACACTCTTTTTATCAAATAGTGGACTGCCATCCCTGACGGAGCTTTACGCTTTCGGGACCGAGCAATAGCTTGGTAGTTCACCATATCTTTATCCAACATTCTCTTTGTTTGAGTTTCTTTCTCTCTACAGGTGTCTTCCTCCACAGCCAAAGAGGAGCTCCTACATCACTTGGATATAGTACGCAACTTAATCCAGGTAACGTACAAACCCCTGACCCTTTATCTTTAGTTTCTTCCTTCTTCTGAATATAATTAGCAAAAATGAGTAGAAACACTTCCTTGTAAAACAATTATCTATTGAAAGAAATGAACAATAGATTTGAGAAATGGACTATCAATTTTTTCCATAGGGATCCCCCATTGATTTTGAGATTTTGCCATGAAAACCAAAAAATAGAACATGTAATTGAATTAGGATACCAAACTATATATAGGAAATGATTTGGTTATATTTAGGAAATGAATAAATAAATTTAACACTCACCCAATGGCTTAAAGGACACTTTGTCTAATGACTCCAAATAAATATTATCCTCTTTAGACAAGACAACCTTCATGCTCATAGGACATGAATTGCAATGTAGAAGAGCCATTAAGTTGTGGATATCCAATGGAGATGTGCCAAAGGATATTGTTTTATTTTTGAACCAGATAGAGAAATAACCATCACTATGGTTAAAATAACCAACCAGATATTTTAGAAGGTTGTTGTTCATAGTTAAATCACACTGAGGCTTCTATGTAAGTCTTCTAAACCTACATTGATCGATCCATTCAACATAGGATTCTAGGTGCTCCAACATCGATAGGAAATCTAGACACACAAGATTTTTAAAAACACAATTATGCATCCCCAATGATTGAATCTAAATTTTCATGGATGTGGAAGTCATTGTAACCCTATAGAGGTATTTAGGTAAAGTTGGAATTAGTTAGGTAAATTTGGAAAGACTAGTCAAGATGAGAAAAAGTTGTAAGTGAAAATGAGTTCACTGTAGAGGTATTTATAAGCAAAAAGGGGAATCAAAGTAGTTGATTGGTATGACCTATGATTGCTTTGATGCTATCATGAAATAGTGAAGTGTCGCATAATAGTAATATACCGTGTGGTAGCAAAGTGCCACACAATAACAACTTATCACATGACAGTAACTTGTCGTGTGATAACATGACATCGCATGATAAAATGCTAAGTGACACAAAGCCACTGCATGACATAAATACTATCGTATAATAGAAAAATATCACATAATAGCATTGTGTCCTATGATAGTAAAGTGTCACATGATAGCATTACATAATGTGATAAAAATGTATCACTTGACACACTGGTACTATGTAACATAATCCTATCACATGACACATTGCTATCGTGTGACACATATCTATCACGTGACACAATGGTTCCACATGATATAATGCTATCACATGATAGCATGCTATTATGTGACACAAAAATATCATGTGACACAATGCTGTCATGCAACATAATGATATCACATGATGTAATGCTATCACGTGGCACAATGCTATCATATGACACATTATTATCACATGACAAAAAAGACAAGGCAATTTTTTGCCTGCTCTACGTAGCTTGATTCACCAACGATGTGAATCTGATTTGCCTACCTAAACCTACGGGGATTTACATCATGGCCTCTTAAAGTGAACCCTACTTCAAAGTATCTCCAAGATCTTTCATGAATATGAAAGGAAATAAGACCCCATTCCATGACAGGGCTACAAAGAGGTTTGAGCTTAGAATATAGACATACAAAAGTTAAAACATATGCCCTTTTATGCCTAATATGAAGCTCAATAAAGTAATGAGAAGAGTGAATAACCTTTTGAGGGTTAGGAAATGTTTGGACCCTTTTTATGAGGGGTAAAAGCATCATCTTGGATCAAGATTCTTTGGTTATAGAAAGTTTTAGGCCTAAAAGAGACCTACAACCCTACATAGTCAACATGAAGAAGATATACAGATTTTGGGAAAATTTGAGGTATGAAGGTTCTTACGAGATGAAGAAAACCTTGTCAGAGATTCTTACTAGGTTAGAACCCATTTCAATGAAGATAAAGTGTCAAATAATGATCATGAGGGTCATTTCCATAAGACTACCCACAAACCCTAAAATTTGGCTAATGCAAGTTTTAATGAGTTGAAGAGGTCAATTTTTTTAGGGGATCACTTGCACACATCATAAGATGTCAAATAGACCTCAATGAAGTGTTTCTAATTGAAATCAAGCATCTTCATGCCTTACTTTTCCAAATTAGCTCTCTCGAGTGCATTAATATGCTTGTATTGCTCGAGAAGGTCACTTTCACCATTAATGAACTTGAATGAAGAGTTACATGGGTCTAAATGGATATTGGAGAGGCTAATAAGGTTCCCCTACTTTAATCTTGTGGAATTAGTTAGAATATTAAGGATTTATTCTCTTTGATCAATCCTTAACAAATTTGATACCTCAAAACCCTACTAAAACCTCAAAAGGAGCTTGATGAATCAAAATATCTTTATAAGTGCACCAAAAAAATTGGAATGATTCTAAAACCATTTATATGACCTTATAAGGGCCTCTTGAGTATCTATTAAAACCACTACTTGGCATGTGTGAGGGAGAATACATAGGAAATGGTCTAAAATGTGCACCTATGGCTCTGATTTCTCATTTTTTAAGGTGCTTGACGGATTATTGAGAAATTAGAGAGATTATCTATACTTGGGTAGAGATGTGAAAGCCTTCCCAACATCTAAATGAGTCATCTTGGTTTTGATACAATCATACAAGTAAAAGGCATTGAATAAGGTTTAAATTGTAGTTTTTCTTATAGTCCAAGGTTATGACACCTTCAATACAATCCTATGAACTTCCAAAAACACACTTGAAAACCATCTTAGGCTATTAAAAATTACTCATGAAGACCATATATGGGTTTGAAGAGCTTTTATAATAGAATGGAAATGTTTGACTGATCATTTTATGTTTCCATTATCTATAGGTCTAATGAAAGTCTCTAAAGAGACTAAGTGCCCATCAAATAACCTTGTATAAATTTACATGCGATAAGATATTATCTTACAAGTCAATAGAAACTATAACATACCCTTGAAGAAGTAGATAAGCAACTCCCAAAACTTCTAGTCTATGGAAAGGAATCACATCATGGAAAAATACTCCAAGGATAGGTTTGAAGACACTCAAGCTTAGGTAAGGTGTCATAAAAATAAATGGGAATTAGTGGCAATAGATAACATGAGTATCAACTATGTAATAAGTGTAAGAGGCTTCATGAAGACACTTCTATAAGTTTCTATGTGAATATGAGATAAATGACCTTGAAAGAAGTAGCAAGTGTTGATAGTTTGCAAAGGAGATTGGTCATCATTATGAGGAAGTGTATAGGTATCAAGGGAAACTCGAAATAAAAATTTCAAACTTGAAGTACCTAACTCAAAAAATCCCAAATGTGAACAAGGTGTCAAGAACATCTAGGTAATTTGTTGCATATGGACTTGTAACTCCTTCCCAAGAAGAGAGTTACTTTCAAGAGAGTGAGTGACATGATTTACAAGAGAGAACGAATTTGACACTTCTCATGAAGACATCATTTGGCATGGCTAACACTTATTGAGGGAGAAATGGAACTACTTCTCAAATCCTTATCTTGTTTATAACTACTCCATGACTACTTAGTCAAGCATCATGATATTCTCTACATCCACCTCCTTTCTCTCATCTTCTTTCTTCTATATATGCATTAATTTTTTATTGTATTGGAAACCTCTATTGGTTAAGGTGAAATCATAGCCATTTTTTCACTTGAATACCTTTTTAAGCAATAAAGAAAGTTTATTACCTACCTATGTGATGTGTAATGTGTAAATCTATATAATTGTATTGATATTGTCTAGTGAATGATTCATTTTTCTAGCTTGTTACCAACTATTGTGCAGTAAAGATAATTGTTATAGGTCATTGTTAGTGTTATTACTTAGTGTATGCAGAATTTAGAAGTGGAATTACATCATTTTTACCCTTATAAGGTCAATTTCTACCCTCCTAACTAATGTCATGCATTTTTGAACCTCTCAATGAAACACTTATGTGATAGTCATGTCAAAGTTGTAGGTTGTGTAAGGAGTATAGATTTCCTGATTTAAATAGTGTATATTTAGTCAAAAAGAGGAAAAACATTTATTGGTGCATCACTTCATTTACATTCCTAGTCAAATTTTCATGTCTTTTCCACTTTTTATTTTCAATCTCAGAAATTTTAATGGTAGTTTGGGTGAATCATAAAGGGAGTTATCCAAATATATAGATTCACTTCCCAATTAGGCCACACACAACCTAAAATTGATTCCATTGCTATCATCTACGTAAAAAGGCTTGAACAACCTTCTTAGGGGTACAAATTAGATTGATAACACTTATCTTGGGAAATTTATCCTTCTCTTTTATATTCTCAATTGTATATCTTTATGCTTTTGATCTTCTTGGGGAGCTTTTCCTCATGTAAACAGGAGCTCAAGACATTATGGTTTAATAGTAAAAATCAGTCTAAGATTAGTTGATTTAGTCCTGCTCGATTTATCTTTGTCTTAGCCTCATGCCTAAGCCTTGGCTAGCATGGTTTCATTAATGTAAAAATAGAGGGACCTTATTGATTAAGGTTATATTTAAATTATCTATTGAGAACCCTCAAGTCTTCCTCATACTCTATGGTGCCTTAAATGATGATTTAGGCCTAAGCATTTTAAGTTAAGACCATTATTTTATATGAAGGATTTTGTAGTGTTTCCCTTATTTTAGACTGATCTTATGCTTATCATTGATTGAGTTATGTCATCCAAGACCTTCCACTCTTGCATGTTGGTTATGGCCATAAGCTATTTTTTTATTACCTTACCTCTAAAATGGGAAACCTCGAATGAGATTCTATGCCTAGTTTAAGCTCTCTTGGCTTCCTCAATTACTCAGCCTAAACCAATTTGAGTATTGGTTTAAAGGGGCTATTGTTTGAGCTTGGTCTAGACTAGCCTCTTCTTAATTTGAATGTCACCCTTTAACATGCCCTAGTGTCACCTTATGTATACGTAGACCCTTTATAAATCAATTGGGCCTTTTATCACCTAACCCACACCTCTTCTTAATTGTGTTCTCATCCTTGGTCTATTTCTAAGGCATATCAACCTTATTCAAAAATTATATGTTTTATTATTGCTTATCGAACTATCTTTGACCTTGAAAATACCTTATTTTATGCATTAGTCTATTATACTATTCTCTTACCTTGTCATTTGTGCTAGGTTGACCATGTTTTTTATTTGAAAAATCTTAGGCCCCTTATTGTGACATGTTCTATCTTGACATTCACACCTCATAGTGAGTGATGCATTTAAATTAGCATCCAATTATTTAGTTGTGTTTTATATTTAAATTTAGACTAGGATGTTCCCTGAATTAGTTCTTTTAACAAATAAAGAAAATATGTAGTGTTCTTGTTCATGCCTTTTCGATCTTTTGTTATGTTTTGTTGATTAGTCATGGCTCACCATTTTGGATGTGACACTTGTTTCTATAGACTTTAGTGCATTGCAATTCTAATTTATTCTAGGTGATTACTGGTAACTAACAGTTTTATTCTTGTGAAATTGGACATCCTAGATTTTTTAGATACTCAAGAGTATCTACTAGTAGGAGTCACCATCTGCTATTGTGTTCACAAAATGCCCAATTTTCAAACTAAAAACTTGGACGCTATTTTTACTCTAGATTTTGATCTTATCTCTTTGAGGAGATCATTGGTGGTGGCTTATATACATCAACTCTCTTAGAAGTGCATTTTCTCTAGATGTGAAGATTTAAATATGAATGTGCTTAATTATTTTAGCCAAGCTTGAATAATTATAAATTTGCATCATAAATACTTCACTTGGAAATCACATATAGGACTACATTAAGTTAAAATTTGAATTTGAATACTCTATTAAATCTTGGTCTATCTTCATGTTTGTGCTTTGAAATACATTTAGAGATCCCTTTTTAGACCATTTCAACTTGGATTTATACAAATTATCTATCTTAGAGTTTTATTGCCTCTTTTCTTGGGTAATTTGGTCCACTTCTAATTCATTTTGATTCAAGTGACAAAATGCTTATAAGGTTTTTCTTTTAAACTTTGTAATTTTTTTGTAAAATGGATAAAATTGGCTTTAATTCAGTGAAGTTGGGTTTTATTTTTGTAATAAGTTTAATGATTTCCCTCTTTCATTCAAAATTTTTATTTAGTCATTTTTTGTCTTTTACCTTAGCTATTTATTTTTCAAAAACTTAGCTATTTGCTTTTATAGATTTGAAGTTATTAACTGGGACTTTATTTATCTTATCTACACGTGCGTAAATTGATCTTGATGTCATGAGAAGATATCCTATAGCTCCCAATATCCCCAACATGTTCTCAAAAGAGCTTCAAAGACTTTGTTGATTCTACAAAAAGTTACTTATAGCCATGTTCAAATTTATTCCCTCTACTAGACTTAAACATTTCAAAAGTTCATTAGGCAAGCAGGTCAATAGGAGGTTGACAAATGAAATTATCCCAATGACTTGTTACCTTGACTAATTTATTATAAATCAAAGTCCTCTAGGTTAGTGAATTAGTGAGATGTTTCCATGTGGAACCATCCTAATGACCCATTATCTTGGCTGATTCCATATAAAGTAAAGTCCTCTTAGCTAATAAATTAGTGGGATACTAGCCTGTATAATAATTCTAGTGATCCACTACCCCAAGGATATCCGTGTAAATCCAAATTCCATTGATCAAACAAGTTATTGGGATGTTACCATGTGGCAACATCTCGCTACTCGATAGACATGGGGTGGTCAATGTAGTCTAATAGACCCATCAAATCTCTATTTGAGTGAGATTACACTTTATGGAATGATCTTATTGCATAAAATCTATAGGAAAAGTCATCTCATATCAAACCCTCAATGAAGTAGTAAAAGAACATGGAACAACCATGTGTCAAGACCCTGCCAACATAGGATGCATTTGTAATGATGTCAACAAGACATTAGCTTAAATTTTATGGTCTGTCTGGCCATCAAAATCATTAAAACATGAAAGGGGATTGTGAATTCAATATTATTTAAGTAATCAAAGTTTATATTGTTCCTCACCAACAAGTGAATAAAAACTACATAATTCATTGCAAATCTAGTTAGTAGCATTAATTAGGGTATGGCATGTGTATTGAAATCAAGTGAGGAGATAAAATACAAATATTTGCCTTAAAAAGGTGTGGTTTCAACTATGCATAAAGTGGGCATCTATAAATATTGATGCAATCTCAACTACATTCTCTTACAGGCATTCTTTTCCAATTTAATCAAGGTATGGTGCCTAATCACATATCTCACAAAATCCCACTACCTCCTCAACTGCACCTCCCAATCATATTGATGATTCTTTTAATCACCCTAGTGGTGGGTGAATTTGAATTTGAATTACATAGACATGTGCTTCTATATAAGATCAAATCTTGTATTGTAATAAGGGTTGGCTCCCTTATATTAGTGGACTAGATGTGCTAATATTTTTAATATTAGAGAGATTATTCCCATTTATTTTCAGTACTTAAGATTAAAATCAAATTGATGACCAAAAAATCTGAGATAAAACATGATTGCAAAAGACCACAATTCTCATATTGATGACCATTAATTGTGAGACAAACAATAACATCTTTAAAGAGAATCTTGATAGAGTGAATATACCTAGGATTAAAATAAAAGGTTTGGAACATAGAAATTATGAGAGGCCATTCGATCCTATCATAAAAAATTTCAAAATCAATTTTGATAAACAAGTCTTTCCACTTGGATACAAGAGCCCATTCCATCTTTTAGTAAACAAAAATGAATTTGTCTAAGATATATATACCTTGAATGAATATATTTTTCTCTAATCTTATCACAAAGGGAAGGAGGTACCTAATTCTTAGGACCAGAGCCTTGGAAATAATTTTATATTAAACATTCAAGAGTAAAGTGTGATTAGCTTAGGGTAAATAGTTTTGGGAATTAACTTGATATTGCCTTTGTTAATGAGTTTGCTAAGAGAGCCATTGGCCATAACTTCAAGATAATATTTGTAGAAATTAGGTCTACCAGAATCCCATAAGATTTGGTATAACTCACATGAAAATCCATCAATATTTTATGGTATTGAGTGACAACATAGGATTACAAAATCTATGGTATGGCAACATATATATGTTGAACTCTATGTATGAGTGACAACATACCTACATGTAGTACTAGGTATGGGGTAGATGTAATGCATAAAAAACCCTTCAAGCCTTCTACATAAATGTCCCTAATCACTCATTTCTCTATATAGGTATGGTGAAATAACAACAGAGATATGTATTGGTGTGTCACAAATTTATATTATATGATGGTTGGGAGCCATCATGGTCTGTTATTTGTGAATTATAGAGAATCTATGTTAATATATAGTGAATTATGATCCAAATTTAATCTACAAACTAATCTAAGTGGATATTTATAATGAAGCTTTAACTAAAGTGGTCTGGTGTAAAAAGGGAATAAAGATAAGGGTAAGGTAGAAAAGAGAATGAGTGATTACCAATTTTATTCTTAAATATCATGACAAAGCATTAATTGCAACTAAGTATGCATTTGAACCAATATACAATGTAAAATAGCCTTAGCTCAAATTCCACTATATATTAGGCAAACTTCAAAGGATAATGTAAAGAGTCACAAGTAAGAACCATTTATACTTTAAGGATTTAATATTATAATCAAATAATATTTTCACATCTGAATACAAAGCAAAATGAAATGCAGCAAAACCTAAGATCCTCCAACTAATCTAGCATTGCACAAATTATAAACTCTGTGATTAGAAAATGCAACCCAAAATTCAAAGAAACTATTCAAATTCAAGATATAAAACTAACAATTGAGAGAAAAACTATCTTAGCAATTGACATATTAAATATGGACAATCTTTGTATAATTCTTTGATTATATTAATTGCTTCAAGTATACAAAATTTTCTCAAAAATTCTCTCCCTTTACAAAGTGGTAATGCTATTTTTTTATAGAAAGACTAGATAGTATACCGGTCAGATTTTAAGATACAAATGTACAAAGCTAAGGACAACTATCCTTTTTAACCATGCCTTAAAATATACTTGATTTTATACATCATACTAACCTAGAGGCAAATATGCTAATGAACTAGCATATGCCTTTACAATGGAATATTCTATTTCAAAATGTTATAAAATTTTACAAAATAGAGTATTGTCTAATTTGCTAGTGGGCCCTCTGCTTATTGTTGTTGGAATATGCTCATGGCTTTAGCATGCTACTCATCAACTAGTTCTAGATCCATAGTAGGCTTCAGGATACATTCTTCTTCTTGATCTAAATAGTCCTTGAGTTCTCTGTTGTTTTTGGCCATGGCTTATTTAATGCTCTTAGCTTCATTTATTCTTCCTCCAACATTGAATATCATTTCTAAGATCTTACTGTTATCAACCCTAGATTAGCCTTGGCTCTTTCCTTTGATTTCTTGAGTTACCAAAGTTGCCCTATGTTTGAATTTCTCATCACTTATGATTTCAAGGGCGGTGGGTTGTGTAGGATCTACAAACATAGTCTTGAAAAGCTATTCAATTCTTTCAATTAGCTCCTTGTCATCTTCTAGGAGCCTTTACACATTATTGTTCCATGCACTCAAACTTTGAACCTTGTCAACCATTATTCCTAAAATTGTGCTCAAGTATCCTAAATTGATGGTTTTGAAGCCTAAGATCTATTTCCTTGCTTGAATGTTGAGAAGCTCAGCTATCTTATCTTTTGAGGCTTGCCATTGGGTGACCAAATTATTGGATAATGCACTCTACCACTCTAATTCACTCTACCTTAGCTTCATTATTTTGAGTGCTATAAACATTTCATAAAATGAATCTTTAAGCATCTTAGTCATTACATGAGATAATGATAGATCTACTTATGTCTCCAAGTTTTCTTTTTCCTTTTCTAAATATAGGATCCTCTGCTTCATGCCCTGGATCCCAAATTTAACATGTGATGATTGGGCCTCAATCAAGATTTCCACATCTTATTCATGAATGGTAGCTTCACCAAGCTACTGACCTCCCATAGGGGTTAATCCTAAAAAGGGATCCACTTTTTGGAAGGTGAATTCATCTATTCCAAACATAGTCATCCTAGTGGTAACTCTTTCCAATCCAACTATTTTTTGGTTGAATTGGATGGTAGTGATTGGCTTCTTGAGTTTGGGAAGTTCTAGGACCTCCACTCCCAAGCTACTTGATGACCCTACGGCATCTATCTTCTTGATTTTTGGTCCTTGGGTAACCACAATCATCCTTTCTTCTTGTTCCTTTACCATATTCTTTATCCATGGCTTCATGTCATCTTGTATTTAAACATCAACAATTCTTGTCATAGCCCATGAATGGGAGAGAGAAGGAATATTTTTTAATTTTCTATAAATGAACCAGTCAGGATGACTGGCCCATGAATGGGGAATTCATCACTGAAAAAATTTATCTCGCTTGTGGGGTGAGAGATGGTCAATCTTGGCCTCTTGTTTGGTCTGACAGTAAGAAATGCTAACTCTGCTTTCCTCTTTTCTTAGGATGTCACAAGGACCATACCTAGAGCAAGATATTTTCCTTTATCATCTCCAGGGTATCCCACTTGGACCTGGGCTTCTTCAAGCTATTTTTATTCCCTGTTAGTGTCATATGCCTTTGTCATCTCCTTGAGATCACCCTCAAGTGTCTCTTCTAGTTCCAAGGTAATCATATCAATATATTAAATTTGGGAAGGTGGCCTCTGTGGTAGTGTTAAAGCTGAGGGCCCCTCTCCAGGTCTCTCTTCCAATCTTACTTCTCCCAATTTCTATTTACCATGGTTTTATTCATCTTGATTTTGCATAATCCACTCCTAAGGTGGTGGCTATGATTGTTCTAGTTGGGGTTGTTCTTGGGCTGTATTGAATGGTCCAAGTAGTAAGTGATATTGGAAAGGATGTATTATCCATGCCTTTTTAGATGGCTTTTCATCCTTGATCAATCTGTGTTCAATCTTGATGTTGTACCCTTGAATATTGGTCAACACCTATTCATAATTATTAGCCTTAATATAAATGGTGTCATGGACACTGAGTTGATGTACATACTTAGGATTGGGGAGCTTCTTGTCCTTCTAATCCTCACCCACTATGTCCTTTGGATCCCACATGTTGAGTTCATCCAGTTGAAAGCCAAATGAATCCCTATGTGTGGCCATGATTTCCACATGTTTCTAGTATTTGAATAGTGTTTTCCCAATAATCAAGGGTAAGGGATGGAGTAGACCCTTCTTATTCTCCTTACAAACTCCATAAATGCCATGGATGAGTTGGGAGGTAATTTCTTGCCCAACAAGCTTAATTAGTACATATATAGGCAGTCTACAAGGATGGGACACAAACCCCTCAATCCTTATGATTGTACAATCAAGTAGTACTAGATGTAACCCATCATTTAAACATAATTCTTAATGAGTGGATGGATCCTAGGCATGGGAACATTGGTTATGGCCTCCACTATGGTTGGATAAACATAGTCACAAATAAACTACATGTGATTCCTATATTTGAAGACATGAAATTTGTAGTGGTGGGAAATGATAGTTTTACCATTTAGGGGCCAATTCATAATCCTTGAGAAGTTAATAGAGATAATTAGGGCATTTATTAGGTAGGATATCATATAAAATTGCCCAGATGTCTTCTTTTTTATAGCAGTGAATTGCTTGGTGAGGAAGATACTGATCAAATATCCAATTGGAGGGCTGAGCTTTTCTTCCACCATGAAATTCACAAAGGGGACTCAAATTTTATTCACATAGGTGGTTAAGGGGGATCCAAAGGTTTAGTTCAACAAGGTCATTATAACTATGATTCCCTCCCTAAATTAGACTATTTAGATCTTGCCTTCAAAGTCCCTAAAGATATGGGGTCCTTGGTATAGCCAGGGTCTAAGGATAGAGTCCAGGTCATGATTGCTGGTCCATTCCTTAATTTTGGAAAAGTCTACATGGGGGAGATGGAGATTATAATATTTTTCTAAATCTATAGGAGAGATGTAGGCTATCTTCTTAGAATTTTCTTCCCTAATGATCTATTCATTATATACCCTACAATCAACAAAGATGTAAGTAAGGATGTTTATACAATGTAGTGCCTCAAGATTTATAGCATTATGGTGAAGGCTAGTCATTTGGACAATGACCAAGTCATAATGTCTCTGGCTCACCATGGCAATCCACTACTCTTTTATGATGGGCTTTAGTTCTTACATGATGAAGAATATCTCAAACCAATTCATAATTCCTTAGACATTTAGGGCTATGACATCTAATTTGGTGTCCTTGAATATTTTAACCTCATTGTCTATCAACAAGTAGAGGTTGATCTCCTCCTTTAATTGCTGCTTTCAGGCTGCCATGGTTTTTGTTTATACAAATTGTTTACCCCAATAACAAATGGTCTCTATGAAAGCTTTTTCATGCTCAAGAATACAATCAAGCTATCTTTTGATCAAATTGTGACCAAATGGATTCAATTGGGTAAATTTTATGTAGGGTTTAGGGTTTTTGTGCTTTAATGGTAGGATATATCTAGAATTTGGTTCTTACATGCCTTGGATTTGATTTGGACATTTGCCTTTATACTTTCGCATTTATGATCCCACAAGATATTTTGTTTTATCTTTTTCTGCTTGCATGGCATCTATGTGGCATTGGTCTGGGCATTTCATGACACTTTTCATAAATGAATTTTAAGCACTAGATGTTGACATTTAAAAATGCCTCTTTTATTTCACTCCATTGGATCAAAATCTAGGATTAGTACGAGCCATTGATTGTAATTTGGGCCCTTACCTTTTAATTAGATTTTTAGTTCTAAGATATAGGGTTGTGACACTTGGAATTTTTGTGTGTCTTCCCATGCTTTGTATCTTATGTCAATCACTTGTTGAATGAGCATTATCCATGTGACGAGCCCAAAAGCTTTTGAAAAGTCATGGGCTCCTTTGCACTATTGGATCATCCATTAGTGACAAAGCATGAATCATTGATCATCTATCAGTTCTAATTTGAATGGGATTTTTCCACACATCAAACTCACGGGTCCTCAAAATTCCATTAAAAATTCTTCAGGGCCCTTGCACCATTAGATCATCATCTAATGATGAAGCATGAGCCATTGATCTGTAGAGATATGCAAAGTTTAAGTTAGAATTCTATTAACATCGTGACTTAGGCTTAAGTTCTTTAGGGTAAGGTTTGTTCTGTAGTTATTAAGAATGAAATAAACCTTAGGCTAAAGGAGTTATGCCTATTTTTTTTGATTTATATACAAGGGGGCCATGGCCTAAATATTTTAAGCCAATGTTTATGTCATGTTTAACAAACACGATGTATACTTTGGGCTAAAATATTTATGCTAAGCCTCATAAATCATGCTCAAAATGGGTCTAACATTGGTTTAAAGATTTTATTGTATTGACAAACCACATTAAAATTGTTAGCTATAAATAGCTTGGCCTAAGTCCTATGTAACAAAGACCTCCTCTAAAATTAGACTTAGTATAAGTCTATAATGGAAGGTTCAAGATATTTAAAACAAAATGCCATGGGGACCTTAAATTATAGATTTAGATTAAGTTTATTTTGCATATATTTAAACCATAAGACCATTTCCATATTTTATAGATTAAATATTTCCCATGTTTGAATATATTTTGAGCACTTACCTTAGCTTGTAAATTTTTTTTAGAGCCTTCCAACAAGATCTTGGAGTGTATTCTGATCCTGAGTAGAATAATTCATTAGCTTAAATTTGATGGTCTCATGGATGTTAAATGTGTCTTCATAGGTATTAAATTATGGTTGCATGAATTTAAATTTTAAGTTAGTAAAACTTTTAATTTGATGGGTTTAAAGTTGACAGTTACACAGATGTCAAATATGTCCTCACAGACGTCAAATGATGGTCGTGCAATTATCAATTTTAAGCTTGCCAAATTATTGTAACCCAATCTAAGAGTGCCACCTAGTACCATAAGGCTTGCTAGGATTTTGGACTTAATTCACTCTATCGGATCAAAATATATGATGAAGTAACAACCGTAAGATTGTGATATGAGAGCTTGCTCATGATTGGTTGTTTCTATTAGGCGGGTCCCTTTGCTTTTAATCTTCAAATGCAAGAATGCCAAGTGTCAATCATTTGGGGCCTCCATAACCTTTTAACTTTTCAACTATGCCTCACTCTATTCGATCGATCCCTTATGATGAAGTGTGAACCATTAGATGCAAGCCAAGGATACCAATTTTTTAGGGCCTTCACATCATTGGATTGATTTCCTATGACGTGGAACGAATCATTAGATCATTCGAGATGCACGCTATTTAAGTCAAATCCCATGTTTTCCTCACTTTGTTGGTTCAAATATCATGATAAAGTGAGGCTCATTAGATCCTATAAGATATAAGGAATTTAAATAAGGACCGTGAAGATAAAAAGACTTAGGCTAAGGTGTAAAGACTAAGGTCTCGATAGTATTAATAAATACATTGGGGCCTTATGATTAAAAATTTAGGCTAAGGTATAAATCAAAAGGGTCATGCTAACATAAAATTGGACTCAGGGAGTTGAAGTTTAGGCTAATGTGTTAAAACTAATGCCCCGTTAGTATTAATAAATACAATGGGGCCTTAGGGTTAAAATATTAGGCTAAGCTAGGAAATATTGTGAGGACCCTATATGACTAATATTAGTTAAGCATACACAAGGGACTTTAAAAGGGAAAATAACAAAGGGGATCAAGGAGAATAGATCAAGTATTAGTCATGTTAAATAAAATGCAACTACACTTAAAATATATACTTTGCACTTAGGTCCAAAAATGGATTTTTAAAAGATTCTCACCAATTGGTTCCTGCCAATATTCAAATTCAAACTGAAGGTTTTGCTAAGGTTTTCGAACATGATTTTATCAGGAAAAAACACTACACATTTCAACTTAAAATCCATAAAGATCATTAAAGCAAAACATAACTAAGTAAACTTACTTTTGATAAAGTGGATGATCTTCAAATCTATAAATGACCTTGACATGCCAAATTTTCATATTTAATTTTTAGGGTTTCTCAAGGGTCCCAATTTTCAAAATTGGGGGTATGTTGGCCCCAACAAATGGTGACTCAAGGGGGAACATAGAAATATGTTAGAATCTAAAGACTCTGATTTAGACATATAATTAGGTCATCCATTCCACTTGATTAATATCATCATTTAGATTAGATTATGGTTAAATCAAACCTTACACTTTTAGAATTAGGGTAAAACATCAAGACATAGCCATAATGTGTGTGTGTTTTGATTCCACTTGTTGTTTTCCATGGGTTTCCAAAAATAACTTCTAGGTTTCATGTCCTTAATCACTAACACTTGAATTGTAGCATGTTTAGGTATCCATTAGGCACCATGATTTTAGCTTATAAAAGGATTAGGGAATTGCTTTACTACCAACCAAGCATCCATAGCCATGATAGAGATGCATTTGGCTCCACTTAAGGCCTCGATCCACTACCATATAGGCATACATAGATCTAGTGGAGATTACTAGAATCACTTATACCTAAAAGCTTTTGATTTTGAATTGTATACTTATTTTTGTAATTTTATTTAAAACTTTTATGCTTTCAGAAAGGTTGGGAACTAAAGTAGCCATGTTTTAGGATTTGGTTAGGTGTTTGATCTTTAGGAAGTCACCTATGGCTACAACCTTTACTCCAGGCAAGGATGTTGATTAAGTGCATGTCTAGATATATCATAATAGTTTGAGTTTTTACCCTACAAGTATAAGTCTTCTTAAAACCAATTTGAGGTGAAGATAATGGTCAAGTTCTCATGAAATGATTGGCTTCTTCTATTGCTCTTTACTAGTTTATGGAAATTACAATAGAATGCTTTACATTTCAGAACCATAATCAACATATGTATGAGGTACACACCTATATTTTTGAATTTTGGGCATTTAAAGAAAAATTTTATAACTTTGAGCTCAAGATTGTCCAAGAGGACTTATTATAACCAAGGAACAAGGCAACAAGAAAGAAACACACAAAAATAATCAACAAAGTAGGAAACAAAAAGAAAAACAAATTGCACATGCTTATGTATAAATAAGGGATATGAAGGAAAAAATATGAAATAAATTAATTGGCCTACCTAAAATAAATATAATCATCTTATAGTTTACTCCATGAAGACCTTTACAGGAGCAGTAGAGAAGTAGTGCTTGAGATACTACCCATTGGTGGGCAATGTGAACTCTACTCCTTATAGAACTTTGAGCTTGAAGGTGTTGTTTCCAAATGTTTCTACAATATGGTATGGGCCAATCCATAAGGGTGTGAATTTTACATGTTTGCCCTTAGGCTTAGATGCTTTGTCCCAAGGAGAATCAGGTCTCCTTATATAAACACCTTAATCTTTGATATTTTATCAAACCATCTCTTCACTATGGTCTGTTGCCTACTAAAATTAGAAAAGGCTTTCTCCCTTTCATTTTCAATCTAAATTATGTCTATTAATATTGAATTTGATAATTATTAACCTTCTTCCATGTATTCCTACATGAATATGTATGTGGGAAAATTGAGGGTGATAGGAAAGATAGGTTCTTTTACATATAATAATAGAAATGATGAGGCTCTTAGGGATTACTTGATTCTTATCCTATCATCCCATAGTGCAAATTTAAGAAGCTTGTACCAAGTCTTGGGCTTGTCTGTAGTAGAATTCTTGATTATCTTCATTAAGATTTTGTTTGTAAATTCAAGGACTCCATTTCTTTGGGGATAGTGATTATATGTAAACTTGAGAGTAATGCCATCATCATAAGTCCATTCAGTCATCTCTATAGATATGAAGGTAGATCCATTATCACACACTAGATAGACTAGATTTCCAAACCTAGTACAAATGTTTTCCTCTAAGAAGTTGATCACTTCTTGAATCTTGCATTGTTTGGTGGATGTACCTTCAGTCCACCTTATAAAATAATCTATGGTAATAAGGAAATATTTATGACCTTTAGATGATTTGGGGTTGATTATCCCAACAAATTCTAACCCCCATTATGCAAATGGTTTGTCAATCATGACTAGTTGTAGAGGAATTACTACCTTTGGCTCTTTGGTGTTCAAAATCTGACATGAGTGACATTTTTTCACATGTTTGTGAGCATAATTAAAAATATTTGGCCAATAATAGCCAGCTCTAAGAATTTTTTGGGATGTGGTTCTCCTAGATGGATGTTCACTACCCAACTTTTCATAAAAGGTGCTCATGATTTGGGTGGATTATTTTTATGAGACACATCTCAAGTAAACTCCTTCAAAATTCCTTCTATACAAGACCCCATCCTTGATCAAGTAGTGGGCTGCACTCAATCTTAGGGCCCTCTTTTTATCACTAGATAATACTAAAATATAGGTACCATTAATTATAAAATTTATGATTCAATCATACCATTCACTAGCTTGAATGTTTTGTTGATCCACTTGCATAATACTTAGTATAGGGTTAGTGTTAGTAATCATCTGGATCAAACCTTAACACCTTACCAATTTTTCTATTTTCATTTCCAAGTCATACTCTTGTAAGACTAACATCCACTTACCTCTATGTTTTCTTTACTCATCTTGACTTAACATAAGCTTGGTGGTAGGGTCAGGTAAGATATCATGTACCTTATTTCTAAGGATGTAATGCCTAAATTTATTAACTACCTTTACTAATGCATATGCCTACTTATCAATCAAGGAATAATTTAACTCGTCATTATTAAAAGTAGTGCTCATAAAAGCTATTGAGTGATCACACACATAAATCTTCTGGGTTAACATTGTAGCCATAGTGTGGTAAGATGCAAAGGAATACAGGTAGAAGTCCCTTGAGAAGTCAAGACTTATAAGGGTTGGAGCTTAGCTAATGGTCTCCTTGATATCATTGAATGCCTTTCTGGATTCTACATTCTATGTGACTTTGGCATCCTTCTTTAGCATGCCATTCAATGTCTTGATAATCTCTAAAAAGATAGAAATAAACTTTCTTAAAAATTTTATCTTACCAAAGAATGACTTTAGCTCTTTCTTACTATTTGGAGGCTCTATTATAGATATGGCCTCCACTCTTTCAGGATCTATAGAGATCCTATATTTGGTTATAACATGACCTAATAATTTTACTTTTGTAATAAAAAAGATACTCTTCTTAGGATTTAAGGAGATTTCATACCTCTTGCATCTCTCAAAGACTTGTTGTAAGTGCATGAAGTGATCTTCCCTATTTTTAGAAAAAAATGTTAGATCATCCATATATATGATGATGCACTTACCAATCAGGCCCTGGAAGGTATGGTCCATAGCTCTTTGAAAATTATCTCCTACATTGATTATCCCAAAGGGTATTCTCTTGTAATCAAAGGTTCCCCATATTATTGTGAAGGCTATTTTCATCTTGTTTTCTCTATCAACCAACACCTAGTTGTAGCTTGCAAATCCATCAAGAAAAGATATCATAACTAAACCTAAAACAACTTGAATCACTTGGTCTAGAGAGGAGAGGGGATAGTTATCCTTTTTTGATGTTTTGTTTAAGTTTCTAAAGTCAATACAAAGTCTAATCTCACCATTATTCTTTCTGAATAGAACCAAGTTAGCCACCCAAGTAGAATGTCTAATGGGGAAGACTATCCTAGAATCTAGTATTATTTTAACTTATTTAAAGATCATGGGTTCTAGGATAGGGTTTATAGGCCTCTGATTCTGATTAAATAGTTTACAACTGTCCTTAAGGGGTATAGTATGGGTAATGACTCTTGGATCAAAGATATTTAAGTCATCATAGGACCATGCTATGACATCCCTGTATTGGGTAAGGATTTCTTTAGCCTTCCTATTTTCAATGTGTGTGAATGATTTTCTAACATTTACTAGCTAGGGTTGATTTTGGAGGCCAAGATTAATAACATTATAATCTTTTCCACTCACCTTGGGAATCTTATAAACTTTAGCCAGTTTTTCTTGATCAAATAGTCTCTCCAATTCAATCATCCCCTTGGGGATCTTGTTGTCATTTAGCTGAATGACTTTACCATCAAACTTGTCTTCCTTAGATGCACTTTCATTAGTATCATCAATAATCTGAACATCAAATGTTCCAAAATTAGTCATGAAATCCAATATCTACTAATCATCATTGAAAACTTGAAAATGGTTAACATTATTAGGCATTGAAGGATAAGGGATCAACTCAATGCTAAAATTGGGGGAATCTTAGTTGGGCATGAGGTTGGCTGTAATAGATGCCAACTCATCAATAGCTTGGTTTTCTTCTCTAGGGATGGAAGTGATGCTAAAATCATCAAAAGACTCAATAAAATCCCAAACATTGCACTTATACTTCTTAAGATATGAGAGCTTGCATTAGTATTTACTTCGTACATGGTTGACCACTAGTTCTTCCCCATACACTATCAGTTCTTTGACCTTATTCTTTATAAAAAATTGAAAACCTAAGATATGGGCTTCATATTCAACAAGATTGTTAGTGTAAGGGAATTGTAGCCTATAAAAGTCATGGTACTTTCTATTAGTAGGGTCAGTTCAGAAAACACCAACACCTGATCCAACATTGCATCTAGCATCATCAAAATGTGATTTCCATGGTCTAGGAGAAACATGAGTACTTTTAGGATCACATACATTATTAGTCTCTAAGGTGAAAATTTCTATGTTTGAGTCAATTATGTTGACCCTCTTGTTTACGGTGTTGTACTCAATTATCATGTGTTTCATCCTTGGTTCTCTCGCAACCCTGATTTGATTAGGGACTCCCTTAAAAGGTAGCCATAAATGTAAAAAATATATGGACATATAACCATTCAAAGCTTTGGTCTATTCCCTACTAATAAGATTCCATAAAAAATAGATATATCAACTTAGGTTCAAAATCTAGTTGCATGTAAACATTTAAAAGTTTCCCAATTACCCTAACTCTAGATTTGTCTTACCGAGTTACAACTCTATCAAACTTAATAGGAGTTAGGCCAAGTTATTTGCATGTAACTATAGGGATGATATTGATAGAAGCACCTGATTCTAATAAGTAATTGTGTAAGTTCTTACCAAACATCTTGATAGTGAGTAGGAAAGGAGGAGATTTAGCTTTGGATTTGTGCATAGTCACATTGGCATGATTAGCCTTAGGTGGCTTGTTGGAATTTAATGAATCTAATATAAGGTCCCTTTGCTCTGTGATCTATGTGAGTTTATGCAAAGTGATATTAGCCTTTATCTTCTTCATGTCCTCAACAATGTTATATCTAGTTTTAGAACTAGGAATATCAATGTTAGGTTTAGAAGTACTCCCTTTAGGTGGCTCAAGATTGTTACTTGAAGAGGTTTCTGAAGGAGTTATAACATTGTTTGGAGGTGTTGAGGTAGTTAAGGGATACCTTATCTCTCTATTCCCCAATGGATAGGTTTTATTTAAGAACTATTGAAAGGCCTGGATCTCCTTAGGGATCTCAGCAGGTTCATTTTCCTCTTGAAAGGGGAAATCAAAATTATCTACTATGAAGGCTTGATTAGATGGTTTGGATACAAAGGTACTTATACCACTATATTTATTAGGGAATACTTCAAATGTATCTAATTCTTCTTGAAATGCCTCAAATGCCTTAAAAAACTCAATGTAGTCAATTTACCCATGCTTAGTTGTACAATGCACTCTACAGTAATCAGGTAATGCAATATCAAGATTTGTGTTAAAGCCAGTAGTGGCAGGATGGCTCAAGGATCCCAAGTTCTGACTAGGAGTATCATGACTCAATGGCAATTGATTGAGGTTTGGAAGTTGGCTTAATGCTGGAATATTTTGGTTGTTGTTGGGGAATAATTTCATCATAGGCATGTGTGGGTTGATGTTTGGCATAGATTATGCCATTTGTCCTTGGGGATGAATCTAATCATTGATGGTTACTACTTCAGAATAGGCTCTAACTAATGAAGCTATAACTAGCATGGATCTCTTCAAAAATATGAAGATCATATGATCTACTACATCCTTATAAATTTATAGAGCTAAAACATCATCAAGATTATAGGGGTCTATGGTTCTATTGAACATATTCTAAAAACTAGCATTCAAGGACCTAATAGGCTCATTGACATCTCTTCTAATGGTGGTGAACTAATGGTCAATGATACAAAGATTGATAATTTTAATGAATTGCTCTATAAACACATTATTGAAATTATCCCAACTAGTGATGTAATTATCAGGCAAGTTTAAAAACTATTCATAAGTAGCATCCTTAAAGGTAAAGGGGAATAACCTGCAAGCTACATCCTCGTGCACAACATTAAACAACCTTAAGACAAATTTAAAATATTTTATATGTTCTTTATTAGTTACTACATTTTTGGGACTAAATGTAGGCAAATACTTTTTAGGGTTACATGGAAGATCATGCACCACACTTGGCACATTGATTGAAGACTCCCCAACTAGGTAATACTTGGATGATGGTTAAAGGTACATATACCTTAAAGTGGTGAAGTTGGTAAAGATATAGATTTCCTACATCTACCTTTATCATGTCTATCTTTTCTATAAACCTTAAGCTCAAGCAAAGGCTCCCTGGTCTCTAAGTGTGATCTTGTTCTAATCCTGGGCAATTCTAGTTTGAAACATGAAGATCCTTCCTAAAATATGGTGTATCAAGTTAAATTTTATAAATAACAAGAGTTAGACCTACACCTTGAGCTTATTTTGTAAAAGTTATATGAGAAACAATAAATAACATTGATCTTTGACTAAATTAGCTCAAAGAAGTGTTTAATTACGTGAATATGATCTATATTTATAAGTCTAAGCTTAAAGGAACTCAGATCTATGGAAGATATGCAAAAAATTTGATCAAAATGATCCATCCTAAACTTAGATACTATGGATATTCAAAGATTAAGCTAAATTTACAACAAACAGGCCCCAAATCTCAAAGAACTTCAATCTTTATCTAAGGAAGCACAAAGATGTGTCACAAATAGGAAATATCGATGATATTTATACTCTAAAGTAAATAATTTACCTAAAAATATAAATATACACTAATATTAGATCAAATAGGCTAAGATTCAAAGAATTCACAAAGATCAGCCCTCCTTCTAGCGCTAGCAGGAAATGCCTTGTTAATGCCTCTAAGTGTACCACAAGTTTCCTTAATGTTTAAAGAACACTTCTCATTTTAAAATTTAAATAATTCAGAGCATGAGTAGTAGTTTGTGGCAACTTGATGTCACTTATGGTGAAATAACGATAGTGATATGTATTGGTGTGCAACAAATTTATAATGAATGATGGTTGGGAGCCATCATGGTCTGTTCTTTGTGAATTATAGAAAATATATGTTAATACTTAGTGAATTATGTTCCTAATTTAAGATATAAACTAATCTAAATGGATATTTATAATGAAGCTTTAACTAAAGTGGTCTAGTGTAAAAAGGAGCAAATATAAGGGCAAGGTAGAAAAGAGAATAAGTGATTACCAATTTTAGTCTTAAATATCATGACAAAGCATCAATTACAACTGAGTATGAATTTAAACCAATATACAATTTAAAATAGCCTTAGCTCAAATTCCACTATATATCAGACAAACTTTAAAAGATAATGTAAAGAGTCACAAGTAAGAACCAAGTCTACTTTAAGGATTTACTACTATAATCAAATAGCATTTGCACATTTGAACATAGAGCAACCTGAAATGCAAAAAACCCTAAGATCCTCCAACTAATCTAGCATATGCATAAATTAGAAACCCTACGATTAGAAAATGCAACCCAAAATTCAAAGAAACTATTTAAATTCAAGATATAAAACTAATAATCGAGAGAAAAGCTATCTTAGCAATTGACATATTAAATATTGATAATATTTGCATAATTCTTTGATTATATTAAATGATTCAAGTGTAAAAAGTTGAACCAATATACAATGTAAAATGTCCTTAGCTCAAATTCCACTATATATCAGGCAAACTTCAAAGGATAATGTAAAGAGTCACAAGAAAGAACTAGGTTTACTTTAAGGAATTTCTACTATAATCAAATAACATTTGCACATCTGAATATAGAGAAAAATGAAATGCAACAAAACCTAAGAGCCTCCAACTAATCTAGCATATGCACAAATTATAAACCTTGTGATTAGAACATGTAATCCAAAATTCAAAGAAACTATTCAAATTCAAGATATAAAACTAATAATTGAGAAAAAAGCTATCTTAGCAATTGACATATCAAATATGGATAATCTTTGTATAATTCCTTGATTATATTAATTACTTCAAGTGTACAAAATTTTCTCAAAAATTCTCTCCCTTTACAAAGTGGTAATGTTGTCTTTTTATATAAAAACTAGGTAGTATACCAGTTAAATTTTAAGATACAAATGTACAAAGCTGAGGATAACTATCCTTTTTAACCATGCCATAAAATACACTTGATTTTATACATCATACTGACCTAGAGGCAAATATGCTAATGAACTAGCATATGCCTTTACAATGGACTATTCTATTTCAAAATATTACAAAATAGAATATTTTCTAATTTTTTGTGGGCTGTCTGCTTGGTGTTGTTAGAGGATGCTCATGGCTTTAGTATACTACTCATCAACTAGATCTAGATCCATAATAGGCTTTAGGATACCTTCTTCTTCTTGATCTACCAAGTCCTTGAGTTCTTTGTTATTTCTGGCCATGGCTTCTTTAATGCTCCTAGATTTATTTGTTCTTCCTCCAACATTGAATATCATGTCTAGGATCTTACTGTTATCAACCTCAGATAGTCCTTACCTCTTTCCTTTGATTTTTTGAGTTACCAAAGTAGCCCTATGTTTGAATTCCTCATCACTTATGATTACAAGGGCAGTGGGTTGTGTAATATCTACAAGCATAGTCATGAAAGTATGTTCAATTCGTTCAATTAGCGCCTTGTCATCTTCTAGGAGCCTTTTTACATTATTGTGCCATGCACTTAAACTTTTAACTTTGTCAACCACAATTCCCAAAATTATGCTCAAGTGTCCTAAACTGATGGTTTTGAAGCCTAGGATCTGTTTTCTGCTTGAATGTTGAGAAGATTAGCTATCTTATATTTTGAGGTTTGCCATTGGGTGACCAAATTATTAGCTAATGCACTCTACTGCTCTAATGCACTCTACCTCAAATTCATTATTTTGAGTGATTCAAACATGTCATAAAATGACCCATAAAACATTTTGGTCAATGCCTTAGGTATTGATAGAACTGTTTGTGTCTCTAAGTTTTCTTTTTTCCTTTTCTAAATTTAGGATCCTCTACTTCATGCCGTAGATCCCAGCTTTAACTTGTGTTGATTAGGCATCAATCAAGCTTTCCACATCCTTTTCATGAATGGCAACTTCAACAAGCTTTTGACCTCCCATAGGGGTTAATCGTATAAAAGGTTCCACCTTCTGGAAGGTGAATTCCTCTATTTCAACCATAATTGTACTTGTGGTAAGTCTTTCTAATCCAACTATTTTTGGGTTGAATTAGACAATAGTGACTAGCTTCTTGAATTTAGGAGGTTCTGGGACCTCCACACCCAAGCTACTTGATGCCCATGGAGCATCCATCTTCTTGCTTTCTAGTCCTTGGGTGACCACACTTATCCTTTATTCTTACTCCTTTACCATATCCCTTACCCATGGCTTTATATCATCTTGTATTTCAACATCAATAACTCTTGTCATAGCCCATGAATGGGAGAGAGAAGGAATCTATTGTAATTTCCCATAAATGAACCAGTCAGGGATGACTAGCCCATGAATGGGGAATTCATCACTGAACAAATTTATTTCAATCGTGGGGTGAGAGATGGTCAATCTTGGCCTCTTATTTGGTTCTAAAGGAACCAATGTTAACTTTGATTTCCTATTTTCTTGGGATAGCACATGGACCATAACTAGAGCAAGCTCTTTTCCTTTATCATCTCTAGGCTCTCCCACTTGGACTTGGGTTACTTCATGTTGTTCTTCTTCCTTGTCAGTGTCATATGCCTTTGCTAATTTCTTGAGATCACCCTCAAGTGTCTCTTTTGGTTCCAAGGCAATCATATCCATATATTGAATTGGGGAAGGTGGTCTCTATGGCATTTTTTAAGCTAAGGGCCCCTCCCTAGGTTTCTCTTCCAGTCTTACTTCTCACAATTTATCCTTACCATAAATTTATTCATCTTGATTTTGTACAACCTACTTCTAAGGCTGTGGATGTGGTTTTTCTAGTTGGGGTTGTTCTTGCGCTATCCTGGATGGTCTAGGTAGCAAGTGATAGTGTAAAGGATGCATTTTCCATGCCTCTCTAGATGGCTTAACATCCTTGGTCAATCTATGCTCAAGCTTGATGTTGTGCCCTTGAATCCTAGCCAACTCCTCTTAATAATTCTTAGCCTTAATATAAATGGTGTCATGGACACCGAGTTGATGTACATACTCAGGCTTGGGGAGCTTCTTGTCCGTCAAATGCTCACCCTCTATGTTCTTTGGATCCCACATTTTGAGTTCATCTAGCTGAAAGCCAAATGAATCCATGTGTATGGACATGATTTCCACCTGTTTCCAATCTTTCAATAGAGTTTTTCCAATAATCAGGGGGAAGGGATGGAGTAGACCCTTCCTCTTCTCCTTGAAAATGCCATCAATGCAATGGATGAGCTGGGAGGCAATTTCTTACTCAACAAGCTTACTTGATAAATATACAAGTAGTCTACAACACTAGGGCATAATCCCCTCAATCCTTATGACTGTACAATTAGGGTAATAAATTTCAATACCCGTTATACTTTGTTGATAGAATTTAGATAAAATATATATTATGTTATTATATAAAGAGTAAGAAGACTGAGATACCAACTAAATTTTATAATAATAAAAAAATTTAAGCTAAAAATAAAACATCTAAACTAATATTTATAATTTTTTTCGATCAACTAAATATATAATAATAATGTTGTAATAAAAACTATACATATTAGAAATATATTGAAAACAATAAACAAAATAAAAAAATAGACATTGAAAAAAATGGAAATAATATTTAAATTAAAAGGAATGATTTTTATAGAAAAGAAAGTTTTAAAAAATATTGATAAAAATTCAAATAATATCTAAATTAAAGAAAGATTATTTTTATAGAAAAGAAAGTTTTAAAAAAATATTAATAATTAAAAGTATTGACATCAAATATTTAATTTGCTAGTTCAAAAAGTAAGATTGTTTTGACAAAAAAACTCTACCTAAATTTAATTTAGAAAATAAAAGCTATTCAATCTAAAAATAAATAATAAAATACATAAAAATTCATTGTATTAATATAGAATTTTGTAACATTATTAAATATATTAAAAAAAATTAAAAACTTTTCCTATATTGCAAAAATTTATCCGTATAATTTTAGGTTCTCGACAAATTTATTATTTATCATCGCTGCTGCTTATTTATAAAGCTATCAGATTTTTTTGTAGAATGGTATTCGATTTGAGGAATCAAATTTCTGCAGCATGATTGAAAGATCAATTGATGGGGTAGAGTTGATATTAAAAACAAACTTGTTTTTTAAAGACATTGTTGAGGTAGAGGAAGTCACTAAGTTTCGCACAGAGAGTCGTCAAAGTTTATCAGACATATTGTTTAATATGAATAAATGCAACTTTCCAGATATATCAATTAATGTTGAAGATGAGATGTCTAGAAAATAGAAAATTTGAATATAGTTGTCCTGCATGCAAACATATGCCAATTTTTATAGATAATAAAACTGACAAAAGTTTCTTTAGTTTTATTACTCGATCTCTCTTATAAATTAAGTTTTGTAAAATTTTCAAATGTTTTTTGCATGGAATTTTGGTGAGGGTGTTCTCGCATTAAATAATGAAATTTGAAAGAATGTAGGGTCATTCTCAGGCCATTTACAAGGCAAGTTTTCCATTCTGTTTGTTTTTCTTTTTCTTTTTTAAATGAGGACAGAAAGAAGAAAGGTTACGTCAGGTTTGGAAGTTGCACAAAATAGAATTAAAATTTGAAAAAAAAATTGACAATAGATTTTTTAAGTAGATAAAATGTTAGAATTGAAAATTATTATATTGTTATATTGAAAATAAAGATAAAAATAAAATCAATAAATAAATATAATTGTTAATATAATGATTCAATTCGAACGGTTTAGAAGTAACTTAATGAGACTTTGCTCGCTTTAAACAAAATATCTTAAATAATAACTGTTTATTTTTAAAGAAAGTAAGAAATATCTTAAAAAAAGAATCATTTCTGTAAGTATAATGATTGACATTGAAAGGGAAGCAATGACGATGACAGGCTTGCGGCCATATCTATCTACTGTAAGACCCCATAACAGTGAAAACAGAAAGCATCCCACAAAAACACTGATCATGTATGCATTGCACCAATAAAATTAAGTATAATTCTATCCATTGAAATATGTATAAAGATGAAAGTTGAGAGCAGGAAAGTATTCACACTGAGGAAGCCAGCATATGTTGCTATATCATCGTATCTCTTTTCTATGTCAAAATCCTTAACCTGCAAATTACAATACGACTCAAAATTATAATGGTCTAGGTAAAATCATAACATACCAATGGTTTTTATGAATCAACAGAGAACTGTTACCGGCTTTTTGAAGCTTACCATAAAATGGAGGAAGGGAAACAACAAAGAAATGGGAAGTGATGCAAGCAAACAACGGAATAAATGTAAAGGGGATTACATTAAAATTAAAGCTACGAAGTGCTTTCCTGTCATCACTGTATCTGGTGAAGCATCCTAAATTCCAATCCATTAAGAGATTCTTAACCCCAAAAAAGCAGGTTTATCTGATAACATATTTTTTGAATACCATTGACGAGCACGACCCCCCACCCCCTCCCCCCAACAAAAATAAACTCGTTGAGCGGATAACATCTTTCTCGCTCTTTCTGATGCTCTAACTTGCACGCTTCAAAATATACAACTTTCTTCTTTTTCAGCATGGGCTCCTCCTGAACCTGACCATTACCATTACCATTATTAGTAGTAGCCATTCTATGATAGAGAGGAGGACAGATTGCACAGGAAATTATGTTTTCGCTTCACCCTGCAAAATCTCCACCTCAATTAGCAAATTTTGTTTTGCCTCAGTCCGAGCCCAATATGGGCCTGTTCAGTGAGTCTGAATACCATGCCATGAATAAAATATTGTTTAAGCCATCCCCCGCCTAAAAGAGGAAAAGTCCAACTGATTTTGATATTAAATAGTCTATAGAAATAGAACTTAAAATCTTCAATAGATACCTTACAACTAGTAACTCAAAAATCACAATCCGTTTTCAAAAATGAGAAGAAATCCAAACTCAAAACAACCTTACACCTGCTACAAATTAGAATTTGATAGTAGCCGAGGGACTCGTATGAGTCTCCAATAACATAGAAATAGATTTGTTTTTGAAGCAAATAATATCCTGATCACAAATAAGGGCCTAAACTTATTCTTAGAACCCTTCTCCCTCTTGTTCTTGCGAATCTCAAACATATTTTCCTCGCGCTTCCTGTGTACTTCGTCTGTATCTTGCGGACTTATAGCTTTCCATTGGGCCTCAGTGACATGATGAATTTCAGATCAAATTACACCAAATTTATAGATTTTTAAAAAAGCATATACGTGATTAATTTGAGCCAGAAAGTGAGTTCGATACAAAAATTCAGACAGGGCGAAGGGAATTATAAAATTATTTTTTAGCAGCATTTTGAATTAGTGTATTAAAGCGAAAATAGAAGATGGCGGACATGAATAGAGTTGTTTCTCTTAGAAATATAATGTTTCATAATTAAAACTCTTACTATCCTTCAACACAACTGCTAAATTTAATTAATTAATTATTATTATCTATGAAATAGTTCTATGACATTTAGCTAAATGTATATCATTATTTTCTGACATATAAATATGGTTAGAAAAGTTTTAAATTGTTACTATTTTCTAGCTTATAAATACGGTTATTATTTTCTAGTTTATATTCATTTTTTATGATTTAAGATTGTTGTTTGTTGTATTATATTTCAAATGTCATTTTTTGAAATAAGTTTTTAACTATAATATTGATATAAATATATTCTATAAGAAAATGAAAGTAATATTTTTTAATATTTGATATTAAACTTTAGAATTCATAAAGTATTATGCTATTTAAAAGTTTTTTATTGAATACAATAAAAAAAAAAAAAAATTGTTCTAGTGATTCCTATAATAACCTGCAAGGACATGGACTAATAAGGTGGTGGTTGTCTAATTTTTAAAGCATGAATTAAGAAAATGTAGTGCTTGAATTCTATAAAGATTAGCCTTTCTTTTGTTTTAAATATAGTTATTTAGAGTTAATACTTTTATGTTGCCAAATTGTCAAGGCAATGTTATTTATAATTTTAATAGTTTGTAGTTGAATATGGTATGCTATAAAATTACATAAATAAAATATGGTATGTTATAAAATTATATCATTATATCATTATTTATGTAATTGATAAATTTGAATGGAAAAAAATCAATCTTTAATATTAGTGTTTATCACATATAAGTGTTGTATTAACTTAGTTCAAATGTGATAAATGTATTATCCATTGAATGCAAAGCTTAATATAGTTACTTGTATTATAATGTTAAGTATTGTTTAGCGCATGTGTGAGGCTAACTCATGAATGTTGTCTTCGTGCAAATAACCCAATTATGATTCGATGTATTCCCTCTACACCTAAGGTTAGCACTCTAATCCTTAGCATGATATGTCAATGTTGTGAAGTGATTAATGTTTAGGTGAGTGATAGTGGCATAGAACTCATGAAATGTACAAGAAATCCCTGATAAGGAGAAATGTCATGCCACTCCCAAATATTAAAGCCTCTTACATACCTTAATAGTCAATAATGATTTACATGGATTCAAAATGTTTAGACTCAATTCAATGAGTTGCTAATATGGTGAATGGAGATGATTAAAAAAATCTTGTTACGTAATATTGAATGGTGGTTAGAAGACCTATATTGTGAGTTTGTGTTGCATTATCCTAGCCTTGGAA
Organism: Torreya grandis; assembly: GCA_037957365.1. Lineage (NCBI taxonomy): Eukaryota > Viridiplantae > Streptophyta > Pinopsida > Cupressales > Taxaceae > Torreya > Torreya grandis. The sequence goes on from JARHVA010001100.1 coordinate 1,384,335, forward strand.
ATTAATCCCCCAAAGAATGGGTGGAGGATAATTTACATGACTATATTACAAAGTCTTCTTCTATGGATGAGGGGATGATTTTGCATAATAGAACTCTACATCCTTTTTTGTCTGATCAATGGATGAGGGGGATGATTTTTCATTCATGTTTGATTCTCCATAGGCCTCAATGGGTTAACAAAGTTTTACCACAACCTATTATCTTGAAAATAGTTGTAGAGTTTTTTTCCTTTGAGGAGAAGAATATTAAGTCAATCAAATAGAGTACACAAAATCATTTTTAAATAATTTAAAATATAATTGCAAAATTTATTTCACTTCATGATTTGCAATGGAAAGAAAGTCGAGCTTAATTTTGTTGTGAAGAGTAGTAGGAATATGCGTGCTTTCTAATTGGTGAAATACTTCATTGCAAAACGTATGAATATCATTGATACATGAAAATTTTGAATTATCAATAGTAAGAGCATAAGATAAATCACTCATAATCTTTCTTGATAAATACAAACACTAATCAAATTGTTGGCTAATCAGACTACGCAAGATGTAGACAATAGAAAGGATTGGAATGTATGGTGCTCTTCCCTATAGTATAATTATGGCATGAAAGAATTCAATCATGGATAAAAGAAAATGATGGTTTATAGATTATATAGAGAGGCCCCTTTTGTTGTGAGTGTGGGTAGCTATAATGGAAGTAGTTTTTAATGATGTTTAAAAGATATATAAATTTTAAAATAAAATATAAATGATAATATTAATAATTTTACACAAAATTATTAACCTAGATATTTAAGTTGTAGTGGTAATCTAGATACTTCTTATCCTGGTTTATCAGTAAGGCATGGGTGGTCATAGGGTTAGAATTTTGTCTGTGAGCACTGTTAAGTGATGGATGTCTTTGGGGCTGATGAACACATGCTTATACTAAGAGGGGGTGAATCAGTATAAGGTAATCAAATACTTTTTCAAATTGATTATCACGATAATATCAATCACATAACATCAACAATTTAAAATATAAGAACACAAGATTTACATGGAAACCCTTTAGGATAAAACCATAGAGAAAGGACTACTTGGATATACTATCTAAATCTATTTGTAGATAAAAAATTTATTACAAAATTTGTAAGCACCAACCTAGTGGAGACACCAATCCCTATTGCTAAGTAATTTGTAGGCATGAACCTAGTGGAGACACCAATCCCCATTGCTAAGAACCAAATTAGCAAGAGATACCCATATTTTTGATCTGAGGCATCAACCTCTACTAAAATAATCTTTCACCTTACTATTGTTACTTCATCAATGAATGATGGGAAATTTAATCTCCTCTTCTTCTCCATAAAAATCTACTTATGTTCGAATGATAGAAAGAATAATTTCTATTCTTCAAATCTGCATGTCAATCTATTCAAGTCAATCTATGCATATGAGGTTTGCTAATAACACTAAGGTATAAATAAAATAAAGTAAACCATTCCCTTCCTAAGTGACTCCATTTCTCAAAAGAAGCTCAAAAACATGTTGTCCCCTTGATCAAGAATTCTTGTCTTCATCAATAATGGTGGCAAAACTCCTCCAATGTCTCAAGAACACTCTATAAAACCTAGGATCATGATATTAAAACTATATAATTAGCTATCAAATAAATCTAATCCAAATATGAATAATACAATAATCAAAACACATGAGTTGTCAAGATATTTTAGCATTATAAAATTACAATAATTGAGATTAAAAATGATGTTCATGGCCTCTCTATTTATAATTTTTTAATTTGATCAAGTTCAACCATGATCATCCATCTCAAGATCGAGATGTGTGGCCATGAATTAATCTAATATTTGGAATTAAATCCATAAGTATCCTCATCATGATTTGTGAAGAAGGGGCATTAATGAGGTATGAGAAGCATTAAAGAGGCATGGGAGAAGCATAATCTTGATATTTTATGCAGAATGCCACCCTATTGATCATGTCATTAGGTGGTGCAGTTAAATAGAAATTAATTTTTAAAAAGAAATATTCAATAACCTCCATGGAAAATCCAATTAATCTCTTTATTTTAATTAATTAACCTTAAATAATATTAATCAATATTTGTGCAATTCTTTGGAAATTGACCCTCAATTGATCAAAATGGTCAAAAAGTCATATTATTAGGTCATACTTTGACTCAATAAGAATTGGAAGGTGATGTTAGATGCATTAGAACCGTATTCTCATTTAGGATGTTTCCAGCACAAAATAATAAATGTACATGACATGTACTAATTAATTAGAAGAAAAAAGTGATCCAAAGCACAAAAAGTCAAAATCATCATTTTGACTCGAAATAAATTGATCAAAGTTAGGAATCACATAAAATGCATTGCCCTATTTAGGGATACTTTGACCTAAATTGGCACTTGTAAATGACAAGTTAGAACCATTTAGAATGTTTTAGTGATTTTGACCTAAATTGGGTATTTAAGTGCAATTCAAGCAAGATTGATATTTTCAACACAAATGGTGTTAGGAATTAGATGTCTACATTTTTACCCTATTTGAGAAGGCATAGTGAGACATTTAGGTGAAGCAACATCTTTTCAAATAAAAGAGTTGTCAAGAAAAAATTGGAAATTACCCATGATGTCCCCTCGATAGGACATACTAGGATGAAAGAGAAGGATGGACTCTCAAAAAGAGAGAAAAAGTGAGGTATTAATCTATGGAACGGATCACATCTAGATGAGCTAATGCTTGTACAAATTGATTCCATCAATGATCAAAATATAATTAAAGGTATAATGGGCCCGAATCCAGGGGGAATGGGAAGGATTCAATCGAAACATGTAAGGGACACACTTTGAGTGTACCCAATTTGAGAGTGCAAGATGTACACTTATGGCATTGATCAATCCTGAGATAAGTTACACACTAAAACATTGCCATCATGGGTAAAAGTGTGGAGATATTGGAATTAGAGGAAAAGGAGAATGATGGTCTCCATGAAGATGATAATAAGAAGTGCCCCAGTAGAATATATTTGATCATTATAAGATAGTTGTGACTTAGTAGGGATAAGCTTGATCATTGATAAAGAATAAATAATGGTTTACCCCTATAAGTCTGATTTTATTTATGGTAGGATCAAATGTGGTGCCCCATCATGGGCAAATTGGCAAGCAATTAGCTCAAGAATATAACCCTAAAAATAGGTTAAATCAAGTGGGTGCAAACATAGATGTGATGGTGGAATGGCTTCAAGAGCCATAAAAAACCATGCATACAAGAATGCACAAAGTGATGAAAGAGATGAAATGAAGAATGAAAGATAGCTGAGATGACCTCAATAGAAATTGAGTGCTACCTACATAGTCCAATAAGACCTCAAGCTAATGTAGTTCTCTGAAGAAGTGGGATAGAATAGAATGAGGGATGAAGAAAACTGATCAAATATTTGATTAGACTCATGATGTATATGAAGAGATGCATGCCTAAGCATAGAGTTAAAGTGATAAAATTCATGGTACCTAGATGCTTATTTTCATATCATGAGCCTAGATTATGCATAGTGATCTTGAGAACTATTCATTGGAGCTTTGTTGATGTTAAGACTTTGACACTAGAACACAAAGTGCTTGATATAGAAAAAAAAATTAGGCATCATAAGTATGAAAAAATCATAATGACATGGAATTTCAAATGCATGGAGCTGATTCAAATGTGAACACTTATAACTAAGGATAATGGTAAAATAATGACCAAGACTAGAGTTACAACTATTTACCTTTAAACAAAAAAGAAAAGATAAATAAAAATATAAACATAAATGAACCAAACTTAAAATCAAGATATGAATAATTAGGATTTATATAGGAACAAGAATGTATACAAATGAAGCAAGAACATTTTCACAACATGAGATCCATATATGAATAATCAGGATCTATATGGACCATCAAAATGTACTTAGAAAATAAACAAAGCAAGACCAAATAGTAAAACAAAAAACCAAACAACACCAACAAAAATCAAATAAATAAAATATTTTTGAATTTTTTAAAATTTTATGGATGTTTTTAAAAATTTTCAAATATCTCAACTCGATTGAGAATTAAGAGATACAGAATGGTCCAGTTCATGAAATGATGAGATAATGTCAACTTAAAATGCTCACAAGAATGATGAGAGCGTATGACCAAAGGGACTAAGTTTATCTCGACATGAATCGAACATGGCCTACATAACCCCATAATAATTCTAAGTCATTGTAATTTTGCCCACACAAAAACTGATGAAAAACCAACTCACAATAAGTTCAAAAAGGCAAATAATAAGATAAATGATAATAGTAATGACCAAGTGATGTGTCAATGCATGATAAAAAAGACATTATTCTTAATTTTTCCATAGGTGGTTATAATTAAGAGATAATTTAATAATTTTGATTATCCTAAAGACAATTATAATTAGGTATATCAAAAAAATATTGATTTGCCTATAGGTGTTTATAATCAGTGATACTAGATAAGATAATTAATGAATGATAACTTACCAGATCAAATGTCACATTACGTTCATAGATTATCATTTAACACAGCATTCTAAAACTATTTGAAACTTGATCAAAATCCCCCCGATGAAAAGTGTAGGAAGAACCAAAGGGATTAAGATCAAATAGGATGGCTAAAAATAATATTTTGTTAATAGTTAAAAAATGGTATAATGAAAGTGATCAGAATAAAATTGGCTACAGTGGAAACAAAGTTGCCCCCAAGCAATGTTAGGCTTAGTTTGATCATAAAATGGTGAGAGCATTGCTTTGGTTACTTGCAAAATGGAAAGGGCATTCAAACTGAATAATTACTCATAAAATGGTGAGAACATGGAAAAAGTGTGATCGAGCTAACCTCAATAGTAATTGAGCATTGCCTACATAGTCCCAAAGGACCTTAAGTAAATGTAGTTCAAACAACATGATAAATGGAACACAATGGTATAATATGCCTAAAAAGGTCTATAAGGTTACCCTAAAGAGACCAGGCATGGTAATGGCAAATGGTAATTGGAAAAGTGAAAAATTGTTCTACTGCTTTTGCTGACAGGGTTATGCACATCCTAGTCAATATGTGAGACAACATAAATGATCAGTTATAAATTTGATATTAAAAACCCTTTTAGAAAAGCTTCTCCATCAATAACTCGCTACTAATTTAGATCTCAATAATGTGTTCATGATCTTCATTGGTTGTTCAGTCAATTTCCTTCAAACATCAAGATAAGATATCCTTGTAGCATCTACAAAGGAAAGTGCTACCAGTGATGGTAAATAATGTTAGGATAAATGATATAATTGGGTAATGAATAGGTAGATGATAATGGAATGTATAATGAATGGGTAACAAATGAAGATTGGGACTTTCAATCACACATAATTTTTTTGATGCTAGATTTGATATAATTTTGATTATGGTGGGGTTAAAGACCTTTGAAGATGTTCTCGATATGACCACCAGATTGTTATATTGCTTGATCTTGAGAGTAGCCACCATCTGATTATGTTATAGATTAAAAGTGTTTTTGGATTTGATCTTAAACAGTATCTTCAGTAAATAATGAAGAACTTTTATGCTCATATATTGGTACATCAATGAGGTTTTTACCAATGAATTTATTCTGATTATCCCTTAGTGCCTCCAAGAAGGTTTCATGAAGAGATTTTAACATTTGACTTTGATTGTCTTCTAGCACCTTTGAAAAGGTTTCATTAGGAGAGTGTTCTTCTTCTACATAAATTTGGTCTTGGTCTCCTTAATATTATGCAAATGGTATGTCACCATAGATGCAGTTCAACAAAGTGTGATTTTGTCAGTCTTGATCAACATTTATGAGAGGTGGAATGTTAATATAATGGATATGTTGGGTATAAATAATGGAATGATGAATGGAAGCATAATCCTCATATAATATACTAGGAGAACCCATGTCAATGTTGGAGTAATCATCCTCTAAAACCATAGAATGATCATAAATATATTCAAACTTGTCCACAGGGCAATTGTAACCAATGTTCGAACTATCAATACTATATTCTATTTTTGAATTTGACTCTGATATAGGGGATTCTAAATCTGATGTTGTAACTGATGTTTATTCTTCTTCTTATGCTAATTCCAATATTGACTCAAAAATAGAACTTGACTTTAATGTTGTTTCTTCATCTTATATGGTTGCTTATACAATGATGTTTCGTTGAATGTTTGGTATTGAACAAGTATTGCTTGTGACGGCATAATGGGCTCTATAAAAAGTGATTTATTTAGGAAGGGTTCAACATAGATTGGCTCATCTAAGTGAAACCCATCAAAGAGAGGGAACTGTTCAAGGGATGACTTGATAGAATCTTGTCTATCAAAAGGAGACTCCTCAACGAGTGGGAAAAGATCAAGAGATAACTCTGTAGAGACTAACTTATCAAGGAGATGAGGTTCTTTAAAAATAGGTAACATATGAATAGGTGATTCATCACAAGTTGACTCGTCATAAATGGATGTTTCAACAATAACATATTAGTTTTTTTAAAAAAAATTGAACACATTTTGATCTTCATAAGATGGCTCTTGAAGAGGTAATGGTTCATGTTTTGGATTGAAGATTGACATAAATTTTTTAAAGTGGCAAACATTTGGTTTAATGAGAATAATGATTTGTGGTTCAATAATGGGCTCTCCAAAAATTAAACTATTGAAGAAGGGACTAAAAATAATTGGTTTATCAAATGGGGGTTCTTCACCAATAGGCTCAATAAATATAGGTGATGGGCCTAGAATGGTAACAATGGGCTGCTACTTAGTTTGGTTGCTTGTGCAAACCAAAATAGGAGGTCCTAAAATGGTAACCTTCATGCATTGTATATCTAGATTGCTCACATAAGTTGAAGGAGAATAGCCTAAAATTGTAACCTTTGCACGTTGTGAAGCTTGATAGTTCACACAAGTTGAAGGGGATAACCTATAATGGTAACCTTTGAGTACAGTGTGCAAACCTAAGGAGAATATTCTAAAATAGTTACCTTCGAGTGAGGTGCATAAATCAAAGGGGCAGGATGAGGATGATGCAAAAAAAATGACATGGATCAGATTGATATGTAAATAAATAGGCTCAAAGAGGGTGACATCCTCAAACAAGATGGAATGCTCACATCCATCATAAAAGTGTTCTTCCTCACAACTAGGGCCATAAGAGAACCCATTACGGATATACCTTAGTGTTATGTTTAGAAAGGTTGTTGTACATGTTTGATAAGATTTATATCAATGTTGTGAAGACATTTAAATAGGGTATGAGACTTAACATTTTCTCCAAAAACGTGATTAAGGTACCAAAGAGACTATAAAAGAGGGTGGCTTGGAACCACACACAATTAGAAAATGTGTTCATGAAATTACTCAACCTTAGGTAGGGTTGAAATCATATACATTGGGAGAGGCTATGATAACTCAAAAATCTTAGAGTGTCACTAGTACACTAAAATGTAGACTTTTAAGACATGTCGATACCATAAAAGCTAGTTCAACTTTAACTAATTGCTACTATAAAATTAGAAGAAATCCCTTCAGATTAGGAATGAGACAATATAAACCAAAAAAATCATGATGTAGACACATGAAATAATTTTGAAGTATAAAGCTAGAACCAAATGGGCAGCACAATGTCACCACTTGGTAATAGACATAATAGTATAAAATGTGTTCTAAGACTCAAGGCATAAGTGATACTCAATATGAATTGAGTCCACCAAAGATGATAATGTGATAATGATTATATAAATGGCCCTCAATTCAAATGGGAAATTGAACCCAAGTTAAAACAAGTCAAGTGCAAATGGCGAACCCAATTTAACACATCAACCTTTAAAACTTAAAAAAGTCTAATTTTTAATGTGAATCATCAATGAAGGACTTAATATGGAAAATAATTTAGACTAAAATTGGTAGCATAACTGCACCAATTATACCAATGATAAGACAATGTTTATGATGACAAATTTAAACAAGGAAAAGTTGATTTTCACTTGGATAGCATAATACATCTTTTTTAAAGAAAATGTGGACAATGTGTTTTGGTTATGACGTTTTAGTTAACAAGAAAGTTTTGACCCAAAACAAGACCAAGTAATCTAAGACAAAAGAAAATCAACTAATTAATCTTATTAAATCCTAAACTAACAAGGTGTGGTAAAGTGGGGTTAACTAAACTAACATAATTTTGATCATTTCTAGATGGATCCCATGCACAAGACTTTCACATGAAAATAAAAGAGAAGAAACATGTCAATTGGGTCCATGTCACATAGCTTTTTATAAAAAGGTCTTATCTTTTTTACAACCACTATATCTATTGCTTGCTTAGTAAAGTGTGATGTACAATATGATCATACATCCCAGGCTTAGTTCCAATGATAGGAGATGGTTTAATAGTTCAAACTATCATTCTGATGGGGTGATCTCAATATATATACCCCCCATGGAGAGGGGTTGAATACAATGCTAGAAGATGAATTCTAGGGTCAAGGCTTTCCTCTAAAACTTATGGGAGGTAAAGAAGTCCCCTCATAAGCCAAGATGCAAAAATAAGTGACAAGTAAAATCACTATAAGGGTTGTTTTGAGATCATCCAAGACATTCTAGTCTTGGGGAGATCCTTGAGAACTTCCTTTTTACACCTTATACTAAGGCACTTTACAATAAAGATGATGTTTTTTATCTCACAAGTTTCCTAAAGGGGATGGGTGGGAAGCATACATGCACAATCTTTCTTTTTGCCAATCAATTCTAATAAAGTAATGATCTATTAATGATAAATTTTTGAAATGTGTTCAATTTTAAATAACTTAAATCAAAAAAATTGGTGATGTTCTTTGGCCCCTTGGCCTTAAGTTTTAAACTTGGAAGAAACAAACACAAAAACTATTCAATAAAACACCCTAAATTTTTTGTTAAGCACCAAATAAAATATTTTGATTCTTTTTAAACACTAAAAAGAGTTAAAAAAAGATATAATTTAAGCATGACTTGGTTTTCTTCAAATTGACCTATAGGAAAAAGATCAAAACTTTTTTTAGCCTTGAAGATACTTTATGTGTGAGGTAACTTTGCAAATTGAGTTCTTGGGTCTTTGTTTTTTAAGAAAAAATAGTGATTGTCGATGGTCACTTTGACCATTGGCAGTTGTCCTGATTGTCGATAATTACTTTAACTACTCTATTTTTTATGCTTTATTGACTGTCGATGGTTATTATAACCATTGGTGGTCATGTGTTGACTTGAAGGCATCGACATTCTTATCAAAAACATTTATTAGCTTGATTAGTACAAAAATTGCAAATGAAACTTGTGAAATCAATAAAATAGAACTAGACCAAAGACTTAAAAATCAAATTTAACCCCTATAAACTTGAATTTTCTAAAAAAAAAATAGTCAAGAAATATTTTTCAACATAAAACTTAGCAAGCCTAAAATAATATGAAATATTTAAAAAGAAGCTTTTAGATCATGGTTAGGTTTAGATAAAATACTTAAATCATGCAATTTATTAGAAATAAATTGAATAAATTCTCAAAAAGATAATTTTTACATGAGTTTTCCCCTGTATCCCAACCATTGGTGGTTGGTAGAACCATCGATGATGAGATGAATCATTAGTAGTCAATGTGTGACCTATAATTCCACAAAAAACATGGGAAAACAAGTATAAAAATGGTTTTTTAGGACTATTTAGTGACAAAAATGGATTTTTAGAAATGCCAAAGTGTTTTCTTTGCATAGAGAGGGATATGATTCCCACCAGGCATGCCAAAATATAGAGTGGATTACAAGAAATGATTATTCAAGTATTAGTCCAAGAAATCAAATAAAAATGTATAAATAGCTAATTAAATCAAGCCAATCTATTCATGTGTGGTTTGATAATAGAAATAAGATACAAATCAAATAAAGTAAACCATTACCTTTTCAAGAGACTCCATTACTCAAAAGTAGCTCAAAAACATGTTCTTCCCTTGATCAAGCATTCTTATCTTCATCAACAATGGTGGCAAAACTCCTCCAATGTATCAAGAACACCCCATAAAACCTAGGCTCATGATATTGAAACTATATAATTGCCTTTCAAATGAAGCTAATCCAAATACAAATAATATAATAATAAAATCACAAATGATTTATGAAGATATTTTAACATTATAACATTACAATAATTGATCTTAAAAATGATGTTCATGGCCTCTTTATTTATAGATTTTCTAATTTGAGCAGGATCAACCATGACCATCCATCTCAAGATCCAGATGTGAAGACATGAATTAATTTAATATTTATAATTAAATCCATAAATATTCTCATCATGATTTGGGAAGAAGGGGTAATAATGAGTCATGAGAGGCATTAAAGAGGCATGAGAGACCCATAATTCTAATATTTTATGCATTTATGGCTTATGGATGCCACCCTATTGATCATGTCATTAGGTGATATAGTTAAATAGAAATAAAATTCCAAAAATAAATATTAAATACCCTCCATGTAAAATCCACTTAAGATTTTGATTTAAATTAATTAACCTTAAACAAGATTAATCAATATTTGTGTAATTCTTTGAAAATTGGCCCTCAATTAATCAAAATGGTCAAAAAGTTATATTATTGGGTTATAATTTGACTTAGAAAGAATTATAAGGTGATGTTAGATGTGTTGGATCCGTATTCCCATTTATAATGGTGCCAATGAAAAATAACAAAGGTGCATGATGTGTAATAATGAATTAGAAGAAAAGATTGATCTGGAGCACAAAAAGGTGAAATCATCATTTTGACTCGAAATGAATTGATCAAAGTTAGGAATAAAATAAAATGCATTTCCCCATATAGGAATACTTTGGCCTAAATTGGCACTTGTAAATGATAATTTTGAACCATTTAGTGTGTTTTAGTGATTTTGACCTAAATTGGGTATTTGAGTGCAATTCAAGTAAGATTGACAATTTCAATATAAATGGTGTTAAGAATTAGTTGTTTACAGATATATATTTTTATTATCGGCACACTTGCTTCATTCTCTTCTTCAAAAATCTCATACTTCTACTTTTATTCCATACTTTATCTCAAATTTCTCTATATATTTATACCTTCCTTATACCTCTTCGAAAGGGTGTGATTTCTCCCAAGGGATATGTCCTCTCCAAAGATGGTTAACCCTTAATTTTAGATTACAATTCATTATACTTTAGTGGTGATTCTTATTTCTAAAACTTGAATGCTAATAGAGGTGGTCAATCATCATTTAATACAAATGAATATAACTCCATTTCAACACCGTTCCTCATTCTTCAATCACTACTCTTCACACTAGGTGAGTCCGTTAACTCCATTTGAATGCTTCCCATCATTCTTCAATCATTTATATTCACACTCTTTTGAAATTAATCACAATATTACCAATAATATCCCCCTTTGTCATTGATGGCAACCCTGTAGAGAAATAATATATAAATACAATAAAAACATAGTTCTCCCCCTTTCTATAATTATCCATATTTCTGTAACTCTCCCATTTTGACATCAATGGAAAAGGGATGTTCTCAAATAGATCATGGGAAACATACATGTCAACTTATTCAACATCACCACAACTGAATTATTATCTTTATACTCTTCCCTATACTTTTACATAAGGATTTCTTGTTCTCATTTACTCTCCTTGAATTTGATCAAAAATGGGCTTTTTGACATCATCTACATCCATCTAGATTAACTCTAGCTTCTCAAATGGTAACTCCTCTTTTCCACTTGCATTTATATCCACATATCATGCTCCATTTTATCATTCACATTCCCATCTTGATCACTTGCTAGATCTGAGCTACCTTTTATAATCTATACTTGACACTAGCCCAAGCCTATTTTAATTTGTTATGCACCCTGGCTGATTTCATTCTTCTGTATATTCTACAATATCTATGATTCCTTTAATAGTGGAAAATCCAATTCATATTGTCTTCATTCTCTATGATTAGTATACTAAAATCATCAAATTCTAAGGAAACATTTTGTTTTTTGCTTTATTCCTACTTATCTAACTTATTTATAATATCATTACCATCACTTGCATCATCACTCTCACAAATAATATTTATTTTCTTATCTTTATCTATCTTTTGAATGCATATCACTAAAGAATCTATGGAGCTGAAAGATAATTCAGTGATTAACTCCTACTAAATTGGTGCATTTTCTTATGAACTTAGTGATACTTCTTGTGCATGAAATATAGTTTGCATAAGCATAGTTTCTTCCTTTTTCTTGCCAAGAATATCTAACTTCTTGTTTTGTCTAAGAGGTTCCACAAAACCACTACTATAGAAGCGTACTGTATGTCCAAAGTTATTGCACTTATAGCATTTAACATTGTAATCTACTAAAGGAGTAAATGGATTGTGATTTCTATTTGAATATCAATAAGATATTTTGTTATTTTTTGATAAAAAATCATTTATTACATGTGCCTTACAATCTCTAACTTTATGACCAAAATGATTATAGAAATAACAATAAAGTAATTCTGAAACTTGGTCATATGTGCCCTCCTTAGAGGAAATGATCTTCTGGATGTATTTTTATCCTTGTTATCTTTGTAAAGAATTTGGATTTTCTAAGGAATGTCATTTTATTTCTTCTTGTTTATAATAATTTTGATAGGGTGTTTTAGGGATTCATCATAACTCTTTGGTTTTTCTTCATTTGACTTCTTTGGTATCACATTGGAATCTTCTTTAGTTACCATCTTATTTTCCTTATATCCAAGACCAGTATTTATGAATGGTGACCTCTGTCCATTTATAATGTCATCCAAAATCTTGTTACAATTCTCAAACTTAAGACTCTTATTTAGCTTAGCCATCATTTTATCTAGTTCCTTCCTTAAGGAAATAATTTTGAACTCTAGCCTCTCACAATTCTCTTATTTTGTCTTCAATTATATTCTCACCTCTTCTTATATATGTTTTGCCTCCTTTATTTGAATTTTAATGTTGGTGGTAGTCTTTTCTAATTCTTCAACAGTTTGTGACATTCTTGTTTTAAAAACACAATCCTCTTCTTTATATTTTTGAAGCTATAATTTTTTGTTTCAGATTCTTTTTCTTAAGATTTTTGATCATGCTTAAGGTATAAATGAGTTCTCCTTCAAGATCCACTTCTCATTCATTTTTGTCATATTCTTATTCTTTTAAATCCATCTCTTCTTTGCCTTGACTCATAAAGTCATCTTCATTTGCAATGACATCACTCTTATATTCTATTACCATGAACAAAGATTCTTCCCAATCATTGTCTGATATGCTCTCATAGCTCTCCTTAGTTGAGATACTATACTTTTTGGAATAAAGTCATTTTCTATTCTTACCAAACTTTTTATTATATTTATTTTGGTTGAAAATTTTATTGTATTGAGGTTTGCTTTCATTCTTATTCTTTTCGTCATCATTGTTATCATCCTTATGTGGACATTTATCAACAAAATGTCATATTTTGCCACAATTGAAACACTTGAGAGGTAGCTTACCTTTATGTTTGCTGGATCCCTTTTTAATATTTTTGACAAATAGAGCCTCATTATCATCTTGTTCATCCTTGTTACTATCGCTTGATTCAGGATCTCTGTTTTTCCCTTTATTTGAAGGTTTGAAGGATGCTTCTCTTTTTTATGGCTTTTATTTTTTGGTTCTCATTTCATAATCCATAATTATTACATGCAACTCATCCATTATTAATGAGTCTATATCCTTTATATCTTTAATAGCAAAAACTTTTACATCAAGCCTTAAGGGTAGAGACCTTAGTACCTTTTAAAATATTATTGATTGTTCAGCTTTTTCACCAAGCCCTCTAATGGTGTTAACAATCTCATCCATGTGAAGCAAATAGACTGCAATGTTTTCTTTATCCTTCATTTTCATGCTTTTAAATTATCTTCTTTGTGTTTTAAGCTTAGCTTTATTTACCTTATCATAACCCTCATATATTGTTTAAATTTTATCCTAGATGCCTTTTGCTAAATTATAATGCATTACTTTGACAAATTCTGATTCTGATAAGCCACACAAAATTGCATTCATGGGTTTTGCATCACTTTCACTTGCCTTCTTTACTGTTGTATCCATTGGTGGAGTTTGTGTTGTTATATATCTAGTTACTATTATTTTAAATATATCAAAGCCAAGGGCTATTATATATGTTTGCATCCTTATACCCCAAAATGCAAAGTTTGTTCCATCAAATAATGGGAGCTTGTTTGTGTAGAAACCTTTTTGTCGGGCCATGTGTGCTTTGAAGATCTACCAAATATTAATTAGGTTATTTCTGGAGGAACTGCTCTAATACCAATTAGTGAGCACACACTTATACTAGGAGGGAGGGTAAATCAATATAAATTAATCTTCTACTTTTTCAAATTGATTATCACAAATATATCAATCACACAACATTAGTAATTAAGAACACAAGATTTATGTGGAAACCCTTTTAGGAGAAAATCACAAAGAAAATAATCTTTAGATCTACTATCCAAATCCATCCATAGATAAAATTATTCTTACAAAATTTATAGGCACCATCCTAATGGAGACACCAATCCCCATTGCTAAGTAATTTGTAAGAACCTACCTATTGGAAACACCAATCTCCACTGCTAAGCACCGACTTAATAAGAGACACCCATCTCTTTGATCTGAGGCACCAACCTCCACTGAAATAATCCTCCACCTTATTATTTTTACTTTATCAATGAATTATGACAAATTAAATCTCCTCTTCTTCTTCTCCATTAAAATTTGCTTATGCTGGAATGATAGAAAGAATTAATTCCATTCTTCAAATCTGCATGTATTTGTATGATATATATTTTTATTCTCCACACACTTACTTCCATCTCTTCTTCACATATCTCACACTTCCACTTTTATTCCATACTTTCTTTCCAACTTCTCTATATATTTGTACCTTCCTTATGCCTCTTTGAAAGGGTGTGATTTATCCTAAGGGATATGACCTTTACAAATTTGGTTAGCCCTTAATTTTATATCATCATTCATTAGATTTGGGTGGTGATTCTTATTTCCAAAACTTGGATTCTAACAAAGGTGGCCTGCCATCATTTAAACAAATGAATTTAACTCCATTTCAATGTTGTTATTCATTTTTCAATCACTTCTCTTGCCATTGGGTGAGTCTATTAATTCCATTTCAATGTTGTTCTTCATTTTTCAATCACTAATCTTCGCATTTCCTTTGACATTAATGATAATGTTGGCAACAAGGACTAATCCCAGATTAGAAAACCCATGATTATAACTTTGTTGTGAGCATAGATTCCAAACAGTTGTAGCTTCTAAGAAAAAAATGAATAAATCAGGTTCTATGTCATATTGGGGCATCTTGATAAGCCTCTATAAATAACACTTCTTGACCCATTATATGAATTCATCTTGATATTCTAATAATCAAATTACTTATGTGTACATGAGGTTCCTATTGACCAAAGTTTAATCCTAAGTAAAAAATGGTCAATCCCTATAGGTTAAAAATTTTCATAAGGTTACTCAAGCTTTTATATGGTGTTGTTATGATATTTTTATGGTCTTAAATGGTCCTATATGGTCTTCATGTAGTCATATTAGTCATTGTCTAACTTTTCCCAAATTTTTATCTCATGTGTATTTGTCTAGTACTAGGGGTCATTTATAAGGTCTTGGTGTTTTCAAGCATGGTAAAATATTTGACATGGTATTGAGTCACTATAAAAAAAATTTAATGTGCCTTGAAAGATATATTATCATATATTAACCTTTTACTATGTTGATATGCACCATAAAGTCATTTTGGTCACATTTTTACCTAATTTTGATGAGTTGTATGTAACACCATCAAGGGCAAACATTTCAAGAAGTTTCAAAATATACCTAATGTCATAGGAGGGTCATATAATGGTTAGATATTGACAAACTTGTAATTTAATGCACAAATTTAGGAAAATACTCCTTTTCAAGCACTTTTAGGAACTTGTACGATCTTGAAAGATCTACTTGCAGGTGAAAATAGTTGTAGAGAGTTTATTGGAATTCCATAGGTTAGATTCAAGATTTAGATATATTTTCAAGTCAAAAAGGTGAAAACAACTTCCTCTCTCCTCTATCACTGCCTTTATAAGCTCATAAAGGCAAAAATCAAATGCATGGTATGACCATGAGAGAGAAAGTTAAAATATGAAACTTTATCCATTATTAGGGGTCATAATGAGATTAAATTTAGTATCATTTGTTTTTATATTCAAGTCCCCTCCTTTATTAACAATAATTAAGAGTGACAACAGGTCGCTATGCCTTTTCCATTCAAGCAAAGTCTAATTTTACTCCTATTTTTTCATGCCATAATTCAATCAAGGAGAATGGTTTTTTGTGATGTTTTCATGGTTTAAATATCTCCTTTAAATGGTATTTTAATCAATCAATTCAACTTAATGAAGTAACTTCATCAAGGAGAGAATGTCTCAAGTGTAAGGTGTTTCAACCACACCTATTGTAAGTGTTCGGTTGTCTTGAAGGACTATCACTTTCATAAGTTTAAATTAATTAATTTTTCATGAAAAATACCCTAAATCTCACATGATTCATATGTTCTCTAACTAAATATTTCTCCTTTTTTATAATCTTTCAAGAAATGTCATATTTCTTACTCTAATAAGCATGGTATAGTTCATGAATGGCTCTTACAAGCCTAACCACCAATATTAGCCCAAGTGGAGATAATATCCAAATTTATCATTAGATACTAAATTTATAATGTTATGAGTCCAAATTAATGATATTGAGATCAAATTATACTTTCAAACAAGGCTATAAGGTGTTTTAGTCACTCACAAGTCTGTAGACCTATAAGTGAACATTCATCAGGTCTAAGTTCCATGTTGAACATGTTCAAGTAGTGGGTAATATATGATACTCCATTTAAAAAATTAATTTAACCCTAATAGACTTAACTTACATCACTAAGAGATATGAATGAGTGAAGAAACTCCATGTATATACCTTACATATGAACTGATTATATGTATAGGCATGTACAAACCAAATGGACAAGTTGAGGATGATATAGTGATTGGTCAAGAGATATATAATATTATTAATAGGGTGATAAATAAATGGTACAAGAGTTGATAATATCAAAATGATTCAAGATACTCCCTCTTAACAGCTTATACAATCAAAATAGAGACCTACATGTTATAGACCTGTAGGTCCCCATTTTGAATCAGGAGCTAATTTCCATAAAAGAAAGATAGGTGTTTGAAGTGTATCTTAGTGAATATGTAAATCTTAGAAGGTAAAAACTAATGAATTCACCTAAGTGACTTGAAAATCAATGAAGGTTAAGAGGATTAGATGTATAGGCTTGAATACTTATATACCAGCTTGTGTATGAAGAAAAGAAGGTAAACATGCTATGAAAGAGCCAATGGAACTTGTAAGAAAATGAGAGGAATCCTCCATGAATTTTTAAATTTTCAATATCCATGACCTAGTTAAAGATGGCCAATGTGCTGACTAAACACTTCAACCTCACAAAATAGTCACCTACATCTAGTCTAGATAGGTGCAAAAAAGATATTGTAGGTTGGTGGAATGTGATGTTTTGAAAGATCTCAAAGGGTTTAAATTAATTTTAATATGTTATTAAAATTATGAAAAAATTTACATTTTTATCATTAGTAACATTTAAGACCTTGAAGTTCAAAATACATGTCAAACTTTTTGTGATGACTACTTACAACTACAATCTAAGAAGGCATTCCTAAAAAGGTGTGTGTTTGTGAAGAGAAGGGTTTTGAAAAAATTGAAAAGGATATAAAATATAAATATTGAGAAAAAAATTAAAGGTTCAAATATTGATAATTGAAGTCCTAAAACCCAAAAATACATTTAGACTTCTCTAATGAACACCTACAGGTTACTAAGAAGAACGGTAGAGTGCATAAAGGAAACATTTAAATCTATCTCAAGTGGACAAAAAATTCAATGAGTTACTTTTAAGATCAAAATAAATGTGAAGAAATGACTAAATAAGCCATTCAAGATAATTTCATCTAAAGCCTATACACACAATCAACTAGGACCCTGGAAGTTTGCCTAGTTCAATTGCAAAAGGCTACTTATCTTGAGTGAAATCATGACCTATAGAGGGATTTAAGTATATATGAACATTATATATATGATAATATGGACCTATAGGACCCTAATACTCACCTAAAGTGAGGTAAATATTAAAGACTCTGCCTAAGCCTGGTAAGCCCAACTCTTCACAGTCAGACCACATAGAAAGTCATAGAAAGGGTAACTTGTTGGGAGTAAAGTTTAAGTTTGAGTACTTTTAAAGGTTCATGAATATATTACATACCTCCAAGAGCATCCATGGATAGTTTACGAAAAGGAAAGTGAAATCTATTCTCTCAAGACCACCTTGAACTCCTCTCATGCAAGACTATAGTCTAAAGGCAGATGATTATCAACCTTTTGAGACCATAACACTATGCATGGGAAAAAATGGTCTTCAAGGATGATAAAGGGGTTATTAAACTTCAACCTTATGGTTTTATTTGGATTAGATCCATCACATGCATGAACAATGCCTAAGACTATCAACACCTCTCCAATGCCCTATTTATATGCTTTACAAATAATCTAAAACTAGTGATTTGAAAATCATTCAAAGTTAAAATAAGATTTCAAGTGAGCTACTAAGGAAAATGACTAAATCTAAGTTGATCAAACTACCTCCTCTACATTCAGTGAAAATATCCAAATATTATTTTGCATATCATAGAATTTATGGGCATCACACAGATTCATGTTTTGAATTAAAACAATATATACAATAGATAATTTCTAATCAAGACCCTATATAAGGTAAATCAGTCAATCAATCCATGGTGACATAGGAACACATTCACAAAGGGTCAAATTCAAAAACAATACATAAGTGGTTACCAAAGCATAACTCAGAATAACAAAAGGATCAAAAAGAAAAATTAGAGAAAGAAATAGTACCATAGGCATAGGTAAATCATGAAAAAAATTGAAATCTAAGTCTCTAAAATGAGGCTCAACTTTCAAAGTAGTATGGGTTTGGTCAAAAATATCTACAACAGTTTGATTATTAAGCTCAAGGCATCACTACTCCTATTCTAGATATTGATATTGTTGGTCACCAAGGTTTGGGATTTATTAAACATCCTAAGGAAAATCATTTACATACATAATTTATCAAATTAAAATATCTAAATACAACAAAATTCAACACTACCATTCCATTGGTTCAAAATCAAGAAGATAATGATGAGTGGAACAATACATGTTATTATGATTTCTAAGATACCAACAATGAATCTAAATATTCAAAATCATATTCGCAGCCATTCCTTCATGCTTAAAAATCATGCATGATTCTTCTTTTTGATAGAGAACACCATAATAGAGTGTCTCTAATGAGACTCATTGATTAGTATAGTCTAACCTCAACCTCACTTGTACATAGTTTCTTTTTGCTTACTTGTAAATAGTTTCTTAGTTTTTCTTGTACATAGTCTCTTCATGATTGATTATACATAGCTTATATCAAAAATCCAAAAACATTCAAATATTCAAAAAATACAAAAACATGCAAGTAATCCAAAAACCACCAAAAATATTTTAATTGTATGCATCATTTATGCTTTACATTTCTACTATCATGTTAGACTTACATTTGTTATTTTATGCTATTATTTTTCAATTTATCTACATTGCCATGCTTCACTTGATATTCTTTGAGTGTGTGCAGTGACATCCAACTCCTTGATTGCTTCACTCTACCCATTGAGGGTGAATCCTACTTCTACATTCAAGACACAAATCAATATATCTTCCCCTGGGGACATCTTCTACATGACTACACCATCCAGGTTATGTCATTCCTACACCACACACTCTAGTTATCATGTTGATATACATTATTTACTAGCTTACACAAATTTCTCTATTGACACTCAGTAGTATATATCACTTATGTATTTTTTAACATATACCTAGTCTTGCACTAACATGTCTTGCATACTTTCTCTTCTTGCTTTGATTATTCATATGTGATTATATTTCCATGCTTCCCTTTCTTGTTTTGCATATTTGGATGTGATTTCATTTATTAGTTTTATTTTTATCTCCTGTATGTGCCTTAGGACATTTTCCAATGTCCTTTGCTTCTATTCTTGTGTGTGCTTTAGGATATATGCCAATTTCCTTTCCCTGTACTCTTCTAGGTGATTGTGGCTTTCATGCCAACCTTACTTATTTTCAAATGTATGTGTATGTGGAATTTGAAAATCCCATGTATGTTTAATTTCTATTTTGAGTGACATGTGCTCATGTCCCTTGTTTGCTTAGACCATTAACCACTCTTTTAAGCCTCTTGCTTCTTGCCTTGTGTGTTTTTTGCTTGTTTGCTTCTCATTGTTTGTAATGCCATGATCCATATCATGAATTATCTTGCTATCTTGGATGCCATGATGGACATCATGCTCCATCCCTCATTCCTAACCAAAAACTAACCAAACTTCCGATTCTAGTTTCAATTCAGTACACTACACATACTATTACATTATTATATCTATCTAGGCATACCCCTGTTGATCTAACAATATCCTTTAAAAACTATGCTATGTCTTGAGATATTTTTCCAATTATCATTTCTATATCATGTACTTCACAACATAACACACTTGTATGGCTTTTTTTTTAGGGTAGTCATTGCAAGGTCTTCATTCCTACCCTCGAAAGAGGAAACAACAAATAGATGTTTTGCCATAGATATTAGAGCTCCTACCAGCTGAAAAATCAGTTTTAAAACACTCAAAACAATAATCAATGATCAAACCAGGTAGAACAAACCAAAAAATAGTGATAATTATATAATATTTTGTAGCTTCCGTAAAGGATAACAATGTAAGACATGGCTAACAACACTAGATAGCAAGGTGTCCTATTTTTGGCACTCTTATCCAAATAATAAAAAAGTAGATTTTCTAGAAGCAAAAAAAAAGTGGGTTGAGCTATAGTTTTGCACTTTCAGACCAGTTCAAAATCAATAGTTTTTAGTACACTTTTGCTCAGATAATCTAGATATAGGGGGCATTATGCATGACATGATGGATCTTACTTCTAGTTTTAGATACGATAGTTGGTATAACTTCTAGATCAGAATCCATGTTTCAGACACTAGTGATTGGAGGTAATGTGCATGACACATTTATTTTCTTTTTTTTTAGTTCATCATATTACCCAGGTATTCTTAGTAGTTAGGTGCCTTAATAAATCTATAATAGGTTGGCATCACTTCAAAGTGTCTTTCATACAAGCCTAACCTTCACATTTTAGAATGGATTTTGTATAAGCTTAGTGCCCAATTTCAAAGAATATTTCACACAAGCCTAATCTCCATCTTTTAGAGTGGCCAAGAGTGGCCTAGTTTTCAACATACATTTAGTTATCCATGTCAACATTGTCAGACTATAGAACATTCATGGGCTTTAGGATCCATCTCATATGACACATATTTCATATCAGTATTAGTTTATAGCTTCACTTCACAGGGCAATGATGGAGCCAAAGGACTAGCTAGATTTTATATTCTTGACCCACCTAATCAAATGGATTAGACACATAGTCCAAATATTGATTATTAAACACATTACCACCTAAAATCACTTAGTGTGAAATAATGGAGCCAAAAGGCCAGCCTTTGCATTCTTGAGCCACTCTTGGGGAATTGAGCACTCAGCTCTATTCAGATATTACTCTTGGTATAGCATCATCCAACATTACTCAACATCATAATAGGTTTTATATTGGTTCACATATCTAGTGAGGTGTAATTAATTCTTTCTCTTCCTCTCTCTCCTACCTAGATTTATATGTTCTTATTTTAGATATAGCATATCTAGTAAGAACTAATCTACTCTTTGTTTTCTCTTATAGATTAACACTTCACAATGTGCTCTCTCTATGCACACCCAACATAAAAACATCTTTATGAGCTTCAATCTTGTAGGTAAATTTAGGTACAATTTCTATTTTTCCTTTATCCTAGTATTTCACTTTGTTGGATCACTAGAATAAAGGGGGATAAATTTAGTCATAAAATGCAAAAATTGGTAAGTTGAGTGTGACTTGTGACATCCATCCCATATTTTTCTCCTACTTGATTTCATCACCCTCATAGTGTTTTTTTAGTGATTCCCAAACATTGATTGCCTTTCATCCCTGATCCCAACTAACCTAAACTCCTCTTTCTATGATAGATCCATCCCCCCAAGTCCCATTAGCTTAGGACTATAGCACCCAACTTGGACTATATCACTGGACCCTAGGGTGTCCCATTTTTTATGCTCTTGTCCAATCACATTTTGATCCTAAATATTCACTTCCTTTTAGTTCCTATCCTCCTTATTGTTTGCCTAACATGAATGCATTCGACCCATGACCAATTGATCCCTATAAAAAGATCATTCAAAATTCATTTAGAGAAGGTTGGTAAATATCACAAAGCAAGGAAGAACACAAACAAGACTACTCAACAATATTTCCCTATTCTTTGCATATAACCATCCAATACCATTTATAGCTTATTCAAATCCTTACACCATTCCCTAGTCACCTCAAACACACCTAATTTAGCATTTTACATCTTCATACATACTATTTCATAAAGTAAATCAAGTGAGAGAACTACATATGGTTTGATCCCTCTTTGAATTATTGGTATGTAGATAGTGTGCCTACATAAGGGGTATGGATAAATGTTCAATGAATCTTACACATATTAACCCCCCCTCTTTCTCAAAACTGGTTAAAGAATAATGGAGTCCAGGGTTTGAAGATAAAATTAGCTCTACAAGAAGTTCCACAGACATCCAATAGTCAAAGATTCATAGGTAGGGTTTTACAAACATAATGAACACAACCAAAAAGCTCAAGTCTCCTGGATAATAGTAGTAGAAGTGGACTATAGTGTCAGAGCCTAGGGTGTCTTATTTCTAGTTCTCTTTTCCAATCATAAAATGAAGGCTAGATCTTGATTTTTAATAGTGTTTTAGTCCTGCACAGTCAATTCTAGCCTTTGTCTCAGTGGTATCAATCAGTTTCCAACTAGGTCTTTTTTTCTTTCCTTTATTACTATTTTTAGAAAAGTTTAAATTTCAATCAAATTATATAAATAAATATCTTAATTATTGCATATTTATTTACTAATTTTGCTACTCAGACCCTTGAACTAAATTAGGAATAATACACAAATATTCCCAAAAAGGTTAAATCAAATGACCATATAATGATATAACCTTTGTATTAAGATCAAAGAAGAAGATATCCCCAATGTTTACATGACATGAGTAGAGAAAGGCCAAACATATGAAATAAGAATAGGTCATGTATTTGTGTATGCCTATATCACACTCAAATATAAGTGTGTCACACATGTGTATATGTAGGAGTAACTAAATATGACATCCATCAACATAAAACTAACACATAGATGCCAAGGAGCCAATAGAACATGTAGGTACCTAAAATATTTTTGGATATTTTTAAATGTTTTTTGAATTTTTTGGTATTTTAGAATGTTTGATAAGGAAATATCATCCTATGATGTCATCTAATGGATGGTTATAGATATATCCTCACTATGAACCTAGTGTAATAATCTTGTGAAACTACCGAGGAGCTCATATAGGATCAATATCTATCACTATAGTATCAATTATGTTCTAAGTATGTAAAATAAGACTATGTGGTCATGGAGTAGTAGTAGGAGTAATAGGAGTAGGGGTTCAAGGAACCCATCATTTATTACTTTTTGAATTCCTTGGAATAACTATAATAGGTGTAGAGGCTTTGGATATCTAAACATTGTTCATAGTAGATGGCGATTCTTTGGAATCCCCTGTGTGTCTATAATGTAATGGTATCTAAAGTAATCTCCACCTAGTAAAGGGGATTGTCTATCCCTTACCCCTTTATGGTGAATTAGTCTTAGTAGGCTTGGTAATTAAGTTCTTGGGTATAAATTTATCTTGTTCAAGAGGATGCTCATATAAAATTTTGGAAATAGTAATTACCTAATTGACATGAAATAATTTAACACATCCATGTAATGTAGAATGTACTACTTGAAGAGAATGGATCCAACATATTCCCAGTAATGTATCAAAGATTCCTATATAAGGTGACTTTAAAGGTACTAACCACATGTGTGGGATTGACTTGTAAAGGTAAGTCAATCTCTCTAATAACCTTCTATGAGGTCCCATCAAATTCTCTAACTAATATTCATGCCAAGGTCAAAACAAAGATTGATGATATGTTAGCCACAAGAGTGAACTACATGATACAAGATTCAGAATGGGTGAGATTGATGGTTATTATAATTAATAAGGATGAGTGCATCCACATTTGCATTAATTACTGATTGCTAAATGTTGCTTTCATCACTAACCCCTTCCCAACTCCATTCACTGATGAAGTCTTGGATGGCATTATAGGATGTAAAATCTATACTTTCACTGATGGTTTCTCAACATACCATCAAATTCAAATTGAATAGGAGGATAGGCCTAAAATAACATTTACAATGGAATGGGGTTGTTTCACCTATAATGTGATTCCCTTTGGACTCAAGAATACACTAGCCATATTCTGTAGAGTGCTCATCACCATATTTAAGTTTATTATTCATAAATACCTCTAGGTGCACCTTGATGATTGAAATGTATATGGGCTCATGAAAAACCATTATGACAACTTGTGCCTCATGTTTTATAGGTGTCGATAGTTACAAATATACTTAAGCCTCAAGAAGTGTGTCTTCATGACACCTTTTATCACCTTGTTTAGGAACATCATTTATAAAAATGGTCTGCTCTTCGATTCTGTAAATATTGTAATAAACATTTAGCTCTAGACTCCTTCCATATAGATAGACATTCATGCCTTTCTTAGCCATTTTGGATATTATAGAAATTTCATAAGGAGGTATGCAAAGATTACGACACCACTAGAGGAGCTCTTGCATAAGTATGGCCCATTCTATTGGGGCACAATGTAATAGGATGCTTTTGAAACTCTAAAGCTCAAATTGGCTAGCACACCTATTCTATAATTTCTTGACTAGATGACCCCATTTCATGTCAATGTTAATGCTTTTGGCTCTACAATTGGCACCTTTAGGACACAACTTGACAAAGGTAAGATGGATCATCCCATCTCCTTTGAAAGCATAAAATTAACCCAAATAGTGAAAAAATATACAAAAATTGAGTGCAAAGTGTTGGCCATGGTTTATGCCCTACAAATATTTAGGCAATATTTGTTGGTGACCCCATTCACCTTCTTCATAGACCATGAGGTGCTTAATTTCCTCATGAATAAGCATGTTTCCCTTATGCATATTTGTATAAGGATAATTCTATTTAAAAAATTCTAGTTCTCAGTTGTCATCAATCTTAGAAAATAGAACTCAAGCCTAGACCATTTATTCTATATCGACTCTAATGATGAAATAATGCCTGTTAAGGATGACATGTTGGATGAACAACTCTATAAAATCTAGCACACCATTTAGTACTTGGTAGAGATATCCACTTTTATAATGTATACATTTGTGCCCCAAATAATGGCAACCAATATGAAGAAATAACTTGTAGTTCATACAACCCCTTTTCAACTTATCAATGGGGAATTATACAAACTAGGCTCAGATTAAGTCCTACAGCAATGTGTCGTAGAACATTAAATGGACTCCATTTTATGAAAGGAATGTGAGTGAATAACAATAATATATTAAATTAGAGACACAACGGCATGGAAGGTATTATAATCAAGCTTGTGGTGGCCAAGTCTATTTTAGGATGCAAAATATGACACCTAGGCATGTGACATATAATAACACATAGGGAAACCCAACCATTAGGATGAGATGCCTCTCATCCCCATGCTTGCCTAGACACCATTTTATAAATGGGCTATTGATTTTGTTGGGCCAATTTCTCCTACAACAAGGTGCATAAGCATAAGATATATTTTAGTAGCCACTGACTATTTCATCAAGTGGGCTAAGGTAGTGCCTGACATAAAATAAAAAAATTCCATAGCCACAATGTTATTATAGGATAACATTATAAGTCACTATGGGTTCCCACTTAGTTTGACTAGCAATAGAGGTACACACATTAATGAAACTGTACAGATCCTTCTAACATAATACATGGTGGTACACCATAAGACCACCCTTGTCATCGACAAGTGAATGGAAATAGCACCACTAAGGCATTTAATAAGATAGTGGGAATGTTCCTCAATATGATATGCAACATTGGTTGCAAAGACTAAGACAATCGAGTATTAGTAGTATTATGGGCATATCGCACAACCTACAAGTGGTTAAACAAGGCTACACCATTTCAACTAATGTTTAGCATATAGGTGATTCTATCGATGGAATTCATGGTGAAATCATTGTAAATTTCACATATTGGTCATTTGAATGACCAATAATCATTGATTGTGAGGTTGGAGGACTTAGAGTGCTTGGATGAACTGCACAACCAAGCAAGGTGGAGCCAACAGAGAGAGAAGGTACACTAGAAGTTATGGTATGATAAAAATACTAAGCACAATTTACTAATTTAAGTAGCATTGGTCTTTCTCTATGAATCTAAGTACCTCAATTATCTAGGAAAGATACAAATTTGGTGGATGGGTCCATATGTTATCCACAGCATGTTAGAAATTAACACATGCAAGTTGCACATATTATCAAGTGTAATGCTCCCTGGGCATTTTAATGGTAATATATTGAATTCATATAGGCAATAGGATGGTTTTTTCATCATCAAACACTAACTTCCTAGTTATAATTCAATTATGTTGTGCTGACCTGAATGATGTTTGGCATAAGCTAAACATTTTTTTTTATTGTGTGATTGTTGTTCTTGTAGAGTGAATAAGCAACACTTTTAGGCCCACAAGAAAACTATTCTATCACTTCTATACATAACTCTAGTTATATGAGACAAGTATGAGTACTTTCTAAAGTGCATGAGGATAGACACCTAAGTTTCTTGATGCATAGAATTTACTAGACTTGCATAAGTTTGAGTACTAAGTGATGAAGAGAGGCACATAAGATGCTAGTACGCATAAGATGTAAGAGAGGAATACAAGATTATAAGTGTGAAAGAAACTTAAATCAATAATCACTGGAGGCCTAGTGCTAGGGATTTATATGGGGTAGGACAGGTTAAGGTAAAAGATGAAAAAGTAGAGAAATTGAACAAGAGAGGAAAGTGCACTTGAAATGAAATCACCACAAGAAAAGATGATGGAACCATGGAGGTTGAATCACGTGCATGTGGGGTGTTGTGCCTAAGTTTCCATCAGGAAGACAAAGGTCATGCTAAGTGAATAAAGTGTAGGAGAAGACCATCAAGACAAGATGACATCCACCCAAAGTAAGGAGAATTTATTGAGGTGACAGTGAAGGCACAAATATCCACATTGAATGCATAGGTGGTAGTGCTTTTTTTTAGATTTCATAGGTTTTTATGAATTTCAAGAAATCTAGGCATCATCATGCCATTAATCCCTTGATATTAAGAAGGTAGCTAAATTAGGGGTATAAAATAGTGAAAGGTTGTCTGGTTTAGGTTAAAAACCTCAAGATAATTTTCACCAAAAATGTAGAGCATAGAACCAAAGTTGAACTAGAGCCAAATCAAATAAACACTATCAGAGTGAAACCTTGAACACCTATAGACACAAAAAGAGAATGATTAAATAGAGAAAGAAATTGTGTTCCCTTTGTGATTGGCTTAGAGAAGTGTGGGGTATGAATTGTGCACAAACTAGATAGTATAAAATTGGAGTGACATTGAGGATGAAAGTAAAAAAAAGCAAAGATTAAGAGCCAAAGTCAAAATCATAGATCTTGTGGTTGTGAGGAGTGCCAACAAAAATTATAAGCTTTAAAAAGTTAAATAAACCATGCTTCAACACTAGCCAATTCAATATGGGAAAGAAACATATAAGTTATGATCTTACACAATTATAGAAGGATGTCAAATAGACATGGACAGTGGAATAGATGGCCACTACAAAGAAGAAAGCATAGCCAGTGGAAGGAATTAGCATCATCAAGGTTGATCCAGAGGTGCTTGTAAAGATGTCATACCAGAAAATTTAATTTCTCATAGAGTCTTGGTAGGAGAGAATTGGATGCATTTCATACATACCTACAGACTCAAATAATATAACCACTACACCTAAATCAACACCCAAAATCTAGCACAAGATTGGGTGGTTTATATGGGGGCCAAGATAGAAGTGGGCATGGTATTGTTCAATGTCTCCATCCAGGATAGATTAGCGACCACTAGTGTAACTTAGCTCTATGAGTTACCATGTTTTTGGAAGATAGAGGAGCTTGTGTACTTCCTCCTCTTGTACGTCCATAGATATCACTTCTACTTTATGGGGAGGCACATGTAGTTATCAATAAGCCTTATTGCTAGAATCACCAAGTTCCAAAACATTCAATAGATGATGGTGTATGATGTTGAAGTTGAAAGGGTCACGAAACTCCTTAGGTACTATAAGGGATTATTTACATTCCCTATAAAAGATATGAAGGACCCTAACATGAGAGAAGTAGTACACCTCATAAGTTTAAAACTTTTCCCTAATAGTCAGTAGATGGACATCACCATGGCCTACCTATGCATAGCCCATCATATGGTGTAGGGGTTAAGTTTAATATATCAAAGTTCATTATAGAAGAAATGATAAAGAACATGCTTGAGTGTCATACAATATGAGAGACCTTATAGTGGGGGTCAATTTTGATTCTAATTTTGATGGAGGAGATTGGCATCCCTAATGGCGATGAAGACAACATTTGGGTCTTCTTGGTGCATAATGATTCTTTGGTGCTGAAGTACCAAAACTTCACCTACCCCCTACATTCTCCTAGAAGTATAAGACCTAACTAATGGGGTGGAAAATGTAGTACATAGAGGCATTCAAGATGGAATGGTGCCTCTATGAAGAAATCCATCAGAACATGTTTGGAATGGCAATCTTTATCATGATGTAACAATTTTGTGTAGTGCACTTGGTGCTCATAAATGGTAACAAATCAAGCTAGATGAAGCTCCCTTACGTATTTTTTACCACGTACTTTAGGGATGCACTAAGGATAATTCCTAACACACAACAGATAGACATCCTCATGAAAGCTATGGATTTAGAAATAAGTAGGTTATGGTGCCAATACATGCACCCTAGAGAGAAAGCTACCAAATATGAGAAGGATGACTCTGATCGCACTGATAGCCATGCCCTCTAGAAAGAAGTGATTCTCAGACACATTCGTATGATATATTATGAAATGAAGTTGAGAAATAAGGGTGCATTCCCTAAAGAGGATGATGACCTCCCCCTCTAGATTGATGAATAAGGAAAACTAGCACCATTAGCACAGAGAAACTCTCCCCCAAAAAAAGTGGGTAGAAACACTAGAGGAGATTTAAGAGCGCCTTAGGTTTAAAAGAGCGCCTTAGGTTTAAGATCACCTCTAGTAATGAATTAACTCCTTCTACACCAAATAAGAAGTGTGTGACCTTCATGCTAAATATTTATTGGCTCAACAAAAGGGGAAATAAAAAATAAGTCCAAGGGGTCCATTGTAATGGCCATAATAACCTTGCAAAGATGGAGGTGCAAGAGGCATGTGAGGAAATGAAAGTGCAACAAGCACATGAAGAGATGGAGGAGAAAGAAAAAGTAGGGATGAAAGTTTACATCATCCATGAAGAAGCAATAGAAGAAGATCCCAACACCAAATAAGTTTAGTAGGCCCTCTAAGGTGGCACTATCATTGCATTTGGAAAAGAAAAAAATCCAATAAGCACCTCAACCAAAGAACCCACCACATAACCTCCATAGACTAAGGAGGAAAAGAGAGAAGCATAGATGAAGCTAGTGCTGAGCGAGGTAGAAACCCTGAAGGCACTAAGAATAGAGGAGAAAAGTGATGCCATAAAGAAGAAAGGCATGATCTAGGAGGAAATTGAGAAGATTGAGGCCGAGGAAATAAAAGTTGAAGAAGAAAAGGCCTTAGCACTAGAAAAGAAGAGGAAGACTAAGAGAAAGAAGAATGCCCAAGAAGAAAAAACTAGAAAGAGAAAGAAAATAAAGAGGGTGCCACAAGTATATAACCAACAAAGGAAGTAACATAAAAGGTGCCTAACACTCCCACTAGCATAGTAGAAGAAGGTATACCACAGTCACACCCAAGTAGTGAAGGGACATCTAGAGATAAGGAAGGTGATGTTGGCACCTTGAAACAACAAATGGAGAGCATCCAAAAAAATCAACATAAATAGGAGGGTGAAGTTGGTGCTAAGGAATAATAAGAAGCAAAAAAAGGGGACAAGTCTGAGGAAAAACCCCTACTAGAGAAAGAAGAGGGAACCTTAGAGGAAAGCACCAACGAGAGCACTAATGCTGATGAATATGAAGAAGAGTAGATAGAGCTGGACATCACTAAGGAAGAAGGTGTAGAAGGGGTGGACCAATGAAGATTACTACATGTTTAAGTGCATGCCCCTTGCAGATGCCACAACTAGGATGTGACAGTAGCTATAATTTAATTTTGATATTTATATAGATAAGCCTCATTTTGAGGTGTTGAATAAGGCCATACTGGGTGTATAAAAACTGTAAGGAATAAGTAATTAATTATGTAATAACATGTAACATGAAATTCATTCCTCAAAATCATAATAGGAGAGACATATGAAAGAAAATTCAGATCTAAGAAAATACACACATAACACCAATATAATATGGTTCACCCAAAGTGATCTACATCCACCAAAAATCTCTCTATAATATTATAAACAAGAGTACAAGACAACT
Source organism: Torreya grandis (assembly GCA_037957365.1). Classification (NCBI taxonomy): domain Eukaryota; kingdom Viridiplantae; phylum Streptophyta; class Pinopsida; order Cupressales; family Taxaceae; genus Torreya; species Torreya grandis. The sequence goes on from JARHVA010001100.1 coordinate 1,415,437, forward strand.
CTCAACAAAAACCTCTCATAGAGGTAACTTTCTTCAACCCAAATTCACACTAGAATTCTTGAGATGCTAAGATACACCTCAAAGATGTTCACGCCAATAGAAGAGAGAATACAAAACTCAAAAATGAGATGCAAAATGCAATGCTTAATGTGTCTCCCATCACCCCTATTTATACCTTCTAAAATCCCTTGAAAATGTGCCATACCATGGAGATAACCATATCCCCACCAAATAAGGGAGGTTACAACCACTTATGATAAACATAATCCCCTAATTCTCTCAACACCTTACGCAATTCTCCATAAAACATTACACAAATGTGGGAAGTGGTTATAATACTCAAAAAATATGCCCCACCATTTTTAAAAGTAAAAATTACATGTTGAAATTGCCTTGGTAATTTTATTTTTACTTTAGGGTTGTTGAAACGGGCTCCACATTCAAAAATACCCCACTTGTAGTTCATTTTTCCTTGAAAAAAATTTAACACTCCTCCATGATCTTCATGAAGACCAACCAAAGTTGAAAATAAACTCAAATTCTCTAATGTGACTACCTTGGTCATCATATCCATAGGATTCTGGCTCGTATGTGTCTTTTCTAGCTTCACCATGATACTGCAATTATATGTACTTCATCCTTGAGTGGAAAGCAGAGTTCTTGGCTAAATGTATAGCACTCTAACTATCACTATGTAATCCCCCAACTTCTTTCTTATGCCCCAAATCATTGAGTAACTATTTTTAAAAAAATCATCTCCTTACTAGCCTCTATAGCGGCAACATACTTAGCCTTTATGGTTGATAAAACCACAACCTTTTGTATCCAGGAAATCCAAATAACCATTATATCCCTAATAGTAAATACATAACTTGTAGTACTCCACCTGCTATCAACATTCTCAATCATATCCAAGTCCACATAACCACATAAATTGGTGTCTGATCCACCAAAACACAATGTTGTACACATGGTTCCTCTCAAATATCAAAGAATCCACTTGCTAATGCTCATAACTTGGATTACTCATATACCTACTTACTAATCCCACTGCATGGGTAATATATGGCCTAGTAAAAACCATAACATACATCACACTACCAACCATTGATGAGTAAGGTACCTTGGACATCTTTAACTTTTATTCTTCTATCTTGGGACACTACTCCTTTGGTAATATGAAATGGCCTATCAAAGGAGTCCTAATTGGCTTAGCATCCTACATACTAAACCTCTCCAAAACATTCTTCACGTACTCTTCATGGGATAAGATCAACTTCCTCTCCTTCCTATCCTAAGTTATCCTCATACCAAATATTTGCTTCACCGCATTCAAATCCTTCATAGAAAAGAAATCACCAAGTTACTTCTTAAGTACATGAATCTGTTGCATGTTCTTTCCTACCACCAACATGTCATCTACATATAAGCATAGGATAATGTAATTACCATCCTCAAATATTTTGACATACACAAAATGGTTAGAATGACACGTAGAGTAACCTTGTTCTAACATAAAACTGTCAAACTTCTTACACCATTATTGTGGATCTTGTTTCAGGCCATACAATCTCTTCTTTAGTCTGCATACCAGTTTCTCCTTTCCTTCGACCTCATAACCTTGTGGCTGATCCATATATAATTCCTCCTCCAAATCACCATGAAGGAACGTAGTCTTCACATTTAATTATTCTAAGTGCAAATCTTCTACTGCAACTATACCAAGCATAGTTCTAATAAAAGTCATCTTAACAATAATAAAAAAAATCTCATCACAATTTTAACATTTCTTTTCTTCAAACCCATTGACCACCAATTGGGCCTTTTACCTTTTCCTTCCTCCATCCTCTTCTTTGATTTTTTATACCCACTTTTTCTACAATTCTCTCTTGCATTTGGGTAGCTTCACTAAATCTCACATTTGGTTTTCATGCGAGAACTATGTTCCGCTTCCATGGCTTGTTCCCACTTCTTCTTAGCATTCACCTACATTGCTTCCTCAAAACATTTTGGTTTTCCACTATCAGTAAGTAACAAATTACTCAAAGATAGGGAAAAATGTTTAGGATATTTCCTTACCCTAAAATACCTTCTTACCATAGGATTTTTGGGTTTTGATGTACGAGGTTCTTGAACTATCTCCTTGGACACCTTACCATTCGTAATATAATCCAACACTATGTACTATTATTGTTCTTGTTCCTGTAATTGATCCTTATACATGAATTTTTCATTAAATATAACATTACTAGATTGGAATATTTTTTTGTCTTTAAGACTCCTAACCCAAAACCAAAATTCATCCTCACCATAACTAATAAAGGTGCATCTCTCAAACTTAGCCTCTAACTTGGTCCTATCTTTCTTGGCAACATAAAAAAATGCCTTACATATAAAGACCCTAAGAAAATAATAATTAAATTTCTTACTAAACCAAGCTTCCTCATGTATTCCTCCATCCAAATTCATTAAAGGTCCTCTATTAATTAGATATACCATTTTATTAACTGCTTCCACCCAAAATATTAGGGGCAACCTTGCATGTAACCTCATTCTCCTAGAATGCTCCATAATTGTCCTGTTGATCCTCTCTTACACTCCATTCTCCTTTGGCATCCTTGGAATCATTAATTACCTATGAATTCTATTCTATGAAAAAATAATCATCAAATTCTTTTCTATAATAATCACCTCCATTATCCAGCTTGAGACATTTTAACTTGAGACCTATTTCATTCTCAACCAAAACTTTACATCTCTTGAATGTTTCAAACACATCATATTTCTTCTTAATGTAATAAACCCAAAATTTCCTAGTTACATCATCAATAAATGTGATATAATAATTTGAAACACCAATAGAAGATACCTGAGTTGGCTCGCAAACATCTGTGTGAACCAACTCTAACTTATTCTCCTTCTTCATAGTTTCAACCCTTTGAAACTTAACCTGATTTTGCTTCTCATATACATAATCATCATAGAAGTCCAAAACAACCTATTTCAATCCAAGTAACTTATCTTTCAAGATCTCCATGCCTTTTCAGCTCATATGAGCAAGCTTATAGTGCCATAAAATTGAATCTTCATCTACAGTAACTAAATTACAATGTATAACACTACTAATCAAATACAAAATGCCAAATTTCATATCTCTTATAACCACAAGAACACCCATGGTAACTTTCCAAGAGCCTGCTATAAACATCACCAAACAACCCTTATTATCCAATTTCCACACTGATATGAAATTCTACCTTAACTATGGGACATGTATAATATCCTTTAATAGTTATGTGTTCCCATTGTACATATTCACCTAAGCACAACCTTTCCCTACTATGCTACATGGTTCATCATCACCAAGATAAACATGTCCAAAATCTCTTTGAACATAATCGGTAAAATGATGCCTATGTGGGGTGGCATGAAAAGAAGCCCCTGAACCTAATACCCAAGATTCAGAAACATTATCTAAGGAAAGAATTAAAGCATCTTGATTAAAATTACCTATTGTCATATTTACCTCCTTGGTCTATTCATGTTTGGTCTTCTTGTCTTGAAGTTCCCGACATTCCTTTTTTGTGTGTCTACATTTCCCATAGTACTATCACACCATCTTGGCTCTATATTTAGATCTTTCCTAACCCTTTGACTTTCCATAGTTTCCTTTGATTCTATCCTTTTGTCTCCCTATAGTTTCCACCATCAAATTATTCCCTAAATATGATTCCTTGGTGCTCTTCCTTTGCATTTCCTCGCTAAGAATCACACATATAACATCCTCAAACTTTAAACTTCGCTTAGTAGGGACAACACTACTCATAGCCATAACTAGGCTATTTCAACTATCAAGTAAGGAGAATGAAATCAATAAAGCCTTAACTTCATCTTCAAATTTAATACCAACAAAAGTTAGCATACTCACAACCATATTAAAATCATTCAAATGATCAACTATACAACCATTTTTAGATATTTTCATATCAAATAACATTTTCATTAAAAAATATTTTATTAGAGGTAGAGGTTTTTTCATATAACTCCCTTAATTTATTCATCAAATGAAATATGGTCATCTCCTCTGAAATATTGAAGGCAATCGAAGATGTAAGGCACAATCATATGGCTCCTAGTGCTTTCTTATCAAGTGAATTCCAATCTACCTGATCCATACCTAAAGGTTGGCCTAATTTCCCCATCAAAGGGTGATGAAGATCCTTATGAAACAAGTAATCCTCCATCTACATCTTCCATAATCTAAAATTTTGTTCATTGATTTATTCAACTCTAGATCTGCGATAGCTCCCACTTAAGCTAATATATTTCCCTGTGATTCACCATTTTAGCAAAAAAACTAAAACTAGCTCTGATACCAGTTGTTATGAATAAGTGATTAATTATAAAATAACATGCAAACACAAAATTCATTCCTCAAAGTCACAGCAGCAGAGACATATGAAAGAAAATTCAGATCTAAGCAAATACATACATAACACCAATATAATGTGGTTCACCAAATATGGGCTATGTCCACTAAGAAGAGTACAAAATAACTCTTAATAAGAAACCTATCATAGAGTTAACTTTATCCAACCCAAATTCACACCAGAATTCTCAAAATGCTAAGTTATACTCAAACCCGATCACACCGATTGACGAAACAATACAAAGCTCAAAAATGAGATGTAAAATGTAATGCTTAATATGTTTCCCTCACCCCTATTTATACTTTCTAAAATCCATTGAAAAATGTGCCATACCATGGAGATAACCATAATACCCCTATTCTTTCAACACTTTAACCACTTCTCCATAAAACATGCCACAAATGTGGGAAGTAGTTAGCATACTCCAAAAATATGCCCCACCATTTTTGAGAGTAAAAATTACATGTTAAAATTGCCCTGATAATTTTATTTTTACCTTAGAGGTATTGAAACGGAATCCACATTCAACAGAAATGAGAAGAAAGGCATGATTCCCTTATCATAAACCCTCACACAATAAACCCAGTTAGGTTGGAAAACGCACTCATTTAGATGGAATCCAAAGTAATGTGGAAGAACGTTGTCAATGATATTTGGGCCTCCAAATCGAAGAAGATTGTCTTGGATGCAGAAGAGGAAACAAAGACCATGAACTTTAATTTACAACAACTAGCTAAGTGCATGGAGGTAGTCAAGCCATCCATCTTGGATAGTGTTGACACTTCAAATCTTTCAAAGGTTGACAAGGTATGAGTGCTATTAGAGCATATGCTCTCAAGGTTAAAGGTAGAGCTTGTACTAAAATAAGAGGACCCATGCACCATAATAAAATAGGAGCTAGCTACAAAGCTCAAAGAGGTGGAAGACCTCTTCACCCAACTTCAAGAGTGCATAGATGTAGCTGATGTCATCTTCTTCAACTTCTCTAACTAGGTATCATTCAAAGATGTGTGCCTCAAAAAGGCAAAGGGGGAGAAGGAGGATTTAATAGTGTAGGTATACACTATAAGGAGATCATATCGCACCCAAATAATGTGAAAGGTTAATGCCTTGAGTATGTAGATAAAAGACTAGGAATAAATGTTAAAAGCACTCTTTTTCACCTTGCAAACTAAGGCTTACAAATAAGGAGAAATCCTAGATAGAGAAGTAGAAAAATCTAAGGCAAAATTCAAGACCTTCTGAAAGGAATTCAAGAATATAGATGTGCTCACATTCATCACCAATTCCATCGAGATAGAAAACACCATTGAGGAACTCAAGCTCATTGTCAAGGGCTTTGAAGACTTCAGCACTGAACTAAAGGAGAGAGTGTCCAAGTTCTACGTGCCAAGAGCATTGAAAGACTAGTCTGAGGGTGGATTAGCAATTTTGTATAGGGTAATGTTGGGCCCCTAATTCATCTAAGTATGGATCCATTCCAACCCATTAAATATCTCAATATGAGGCAATCATTTGGTATGATTATTGTTTTGACACCTTTTTTGCCAACTAGAAGAATCATCATAGACCTAACTCTAGCTGGTAAATGGTTACTTGATGCCTAGATTTTTAGGGCATCTTCCTGAGTGGCTACATGTGGAAGCCACAATGTGAAGGGTGCAAGGTGATGGAGCTATTATAATGATCAACCAAGGCTCTAGTTCAGCACTCAACATGTGCCCTCCACTTTGGTATGAAGTAACTTCTATCTTTTATAAATTCAAGCCTGATCTAATGATACAATGGATACAAATTGAGGTAATGAATCTATAAAAAATTAACTTTGGAAATCTATTTATGGATGTTATTTGTATAAGTTTTAGCATTGATACCTTTAAAGATCCACATTCTAGTGCCCAAGCTCACCTGTGAGCCTATGGATCGTTCGTAGTTTTAAATGAGCATGGGCTATGTTTTATTGATATGTACTTAGTTTATTTAAATCTTATTTAATGAAGAATGACATTGTAATTAAATGAGTATTGATTTGGATTATGTAGTTATATTTATGTTATTTGATTAAGAATTGATTGTGTAAGGTTTACAATAGTTATAATGGTTAGTTTTAATATATTAATACTAAGTTATAGTAAGCTTTCAATTCATCCTATTAATGGCATCCCTATGTAAGTGATGATGTTCATAGAACCTTTGAATTAGCCTAAGTATAGGAGAAGTCATGCACCCCAAATTTGATTCTCTTACCAAAATCACTAGCCTAAGCATGAACCCTTCATATAAAGCAATCCCTTTGCCCCATCAAATCACCTGAATGATGCTTAGCTTAGTAACATAAAGGATTGAACCCTTTAGATCCTAGAACTAACCCAATATAGGCTTGTGCATTTATGTCCAAAATGAGTTCCTCAATTAGTATTGCACCTACAAATAGTTAGACTCCATCTAGAATAGCTTGCACCAATGAACCTATCAATGCCATTGTTACAATGACCAAGTCATATGAATAATAAGCTACACCATAGAACAACTAGCCCAATATGGGCCCCAATTCTTTCCCTATTGTACTTCGGGTGAGACCAATATAATTACTTTCTATATTTGCATTATGATGTGATCTCATGGTATTAGAGATATGTGATATGTGATGTAATATGTTTATTTTCTATTATCACACTTTGAGCATTTCATATGGTCTATGTATATTATTGTGGTGTAATATATTTTTGGAATATGTGTTTAATTAATTTTTTCACATATTTCTAAGTTAGACTGAGTGGGGTTGATACATGTGGTATCAGAGTTGTGGCTCGAACTCTAGCACTTATTGAGTCCATTAGTGTTTCAGAATCTTTATTTTCACTAGTGTAAATCTATGAAATGAAGTATTGCACTAGTACTTTGGATTTGTAGTGTTTTAGTTACAAAACCTTATTACACCATGATTGGAGATTTGAGACTTGGTAGATCCTTTTTTATGGCTTGGTGGAAATTATAAGTAAGAGAAATTCTTGAAATGTGTGTGGGGAACATTGAGTGTCCTTAGGATCACTTATACCCTCTTAGAGTTGTTATAGGGTTGTTGTAGTGAGTGTCTCAATGGTGTTGGCTGTAATAGAGGATAGGTAGGAGAGTACATGGCATAGTTCTTGAGTCATGATCAAGAGATTCCTACAATATTTCATGATCATTTAGATCGGACACCTCAAAAGTGATTACATACTTTCTTGATTATCAAGTCACCTCTATCATTTGTGTTTTGTGTTGTGAGTGTTTAAAAAACATGGGTTACTTCTCACTTAAGTTTATGTACTTTATCTTTTGTGTCTTTTATTCACTAATCCTAGGAATGGGAAAATATTATAAGACCAGTTTTAGTTAGTACCACCTAGGGTAGTGAGAATTTTCTTGTAATAGAGTGTAGATGCTTTGGTTGAGAATCCCTCTATGTTAGGATTTTATTGATGGTTTGTCACCCTTAAGTTATGTTAATTAGGAATAAGTGTTAACTCTCTTAGTAAGGTTATAGGTGAGTTGTTATTATCTCATTCTCCTTTGATATTGTTATAAACTACTAATAGGATTCATATTTTCATGATATTGATTTAGTGTTCTCTTAAATGAGAACTTATATTTGAAATGTTGTTTGACCATATTCCCTTGAAGTTTGTGGGAGAATGTCTTTTGCTTCTTTTTAAGAGTGAAATTGTAGGATTGGTTGAATTGATGTGTCTATGTGGTTAGTATATTCCTCTCTTGATTATGGAAATAGATTGTGATATTATACTTAAAAATTTGGTAAGTAGATAGTGATTTGGAAATATTGAGTTGTGATGATTTATTTTTACCTTGAGATGGTATGTATGAGTTTTATTTTTGAGATGATGGTTCTCTACTTTTCACTATGACTCTTTAGGGTCACTACTTTATCTAATATGGGAACTCAGACCACATGGGGTGGCAAACCTTGACATATATATTAAATTTTAGATTAAGAATTATAAGTTGGCTATAATTATTGATTTATTATTTACCCTTTATTCAGCGTAAATTTTAGTGGTGAATATTCATTAATTAATTAATATTCTAATTTTTGGATTTTAGTTTTGATGATTTTTTAGGGTTGACAAATGGGATTAAATCACCAAAATTTGAGGGATATAAATTATTTTTGGGTTCAAATCACCAACCCTTTACAATAATATATAAGATTACACTTTAATTGGCCATATATATATAGTACAGCCGCTCACTAATACCATCCAAGCCAAAAAACAAAATTAAAATTGGAGGACCACAGAATTGAACAACAATTCTAAACAAAGAAGCCAAATGATAGTGTCAAAAAATAACATTGTCAAACCCACAATAGTGTTGAATGACAACACCGAATAGGTCACCCATCAATGTGTCTCGACATCACCATTTAGAACTGGACACTGATATTTTCATTTGGCATAGGTATTCAGCTCAGTTATTTAGCCCAATCATTTAGCCTAGACATTTGATCTAGTCATTCAACCTAACTATTCAATCCAACTATTTGACCTAACCATTTGGCATAGTTGTTTGTGTAGTCATACGACCTAGCCATCCAGTTTAAACATCTGACATAGGTGACACTGGATGCTTAAAAACTCATTTCGGATAGGTATTTAAATCAATTTTTCAGAACAACCATCTGGTGCAAACATCTAGCATGGTCATTCAACATTTCCTTTTAGTACAATCACTTGGTGTCTATCTTATAATATAGCTAAATGATTTTATCCAAAAAATAATCAATAGAGGATTTACCATCACTCATATAATATTTTTCACACCAATGAATCAAATTTTACTAGATTCACCAAATATTTCCAATAGGTTTTCTAGTAGGGCCTCTTAAAATTAACCCTGCCTTGATTAGATTAATATTGTTCTCTTTTTCTTAAAGCATGTTGTTTGAAGATTTATTTTTGTACCTTTCACTAAAAGCAATTAGGATATTGGATGTGTGAAACATCTTGATAATCTAGGGGTTGAGATAAATTTTTAACTTGTTGTGTACTAGCTAAGCAATCAAAAAGATGTTGTCTCACTAATTAATTTAAAATGGTGTAAGGATGGTGTGATCCTTAGCCATTGTATGTTATTCCATTTTTAACATTATTTCTTCTTAATTACAAATATAACAAAATATGTTAAATTATGAAATATGATATTATGTATATGATAACTTAATATAATCACGAAATGATTGTATGATTTTTCATGTATATATGTTGATACATCTAGAATTATTTAGCATATAACATTGTTTTCTATGATTTGTTAGTATCAAATTATGATTCATTAAACCTTGTGCACATTCTGGTTATCATTAGGTCATGGAGACTTAAGAGAAGAGTGGTGAATTAGAAACATGAGTACTAAATGATAGGAGTGGATCCTACTTAGCCTCACATTGATTCGGTAGTTACTAAGTTTGGATATGATATATGGACTTATTGCATCCAAGATTTGATAGACAGACTTGTCAAAATTAGTCATATGGCCATATGCATGTATAAAGTGGAACATTTATTCCTTAATTTTGTATAAATTAGAAATGTAGTATTAAAGTTCATATTTATCATTATACTTTTCAGGAGCACCATGAAGTAATGACAATATTGACATCTTATACTTATCAAGAGCTATGTAAGGTAGTGATAGTATTAACTTATGCACATCATTCTTGCTAAATTCTCTAAATACTTTTGTCCAAAATGAGAGAAACACTCTCTATGTTATAGAGATGTGCAGAGGGGTTGGAAGGTTTTATAAAACTCTCTTTGGTCATTTACTTTGGATTTTATGATGATATCATGTGTTTTGGAAAGTTAATGAAACTTTCATCGAGTTATGTATATACTTGTCTTGTTAGTTCTAGACCCCGAGGTGGTCATGAAAAAATCATTCAAAGTAAGTAATACTCACAAATCTTGTTTTCATTAGAAGGAGATATTGTAGAGTAGGGTCTTCTAGGACCAATACTCTGAGAATAGTGCTACCTGAAAGAACTACGATGAGTTCTATAGGTAATTTCACATATATTATTTTGATTTGATAATTTAAACTATGCTATTTTTCTATTAAACAATGATTTTAATTTAAAACTTATGCTTGAATAAGAGTTATCCAGGACGATGACTATATTTAGGGGGGAAGGATGTTACATCATAATTCCTCACCAAGCAAACTTTCTATATTATTCATGGATATCTATAGTTGGTAAAATTTAGATTTGACTATTTTTAACTAAGATAAGAGATATATATTATTATGGAGCAGTAGGATATAGATTAGGTTGCATGATTACATTGTTATGAGATAGATAGAATGTATGAGTTTAAATTATGAACATGTTGATGTGTTATTTCAATTATATTTTATGTTATATGTTTATCATGTTGATATGATCTAACTACCTATTTGTTGTGAGGTTGATGTAGGAGAACTCATCCCTCAAAGTGTGCCGAAAGGAGAGCATCATAGAAGAGGGTTGCATAGATGGATACATTGGAAGATTATAGAGAATTGACAAGAGCCCTGCACAAACCAAAGTAGCTAACACATGTTAGAATACATAATAAATGGTTTACACATGTGATTATTTATATTTGCATTAAAAATTTGTTGCCATGATTTGCTAGTGTAAGCTAAATGGTTTTATGGAACTCATTTAATGTAATTAATTTTAATCTAGGTTATTATTTATGAAATCATCATTAATTATTATGGCATTAAATAATGATTAGTTAATTTAATAAATTGCCATTGAGAGGAAAATAAGCAAAAAGGAAAAAGATAAAGTGAAATAGAATGTGTAGATAAAAAATAAAAGCAAGAAACAAAAAAAACATTAATAAAAACTCTTAAAAACAAAAATATGCATTTCTCTTAAGGAAGAAAGAGAATAAAATAATAAAGGAGGTAAATTTATAAAAAGATACGTAGAGGAGGAGGAGAACTAGGTAGTGTGAGGAGCATGAAGGTGGATGAACCAAAGAAGCCAAGAAATAACCAAATCATTGAATACTAGGTATGGAATGTATTTTAATTCAATGTGATCATATATACTATATAATTATAATATTGTTTAAATTGTAATGATCTATACATGAAACTGAGTAAAATATAACAACTTGTAAATAGTTGTAGTTTGCATAGTGCCTTGCATAAAAAATTTTCGTATGATAGCAACTAGTTAACAACTCTTTTAAACTCAGGATTATGTCTAAGATAAATTTGTGGACTGCATCTTATAATCATGTGTGCAGTAAACTATATATGCCTAGAAAAACTATATTAATATTAACAAAATATAATAATTATATAAATTAAACAATTAGTTATCTAAATCATTTGGTTGTATATAAATATCAAATTGTATTTATATTATTAACAAATAGAAGTTAGTGCCAATCTGTATCTTTTTTATTGTTAAAAACTTATTAGAAATATCTCTTCTAGTATACCGATCTGGCAGGTTGTTTAGTTAATGGATATTTTTATAATAAAAGTTATATATCCCAAAATTTGGAATGTTGTACATTATAAAGTGAACAACTACAATGGTGTTTGAAGAGGCAACTTTATAGTTTTGGATATGGCAGCAAATCTTTTCATGGTTGTATAGAAACCAAGCATTGATTTATCTATAGCATCAATTCTCTCATTTATAAATATGTAGATATGGAAATCAAACACTGATGAGCATGCGTTTGATGGAATTTTGAAGGGCATATGAGTGCACTATAAAGTGATATCTATTATTAGACATATAGTGAGTAATGATTTCCCTCTAGCATATCAGAATCGGGATACAACATATCCCTTTTGATCTTTTTGAATCTCTCATCATTAAAGTGTAGTCAAATCCAAAGGTGCATATTATAAATCATTGAGAAATAGAAACATAATATATGACAGTTTGACTTTTCCATGGTGCAATCTATGTTTTTGATGATTCTAATCTAGTGGTGTGTATTCCTGGCCTGGAACTATGTTACTTATTGTTTTTTGTTGGTGCCTCTCTTATTAACTTTTTCATTATGGTATTATGTGATGTTGAGTTTATGGGATCTAACTTATTCTTTTAAATAAAGGGAATATCAGTCAGCTTCTTTTGAGACATACTTTGTATGGGAATGTCTTTTTTTGTTATGACTAGTCTCTCCAATAATTTTACCCAACAATGAAATATAGTCGATGCAAAGTTAGAAATATAATGTTGAGTATATTTATATGTTGATTTTATCTATGTTGAGTATATTTATATGTTGTTTAATAAGCGTATACTCAAAATTATAATATAATATACTTATAACTATGTTGTTCAACAATATACACTTTGCTAATATGATTTTATAAAATATGTTGTTTAATACATATAGTTGCTTTATAAATCTCTTGTTCATACTGTTGATGCAAAGTCAGTAAAAAAAGTGTGATTAGTCATGTATGATTGGAGACTATCAACAATCTATGTCAAGTAGATGAGCATCCCTTGATGTTCATATTAGTCGATAGGGATTATTCTTAAGTTAAATATATTGTTATAATGTCTTGAACAAAGTTACAATCTGATTATGTTTTGGTCTACTTGTTATTGAAAGTCAGTGCTCATACAATAGATTCAACATTTAAATATTCTTGTCAAGAGTCACTACAAAAGATTGACACATAAGAAATTTGTTGTTCTACACAATCGACACTGAAAGACTTAACAACTATGGCATTCAAAATTTCTAGAAATTAATGCTACTAGAAAACATCAATAGTGTGGTGGGTCTAGTCAATGCCAAGATTGATTCTAGTTTGCTGACTCTCTTTGCTTTTATTTGGATCTATTTTGGATACTCAGGGAGGGAATTCTTTGAATGCCTATTCAGGAAATAAAGTGAGAATATAGGATACATTTTATTTTTCCCTTGTTCTGCAATCAATGTTGAAAGGGTCTGAATACTTCAATTGGGGAAAAAATGGTAAATGTATGAAGGAAACTATGTTTCCACTCTAATGCAAGATCAAACATTGGGTGGAACTTTATTTTTTTACCTCAGATTTCTATAGTATAGTTTAAACTCGAGTTGCAATATGAGCCTAAGTAGCATTTCCCAGCCTAAGTACACTTGAATATTTAATTATGAACATAATGTAAGCTCTTTCGCTAGTTAAGGGTTATAATTTTCTAATGAGATAGTACTTGTATATCATTTGTGTGTTTATATATGGCACATAATATGTTATACATTTATTCATATATAAGAAACATATTTATTCATATCATTATGTAACTAGATAAAAATATTACCTATATATGTGTATTAGGTTATATGCCTTAGCTTGTAGCTAAATGGGTGGTTATTTTGAGCCTTAACATGTCCAAGGGACCGAGACTATAACCATATTAAAATATTCTTCTATAAAATGAAATGAGATGTTAAATGAATGTTATAATGGGTCTATAAGTTCTTTATTTCTCTATAAATGATTGATTAGTTGTTAGTTATATGTATTTAGGATTGGATAGTTGTTTGCAGTAAATATTATGCATCAAAATCTAGAAAAAAGGAATAACACTAGTAGATTTATTATAAGTCACATGAGAAGGAACACATTTTTTTTATTACATAGGGTCTATGATGCATTAGCATCTAGGTCCATGAGGAATCTCACATAAAAAAAAAACATATTAGTTTAGAATTTATCTAATTATTGTGTTGTGTAAATTTTCTTACCACACTTATGTTTTGTTGTGATTTTGTGCAAGTCTTCTTTGTTACATTGACTTATTTTTGTCTTTTTTTTGTGTTATATTTTATGATCACACCTATTACTATAATGTTTATATACATATTTTGGTTCACAATTGTATCTAATTACTATTTGATTGAGTTTGGGAGATCCAATATGAGTGGCTGTGATAAAAATATCTTATCGCATAATTGTGAGGAGAGGCTATGGATGCTTATATCAATTTTTAACACTTATTGAATCATTTTATTTAAGAAATATGATTCTTCACCATAAAACAAGATGAATGGAATAAAATTTTAGAGGTCATTTTCAATCATCAATAAGAAAGTTATTGGTCAAAGCTTAGATCATTTGAAGAAATAATAATAACGTACCACATTATATTTGAAATAATGTAAGAGTAATGGTAATGAGGTTTTCATGATTATTATTGGATTTAATTCTTTTAAATGTTGTAAGACTTTCTTTTTATCTTTTATGTGTTATGGAAAGGACCACTGCTAGTTTTTTGATGATTGATTTCGAAAGTCATAGAAATGGATAAGCATTCATTTACCAATGTTCATGATCTAGGTTGGGATGTGTTAGTTTCTAAAAAATGTGAAGAAATTTAATATTTGTACCATTTAATGTTTGCAAAAAACTAAGGTGTTTCAAGGTTATTAGTAGGGTAAAATCACTTAATGTAAGTAGGTGGGTCTTGCGTCTATATAAGCATGCCCCTACATTTTTGCTAAGGGAACTTTTAGGGGAGATTGGATAGAGATTATATTTTATAGTTTATATTGCAAAGACTATGAGTTACCAAATATAAGATATACAAATCTGATGTTGTAATGAATCTGATTGTGATATCACAATTTGTTGTGTCATTGTGCCTATTGTATTTATTTTTATAGTTGAAATCAAATAAAGATATGAGATCTATAATTGTGACTATATCATTTATGCATGTGGTATAATAGAATGATCTTTGGATTGAGATTGAGTTATTTTACAATTTCTAAAGTGAGTATCATCTTATATAATTATATAATCATGTTTATCATATATAAATTTGATGCATCTATGAAATATAGAAGGTAAAGCCTCCATCACATGAGTCCAAGGTCATCCAAAAATTAAGTTGTAGTGTAAATGGTTTGGCATGATTTGAAAATATGTAGGCACCATCTTGGGACATACTAGTAAATCCAATGTGATAGTTATAATTATTTAAAAATGAATAAATTATCAAATCCATTGATATTATGTTGTGATTTTGGAATGAGGTTCATATTGATACATAATTATTCTAAGAAATCATAGCTATAAGTATTAAACCCTCAATTATTATAAATCAACACACACTTGACTATTTTTACATGCACCTAAACATGAATGAATAGGAGAAGATCTTAATTTATGATATTCTTAAGAGGTAACTCTTCCTTGTCAAAATTGATGACCTTTTGTATATCCTTGAATGTATTTAGGATAGAAGCAAATGATGTTGGTTATGTATCACTAGATAGAGTTGTATTACACAAAATTTTATATAAAATATCAATTATTTATGAGCCTTGTCATACATTCTCATCTGTGTTTTCAATCATCTGGGTGGTCCATTCCAAATTTTTATAGCTCCTTCCTTACCAATACATGACAATCATTCCCACATTTTACTTCTACCTTCCACACAACCGATGCTCGAAAGAAGCTAAGTTAGTAATATGGAAGTTTTGAATCCCATAGTCTACCATTATTTTCTTGATTTCTAATGGAAATTGAGATATGTATAAACCTTGGTTTGCATAGAAAGTGATACTTATCTTATTCTAGATAGAAGGAAGTAGATACTATAAAATCCAATATGTATCCATTCAATTTACCTCTCCACCAAGAAAACATTATATCAACTGCACAATACGATAGTTTTTCTAAGTTTACTTTTGGCCATAGTTTATATTATTTCTCATTACATACATAGTTATCCATGCACACATATGTCTTGGTAATTCATAGAAGAAGAACTCGTAAGACAGTCATGCAAATTATCATCCAGCCACTCATTCGAGGACTAATTTCTAAGGCTAGGATGATGTAATACAAACTCACACTATAGGTATGCTAACTACCATTCAATATTATCTAATGAGATTTTTTAGATCATCTCCACTAACCATATTAGTAATGAGATTTTGTAGATCATCTCCACTCACCATATTAATAATGAGATTTTCTAGATCGTCTCCACTCACCATATTAGTAACTTATTCAATTGGGTCTCAACATTTTTAAGTCGTATAAATCATTATTGACCATTTAAGACATGTGATAGGCTTTAATGTTCGGGAGTAGCATGACATTTCTCCTTATTGGGAATTTTTTGTGCATTTCATGAGTTGTGTGCCACTATTACTTACCCAAACATTAATCACTTCGTCATACTAACATATCACTCCAAGGACTGGCACACTAACTTGAGGTGTAGAGAGAGAATACATTGAGTCATAGTTGGGGTAATTGCATGAAGGCGACATTCATGAATTATCCTCACAACAATGTTAACCAATACTAAACATTATAACACAAGTAACTATATCAAGGTTTGTATTACAAATATAACGAATCTCAAATAATACATGTATTGTAATGGATCATACATTTATCGCATCTGAATTAAGTTAACATAATACTTGAATGTGATAAACACTAATATTAAAAATTGATATTTCTCCATTCAAATTCATCAATTACATAAATATTGATGTAATTTTATAACATACCATACTCCACAACAAACTATTAAAATTATAAATAATATTACCTTGATAATTCGACAACATAAAAATATTAACTTTAAATAAGTATATTTAAAACAAAAGAAAGGTTGAGTTTTATAGAATTCAAACACCACCTTATGATTACATTCCTTTAATGTACACTTTAAAAATTGGACAACTACTTCATGTAAATGCTAGTCGTAACTACTTACATTGAATGGATTAATTCTAACAACCTCGTATATCACTTCCACTCTATTAGATTTGTCCAAATGTTGATATATTTTAATATTTATTCTAGTTGACTGGCTTCGTCGGCCTAGCCTATAATTCCTTATTTCACACTTCACAGTCTGCACAACCTTCTCCCTAATTCTAGTGCTCCTTATTTCATGCCAACCAATGTATCTCCAAATGCACATTTCAAGACTTGATCAATATTCTGTTGGGTGCTCCCAGGTCTTCAATTATATTTGTCCATTTTCATCCTTGTGAATTGTTTTAAATTGTTGGTATTGGTATTCTGTGTGGTCTTCAAAATACACAAATGCTTTGTGCCCTGTTATCTTCAGAAGCATGTGCTTCCATGCTTAGCCAAATATGGGTTCCAACACTCCTCCCTTATTTGTCATGCTCTGATTTTTATATATCTCATTTTTTCATGGTATGAAATATGTTTTATTTCCGAATGTGAAAGGGTGCGAAGATTGCTTTGGTGGTGACTACTACCCAGGTTGGCCCATGTAAAATTCTGTAAGTATGTCTAGTTCCCCCTTTGGCTTGGCTGTATCCTCTGATGGATGAAGTTGTTGGTCATGATATTTTACTATAGAATTTTGATGATAAGTACAATGGAAGAGTTATTGTAGTTTGAATAAATGCCAGTGGTCCTTAACCAAGCTTTGTCTTCTCCTCCCGTGCTATAAATTCAAATCAAGATATGGTTGCAATGATGTAGGTCAGTCCCAGTTTAGGCGCATGTGTGTTCTCCTACCCTGATATAAGTTCTCTTGGAAGGATTAAAGGGTGGAAAGTGTTTGTATAGCAATTTCCATCTTTGTTGGAAGGCTATTTGGAGAGAGCAGACATTTTATTTGACTGGCCCTGTTTTGAATTAAAATATAAAGCAGTTTATCTAAAATTAAGTGTTGGGATTTATTCTACACAGATAATTTGTTTGAATGTGTGCATTTGCATAGATATGGATAAGGCTGTGAATCTTGAGAAATACAACAACAAAGAAAGGTAAAATGTGGGCCAAGAGTATCACAACAGAAGAAATGAGTTCCCCATTCTCTACATATGTGGTTCATAGCAAAAATGATAGACGAGGTGGAGGTGGAGGTGGCTGCCAGTCCATTGGGAAAGGAAACATCTTTGACATTGATCAGTCCCTAAGTTGTAACAATATTCTTTCAAATGCGGCGGATTCCTTTACTCTCCATGAGGCCCTGGAATGCTCGATGCAGGTGATTAGAAATGAAAATTTGCACCACCAGAAAATTATTATGGATGGTTTGAGAACCATCTGTAAGAGGTAAGTGAGGAATGTGAACAGATTGGATTTTGTGATGCCTGAGGAGGTAAACATTGATCCCACTGCATGTTTCCCTACCTCCACTCTCGCCCCATTATCGAAAGGAAGAAGAGGCAGTTGTTACGGGGAATACTGTTGTGGCTGGAATAGTCTGCATGGTGGATCAATTTCAAAAGAAAGAACTGTAATTTTTTTAATTTTTTTTTAGGGGAATATGAGCCCGTATAATTTTCCTGGTCCACTTCTTCCAGTTTCAAGATTTTGCTTTCAGTTTCAAGTTTTGTTGCTCATGGACAATTAGAAGTGCCCACCCCAAAAAACACAAAAATATTAATGTTAAACTTATATTTTAAAAAAGCTGACCTTATGTGATCGTTGAACGGATAAAAATTACTATAAATACTTTCAATGGACAAGCTAGAAACTTCTTAAATCGGAGATAATTTTTGTTGAAAAGTGATGCTGAAGTGCAGTTCACTCAGTTCTATTTTTTAGACTATTAGTGTAAATTTAGTTTACATGAATAATTTTTGTGGAGCTAAATTTAGATAGTTAGTTAATATATTTTTAGAAAAAATAAAGTCTTAGAAAGGTTAGAGTTAGTTTTAGTTGATATCATATGCAAATTATTATTTAGATAAATTTAAAATATTTTACTTAATAATTAGAAAAGCATGTTCACATACAATTCTATTAATACATTGTAATTGATCTTTATTTTCAAGAAGGATAATGATTCCAATTTTTTGAAGAAGAAGTATTTTTTATTTTTTCAATTCTTATTTATTCTATATTATGAATATTGCATATATTTAGCTGTGATTTAATTTTATTTAAAATTCTACATCTGGTATTAGAGTAGATATTTTTCTTTTGGGTTAAAGATTTAGTAGTTGGAGTTTTGCCAAAAATTTATCATGTCAAATTCTAACTCCTTGCCCATTCCAGAATTTGATGGAAATGAGTATGATTATTGGTGTATCAAAATGATGAATTTTTTGATAAAAAAGATTTGTGTGAGATTATTGAATCAGGTTATGCAGAGACAGCTGATTGGAATGCCCTCACAACAAATGATAAAATAGCTAAGGAGGATAAGAAGAAGAATGTTCAAGCCTTATTTCATATTCAAATAGCTCTAAATAAGAGCGTATTTTCACGAATTACAAGAGCAAAGACAACAGAGGATGCTTGGAAGACTCTAAGAGAAGCTTATCAAGGTAGTGATCAAGTCAAAGTTGTCAAGTTACAGACATTGAAGAGAGAATTTGAAAATTTGAAGATGTAAGAAGCTGAAAGTGTGAGTACCTATTGTGTCAGAGTAAAATATGTGGTCAATAAGATGGCTACATTTAATAAAATTGTGAACATTGAGGTTGTGATAAAAAAGGTGTTGAGGACTCTCACACCAATGTGGAACCATGTTGCCATAATCATAAAAGAAAGTAAGAATTTGTCTACCCTTCAATTTGATCATCTAGTTGGATCTTTGATGACTCATGAAGAAAGATTAAGAGATTCATTTGAGGAAAGTGATGAGAAAGTTTTTTCCTCCAAATTACAAATCACAAAGAATGAATATGCCAATAGTGGCATCGAAAGTAATCAAGGCCAAGGTAGAGATCAAAATTAGAATTACTCAAGAAGAAATAGAGGCAGAGGTGGTTTTCGAGGAAGAGGTAGAGGCTGATTTGATAAGAGAAATATCCAATGTTATCATTGTAACAAGTATGACCACTTTAATTATTAGTGTAGATTAAAAGAAGGTAATAATGATAAAAGCATTAATTATGCTCAAAAAGGTGATGAGAATCCTCCAGATAATTTATTTTTATCTTATGACAAAGCTGAAAATGTTTCCAAAGATGTTTGGTATTTAGATTCAAGATGTTCTAACCACATGTCAGGGAATGAATTTTTTTTCTATAATGGATGTAAGTTTCAAATCCAAGATCAAACTTGGTGATGACAAATCATTGGAGGTTGCTGCGAAAGGAGCTATGGAAGTCCATACAAAAGAAGGTATGAAGAGTGCTAAAGACATTTATTACACTCCAAACTTAAAGCATAATTTGTTGAGTGTTGGAAAATTATGTGAGAAGAATTATAAAGTTGTATTTGAAAATCAACAATGTATAATTTATGATAAGAATCAAGGAAATAGGGGGGAACAGTTGTGCCTATGACAAAGAACAAGATGTTCCCATTGAAGTTTGCTAAACATAACAATAACCTTGTCAATATGGCATATGAGGATACAAGTTGGTTGTGGCATCTCAGGTATGGGCATTTAAATTTTCATAGTTTTAACATTCTAGCATCAAAAGCATTAGTTTCTAGTTTGCCTAAGGTTGAAGAGCATAAGGAAGTTTGTGAAGGATGTGCTAGAGGAAAACATGCAAGAGAAAAATTTCTAAAAGGCAATGCATGGAGGGATCATTATCCACTCCAATTAGTTCATTCATAAATTTGTGGTCCTATGCAAACAAAGAGTTTGTGTAAGTCATCATATTTCATTACTTTTATTGATGATTACTCACGACAGTGTTGGGTTTATTTTTTGAAGACCAAAGGTGAAGCTCTTGATACATTTAAGAGGTTTAGATCCCTTGTAGAAAATGACAAAAGGTGAAAAATCAAATGCTTAACGACTGATCATGGAGGAGAATTTTGTTCAAAAGTCTTTCAAGTTTATTGTGATATGCATGGCATTATAAGACAACTCACCACTGCATACACACCTCAACAAAATGGTGTAGCTGAAAAGAAGAATTATACAGTGGTGGAGATGGCATGAAGCATGCTACAAACCAAGGGATTAAGTAATTCTTTTTGGGGAGATGCAGTTGCTACAATAATATATATTCTCAATCGGAGTCCCACTTGCGCACTTGAAAGGGTGTCTCTGTATGAAGCCTGGCATGAGAAAAATCCAAATGTTAATTATTTTAAAGTTTTTGGTTGCTTAGCCTATGTTCATGTTCCTAATTAAAAGAGGAAAAAGTTAGATCCCAAAAGTGAGTCACATATTTTTGTTGGATATAGTGAGAAAAGTAAGGCTTACAGGTTATATAATTCTCTCACTAATAGGCTTATTGTGTCAAGAGATGTGATTTTTGATGAAGGGGGAGTTTATGGTCATCAAAAAGGCCATATGGAGAAGTCAAATTTTTTTTTAAATGAAGTCTTTATGGATGATATTGATCATGGACAGCCCACTAATATTTTTGTTCCAAGTGCTACAAATCTACCAAGTAACCCCTCATCTAGTTGTTCAATTCCAAGTGTAAGTCCAGATTCAAGTCCTAGTTCTACAAGGAAGGTAAGAAGATTGAGTGACATTTATCAAAGGAGTTTGAATCAAGCACATGAAGATAATCCAAGAGGTGAGACACTAAAATTTTCTTTACTTACCAAGGCTCATTTTAAACCATCATGTTTTGAAGATGCATTTACTAATGAGGTTTGGATGCAAACAATACAAGAAGAAATGGATTCTATTCATAGGAATGACACTTGAGAGCTTACAAAGCTTCCACATGATAAGAATAAGATTGGCACCAAATGGGTCTACAAGACTAAGTGTAATAGTGATGGAAGTGTTGAAAGGCATAAGGCGAGATTAGTTAATAAAGGCTTCACGCAGAAGTACGACATTGATTATGAAGAGACATTTACACCAGTAGCGAGACAAGAGACCATTAAAATGTTGATTTCATTAGCAGCTCAAAAGAATTGGAGAATCCATCATATGGATGTGAAAAGTGTCTTCTTAAATGGGTACTTAGAAGAAGAAGTATATGTGGAATAGCCACAAGGTTTTGAAATGCAAGAAAAAGAAAATCATGTCTACAAGTTAAAGGAGGTTTTATATGGCCTCAAACAAGCATCAAGAGCATGGTATGCTAGGATTGATGGATATTTTCAAGAGAATAGATTTCAAAGAAGTAAGAGTAAACCTGCCCTTTACTACAAACAAGAAGGTAATGATATTCTAATTGTAAGTTTGTATGTTGATGACTTGTTGTATATGGGTAGCAGTTCTATGATGAAGGATGAATTCAAAGATTCCATGATGAATGAATATGAGATGAAAGATTTAGTCCTCATGAAATATTTTTTAAGAATAGAGGTTTATCAAAGGGAGAATAAAAATTTTATTTGTCAAACAAAGTATGCTAAAGATATGTTAAAGAAATTTGATATGGTTGTTGTAAACCAGTCTCCACTCCAGTGGCTCATGGAGTTGTGTTGTGTAAAGATGATGGTGCTGAAAGAGTTGATGAGACAGCCTATAGAAGTATTGTTGGAAGCTTAATGTTTCTAACTCATACAAGACCTGATATTACTTATTCAATTTCACTTGTTTCAAGGTACATGGCAGAGCCATCAAAAATATATATGAAGGCAGCCAAGAGAATTTTGAGGTATGTGAAAGGCACTCTAGATTTTGGTATACATTACTACACTTATAAAAGTTTCAATCTTTTTGGTTTTAGTGATTCTAAATGGGGAGGTAGTTTGGATGATCGAAAGTCATCATCTGGGAATTATTTTTCTTTTGGTTTTGGTTTGATTACTTGGAGCTCAAAGAAACAAAGTATAGTTGCACTTTCTTCTACAGAAGTAGAGTATATTGTAGTCACTTTAGTAGGTACACAAGCATTATGGCTTAGAAAACTTCTTGAAGAAATCGGAGAGATTCAAGTTCAGTCCACAGTTACTTTTTTTTTATAACATTAGTGCTATTAAATTGGCCAAGAATTCAGTCCATCACAACAAGACAAAATATTTTGATTTAAAGCATCATTTTATCCAAGATTTAGTGCAGATGAAGGTATTAGAATTTAAATACATCAACACTAAAGAACAATTGACAGATATCTTCATGAAAGCAGTTGCAAAAGATCAGTTTTTGACACTCAAAGATCAAATTGTGAGCCCGCTCAGCATCAAGGGACAGTATATTGAAACGTGATGCTGAAGTGCAGTTCACTCAGTTCTATTTTTAGACTATTAGTGTAAATTTAGTTTTCATGAACAGTTTTTGTGGAGCTAAATTTAGACAGTTAGTTAATTTTTAGTCAATATATTTTTAGAAAAAATAAAGCCTTAGAAAGGCTAGAGTTAGTTTTAGTTGATAGTATATGCAAACTATTATTTAGATAAATTTAAAATATTTTATTTAATAATTAGAAAAGCATGTTCACATGCAATTCTATTAATACATTGTAATTGATCTTTATTTTCAAAAAGAAGGAGAATGATTCCAATTTTTTGTAAAAGAAATATTTTTTATTTTTGTAATTCTTATTTCTTCTATATTATGAATATTGCATATATTTAGCTGTTATTTAATTTTATTTAAAATTCTACAACTTTGTGATGCGTCCAGCAGGCCTTTAATTGTAGGAACAAAACATTCACAATCAAATTAAAATATACATATTCAATTATATTTATCATCTAGCTAGGTTAATTTCTGCCATAAATGTGTTGATGGCGTGGGGGTGGATAAACGGACGGTGGAATATGAGATAAATAGTTCCCATTGCCATATGTATAACCCTGCATCCACGTCGACGGCACGCCCATTGCCGTGTTTTGCTGCACCTCATGACGCTCACTGCCATACGTTCCGCTTGCCACGGAAGAATTTATGTTTTCATAACTCCCAAATTTCTCTGGAAACATTGAAATAGGAGAATTCAAGAATTGAGGAGTAAAATTTTGTAACAAACGCACAGAAAGATCAATGGTACCATGGGGCTTCCCTTTGATTGTCTTCAAACGATAGCACAGGCAATGTAAACCATCGAGTCCTCCGGATCGGTCTACAATGTCTGAGAAGGGCACTTTAACCCATCCCACAACCTTCTCTCCAAAGGTCGTCTTGCAATATATTTGTATTTTGATGGCATATCCTATGCTGAGCTGCAACTTGTCATTCCAGACAGGGTTTGCGCCTCCGTCGGTGTCGATGTGCGTAGATTTAGTGGAGTAAACATCATCGGCGGTGCGTACAACAGCATAGGTGCGCATTCTTCTTCCGAGCATTCTTACATTTTGAAGATCATCAGCGGATATTACTGTTATCTCCCGCGTCGATGCGTCCATACAGTTCACACAAAAATATGCAACTAACTTGAGAAATTAAAGTGTTGCAACGCAAGACTGTTTTCTCCTTATCTGAGAAACCTACGTAATTGAGAATTCACTTTGTTTTGTTTCTGCGTTTCGGAAAACGCTATCTATCACGAAAGCTCAGAAAGCCTGAATAAATATGAATCCTTTGCCGCGTAGAGGCGTACTTTTCTTGACAGTTTGAAGTCAAAGGTTTGAACGACGTGTCAATCTCGAACTGACAGACATTGGTGCTTACTTCCAAATCGCAATATGTTTCCGGAACCCTCATGCTTGTTTCCGATAACTTGCCAGCAATCCTATCGGAGCGTTGTTTCCGACTACTTGTCCTAATTTTATTGGGGCGCATGTATTCGGAACAAATTAAGTTCAAATCTTACAAGCGATCATTTACAAGAGATCATGTTACTTATAACGGAAAATATATAAATAAATGTATTGATATGGTGGAAATAAAATTGGAAAATCGATATAGTGTCGGTAGAAAGACTAAAAACACTACTTGTATTTTAATTAGGTGTGAGCTCACCAATTATATAATTAACATGTATCAAAAAATATTTATACATGACTCACAAAAATATAGAATATTTTTTCATTCTGTCATCCATGTCGGTTCTACCGATCGTAAAAAATATTATGTTTAATCAGTGCTCACAAACACTCATGTTTGTTTCCGATTACTTGCCAACAATCTTATTGGGAAATTGTTTCCATCAAACATTCAAAGAGAGGAATTTGATTTATAATATACCATTCGCAGAGGGTAACTTGGTATAATATTGTTTTGGATAATGAATTATGAGGGAGGGACTTGTTTTGTTTTTGAAAGAAATATAAGTGAATTGGAGTTCGTATGATGAATATGAGAAGCTTATAATTTGCAGGGTCTTAGGAATGAAGTTTTTTTGTTTAGGAAAACATTCTGTAGAGTATAACCCCATAATGTTTCAAACATATGTATAATTTTTTTCGTTCACAAAAATTGTTTTTGGGTTTTTTTGCTCAAAAGTTTTTCCTTGTAAATTTTTAAATTTTAGTGTTGTCATTGATAACAATGTATGTGAGAACGCAACTATAGTAAAAGTAGTGGACATAATTATGTATATGAATTTTTGGGTTTTACAGACATTTAAGGTCATCTATATTATCTTCTATTTTTGAAACTTATACATCATCTTTTCTTCCACCATTATATAATGGTAATGTGCAACCTTACCAAGATGACCACCTCATTATTAGGACAACCACTTCATCATGAAATTTGTTGAACAGTCTCAAATATATTACAAAACATTTGAGGTTTAGATCATGCTCTATAATCTATTAAAAAAAAGACCAATATAAAAAATTGCATACCAAACACATAAATTTAACAAAAGGATAGTATGACCATGTATGGAGGCTACATCCTAAAAGTTGTTGAATGATGAGTAAATTAGGAAGCAACTGTTGCTATAATGTGAATTAGAGAAGACCATGAATAGAATTTTATGTTTCATATCATGATGTTTCTCACAAATAACAATAAAGGCTAATATAAATACATAAATAAGGCCTTTTGAATTTTCTTCATATAAATGAAGTATATTGTAATACCATCTCACGAAGCTAAACATTGATCAACTTGTGGTTACCCTTAGTAGCCAAACAATTCTGTGAAGCACCCAAAATTTGTCCCTTAAATTCTTCCCATGATAAGTTAGCAAACTCTGCACAATTTCATTGAATATACTGTATCAATTCAAAGTGGATCTTAGTTTCTTCTAATAAACATATAATTTGTCCTATTAGAAATTATTCAATATTTAGTAGTGAGTTTTTTTCCACATTGGTTGATTTTTTATTTTTTATTTATAAAATATTTTTATTTTCATTTTATAGTAATTATTAATATAACATATCTTATATTTTATCTTGTTTTATAATTTATATAGGTACCCATACCCATTAAGAACATAATCCGATTCCTAGTATCTATCACACTTATTATGGCATTCATTTTACTTAGAAGATAAAATATTTAATTTTCATTAATTATGCTTCTTTTTCAAGATTCATTCTACTTGTTTTACAACCAGGCACATACTGTATTTAGACATAGGTGAATACATCCAATACAAGTAACCCCTTCCATTGTATATAAATGTGTTACATTCAAGTGTCAAGGAAAAAATATTACAACTCATAGGGATAGAAGATTTATATAACCAAGGCCTACAAATGTATAAAAACATAGATAAACTATAGTAAATTCTTCAAATGGTTACTTAAGATTAAAATATATCATGAACATGTACATACAATAATGATGTTAAAAACACAAGTATCATGTAATGTGGCTCTAAGATAATTTGAACTTAACAATGCATATCAATGTATAAGAGGCACTATTTATAATTTGATAATGTTAACTTATTAGATTCACCTCTTATTCATGATACTTGTAGGTCCCATGCCTTTATGGTATATTCTATAACAATTCTTTAAGACCTTTTAATGTAATTTTTTAATCTTTGATAACTTATCTTGTGATCCAATGCTTTACCATATTTATTTCATTCTATTATAATATATTAGTTCTTAGTCATTATATAATCTAAAAAAATTAGATAGATTTAAATTACATAATTTCATTAGTCCACATTTTCCAAACATAAAAATACATGCATGAGAATAAGCCATATGTTAAAACAAGGGAAAACATCCAATATTGGGCCTTTTTGGATGGAATATATGGCATCATTGATTTTTGTCAAAAAAAATTTGTGTGTCTTGTTTCTCATCTCTAATAACATTATTAGGAATGCTTTCACCCATTTCAAAACTGAATTCAATACCCTTGCCTCTACAAATATATTTTAATGCAGTTACCTTTTTCATTATTGTAAATAGAGATATAAAACAAATTCATGGATAAATTTGTGTTTCATCTAATTCTACCAAGTCTAGGTTTTGTAGATACACATTATTGCTTATAGAGGATGACTTAACATATGGATATGTAATGTCCTTGAATAATGATTTTTCCATACGCAATGATACATCTTCTAAATTTGTTTCAAGTACCAAAGTTCCAAGTACACAAGTAAACATTGAGTAAGATATTGACATTACTATGACAAAGAAAATTTTTGTTGATGAAATCAATTATGAATAACAACCTACACAATAAGTTTCTCCCACAAAACTAGAAGTCATAAAAATTCAGCCATTTGTCGTGCCTCTCCAAAAGGGTAGAGTTCATTGGACTATTGCACATACTATTATTTTGATTGTTTTAAAGTGTATTGAGAGGGAAACATAATCTAATGGAAAAGCCATGAAAAAGGCTATATCATCCTCTAAAAACTGGAGAAATATGCAAAAACATTGTGATGATCATGGTGTGATTCATACACTAATTTAGTGCCAAGATCAATTGGAGCATATCCAAGATAATTATAAAAAAAAATCATAGATTATGAAAACAATATTCCCTCATGGCATGACAGTTATTGGACTATGACAACTCAAGAAAGGATTCAAAAAAATCTCCTTCCAAAGTATCTAGAAGAGTTGTTTGATGCAATGGATGCTAATTTTGATGAAGATACAACAATCAATCCCGGTAATATAACCGTTGACACTTTTGAGATCAACCATTGGGTTAATGAGGAATTTTATTCACCAAATAAAAATGAAAAATGTAATGACTTCCAGACACCTGAAGTACCATCTGTAACCCAATCCATAGAGAAAAAGAGAAAATTAATATCTAAAGCTACAAGTCTAAAAGATATTATTGTTGAGAATAATAAGTCAGTGGTTTCTACACTATAAATGGTTGATGAGGGGAGAATTAAATGTCATGAGAAGGACTTTGATTTTCTTGAACACTAGATGCATAGGGAAGATGCGAATGAGGAGATGTTGATCAAAATTGAAGAACAAAACATCAATGTGCAATTGAATTTGATCTCATCTTTGAATTCTATTGGGCATGTCATGTTGAAGATTAGTGAATCATTTTCCAACAACAAATGAATATTTTCAATTTCTAGTTTAATTTAACATTTGTAGTGGTTATATTATCTTGTATTGTCCTTCTGCAACCTAAACATTTGTTATATTAATCATGTTTACTGGGATGAGTTGTAGTTGGAAAGACATCATGTTCTACTTATCATGTTTTATAAGCTGAAATGATTTTTTCTTATCACACATCTCACATTTCATGTTATACTTATCATGTTTCATAAGATGAAAGGAGTTTAACTAAAATAATTCTTTCATATAAGCTGATTTATAGTTATCTTCTTTTAATGTTCATGTTTCATAAGCTAAAATAAGTCTTTCATATGAGCTGATTTTATAATTTATAAAATTGTTCAAAGAAAAAAAGAGTTTCTATCCAATATAACTATCTTTAAAGATGATGTAAATGACACTAACACCCACCCACATAATGATAGTTGATATTTAAATGATTTTTACATTTGTTGTTACTTTTTATGAAAGGATAGAACCATACTATTAGGCGTTATATGTTATAATTTCTATGTCATAATTTGTAGTCAAAGTGTAGTCTTTTCAATGATATTGAATGGAAATTTCATTGTGGATTTGTCATTTTTTTGTAAGGGGTTTTGAATTACGATCTTCAATAATATCTATTGTCATAAAATGGATTCTTGTTGAGAAAAAATAGTAAAGAGCCTCCCGACAAGTGCATCTATTATTATCCAATTGGCATTACAAATTCGGTATGATATTCAAGATTCAAACATTATGAAATGTGTATCAAAACAATTTAAGTTATATTCATCTTTAAGCACAAGCTCATCAAATGCTAAAATGGATGTGAAGATCCATGCAATCACTTCTGAGCTAGAAAATATAATCTTTGAAACAAGTTTATGTAATTATCAATTGCAAGGGAGGATTTAAAATGAATGGTATATCAAGCCTCGGTCATTGCACTGGTATAACCATTATATATTTAAAGTTAGATATGATGATGAAAGGTTTCACATCATTTTTAGGTTGCCCGATGCATTATTGGCATCTCTTTATGAGTTATTGAAGGAAGACCTTAGTCAAGGTGATATCCCATTATCTTTAGCAACATCTATAAAGAGTAGGGTGTTTTCAATTGATAAAATAGTGGCCATTGCAATTTTACGATTGTCATCTGGAATGACAGTGATTACCATTAATGATATTTTTGGTTATGGAAAGTCAACGATGGTAAGAATTATAAACAAGTTCATTAATTCTATGCATATGCATTTAAGAGTTCATATACGATGACCAAATAATCATTTAATGATTGAACATGTCAAAGATGGTCTTTGGAAAAAACAAGGCTTTCCAAATTTTTGTAGTGCTATAAATGTGACTCATATTCAATTTGACCTTCCACGTAATGAGTGTTCTTTAGATTGGTATGACAAAGATCACAACTATAATATGTCAATGCAAGCCATTATTGTTATTAATATGCATTTTATGGATGTTTTCACTAGGTGGCCTAGTTTTGTTAATGATACTAGAGTATTGTGAAATTATTCTTTTTATAGATTATACGAAGGTGGGGAGAGACTTATGGTTGATCTAGTTCCATTGGTTTTACAGCTGTGAAAGAATACATTATTGTTGATGGTGGTTATCCATTATTACCATGGTTAATTACTCTATTTTGTGGACCTTCAACACTTAGTCAAAGGGAGCTTTAAGAATTGTTGTTAAATGAGTATTCGAAAGGCTAAATAATATATGGAAAATTTTTCATTCCAAAATTTGTCAACGTAATTTGCAAGTGCTATCAAAGACCATTCTAGCATGCTGCATATTGCATAATATGTTGTTAAACATATGACGAGGATGACAATGAGGTAATTGATTTCAATGACAATGAGCATAATATGTCAACCAATGAAGAAGCATCAGCATATCCGACTGCAATAATGGCTCGAGTGACTTTAATGGAATTTGTCAATGGAGGAAATGGAGTGGCCCAAACATAGTGAAAAAAATGGTGTTTCTATCTTTAGTCTTCTTCCACATTTTGTGAATATCAATATGAACATCAAATGTACATCTTAAAAAATATTTTGTGTTTGCTATTTGAATGATATTAGTTAGGTGATTTGTAGTTTATTATATATTCTTTGGTTTATTGATAAATGTTGTGATCTGTAAGTGTAATTCAAATTTGATTCGTAAGTATATTTTATCTGTAAGTATATTTTCATTTTGCAATGAATAATAAATTATTTCTTTAGACTTTTTTGGATAAATTATTTATTAATGTTAGTTGTGTTCTTTCATTTAAACTTTAAAGCAATATTCCATCAGTGTAGAAATCAATCTTAAAAAAAAAGAAACATGTGTATATATAAATATTAAATGTAAGGAGTAAATTTTTTCAAATGTATATTAAAATTAATAATTCATTAATTAGTAATTTAACAAGGAAATAAACATTATCATATTTGAGATTATTATTTAAACATTCTATTAATATAAATGAAATATTTTATAAAAATATATAAAAAATGATTTTTTAATATTTAATTATTAAATTTTAAAAATAATAAAAAATTATATCTTATCAAATATTTTTATTAATTAAAATAAAAAATATATTTGTTATAATAAACCACATAACACATAACTTAAAAGATAAAATCGAAGACCTTGTCTTATTGTTGAATGAATAAAAATTACAATACGACGCTTGTAAGAACTAAATTGGAGATGGAATTCCTATTTTACTTTCAATGCATGTGTATAAAAAACCGCAAACTATCTTAACTAACTACGTCTGGGCATATGCCGGAAAATGTTAAATTTTATGCCGGGAAATGTTAAATTTTATGCCGGGAAATGTTGCTACGTCTGCGCATATGCAAACTGCATTACCGGAATGCCAATTGCATAATTAGTATTACCTTCACTACTGCTACTCGCTTCTATGTTCGATGTGGAAGGAAAGCTCGGATATTTCATCTCAAATTGAGGCCTTGAAATCCGTATGCGCGGTTCAATTTTGTCCAGAAATCTCACAGACAAATCGACGGTGCCTCGAGGCCTACCATTTGGCCTCCTAACTCGATAGCTCATAAAATGTATGGATTCAGGCGAAGTATATCCCTCAAAAATATCAGAGTAGGCCATTCGAGCGCTTCCGACTCTCTTCTTTCCCAAAATGGTTTTACAGTAAATTTGAATCACCACACCGGAACCCTTTTGCTCAAGGAAGCGCTTGTTGACGGACATTTGGAGTTTGTCGTTCCACGTCGGATAGCTGCCACCGTGTCGATCTGTTCGCGTGGAGCTCTGAGTTGCAGAGTCTGTCCATACATTTGCGTATGTGCGCATCGACCTTCCCAAAATTTTGACACCTTTGAGATCGTTGGCTGATATCACCACAATCTCTAATGCAACCTTATCCATTCAATGGAAAATTGTAATGCAAATTATATTTAACCCAGAGAAAAGTGTTTGCACCGCCGCGGCATTCATCTGGATGGGTGTTTGATATATAATAATATATACTCTCTCTTCCCATTGACACATTGTAACCAGGAATGTTCACAGAGTTTTCTGGATACGTTCCTTTTTTATGAGAGATAAAGAATAGAATCAGAGTCAATGAGGCTTCTGATTCTTCGACCTTTCGTGGAAATGCAAAGGAAGTCAGTATCTCGATTCCCGGCCTACAATTTCTGACCGCATATTTAATCATCTACAAGCAAAAGTCACATCTAGAGAACCAAAAAAGCATTTCGTAACGTAACATCGACGAAAAATTCAACGCATTGCTGTTTTTGGATGATTTTCTGGTAAGTCCATTTTGTTAGGCTTTCCGAAGTATAGAGGGGAAGGTAGTTGCAGTGTAAGTTCATCTACTAACAAACTTTTTGATTTTATTTGGGAATCGATTATGAAAAAAAATTTAAATATTAAGTTTGCTTCTTTTTCTTTTTTTTTAAAATATAAAACGTGGATCTTACAAAATTTATGAGTGCTGGTTAAGTTAAAATATAGTTGGAACGTCTAATTTCAAGATTCTATTTTTAAAAAATAAATAATGTATAATTTAAAATTTTAGATTATATAATTTAACATTTTTAAAACATTTGTGTATTTAGGAACGTCATCGAGTTAAACAAATTATTAATAAAAAATGAAAGGTTATATTGGAATATATGTGCGTTTTTAATATGTAACAACGAATCAAATTTAATGACATTTGGTGGGCTTTATTTCCATCAATGTTACCAGTAAATATTGTCATGCACACCATCAATTGCTTGTTCAATGTGGATTTTCGAGTAATCTCCCCAAACAATCATGGAACTCTTATGTCTCTTACGCCATCAACAACATTTCACAGAGCTTGTAGTGTCAACGTTGCAGAGGGATGAAGTATTATTTAAAGGTGTATCCCTGTAACTTAACCCACCATTGTCTTTGGTTTTATTCTAACGTGCCTATTATTGATATTTTTACTATTATTTTCATGATTTTTCTACGTGCCTTCACATTTAAGTCAAATTTTACTGATATATTCATGGACTGGCCTCAAGATTTTAATTTACATAATAATAAATATTATTATTTTTGTATCAAACCATTATGAGTTTAGTGTTCATGTTGGAATATGCTTGTGTTATTAATAAGTAATGAAGGGTCATGTTGAAAAATACTTATGCTCTTAATATGCAATGACCATTTTCAAAGATGTTTGACGACCTTTTTTCCATTGATGTGGTGTGTTAATGCCACCATACACATCATCTTCTACCTATTCAGTGTGGCTTGTTCATGTCTCTCTCCCTCAAATGTTATGGAACCTAAATGTTTGTTGTTGTTATTATAATTATTTTTATGTACTTTGATATCCGAGTCAATTATATTAGTATGTTTATAACAACTCTCAAAGTTTTCATTCACATATTAATAAATACTATTTTTTTAATAATTAATACATATCAAAAAGTCATATTAATGTGGCCAATTAATATCGTCAAAAATAAAATTTACACTCTCTTTAATACACTTTATTCAAATCACTTTCTCCTCATAATCAAAAAAACCCAAATATCTATTTTACAACATATAACATTTCACAAAGATTATAATATAACCATGTTGAAGAGATAAAATTCACCCACATTATCAACATATTTTGATTCACATATGACCTAGCATTCCATGATATTTGGATGAAAACCTTTGAAAGTAAAATATGAATTCTATCTTAAATGTAATGCTTACAACTCTGAATTTAGTTATGAAATAAAATACGTGCTAAAAACTTTCAATATTTGTCACTAACTTCCAATTCGGTTAACTTTGTGATGGGTTTGGCAGACCTTAATTGTATGATACAAGAAATTTACAATTAAATTAAAGAAAAATAAAATAAAATCAACATCCCCAAGATATTATATCATATTTGTCACGTAGTTAATTTATGCAATATTTGTCAGGTAGTTAATTTATGCCATGTATATGTTGATGGTGTGGAGACGGATAAACGGACGGTGGAATATGAGATAAACAGTTGGCACGTCGATTATCGCATTTTTCTGCACCTGATGATGCTGAATACCGTATGTTCCGCTCAAGTGTTTTCATAACTCCCAAATTTATCTAGAAATATCGAAATAGTAGAATTCAATGCCTTGTTAAGGCTGAGCTGCAACTTATCATTCCAGACAAGGTTGATGCCTCTGTCTTTGTTGACGTGCATATATTTAGTGGAGTAAACATCATCAGCGGTGCATACAACAGCATAGGTGCGCATTTTTCTTCTCAATTTTCTTACATTTTGCAATTCATCAGCGAATTTTAAAGATATGTGTATAGAAAAAGAAGAGAAATTATAGAAAAAGAAGAGAAAACAATGTATGTTTAAGAAAATAGAATTCCTTTCCGATTCTTTTACTCATGTCGGTACCGTAAATTGAGATTTATTGCCTATTTCATAAATATCAAAGCTTCACATAAATTGAGGCTTATACTTTGTTGCATTACGTTTTAAAAAATATTGGGTAATTGTTATTGAGTTCTAATTCTACAATAGTTTTAATCATGAAATTGTTTTAATAAATTAATTAATATTCACTTAATCTAAGAATAATAAAACTTTAGAAAGGTTGGAGATAAATTTACTTTATATTTTATGTAATTTGCTATTTTAGAATGTTTTATTTATTAATTAAAAAAATATGTTCATATGCAATTCTATTAATATATTGTAATTATTTATTATTATGGAGAATGATTCGAAGAATTTGAAGAAGTAATTTTATTTTAACTATTTTGTATTATTATTATTTTTTTATACATATTTCATATATTTCGCTATGATTTTTTGGTTTCTTTTTAGGTAGTGGTTTATTTTTATATATTTAAAAAAAATTCAATGCTCTTTAGAGTTTGGTTTGGATGGATGTTTTTCACTTCAGATCTTTTTAACAATTGATCATCTCAAACTCTAACAATCTTCCTATTCCAGAATTTAGTGGGAATGATTATGTTTATTCGAGCATCAAGATGATGACTCTTTTGGTAAGAAAAGAATTATGAGAGATTGCAGAAACTGGTTATGATAAACCAGTTGATTGGCCCAATGTTCTAGCTAATGATAGGCAAGCCAAAAGAAAGCTAAGAAGAAGAACTCATAAGTTTTATTTCATATTCAAATAGTTATAGACAAGAGCCTATTTTCAAGAATTATAGATGCAAAGACAACCAAAGATCCCTGGAAGACTCTACTAAAAACTTATCAAGGAAGTGAACAAGTCAAAGTGATTAGATTACAAACATTGAAGAGAGAATTTGAAAAAGTAATTTTATTTTGGCTATTTTTTATTTATTGTGATTTCTTCTAATTATGCATATTGCATATATTTTGCTGTGAGTTTCTTATTTTTTTTAGTTCTTTCTGGGTAGTAGTTTATTTTTAGATATTTAAAAATCTTCAAAAAATTATAGATGTGTCATATGGACTTCAGTCACACGAATAAGAAATGGCATTTCTATGGGTAGAGTAAATATTGGTAGGTGAATATGAATGGATTAATATTTAGGGTATAAGTTAAGTAGTCTAGAATATTTGAAACCATGTCCAAATTTAATTGGTTTGTAAGGCAAAGGAAAACCAAATGACCATTTTTATAAAGTAGGATAAAATTATTGGTAATCAACTCCTAATTTTATGGAGAGGAAAAGCTGATGCAGGAGCATCTGCATTCAAATTCAATTTATTATATTTTCCCTCCCATATGCTTTTACTAAGGGGTAATTGTAAAGAAATAAATAAAAGTAAAAAGGTAAATGTGGGCTGTTGAGAAAATCAAGGAATGGTTGAAATGATTTTTCAACCTTAGCATATTGTTCTAATTAAAATTTGTAATTTGTTTTACCTAAGCCCAAGTTGGCGTGGAAGTTTAGAAGAGATTCTTTACAAACAAGATAAGATATGCAAGTGTGGCATGAGAGGAGGGTACGTAGAGGAAGAGAGAGAAAAAAAAAAAAGTTCATTCATTCAAGAGAAAAAGGTAGAAATGAAGAAGAGAAGGAGAGGGGACAAAAGGATGTAAAGAGAAGAACAGAGGCGTAGAAAGAAGACAGACAGCACAGAAGACACAAGGCATATAACCTCTGGTATATATTAATACAGGTGTGTATTTATTTTGATTTATAAATGAATGTGAGTTCTTTTTGAGGAGATTGTTTTCCTGAGACCGAAGAGGCGTTGTTATAAGTTGCTGGACGTATGATTTCTGGCCATGCATTGAAATTAATACAAATTTGGGCCATTGAAATGTTATATTTGTAATTCTGGGCATTTCAACATATTTAATATAGCTTGGCGCTCAATGATTGAGCTGAACAAACACCTGTTTTCATCATTCGCCACATATCTTGTTGGCTGGGCATGTTTTATATTAAATAAATTGATTGACATTCTGAGTGATTGTAATTCTGGGTGCGTCTGGGTCGGCTGGGCCGTCCAATGAAGTAATTACAGCCTGGTCATCTCAATGTTATGCTGGACGTTTTTGTTTGTTTTTAAATATGTTAAGCAAAATAATTGTTTGATACTGCTGCATCCGCCACTTCCACCATATATATCTGATCCCCAGGTCCATTGCGCTTAGTTTTAAAAGTGAAAACAAAAATCAATGGGAGACGCATATTTTTAGTGTGTTGAAAGCACAGAGAGGTTGTATGAAAATTTGTTGAATTCTTGACTGAAATAGAAAGCTGTTCCAATTGAGTCGAAACAGCTGAGATAAAAAGAATGGTGACGCTGTTGCTCTTGGGCTGAGCCGTGTCATATGCATCTGTTGCATAAACCTGCCCTATTGTGTAAAGCCTACGCCAAAAGTATTTTATTATGGGTATATGATCATGTGTGGTACACCGTGTCCCAGGAATATATATTACAATGTTACATTAAGAATCGCGCTTCAATGAATTTAGCATATGATTGTTACTCCATGTACATTTAGAAAGAACTCGGGTAGTGCTATGCCCATTTAAAATCCCTGTCTTCCATCTAGATGATCATATTTTTCAAAATTCTCACGAGCTATAGGATCGATAAGAGCCTGGTAAGCAATTGAAAAGACTATCTCATAAGCTGGAAGATGCACGCCATGTTATACAGTTGAGGGAAAAGATTCCATATCTACGTACTGAGCTGAAGGATGAACAAAAGCTCTGGGAGATCTACAACTTTGCCTTTAACTGGTCAAAAGAAAAGGGTCAGAAGTTTTTGGCATTGGACACAGCTATAGGCATGTGGCAACTATTGTTTGTAGAAAAGCAATGGCCGTTGGTTGATTAGTGGTGCCAATTCTTACAGGCCAGGCATAACAAGGTGATTTCCAAGGACACCTGGTCACAACTGTTGGAATTTGCAAAGATGGTAGACCCTTCATTGTCCAATTATGACGCAGAGGGTGCATGGCCATATTTAATTGATGAGTTTGTTGAGTACTTGACTGGGAATGGACTCATTCATAGAAGCAGTTGACATATTTACTGTTGCATTTTATGGTGCTTTTACATAAAATTTCATGAAAGGTGCCATATCCCTGTTTACAGTCAAATACAGAGATGTCTATGGTCAGACCATTCACCATTTGGGATTGGTGGGGTATATACATTGAATATATGACATTCTAGACTATAGATCAATGCATAATTGTATGATTGTAGTTGTTCTTTGTGGTTGAGTGGTGTTTTGCTGAAGATTCTTTGGTATTTTAATTTTTTGAATTTGCAGTCTAAGAACAGTTGCATCAATTTGGTATCAGAGCTTGAAGCTCTTGGGGATTTAGGAATTGATCATAAGTTGTCACAGAATTTGGAATGGTTGCATTTGTCAATGATGTTGCAGTTGTGAAGGATTTGGCAAAGAGATCAACAGGAGACAGTACTAGAAGACTCTGCTGGAGAAAAGGTATGAGCAACTTTGCTTTTGATATGAGTTTATTTTGTTAAGAAGCAAATAGCTGAAGAGAAAGGCAGCCAAGCCATTGAGGCTTAAGAGAAGAAGCCAAGGAAGGCCTAGAAGAAGAAGATCCAAAGCAAGGTAAGCTTGGATTTGTAATTTGTGTTTGTTGAAGAGTTGTCTAAAGAGTTGCTGCACGATTGAGAAGATGATCAAAAGACTAGGATGCAAAAGGCCTAGGTGAGATCACGTGGATTGTCAAAAGACCAGTCAAGGAGAAAGGCTTGGGTGAGACAAGGGATCAAGAGACCGAGGTGGAAAAGACTTGGGTGAAGATCTCAGAGATGGAAGCATTGTTGAAGGCACTGCAGAGTAGCAAGGCACATGAGGGCAGCAAGAGGAAAGCAAGCATCAAAGGTATGACTAATGTTGAGTTTAATAAAGAAATTGCTAGTTTGAAGAAAGAATTAGCTAAGGTTAAGGATGAGTATGAGTCTTGGATGCAGTTGAATAGGAAAACATGGGTATGGCCAATAAAGAAGAGGTTGAAGTGGCCAATAGATCTCCTAGTGAAAAGGAGAAGAAGGCAAAAGGATATTGCCATGAAGATGGAAGCCCAAAGAGGCAAGAAGACAAGAAGGTTGCCAAGTGAGCAGCAAGAAGAAGAAGTTGAGAAGAAGGTTCTCATTGAGGAGAACAAGAGAGAAGAAAGAAAAGAGGAAGTGCCAGGAAGAGCACTTGGACTGTCCATTAAGAGGATACTCATGGAGACATTATGGTCTCTTGTTTTTGTATTTAATGCTATTTTTGAATGGGTAAATGCAGGTATAAGCAACCTTATGAAGGTCAAGAGAAGGGCCTTGGAGAATGAAGAGATTGGTACAGGAGAAGACACCAAGTGCACAAATGAATGTGCAGGAATGAGAAAAGAGTTTGCTATTGTTGATAAAGAAGAAGAGATGCATTGGTTAATGCATAATGGAGGTATTGAAGAACCTATACAAGCAAAGGAAGAAGTAGAAGATGAATCTGAATTCCAAGATGCCATTGAAAGCCAGGAAGAAGAAAGAGGATAGTCAAGCACAAAGGAAGAGAAAGATTGCTCTATGGAAAAAACTATCAAAGAGGTAAATGAAGTGTTAAGTACTAATTTTTATTGTTATTGTGAGCATGAAGATATCAATACATAGGTTAGAAGAGGTAAGAGGAAGATGAAGTCCTCACATGAAGCAGTCAATCATGGCTACATAATGCCTAAGTGGATGGTGAAGCATACAAACAACCAACAAGTAAGCAAGCAGGCAAGTTTACCTTATAAGATTGATTTTTCTCATATTCCTAATATGAATGTAAGTGTGCAAGAAAATAAGAAGACAAACAAAGTTGGTTTCCATATTGTCAAAAGGGCATGGTTACTGGATGCCTACATGGCTTGAGAAGTCAATGGATAAGAAGAAGAAACAAGTATGGGTGCCTAAGAAGGCTAAGAGTGAAGAAGATGTGAGTGTTGAGACAACAACACCGAGAAATCAATGGAAGAAGGTGAAGGATGACACAAGTACATGGAAGGGTAAGACAATTGTTTGCAATGAAAGGGATAATGATTTGTTTGAATCATTTAATAATCTTTTTATGGAAAATGAGGAATGGAAAGTGGCTGTAAGGACTAATATGCAGCAAGGAGAGACTTCCAAAGGAATGGATGATGAGAAAAAGAGAAAGTATGCAGCAGAACAGACAAGATGGCTTCAAGCAGAGATTGAAGAAAGCAAGGAGATAAAAGGTATGACTACTGCAATTGTTTTTGATGAATATACTGATATTGATGAAGAAGCTGATTTGTAAGAAGAAACTATAAAGTGGATGAATGTACTTATAGAAGATGAAAGACAATCTGGTCCTAAGTTTGATATAGGACATGAAGATTTGAATGAGTTTATGTTGAGTGATGAAATGAAGAGTAAGGCTAGTAAGGAACAAGCAATCCTTCAAGTTGATAAGCCCAAGTTTGATGAAGATTGTGAGATAGATGAGATCTCACTAAAGGTAGAGTTGAGAATGATAGAGGAGCTGTTTGGTAATTCAAGAGAGTTGTGTAAAGGTACAAGCCATGGTGAAGGCAGCATTGGGAAGAGTGAGACAATACAAGAGCAAAGCAATGAGACCAAGGCAGTTTTGGTCAAGAAACAAGAACAGAAATGTGAAGGCAGCCAAGAGGCTTCATGGCCTCAATGTTTTTCTACTAAGGTGGCTTTTGATGTTTTGAATGCAGGTATGGAAGATGAAAACTTTGAAGACGTATATGAAGATGAAGAAGCATGGAAGTGGGAGATGGCAGCTGAGAAAGAAATGAGAAGAAGAACATACCAGAAGAGGAAGAACAGCAAGATGAGAGACAGAGACTATCAAAGACAAGCATTGGCATTGACAAGAAGACCATGGGATCCAGGTATAGAATGAAGGCTAAAGCATGGAGGCAACAGTTCATTTGAACTAAGGTTCAAATCTTTTCTAGAGAGGGAGTATGATGCAGGATCATCTGCATTCAAATTTGATTTATTATATTTTCCCTCCCATATGCTTTTACTAAGGGGTAATTGTAAAAAAATAAATAAAAGTAAAAAGGTAAATGTGGGCTGTTGAGAAAATCAAGGAATGGTTGGAATGATTTTTCAACCTTAGCATATTGTTGTAATTAAAAACTGTAATTTGTTTTACCTAAGCCCAAGTTGGCGTGGAAGTTTAGAAGAGATTCTTTACAAACAAGATAAGATATGCAAGTGTGGCATGAGAGGAGGGTATGTAGAGGAAGAGAGAAAAAAAAAAGTTCATTCATTCAAGAGAAAAAGGTAGAAATGAAGAAGAGGAGAGGGGACAGAAGGATGTAAAGAGAAGAACAGAGGCGTAGAAAGAAGACAGACAGCACAGAAGACACAAGGCATATAACCTCTGGCATATATTAATACAGGTGTGTATATATTTTGATTTATAAATGAATGTGAGTTCTTTTTGAGGAGATTGTTTTCCTGAGACCGAAGAGGCATTGTTATAAGTTGCTGGACGTATGATTTCTGGCCATGCATTGAAATTAATACAAATCTGGGCCACTGAAATGTTATATTTATAATTCTGGGCATTTCAACATATTTAATACAACTTGGCGCTCAATGATTGAGCTGAACAAACACCTATTTTCATCATTCACCACATATCTTGTTGGTTGGGCATGTTTTATATTAAATAAATTGATTGACATTTTGAGTGATTGTAATTCTGGGTGCGTCTGGGTTGGCTGGGCCGTCCAATGAAGTAATTACAGCCTGGTCATCTCAATGTTATGCTGGACATTTTTGTTTGTTTTTAAATATGTTAAGCAAAATAATTGTTTGATACTGCTACGTCTGCCACTTCCACCATATATATCTGATCCCCAAGTCCATTGCGCTTAGTTTTAAAAGTGAAAACAAAAATCAATGGGAGACGCATATTTGTAGTGTGTTGAAAGCGCAGAGAGGTTGTATGAAAATTTGTTGAATTCTTGACTGAAATAGAAAGCTGTTCCAATTGAGTCGAAATAGCTGAGATAAAAAGAATGGTGACGCTGTTGCTCTTGGGCCAAGCCGTGTCATATGCATCTGTTGCATAAACCTACCCTGTTGTGTAAAGCCTACGCCAAAAGTATTTTATTATGGGTATAAGATCATGTGTGATACACCGTGTCCCAGGAATATATATTACAATGTTACATTAAGAATCGCGCTTCAATGAATTTAGCATATGATTGTTACTCCATGTACATTTAGAAAGAACTCGGGTAGTGCTATGCCCATTTAAAATCCCTGTCTTCCATCTAGATGATCATATTTTGCAAAATTCTCATGAGCTATAGGATCGATAAGAGCCTGGTAAGCAATTGAAAAGACTATCTCATAAGCTGGAAGATGCACGCCATGTTATACAGTTGAGGGAAAAGATTCCATATCTACGTACTGAGCTGAAGGATGAACAGAAGCTCCAGGAGATCTACAACTTTGCCTTTAACTGGTCAAAAGAAAAGGGTCAGAATTTTTTGGCATTGGACACAGCTATAGGCATGTGGCAACTATTGTTTGCAGAAAAGCAATGGCCGTTGGTTGATTAGTGGTGCTAATTCTTGCAGGCCAGGCATAACAAGGTGATTTCCAAGGACACCTGATCACAACTGTTGGAATTTGCAAAGATGGTAGACCCTTCATTGTCCAATTATGATGCAAAGGGTGCATGGCCATATTTAATTGATGAGTTTGTTGAGTACTTGACTGGGAATGGACTCATTCATAGAAGCAGTTGACATATTTACTGTTGCATTTTATGGTGCTTTTACATAAAATTTCATGAAAGGTGCCATATCCCTGTTTACAGTCAAATACAGAGATGTCTATGGTCAGACCATTCACCATTTGGGATTGGTGGGGTATATACATTGAATATATGACATTCTAGACTGTAGATCAATGCATAATTGTATGATTGTAGTTGTTCTTTGTGGTTGAGTGGTGTTTTGCTGAAGATTCTTTGGTATTTTAATTTTTTGAATTTTTAGTCTAAGAACAGTTGCATCAAAAGCCAATAAAGGTTTAAAACAAAATCTTTCCCTATATGTCAGTGTTTTCACTTTTGTTTAAGATCTATCATGATAAAGTATTTGAAAAAGTTAGAAAATGTATCGAACTAATAAATCTAATTACATCTTTGTCAAAGGAGAACAATTGATATGTACTTAATGCTAGCTTTATCAGATAGGAGTAGCTAGAAACTATTATGTCTCTATGCTTTACCAAAGTGCAGTGGAGATCCACTTGAAGAACTGGAGTAAGAATTATGAAAAATGTGTGCAAATTTACCATTATCTATAGAAATAGTGGTGGCATCCTTATCCACCAAGAGAGGGCTTCCTAATGTGTTGAATGGTGTAGTCAACAACTTGCAAGAACTCACATAAAGTGTTATGCCTATTTTAGAGATAATTTATGATGCCCTCTATTGGTAGATTCTCTTTAATTAGTGGATCGTTGATGGTCATCCAATAAAATTGGTAAGGATAATAATTCTTAAATAAGAGATTCATTATTTTCAGATCAAATTTAGATGGCCTGGTTGATATTTGTATTTAGCTAATCATAGTTAATATTCATCATAATGATGTCCTCCTTACTGATTGTTAATGAGTAATTGCCATTTTATCAAGTGATTATTTCCAACAAACATTCAAACCAATGAATTTTATTTATGATATACAGTTGACGTGAGTAATTTGGTGTGTGGGTAATTGTAGGGAATTAAAGGATCAAAAAGGGGTTTTAAGTGGATATGTTTTTATTGAAAAATATAAAACATTGACTTGTATAGATTATTTGAGATACCGACACTCATAATTTGAAGATGTCATTAGAAGATGAATTGTAGCATTTTGAGTCTAGTTTCTAAACTACTATATATTTTTGAAATGGTTAAGTAAAATTAAGTCAAACATCATAAATTGAAGAGGTGGTACTATTTTTAATAAAAATTATATGTGACAGTTGTTTATCTACCCCACCATTTTTTAGCATCATTTTATTTTTATTTAAACCCTTTTCTATAAATCTACACAAGATCATCTAGTTTGTAACTAATATTATTTTAAAATTAATCAATGAATAATTTTTTTTCATAATTTTACAAGTTAGTGGACCCTGAAATATGATAAAAATGTATAGTTAACTATTCACTCACACCTGACTACCTCAAAAAATATCAAAAATTATAATTTTTCATTTTTTAATGTGTATAGAATTAAGTCTAGTTTGCAACTATGTACTTTTTTATCAATTTGGATCAACGAATCAAAATATGCATAAACAAAGATGGACATGAATAATTACGGTATATAACACTACAAAAGACATACTTAGTCAATAAATATAAATGACAACCTTAAAAACAACTAAAAAATTCATATATATATATATATATAGAAAGAGGAGATTTAGTCAATGTTGCATTACTATTTTCAAGGAAAATTTTGATAAAATGGATAGTGTCTAGCATGTGCAAAGTTATATTTTTTATTGTTGGTAGAAAACATGCATTCAATTATGTGTTATAGGTCCATGTTTGAGGCTCAGGAATCCAAGCCATTCTTGCACCTTAAGGCATGTGTTTGAAATGTCAAGCTAAATAGTTGCATAC
The DNA here is from genome assembly GCA_037957365.1 of Torreya grandis. Classification (NCBI taxonomy): domain Eukaryota; kingdom Viridiplantae; phylum Streptophyta; class Pinopsida; order Cupressales; family Taxaceae; genus Torreya; species Torreya grandis. Next base: position 1,459,771 of record JARHVA010001100.1, read on the forward strand.
ATGGAACTACTATGTATGTGAAAGTACCATGTACACAACATATTGCACATACACTTCATGTATGTATTTCACTATCTTATGGTATGGCCTTTGAAGATTACATAGTTATTAGCATTAATGTTTTGTATATCAAGAAAATGTAAAAAACTAATTGAGATTGTAATCTTAATGGCATTGATCTGGCTAAATAAATTTGTGACTACAAAATGTAACTTTAGCACAATTAGCCCTAATGTTATCATGAATTGAGAAAATCAATCAATTGGGATAATAAGTAATGTGAATTATGCTAAATTGATTCCTATGAACTTAATTATTACTATAAAAGATATTAAGTGGAGATAAATCAATTGGTTTAAGGTTTAGGGAACTTATAATTTTAGGTTTATGGCTTAGTGCTTAGGGCTTAGGATATATAGGGTTTAGGTTTTAAGGTATAATGTCTAATCACCAATGCAATAGGGAATAAAATAAATTTTGTTTTATTGGGGATAAAATGTTTGGTTTAGAATTTTAAAGTTTATGATTTATGGTTTATATTTAGGGATGAGGGCATATAATCTATGTTTTAGGGTACATAAGGTCTAATCACAAAGGCAATTAGGGCCAAATTGAGCTCATTAAACATATTTGTGACTACAAAATGTGATTATGGGCTCAATTAGCCCCTATATTGTAATAGATTGAGTAAGTTAGTCAATTGGGGAAATAAGTGACGTGATTTGGGCCAAATTGAGCCCTATGAACCTAATTGAACATTACTATGAAGGATGATAATTGTGACTAAATCATTTGGTTTAGGGGTTATAATTTAGGGTTTAATGTTTAGGTTTTAGGGATTAGAGTTTCACTTATATATGAGATAGGGTTTAGGGTTTAGAGTCCAACTGTAAAGGTAATTGAGGATAATTTAAATTGATTGAACCTAGATTTGTGACCACAATGTGTTTTTGGGCATAGTGTTTATGTTTAAGGATATATTAGGTTTAATTATAAAGGTAATTGAGGCTAATTTGGGATATTTTAATCTATCTATGACTACAAAATGTGATTTTAGGCTCAATTGACCACCAAGTCACCACATATTGAGCAAATTAGTCAATTGGGGTAATGACTAATGTGATTTAGGTCAAATTAAGCCTTGTGAACTTAATTGTTATTGTAAATAATGTTAACTCAGGTTGAATCATTTAGTTTTTAGGGTTTAAAATTTAGATTTTAGTGTTTAGGGATTATGGTTTAAGTTATATACAACATAGGGTTTAGGGTCTAAATGTAAAGGCAATTAAGGACAATTTGAGTTGATTGAACCTATTTGTGACCACAATGTGTTTTTGGGCATATGTTTTATGTTTTAAGGTGAATAAGGTTTAATCACAGAGGTAATTGGGACTAATTTAAGCTTATTGAACCTATTTATGACTACAAAATGTCACTTTACACTTAATTGGCCCCTGGGTCACCACAAATTGAGTAAATTAGTCAATTAGAGAAATGAATGATGTGATATGGGCCAAATTGAATTATGTGAAGCTAATTTTTACTATAAATGATGTTAATTACATGGTTATATCATTTGGGTTAGGGTTTACTATTTAGGGTTTGTGTTTTATGGATTAGAGTTTCAAGTACATGCAAGATAGGGTTTAGTGTTTAGAGTCCAATCACAAAAGTAATTGAGGATAATTTGAGTTTATTGAACCTATTTGTGACCAGAATGTGTTTTAGTCATAGAGTTTGTATTAGGGTGCATAAGATATAATATTGAAGGTAATTGAGGCTAATTTAAGCTCTTGAACCTATTTGTGACTATATAATGTCATTTGAGTCTCATTTGGCTGCCAAGTCACCACATATTGAGTCAATTAATCAATTGAGGTAATGACTAATATGATTTGTGCTAAAGTGAGTCTTGTGAACCTAATTTTTACTATAAATGTTGTTAATTGGGGCTAAATCATTTGATTTAAGTTTTCAAGAGTTTATAATTTATGGTACTACCAAGGAGCATGTATAGGTACAATATTTGTCATTGTAGTATCTATGATGATTGACATATGTATAATGAGACTCTAAGGTCATGAAGTACCATTAAAAGGAATAGGTATTATTGGAACCCATCTTTATGTATTCTATTTTTTTTGGAATATCAATAGTAGGAATATGTTTGGGTGCTTTATATATCTAAATATGATGTGTCAAAGATGAGGATTTTGTGGAACCCACTGTCTATCTTTAATGTAAAGGTCTCTCAAGTACTGACCACCTAGTAAATCAAATTGCTTGTTGCTTACCCTTTTGCAATGGATTAGCCTTAATGGGATTGATAATTAATTACCTAGGTATGAATTTATCTTGTTCAATAGGATTCTCATATGGAATGCTAGAAACTATAATTACCTGATTGGCATGAATGTACTTTTCACACTCATGCATTATAGAAGGTACTTCTCGAAGAGTGTATATCTAAGGTAATCCCTAAAACATGCCAAATACACCTATATAAAATATAACTGAGAAATTATTAACCACATATGTGGGATTGACTTATAAAGGTAGATTAATCTCACTAAGAACCTTCTTAGAGGTTCTATAAAATGATCTGATTGATTTAGTAGAGTGGTGTAAATCATGATGAGTATAACCCAAATGTGTTCATGATGCAAACATTTTCGCTTACATAATTATTAATCATAATAATATGTATGGGATGTTTATCAAGGTATACTTGAATGAATAGAGAATGAAGTCTAGAGTCGTCATCCTTAATTTCATTGTCATCAAATGAAATAGCGAGTTTATAAACCATAGGAGGTATATGTCTTGTGTAAGTACCAATAACCCCATATATTTGGTGTCCATAATATGATGGAGGAGGATGTGCACTATATGCCATTTGAACTTTTAGTTCCTTTTTGGCTTGGTCTTATAAAGGATTGTTAAATATTTTCTATTTATGGTGATCACCATGTTATGAACCAAATTCTTTTGAAATATCATCAAATGTAATCTATTGGTCATCGATGAGGTCATGTATCTTAGTATTCAAAGTAAAACATATTTTTGTATAATGTCTAGGACCTTGGTTATAGTTACAATAAGAATTTTCATCATATCCTTTAGGTAGAGGTCTATTTATATCAATCTCTGTAGGATAAGGGAAAGATATAAGATGACACTCTAGTAACCATGGGAGTAATGAAGGAAGAGGCTCAAGTAAATGTGAAAAATGTATCCTTGCTGCATTAGATAGGATAAGTCAATTAGGCTATTGTGAAACTATATTAACCATAATGGGTGTTTCCTTTTTAGGCATAGGTGGTTTTACCTTATAGCTTGGTTTAATTGTAAGTTTTTTAATAGATGTAGATGCAGTTGGTATGTTTTATACATACTTGACCTTATTCAATGACATAATATTCATTTCATGATTATGTACAACATGTCATAATTCATCAAAAAAATGAAACTTTTTGAAAACAATGGACTCATGTAAAGGAGCAAGCATCATTTGTGTCGATTTAGTGGACTAAACATCATCACCGACGCATATAATAGCATAGGTGCACATTATTCTTCCCATATTTCTTACATTTTGAAGATCATTGCCAGATGTTATTGTTATATCCACTGTTGATGTGTTCATATACACAAAATATGCATCTAACTTGAAAAATTAAAGTGTTGTAGAAAACTACGTAACTGAGAATTCTTTTATTTTGTTTCTGCATTTTAGAAAAAACTACCCATTATGAAAGCTCAAAAAGATGAATAATTAAAAATTTAAAGTCAATGGTTTAAACTACATGTCAATATCAAACTAACAATCGACATTTGTGCTTACTTCTAAATCATAATCTGTTTATTACAAACAGCTTTCATACACGATTTATGAATGCTCCTGTTTATTTTTGAATACTTGCCAAAAATCTTATTGGGGCAGATACATTCAGAATAAACTAGTTTTAAATCTTACCAATGATCATGATATTACTATTTATACTGGAGGACACATAAAATTAATAAATTGATATAGAGACATGTTGGATAAGTTATCTAGTCTCTCTCTTGCTATTTCTCCTACTCAACAAGAGGGAGATGATAAGGACACTGCTTAGGGTTTTTGTTGGGAGCCAATTCTAGATGGTAATGACTTACATAACTAAGTTTGGGGTCCCAATGATATGGATCCTCTACCTTTCAGCCTTACATTGGCAGCTTAATTGTGTTTTCTTTTTTTATGATGTTGTAGTGGCTCGTTCCTAGGTGGGGTTTATTGATGTCTTTGTTTATATTGTGACTTGTTCCTAGGCTTAGCCTAGTTTGACTTGAGGTGTTCTTCCATACCATCTATTTTTTTGTGAATTATCTATATATTATATATTTTTATTAATATATAGATATATTTCATCAAAAAATATTATAAAATTGACTTAGTGCAAGTAGGAAGATTAAAAATGCCACTTGTATTCTAAGTAGGTGTGGGCCCACCAATCATATAATTAACATGTATTAAAAAAACACATTCATACATGATTCATAAAAATATAGAATAGCTTTCCATTTCATCACCCATGTCGGTTCTACTGGAATAAAAATAGATATGTTTAATCGGTCCTAATGAACACTCGTGTTTGTTTCTGACTACTTGCCAATCATCTTATTATAACATTATTTTCATCAAACATTTAAATTGACTAGTTTGATTTATGATATATCGCTAGCAGAGGGTAACTTGTTATATTTTTGTTTTTGATAATGCATTATGAAGGAGGGCTCTTATTTGTTTTTAAAAGAAATTTAAATGAATTAGAGTTTGTATGATGAATATGAAAAGCTTGTACTTCATAGGTATTGTAGGGACAATGTTTTTTCTTTAGGAAAAAATTGTGTAGAATATAACCACATAATGTTTAAAACATATGTATAAATTTTTTTATTCATGGGAATTTTTTCAGTTGCTTGGCTCATAAGTTTTTCCATGTAATTTTAAATTTAAAGTTTGATATTGATAACAATTCATGTGAAAATGTATCTATAGTAAAAGTAGTGGACATAATTCTATATCTAAATTCTAGGGTTTTGTAGACATTCAAGGTCAACTGTAGATCTATGTTTGCCAAAATTTGACCCTGATATTTGTAAGATCTATAAATTTTTGAATTTGTTATGTTATGTTATACATTGGTGTTTCATGTAATAGATGAAAATAAAAACAAAAACATAGATGATGGAGTCATTAGGTACAATCAAAAGTATGTTTTGAATTTGAGTCAGGTGTGAAGTGAAGTAAAGTGAAAATTTACACTTGAAATAGAGCTCATTTGCATATGGTTTTTTAGAATTTTTCCTTAGTAGGAATTTTTACCTTCATTTGTGGTTGTGGCAATGTCACTATAAACACCTAAAATCAGACACTTCATGTCAATTTTAACTATCCACTAATTACATAATAACATCATCCTTAAATCCTAAATATGTCTTTTATCCACACTAACATCCCTAACATAATCACTATTCATCACCCACTAGTGAATTAATCCCTTGTTTCACATTTATACCAAATCCCACAAAATTCACATAATTTTCCATGAATTAATTAATCTAAATTAATTAACCAATCTGTCCCTAATCTAAAATTTTGTGGCTTTTGAATATTTCTATTTTCTAAAATCACAAAAACAACCAAATATCCTCACATCATTCTCAAATCCCTATGAAATCTTTCACTATCCCATAAAAATAATTTTATATTAGTTCTTTGAATCCCCACACAATAAACCCATATTCTAAGGCATGTCATCCCCATGCTTCATCAATAATACATCTCCTTATTATATCCCAACCAACTTTATTATCTTATTTAACCTTCCATCTTTGATCATCCTCCATCCTTGATCTTCCAACAAGCTCAATGGTCCACATCAATTCAAAAAAATTATAAATGAAGGGTTCCCTGTCTAATTCCATCATCTCTTCTAAAGGTAGCAAAGCTATGCCAAATAGTGAGATAAATACAATCAAGCATCTAATCATCCAATTGAGTCAAATGTAAATCTTGTAAGGGATTACGTGATAGTCTATTTGTTTCATCTTTGACCTCAATTTGAAGTATACACTTCATTATTTAGTTAACATTTATAGTTTGTGTTTTTTTTATTACATAATAATTTGAAAATTTCTAACTCTAATACTTTATTTTGTTTATACTTTTGGCAAACCCAATGAGATTTGTAACCTACAAATCTATTATCAATTTCCATAATTAATGTGTGCTTATAAATTTAGGACAAATATGAGTTCATTTGTGTCAAAAATCATCAAAATTGTGCTAAAATTTTTATTTCCTGGTGTTCAATGGGTTTGACCTATCGCATGATGGTTTCACCCATGAAAACAATGAGATTTATGTGTATAGGTGAGATATTAAAATTATATTATATATGTCCTAATCAAAATTAGGTTACCTCGTGGATTGACAGTTTCACCCTATTTATTGGAGATATCACTAATTTATTAGAGATAGAAAAGAAATATTTTTCTATTTTTTTTGTCATTTATGGTTTTGTGTGTGGATCAATGGGCTCACTCTATTAATTGGCAGTATCAAACTATGTATCAACGCGATCGTAAACAATCTAATTTTCTATTCTCTTTTCATTGATGGGTTTTCCTATGGATCAATAGGTTAAACCTATTAATTAATAATATCATTTAATTATTGATGAAATTATAGATAATATATTTTTTCATTTTATTATCATTAGTGAGTTTGCTTGTGGATCGACAAATTCACCCTATCAATCAGTGGTATGGCACTGTGTATCAACAAGATCGTGAACAATCAATTTTTCTCTATTTCCTGATCATTAATAATTTTTCCACGCGTATAAATAGTATTACCCTATGTTTTTTCCATTTCTCATTCTGATAGTTTTCTAAATATTTTTGTTTTCAACTACATTTTTCAAAGTCCATGCCAAGTCTAAATTATGTTCAGTGTTGGGACTAATGTCCCTTGACCATGTTGGGGGTGACCACCCCTAGACTCCCACTCCTTGGACCCATTTTAAACAAAATAATTGATGGTTTTCTTTTAGGCACATGAATGCCAAAGACAACCAAAACATACTAATAACTTATTTTTTACATGTTATTCTTGTTAAAGAGATCAAATCAGACAAACATATACACATTTCAATTTGGTGCACGAAAAAATAATTTTTATTACTTTGATTTATTTTTCATGTATATTTGGTAATTTATATCATGTATGATTTATTATTATAATTACAAGGTGACCCTAAAGATCATAAATAATTCTATTATAATTTTTCTATCCCCCATTCTGAACTAGTCTATATATGTTCTTCTCTTGTATCCACAAGGCAATATTCAGGATGAAAAATAGTTAGTTCCTTTATTTTCCATCTTATTAGGGTTTGATGACTAGGATTTCATCCCCCATAATTTAGACAAACCTCATATTTTGACAGGGTATAAAAATTGAGATGGGTCATGTCATAATTGGCTAAATGGTTTTATTTTACCAGTAGCCATGAAGTAAGGGGGTTTGATCCTCCAATACCCAAGTCTTATACAACACTCTTGAGGAAATATTTTTCTTTATCACACCACTAAAATCACATGGATTGAGTGAGGATGTGGAACTAGACCCTTATGTGTAACTCATTAATTTAACTCTTCCATGGCCTTGGACCTCATTGTATTGAAAGGTATATCAATGATGTACCTAGGGATCCTCATATAGCCTATATTAATACCTCTTAGTCGCAAACAATTTATAGTGAAGGGAAAATAACATTCACAAATATACTCATGACATACCACTTGAAATGAGGGTCAAGAGATTAACCTAGCTTGGGTTCTTGTGAGGTAGATACATCGGCTACATATAAGTTGCACATCCATTAACATTAGCATAATATTATATTTTTTGCTTGTTTTTTATTGATATTTATACACAATGATTTTTAAACCAAATGTAAATCCAAATAAAATTTTAAATCTGAATCAAACATCAAACATTAACCAACATCAAACATATAATATTGACCAAGTCAACCATGTAAAAAATAAACCAAGTTAAACTTAAAAAATTCAAATGCCCAACAACATTCCAAAATCAATTAAATAAAATCAATTCAAACATCCAAAGTGAAAACTAAATCAAACATCTTTAAAAAGTCAAATATTCCAAAGTCAAATCAAGTCAAATATCCTAAATCAATTCATAGTAAAACTAAATAAAAATTCCAATAAAGTCAAACTTTTAAATTAAAAAATCAATGGTCAAACATCCAAATTCAACATATGAAATCAATTCAAAGTTAAAGTAAAAATCAAAACTCAAATCAAGTCAAATGTCAACAATCAACATTCAATTCAAGCATTATTTTTGGTTGTGTCAAATCAAGGCAAACATCCAACTTTGACTAATTCAAATCAAGTCAGACATCTAAATTTGAATAATTCAAATGAAATGTCAAACATTATATATTTCAAAGATATAGTCCTAATCCATTTGACTTAGTGAAATTAAATCCGATCTTTAAAATCAAATTAAACCATTTAACTTAGTTATAAATCTAATGTCAAAATTAAATCATCCAAACATCAACCAATCCTTTGCCCATATTTTCATTCAATCTCCTGCAACTATTCATTGGGACCTAAAAATATTCAAAACATTAATCCTTTCTTTCAGATAGACCTGTGGCACCTAAAAAAAATCTAGATAGAACTCAATTTGAATAATACCTATTTCAAAACAAAGACAATATCTTTTTGTGGCTCTTAGAATTAAGTGCCTAAATTCCTACGAATTACGATCCCCTAAATCTATGTTTCATCATACATAGTGAAATTCAAACCTTTCAACATAAAAATTATCTCACCCCTAACACCCACAATATCCAATCTCAAACAAATGTACCATTCACTAGCTATAGTCTTGATCATAATGTTCCCCATCACACTAACAAAGTGAAACTTGTTCTAGCATCCCCACCACAACCATAACCAAATCAAAACACCATTCACCAAATCCAACAAACCAATTGCCTCATGATATCACCTCTCCAATGACTATCATGAGACCAAAAACCAAATCCATCTATATATAAACATGGATTTAAAGGACAATATACTCCTCTCAAGGAACCCTTGAAAGTAATATTTTACTATCTAGTTACCAATATATGATTATGTATCCACATTCCAAGCTTTTTGATAAGATAAAATCAAAACTTAAGTAGTATTGAGAGTGTGAATGCTATAAATATCATAATATCTAGAGCCATTATATTAATATATGCTTACAATTCAAGAATTAAATATAGCATTTGATTGACCACATAGGCATTGAAATATAATTATATGCATCAATGTCTAAGAATTAACGAATAAAGATATGGAAATATCCCTTTTTGGATCATGATCATACTTATCCACTTCTAAATCAAGGTCAAGACAACCAACCCATCTTTATCAAACCCATTTTTTAAATCACCCATCTTCAATGAGCTTCACTTCGATCCACCTCTCTATGACCATCCACCTATATTATAAATTTTTATATTTGACGGACCTATTTTTAGTCTACCCATATTTGATAATCCATTATTTTATGATTGCATATATGAATAATCCATCATTGACCAATAATATACCTTTTTCCCATCACAAAAAATCACCCATTTTTGGGAATCCCTTCACTCCAAACCTCATTACCAAGAAAATGGTGAATAAATTACTTATGAACAACACAATCCGACAAACCCTTTAGGTGGAAAAGTCATCAAAATCCACATCAACATCAACATCATAGTCCATATTATAACCACCATCAACATTAAAAGACAACTCACCATTAACATTAGCATTAACATCAACATCAAAATTAGAATCAAGATATCATGGCATTGACTACATGCCTCATATAGATCAATCTAAAGATATTAGTGATTCTTACATAATTTTAGAGGAAACCTTAACTAACATCCACCTATCATTTTACACCACCAATCCTTTCCCTTATCTTGATATCCAATCTCCCACACCCATCGATTGGGACCAAAAAAATCACATACTATGGGACTTCTCCCATAGAAACACATTATTTATGTTGCAAATATATTGTATTCATATAATTAATTGATTCTTAGAAACCTTAGTTATGAGATTCAAAAACTCAATTTAAAACTTATAAAATGATTAGAGAGGATTTATTTAGAAATCACATTAATCATCTTATCAAAGAATTGGGTGAAAGAGAAGGTATTTTGAAAAAAAACATGGCTTTATCCAACCATTTGATAATATGATCTAGTCCTAGAAAAATGCTAAACTATAAGAACCACACAATGGCCAAAGGAGTACACTAGTGGTGATTATGGTAAAAACTCCATAGGTTATTTCTCATGTAAAATCATTCCTCCTTTTCATTGACAAACAAATGTATATGGAGAAGGTCTTCTTTATCTTATGTTGATTTAACCATATTAAAATTACTAAAAATCACCTAGTTAGAAATGTAAATGTAGATAATATTTTGATGTCGAGTGGTATAAAATTTATTTAGATTATGACCAACATAATTCCCTAAAGGTTTTATAAGTTCTCAATAAAGATCTAGAGGGAGAGAGACCAAGTAGGGAATTCAACCCAAACAAGTATTTTGAACTTGGCCTTATGAAAAACTAAAATATGTGGAATGGGTCTCTCACACACCATTTCCAAGGTAATGTTGAAATGTTTTTATTGTTTATACATTTCCATTTGTGCCTAATCTCATATAAATAATGATTATATGCAATTTAGAGATATGAAAAAAGGTGATCAAACATGTTGAGGCACCTACTTTGATCTGTATGCCATTGCCTTTTCTCTTTAAAACTTAATTACACTTACCTACTTTCACATTGATGTTAGATGACATGTATGTCTTTATGAGTATGCCCTTAAAAAAATACCATTACCATGAATATACTTACTACTGGGAGAGGTGGATCATATTATCCCCTATTTATAGCCCAGGCACTTTCATTCCTGTTGAAAACTATTTACTGCATTGTTTAAGAAAATGGTTTGACTTTAATATGGGTGGGTGTGGATATATTATAATAATGATATGAATAGAGCCAAGATATATTTTGAATTTCTAGGAAATAGAAGCGGAGAGTAATTTTCCTTGCATACCAATATCTATTCCAAGGGAACTAGTGGAAGGGATCAGAGACATATTCTCTTGTTTAACCCCACTCAGGAATTCCACACCTACTCCATTCTATATAAATCTAATCAGATAGTGTATGTATGATTTTTTTAAATTACTTGTCTGATAGTGTATGTGCATTCATGGTTTAGATTGAATTTTTTTATGCTTACAAGTGTTTTACAGACCAAATTCTAGTGAGAGTGCAAAAACACACCAAGGATACTACCCATGTGTTTCTAAGGGATTAGGGGATGTACATGTTTTCAAGCATTTGTAATGTAGATGGTTGGGCCACTAGAGGTGGGTTGGAGAAAACAAACTGTGTATTAGTTCCATTTGTTTCTTCTTACAAAAAAATCCATGCTCTAAGATATAAATGGGAGGATTTATACCTTGCCTGCAATTCTATGACTAATGAAAAATGGTGGGACGATCCAGTTGTATGGACTTTAAATAATAAACAAAAGGAAGATTACAAGTGGGTGAGAAGCAAGTACATGTTGTATGATTACTACTATGACAAAACATGCTTCTCCTTAGAGCCTATGGAATGCACTGTTGCTCCATGGGACTAATCTAAACTAAGATCTAAGATGGCATTATGCCTAGATTTTATTTGAATGGTACCTAGACTATAGATTATGAAGCCTATTGATATCATAAAAGTCCAAAGTTAATTATGATTATACCATTATTAGAATTTGAAGTTATAATGAATTTGATGTGACCTCCTTACATTATTGGTAATAGGATGATTCACCTAATGAATGATGATAGTTAATATTCCTATTGGATAGGAATTTATATTTTTGTGTGTGTTTTCTAACCCCCATGATGGGACAAATGGAATGGACCACATACAAAGCTGTAGAAGAAAAACAAAACAAAAACATACCCTTTAGGTAGATAAATCATCAAAATCCACAAGAACATCAACATCATAATCATATTTCATATTATAACCACCATCAACATTAAAATCTAACTCACCATTAACATAAACATCAACATCAACATCAAAATTAGAATCAAGATCTCATGGCATTAAATACATACCTCATGTAGAATAATCTAAAGATACCAGTAATTCTTACACAATTCTAGAGGAAAGCTTAACTGACATCCACCTATCATTTTTACACCACCAATCCTTTCTCTTATCTTGATATCTAATCTCCCACACCCATCGATTGGGACCAAAAAAATCACATACTATGGGACTTCTCCCATAGTGACACATTAGTTGTATAATTTATGGGGATCTAAGACACCATTTGGTTATAAGAGCATAGTGATGGGTTCAATACCAACTTTGAACCAGTAGCATATCTCAAGGAATATAAAGGGTTCCCCCATAAAAACACATCAAACAATAAAAGTAAATTAAAAATTCATGTCTCTTAGTGAAAACCTATTGAGGCACTATTGGACAATCAGAATCAAAATATTGAAAATCAAAAATAAAAGTTCATTAGTGAAAACCTTTCTAAGACACTAACAAACAATATAAATCAAAATAAAAATATTAACAACCAATAAGACTCTATTGGTGAAAACCTATTCGAGGCACCAATATATGAACAAATAAACTCTAGATCACTTGAAGAAGACATCATTAAAATCGATATTAGGATGACTGATAAAGTTGTAACCAATATTGAACAAAAATAAGAAAAAAAATGCTTGAAAACACTGGATTCACCAATATGTTTTATACCTATTTTTTATTTAATATTATCTATAGGTATAAAACTTTAAAATATTATTTAGATTATAGTATATGACATTTAAACATAAATTTGAATGTAAATCAAATCAAAAAATTGAAACTGACCGACAAGTGGCATATGTTAAAAATAATAAGTGAAATGAATAAGAAGATACTAAGCTTTTCATATTTTTTTGTTGATTATAATAGATGTTTGATAGTGAGAAACAAGATAATACAAGACCAATGAAACTCATATTTTGAGGTAGGGTTTGTTGATATATTTGGAGAAGTCTATGCTCTTTGGACACTAGTATAGTGTGGTCCTATCTATTAAATATATATTTGTCCATTTTGAAAATGAAGAAAGTGTTGTTTTTATGTCACCAACATATATCGTTGTTCAAAGGGATGAGATATTTCATATATATTAGTATTGGACATAAATAATGGTTTTCCATCTCTTTAAATTTGAAACCCAATGGGGACTAATGAGAGATAGAAATCTAGAAAAAGAAAGGGAATTTTAATGGGGTGAGCCTACCCTAATCACCCCCATTTATGATTAACCATTACCTATTTATCTAGATACTTTGAAGAGGGAATCAAACCACACATGGTTATTCCACCTAGTGTGATTGTGAAATTATGTTCTTTAAATATATGTATGTATCTATAAATTTAGATTTGATACTTGAAAATGTTAGATATTAACTTGATTTTGAATGCTTCAAACATGATCTAAGACTACTCCTAGTGATTGATCTTGAACTTAGGAATAATAGGGCATATTTTATTAGTATATAATAGTGTAATGGATAAATGCTAGATAGATATGGAGTACCTTAATGAATGATCTTTGATTTACATTTATAGTGAACCATTTGAATAATTTCATTTATTCGATTTGAAAAATGTGTGAGATGACCTAAATGAATATTTTCAATTTTAGAAACTAGTTATTAAATGGCACATGGACAAAATTGCACTATATGGATATGTTCATAATAGCATACCTATATTTTTAACTTCAACATATCCCATGAAATTAGGGACAAGTATCCTAAGATTAGAAGTAGTATTAGAGTGATATAAATAGGTTTTAACACTAACTTAGAAATTCATGTGTAGCAATGATTACAAATAGAAGGGTCGAGTTTGCATATAGATAAATGGATAGAGTAATAGTGAACAAGAGTAATGCATTTTAAAATAGGTTAAGTGGTTTAATATATGTCAAGAATTACCATTATCAAGTAATTGTGACCAAATTTAGGTATTTATAATAGTATAATAAGATATACTTATATCATTATGTAAGTTTTGAGTAACTAGTAAGACATGTACAAGTGATATAGATAGCTTAACATACTAGTAAAAAAGGTCACATGAATATATAACCTTCAATAGTGAAGCTTGTGTAATAATATGCCCTTAGTATAGACATGGCTATTGGGTAGAGAAAAGTACACATATATACCCATGCATAACCTGTATGTTATGAACATAAATCCAATATGATTTATTTAGCTTACAGAATAAGAATTACAGAGCTATATAAATAAACCTACATATGCTCATAATAGTCTAAAAAATAGGATGAGAAATAACTTATAAACAATCCATAATTTATTATATTATGAAATAGGTCCATAATAAAATTTATTTGACTAACTTAACATAAAATATAGCAAACTAATCTAAAAATTGTGTGAGTTATTTTATAGATAACCTCACTTTTGCATAGCAATATTATTATGGTAAATTTATTATAACATTCCCCCCTTAATTTATCATAGCTTCGAGACTACAAGAGAGAGAACTTATGAATGCCTCAATCTTATCACGTGCAAGTGATTTTGTGAAGACATCTTCACACTGATCTTGAGTGGGATAATACTAGAGTTGTATATTATGTTGTTGAACATGTTCACATATGAAATAGACTTCAATTTAAATTTTATTAGTTTGATCTTGAAAAACAAGATTATGAACAAGTTTAAGAATGCCCTAATTATCATAGTTAAGAATTATTCACTGAGTCTATGGAACTCCCAATCCTACTAGTATGTAATGTAGCCATATCTCTTCATAGATAGATCCTCCTAAAACATGATATTCTTCCTCAATATAAATAAATAAACAAATTTATGATTCTTGTTCCCCCATGAGATCAAACCACATCCTAAAAAGAATACAAACCTAGAAGTGGATTTTCAGTCATCAATTGAACTTGTTGTTAGGTTGTGGAGCTAAAAGCTTCACTGTTATGAAAATTATGGAGGTTGCTGAGTGTTACAGTAATCGACGTCATTCAGGCCAACCGACATCGGTCATATCCAGTTACACAGCAACCGGCATCAGTTAGTAGTCAACCGACATCAGTCAGACATGAACCAATGTCAGTCATCTCTAGATAGATAGAGACCAACATCAATCATCTGTGCGTTCCAATCTAATTTTAGATGGACAGTTAGTTTGCATGTAAAGACTAATTTTAGTCTTGAGTCTGCATTTCTAATTATTGTTTGTATGGGATCTATTTAAGAGACCCATGGGCTGTATTGTAATTAAGGACTAAGAAATATTAGATCCTCAAGTGTAAGATCATTGATCTGTAGGTTGTGCAAGATCAGGGAAGATCTACATGATAAGTAAGATCAATTAGATCTGTGAGTGTGTGTGTGCAAGGTCAGGTAGATCTGTGGGGTAGCAAGATCAAGGAGATTTGCAACACAACAAGGTGCAAGATCAAGGAGATTTGCTTGGAGCAAGGAGGCAACAATAGTTGAGTTGATTGTCACTTGACTTGGTATGTAGGCAAAACAACCATTGAGTTGATTGTCACATGGAGGTAACAACAACTCAGTGTTGAGTTGATTGTTGGTTGTAATTGAGAGAGAGAGAGAGAGAGAGAGAGAGAGAGAGAGAGAGAGAGAGAGAGAGAGAGAGAGAGAGAGAGAGAGAGAGAGAGAGAGAGAGAGAGAACTCTTGAGGGAGAATTATGGTACACCCAAGAGGTGTGGAAGAGTGTGATTTCTTCATTGTATTTCCTTTTGGAAGAGTGTTAATACATATTGTATTATTTCTCATATCATATATTTTTTGCTGATTCTGAATTCTAGTTACTTATTACTTCTGGTTTAATTCCGTGTTTAGTTGCTTATACAAAGGTAATCAAGTGTATTCTTAAGGAGTAGTGGATCCTAACAAGTGGTATCAGAGCTAGGATCACTAAGTGATACCAATAACAATTGGTATCAGAGCTTGGTTAGGTACACTAACAGGTAGTCAGAGCGTGTTAAGTGTTTATTGATTACAGGTCACTCACAGGAGTTTTTGTTTGAGTGGGAGTAAAGCAATGGTAGAAGAAAGTAAGCTAAGAATGGAGAAATTCAATGGCAAGAATTATCAATTATGGAGTATGCAGATAGAGGATTATTTGTATGGTGAGCCTTGTCAAATGGTTGGCAAAGGAGAAGTGCAGCTAAAATTGCAGACTGGCAACATATGGGTGTTGAAGGATGTCATGCATGTTCCCATCCTGATGCAGAATCTGATTTCTACAAGAAAGTTGGGTGATGAGGGTTGCACAGTAACTCTCACAATAGAATCTTGGAAAGTTTTCAAGGGTGCAATTATTTTAGCTGGAGGTAAGAAAGTAGGTACACTTTATCTATCTACTTGTATTACTGATTCTCCTTCTATTTTATCTACTTCAGCTGTAGATGCAAAGATGTGGCTTTGTAGGCTTGGTCACATGAGTGAGAAGGGAATGGATGTTCTTAAGTCAAAAGGTATGCTTTCAAATTTGATAAATTGAGATTTTTGTGAGCATTGTATGGTTGGGAAATAGGTGAAAGTGAGGTTTCTCACAACTGGGTCAACAAAGAAGAAGCACAGGTTGGAGCTTGTTCACACAGGGGTGTGGGGACTAGCTCAGGGAGCTTTTATTAGAGGATCACAGTGGTATGTTTCTGATGATGCTACAAGAAAGGATTGGGTTTATTGCATAAAGAGGAAATTTGATGTTTTTGACATATTTAAGAACTGGAAAGCCTTGGTTTTCAAGGAGAAGATGATGGACAAAGATCAGCTCAAGAGGCTAAATAATTTTGAGTAGGGCAATTTGGACAAAGTTATGATCCAAAGTGAGCTCATGGGTAAAAGTCATCACTCACAGGAAAACATAGTTATCGACATCAATCAAGTGATAACTGACATCGATCAGGCAGGAACCGACGTCGATCAGGTGAAGACCAAAGTTAGTGATGTTAGGTAGGTGGTAATTGATGTCAGTCAGGTAAGAAATGATGTTGATCAAGTCAGTCACATGGAACTAACTTCGATCGGGTATAGACTGAGAGATGACCGACATCAGTCACTGGCAAAATGAAATTTGGGTGGACAGCAAGCTATCAATGAGTCTCAAATGCCCATGTGGAGGTCTGAAAGGGTAATTAAACCTCAATTTCATTATTCCCCTTCTTTATACTACTTGTCGCTCACTGATGGTGGAAAACTAAGAAGTTTTGAAGAGGCAATGTAGGTATAATCCAAGAAACAGTGGGAACATGACATGAATGAGGAATTTGATTCCTTGGAAAAGGACCAAATGGGAGATTTGGTTGAGTTGCCAGCCGGAAAGAAAGCACTGAAAGATGAATGGATTCATAGGTTAAATAAAGGAGAGAATGGACAGTGAGATAGAAGGCCAAGTTATATGGTCTTAAGCAAGCTCCAGGACAGTGGTATAGGTTTGACAGGTTTATGACAAAGCATGGCTTTAGTCAATGTCAATGTAATCACTATGTTTATTTTACCAGGTTGGATAATGGTCACAACATTATCCTGTTACTGTATGTAGTGTATATGCTTGTTGCAGGGTCACACATGTAGGGAATTGCTGAGCTAAAGGTAAAAGTAGCTCAGACATGTGCCAGGAAGGATTCAGGAGCAGAAATCCTTGGCATGAGTATTTATAGAGATAGGGAAAATCACAGGTTGATTTTGTCTCAAGAGGATTATGTAAATAAGGTAATGGAGAGGTTTAATTTATAGGATGCAGAACTGGTTAGCACACCTATGGTTGGACAATTCAAGTTGAGCTATGAATAGTGTCCTAAATCACATAATGAGGTTGAGTACATGGTATGTATTAGACCTGATATTGCCCAAGTAGTGGAAGTTGTCAGAAAGTTTGTGGCCAATCCAAGAAAGGAGCACTGGAAAGTAGTTTAGTGGATTCTTAAAAATCTGAGAGGGACCAGCAGCAAGTATTTATGTTATGCAGCGTCAAGCACTTCTATACATGGGTATGTAGATTTGGATATGGCAGGTTACATGGATGACAAGAGAAGCACCATAGGATATGTGTTCACTATTGGTGGAATGGTGGTTAGCTGGCTATCTGAGATGCAGAAGGTTGTTGCAGTCATAGTGACTAGCAAGGATAAGAACACTGTAGGTATGTTAACAAAGCCAAGAACAAAGGATAAGTTGAATCTTCATTCAACTTCTGTTGGTCTTCAAGATTGAACTTGAAGAGGGATACAAGCCAGAAACAAATTAGAGGCTGTACAGGTACAGGTATAGGTGTAATTGTTTATCTCCAAGTGGGAGATTGATAGGTTGTGGAGCTAAAATCTTCATTGTTATGCAAATTGTGGAGGTTGCTGAGTGTTACAGTAACCAACGTCAGTCAAGCCAATTGACGTCAGTCATATCTAGTTACATAGCAACTGGCATCTGTTAGTAGTTGACCGGCATCAGTCAGATAGGAACTAATGTCGATCATCTCCAGACAGATAGAGACCAATGTCAGTCATTTATGTGTTTTAGTCTAATTTTAGACAGACAGTTAGTTTGCATGTAAAGACTAATTTTAGTCTTGAGTCTATGTTTCTAATTATTGTTTGTATGGGATCTATTTAAGAGACCCATGGGCTGTATTGTAATTAAGGACTAAGAAGGATTAGATCCTTAAGTGTAAGATTAGTTGATCTACAGGTTGTGCAAGATCAGGGAAGATCTACATGGTAAGTAAGATCAGTTAGATCTGCGGGTGTGTGTGTGCAAGGTCAGGTAGATATGCGGGGTAGTTAGATCAAGGAGATCTGCAACACAACAAGGTGCAAGATCAGGGAGATCTATTTGGAGCAAGGAGGCAACAATAGTTGAGTTTATTTTCACTCGACTTGGTATGTAGGCAAAATAACCATTGAGTTGATTGTCACATGGAGGGAACAACAACTCGGTGTTGAGTTGATTGTTGGTTGTAATTGAGAGAGAGAGAGAGAACTCTTGAGGGAGAATTATGGTATACCCAAGAGGTGTGGAAGAGTGTGATTTATTCATTGTATTTCCTTTTGGAAGAGTGTTAATACATATTGTATTGTTTTTCATATCATATATTCTTTGTTGATTCTGAATTCTAGTTACTTATTACTTCTAGTTTAATTTCGTGTTTAGTTGCTTATACAAAGGTAATCAAGTGTGCTCTTAAGGAGTAGTGGATCCTAACACTTGTATGATCAACATCTATATAACCCATTAAGAAGACATTATTAATATTTTTTTATGCTAGGCCATAATCCATTATTCCTTAAATATATCACAATACATGGTTAGCTATTTTACAATGTCTTACCTTTGGATCTTGCATAAACTGAGAAAGATAGCTAATAGTAGATCTAATGTCTAGCCTATTTTATGTGAGGTAGATGAGATACTCAATTAGCTGATGATAAATAGTGTCATCTACTGGTGGTTATTGATTTGAACGAGATAAATGGATCTTTATCTCCATAGGTGTAGCCATTATTTTTCAATCCACTAACCAAAAACTCTCGAGTAATGTCTTAGTATAATTCATCTGACACATGAATATTTGGTGTTATTTTTTCCATACTTCTAGTCCAAGACAATAGTTTAGTAGCCTGAGATCTATCATGTCAAATGATCAGTTGAGATATTTCTTTATTGCATCAATCATCTTCACTAAGCTACTAGTGATGACTATTATTGACATAGATAATAATAATAATAATCTTCCCCCTTATTTTTTGAGGTAGAGATTGGGATCATATGGATTCCTATGAAATCCATGCTTCACGAGATGCTCATCAATTTTTATATACTAAGCTCAAAGAGACTATTTTAGATGATACAAATATTTTATGAGTCTACACAACTTATGATCTTTCCCTAGTGTGGCATTACCTTATGGTTGAGTCATATAGACTCTTCTTATAGATATCCATTTAATAAGTCACTTTTAGCATCCTTTTAATGAAATTTCCATCTAAACTATGCATCAATTACAAAGATCATTTTGATTGTCTTTATTTTATCTATAGGAGCAAAAGTCTCCTCATAATCTATACCTTCTTTTTATGTATATACTTTTGCTACAAGTATTTCCTTGTGCTTGTCTATATTGCCATCTACTTTGTATTTGGTATCATTCTTCATGAGATATTGATATTCTGCATCCATGACATCTTTACAAGGTTTGGACTCTAAGGCTTCATGGACTATGGAGGGCTCAAGTATGTTTGCAATAATGTTTATTAAGGCCAAATTTAACTCTTCATGGGCCATACTATGAATCTTTGATATTTTAGATGAAGTATTTGGAGATCCATCTAGTTTTGCATCTTGAATTATACCTATATACCATTTAAGCACTCATTTAATAATAGTCAGTGGCGCTAGAGCTTATGACTGACAATCACCACTATTTTCATCTTGAAAGTTTACATGTCTAATGCTTGTATCAGATGTCTATGTGGAAGATGAACTAATTTCACCTTTATCATCAAAATTTATATATGTGCTAATAAGTATCTTCATAGTCTTTGGATCAATGAATTGATACAATTTTGACTCATTAATATAGCTGACAAAAAATGCATTCCTAGATTTTATTATCCAATTTATTCCTTTTTTATTCTTTAAAACATGCATGTATGCCTTAAAAAAAAATTGAAGATGAGAGACTTTTATATTCATCCTAGTTTATACTCCCTATGGTGTAATTCCATTAGTATCTTTAGTAGGTGACTTATTTAGTAGATATACATTTTGGAGACATGCTTTTACCCAATATGGATGAGGTAGTTATGTATCCTCAACCATCCTTTGAAATATATCTATAATGACACATTTATACCTTTATGTAACACCATTTTGTTATGGTTTATAAGGAGCATTGTATTGAAAATGTATTCCATGTTAGGCAAGGTATGCAGTGAACTTTTTACTGGTGTATTCCCCCCATGATCTAAATGGGGGGCCTTGATCATGTGACCAAATTAAATTTCAATAGAGTCCTTAAACTCTTTAAAGTCTTAGAATGCATGATCCTTAGTATTCAATAAGGAAACCCACATCTTGAGGGATTGATCATTAATAAAGAGTTGAAAATATTTATAAATTTTTATGATAGAAGTCTTAGGTTTACATATATCACTGTGCACCACATCTAATAGATAAGGAGATCGATATTCACTTTTTCCAAATGAGATCTTCATTATTTACCAGTTAAGAAATTAGAATAGATATTATCATATTATTTGAGTGTG
The DNA here is from genome assembly GCA_037957365.1 of Torreya grandis. Taxonomy (NCBI): domain Eukaryota; kingdom Viridiplantae; phylum Streptophyta; class Pinopsida; order Cupressales; family Taxaceae; genus Torreya; species Torreya grandis. The sequence goes on from JARHVA010001100.1 coordinate 1,481,303, forward strand.
GGAAAACCTCTAACCATGTTTTTTTTCTTAATGCAAGCAAATATCCATAACTCAAATGACCATATCTTCTGTGCCATAGCTGAGATTTATGTGTCACCTTCACAATATGTGTTTGATGGTTATTATGTACAAGATCAAGATGAATTTTTTTCCTATATTAGAATATTTTGAAATAGTTATAAATCATTGAGACTTGTTATTGATAAGGAAAAACTTATCACCATGGTTATGATCAAACTCAATGTTGAGATTCTAATCAAGAAGTTGATCTACAAACAACAAGTTATTAGTAATTAAATGAATAAATAATACATCTTAGATAATGGTAGTGTGGTTACCAAGTTGTAAATAAATGTCACCTCTACCTTGAATAGTGTATGATGAGTCATCACCAATAGAAAAATTACCCTGAGATCCTATTTTGTGTAAAGTGAAAAACCATTCTTTTTGTCTTGTCATGTGCCTTGTGCTCTAGAAATCAATACCAAATAGATTTTGAAGAACAAGGTTACTCATGTGTTTTTGTAGTAAATAGGGGATCATTTTCTAAAGAATGATCATTCTCAACAACATTCACATGTTGTTGTTTCTTCTTCTAATTATTTGTGGAATGGGTTTTAGGATTTGGTGACTAAGATGGATGTTGTGAATTGGGATTCTTATTAGATGAGCCCTGTGTGAATCCATTATACCAAAAATGTTTAAGGTTATATCTTGTCTTTCCATAAATAAGACAAAATTTCTATGAATGGGATTTATTCCCATAGTGGTGTTGTTGATTCTTTTGTTTAGAATTATGTTTAGAAGTCTTCATGGGATTGTTCCATTTTTGAGACGAGGGAATTGCATGCTCTTCATTAGGTTCCTCTGAATGTTTCATGCATTCTTCCTATTTCAACATGTTAACCAATGAGACAAAGGTTGGTTTTTGACCCATGATATTTAACATGGTTAAAAACAATTATATGTGGGTAACGGGGGGTGTTATATCTCTTAGGACAATATGAACCAAAGATTTATCTTTCATTGCTTCACCCAATGCTTTAAATGGAACCCATGAGGTTGAAACTCTATGAAGAAAATCCTCCACTTTTTCCTCATATTTCAACTTTAAACTATGGATTTGGATTTGCAAATAAAGAATCTAGTTTTGATAATTTGATTAAAAAACTATTTAAAGATTATCCCAAGCATCCTAAGCTATATTAAAATTATGAATATGAGGTTTTACCTCATCTGATATTTTGAACATGATGATGAGGTTAACCTTCTGATTAGTTTTGTTATATTTGTGTTTTAGATCAACATCATTATTATGTCAGGTCTATGTGCCATCAATAACTATCTATATGTCCTCAAATTTCAAGTGGGTTTTAACATTATTTTTCCACATTGCATAGTTGCCACCTCGAAGAAGTTGAGTGTGTAGCAAAATAAAATGTGGTCCATTTTCAGCCATGTGTGCAAATCTTATTAAACTATAGAAAGGAGATGGACTAGAGCCATACAACTCTAAAAGGTTATCATTTTGATATACTATCAAACTGATATACAATACCTCTCTATATGTGCACCTTCTTATATACCCATCGATATTGGATTAGCTTATACTTTCGATATAATCATTGGTATATGAAACAAACTTTAATGGACATGAAAGAAGAATGGTAATGGGGTACATAGATAGTACATTAAAGAGATTCATTTTGTCATTAACACCTTATTATAAGGAATTCCACACACATGTTGGTGTAACTTCCCTATGTAATTAGAAATTCTAACTGTTAGGATTTAAGTCTATCAATAGTAACAAATGGGTTACAAAGGGATGGTTTATAAATATTTCTAAACCTTATTACTCATTGATGATTTAAAGGGTCAATGCCCAGATGTCCTTATTGAATTTATGTTAGGATATAAACATAGTAGTTTAAAGAGAGATAACATTACATGTAAACATGAACTAGAGGTGTCATTGATACCAAACACTGTCAATGAGATTTTTATAATTTTGTTATTTTTACGTTGATTTCATTTGTCAGAAATTAGAAAAAAAAAAAACACAAATGTTTTTCAAAGTACAGTTAGTAAGCATATAAAATAGAAAATGCAATTTAGTAAATGAAAATAATTAAAATAATCCCTCCAATTTTGTCATTTTCTTTTTTTGTCTTTTTTTTATTTTTGTCTATTTATGGTTTAAGGAAATTTAATGGGTTGATCCTACCCTAATCACCCCCATTTATGATTAACCATTACCTATTTATCTAGATACTCTGAAGAGGGAATCAAACCACACATAGTTCTTCCACCTAATGTGATTTTGAAATTCTATTCTTTAAATATATGTATGTAGCTTTAAATTTGGATTCTAAATGTGAAAATGTTACATCTTAACTTGATTTTGAATGCCTTAAACATGATCTAAGACTACTCCTAGTGATTGATCTTGATCTTAGGAATAATAGGGCATATTTTGTTAGTATATAATAGTGTAATGGATAAATGCTAGATAGATAAAGAGTACCTTAATGAATGATCTTTGATTTACATTTATAGTGAAAATTTTGAATAGTTTCCTTTATTCAGTTTGAAAAATGTGTGAGATGACCTAAACAAATATTTTCAATTTTAGAAACTAGTTATTAAATGGCACATGGACAAAACTGCACTATATGGATAAGTTCATAATAGAAGACCTATATGTTTAACTTGGACATATTCCATGAAATTATGGATAAGTGTCCTAAGGTTAGAAGTAGCATAAGAGTGATATAAATAAGTTTTAACACTAAATTGGAAATTCATGCATAGAAATAATTGCAAATAGAGGGGTTGAGTCTGCATATAGATAAATTGATAGAGTAATAGTGAACAAGAGTAATGCATTTTAGAATAGGTTAAGTGGTTTAATATATGTCAAGAATTACCATTATCAAGTAATTGTGACCAAATTTAGGTATTTATAATAGTATAATAAGATATCCTTATAACATTATGTAAGTTTTGAGTAACTAGTAAGACATGTACAAGTGATATAGATAGCTTAACATACTAGTAAAAAAGGTCACATGAATATATAACCTTAAATAGTGAAACTTGTGTAATAATATGCCCTTAGTATCGACATGGCTATTGGGTAGAGAAAAGTACAGATATATACCCATGCATAGCCTATATGTTCTAAGCATAAATCTAATATGATTTATTTAGCTTACATAATAATAATTATTGATCCATATAAATAAACCAACATATTCTCATAATAGTATACAAAATAGGATGAAAAATAACTTATAAACAATCTGTAATTTATTAAATTATGAAATAATAGAATTTATTAGGCTAACTTAGTTTAAAAACTAGTAAACTAATCTAAAAATGATGTGAGTTATTTTATAGATAACCTCACTTTTACATATCAATATTGTTGTGGTAAATTTATTCTAACATTCCCCCCTTAATTTATCATGGCTTGGAGACTACAAGATAGAGAACTTATGAATGCCTCAAACTTATCACATACAAGTGACTTTGTGAAAATATCTTCATACTGATCTTGAGTGGGATAATACTAGAGATGTATATTATGTTGTTGAACATTTTCACATATGAAATAGACTTGAATTTATATGTTATTATTGTGCTCATGAAAAATTCGATTACGAATAAGTTTAAGAACACCCTGATTATCATAGTTAAGAATTATTGTCTAAGTCTATAGAACTCTCAATCTTGCTAGTATGTAATGTAGCCATATCTCCTCGTAGATTGAGACTCCTAAAACATTATATTATTCCTTAATAGAATAAAAATAAAAAAAATTATGCTTCTTATTCCCCCATGAGACTGAACTAGATCCTAAAAAGAATACAAACCTAGAAGTGGATTTTCAATCATCAATTAAACCTGTATGATCAACATCTATGCAACCCATTAATAAGAACTTATCATTATTCTTGTATGCTAGGCCATAATCCATTATTCCTCAAATATATCATAAAACATGGGTAGCTATTTTCTAATGGCTTACCTTTGGCTCCTACATGAACTGATAAAGATAGATAATAATATAGCTAATATCTGGCCTAGTGTATCTGAGGTAGATGAGACAATCAACTGATGATAAATAGTGGCATCTAATGGTGGTTATATATTTGAATGAGATAAATGGATCCTTATCTCCATAGGTGTAGCCATTGGTTTTTAATTCATCAACCAAAACCTCTCGAGTAGTGTCTTAGAATACTTCATTTGAGACATGAATACTTTATGCTCTTTTTTCCATACTTCCAATCTAAGACAATAATGTAGTAGCCTGAGATCTATCATGTCAAATGATCAGTTGAGATATTTATTTGTTGCATCAATCATCTTCACTGAGCTACTATTGATGACTATATTATTGACAACAACAACAACAATAATAATAATAATCTCCCCCCTTATTTTTTGAGGTAGAGATTGGGATCATATGGATTCCTATAAAATCCATGCTTCATGAGATGCTCATCAATTTTTATATACCAGGCTCTAGGAGACTATTTTAGATGATAAAAAGATATTATGAGTCTACACACCTTATGATCTTTCCTTGGTGTGACATTACGTTATGGTTGAGTCATATAGACTCTTCTTATAGATTTCTATTTAATAAGGCACTTTCAACATCCATTTAATGAAATTTCCATCCAAACTATGCATCAATTACAAAGATAATTTTGATTGTCTTTATCTTATCTATAAGAGCAAAAGTCTCCTCATAATCTATACCTTTTTTTGGTGTATATCCTTTTCCTATAAGTATTTCCTTATACTTCTCTATACTGACATCTACTTTTTATTTGGTCTTAAATATCCATTTTCAACTAATAGGTTTTTTCCTTGGTGGAAGATCAATAAGCTTCCATGTGTCATTCTTCATGAGATATTGATATTTTGAATCCATGGCATCTTTCCAAGGTTTGGACTCTAGGGTTTCATGGACTATGGAGGGATCAAGGATGTCTGTAATAATGTTTATTAAGGCCAAATTTAACTCTACATGGGCCATACTATGAGTCCTTGATCTTTTAGATGAAGTATTTGGAGGTCCATCTAGTTTTACATCTTGAATTATAGTCGTATACAATTTAGACATTCATTAAATAGTAGTCAATGGTGCTGGAGCTTATGACTGACCATCACCACTATTTTCATCTATAAATTTTACATGTTTGATGTTTGTATTAGATGTCTATGCAGAAGATGAACTAATTTCACCTTTCTCATCAAAATTTACATCCCTACTAGTAAGTATCTTCATAGTCTTTGGATCAATGAACTGATATACTTTTGACATTTTACTATAGCTAAAAAAAATACATTCATGGGTTTTATTATCCAATTTATTCATTTTTTATTGTTTACAACATGCATTTATACCTTACAAACAAAAAATGAAATATGAGAGACTTTTATATTCATCCTAGTTTATTTTCCCTATGGTGTAATTCCATTAAGATATTAATTAAGTGAATTTTTTAGTAGATATATAGTTGTGAGACATATTTTTACCCACTATGAATGAGGTAGTTATGTATCCTCAACCATGCTTTGAAATATATCAACAATGACACATTTATACCTTTATGTAACACCATTTTGTTATGGTGTATAAGGAGCAGTGTATTGAAAATGTATTCCATGCTATGCAAGGTATACAGTGAAACTCTTACTAGTGTATTTCCCCCATGAATTGAATGGAGGGCCATTATCATACGACCAAATTAAATTTCAATAGAGGCCTTGAACTCTTTGAAGTCTTGGAATGCATGATCCTTAGTCTTCAATAAGGAAACCCACATCTTGAGGGAATGATCATTAATAAAGAGTTGTAAAAAATTATACATTTTTAGGATAGAAGTCTTAGGTTTGCATAGATCAATGTACACCAGATCTAATAGATAATGAGATCGATATTCACTTTTTTCAAAATGAGATCTTTGTTGTTTACTAGTTAACCAATTAGAATAGATATTAGAAGATTATTTGAGTGTGGGAAGACCTTTAACCCGATAGATCATATGACCATATCTTCTATGCCATAGTTGAGATTTGTGTGTCCCCTTCATAATATGTGTTTGATGGTCATTATGTACAATATCAAGATGAAATATTTTTCCTATATTATAATATTGTGCAATAGTTATAAATCCTCGAGACTTGTTATTGATAAGGAAAAACTTATCACCATGGTCATGATCAAACTCAATGTTGAGATTTTAATCAAGAAGTTGATATACAAACAACAATTTATTAGTGAGTCCTTAAACAACATCTATGATGATGGTAGTGTGGTTACCAAGTTGTAAAGAAAAATCACCTCTACCCTGAATAGTGTATGATGAGTGATCACCAAAAGAAACATTACCCTGAGATCCTAATTGGTGTAAAGTGAAAAACCATTATTTTTGTCATGTCATGTGCCTTTTGGCACCAAAATCAATTACCAAATATATTTTGAGGAACAAGATTACTCATGTGTTTGTGTAGTAAATATGGGATCATTTTCTAAAGAATGATCATCCTCAACAACATTCCCATGTTGTTGTTTCTTCTTCTAACTATTTTTGGAATGGGGCTTAGGATTCAGTGACTAAGATGGATGTTGTGAATTAGGATTCTTACTAGATGAGCCCTATGTGAATCCATTATACCAAAAATGTTTAAGGTTATATCTTGTCTTTCCATAAATGGGTAACAAAGGGATGGGTTATAGCAATAAAGAATGAAATTAAAGAATTGTTTCTAAATATACTCGTATGTACAATCTGTAGTGAATGAACATTGATTTACTAGTCAAAATTATGCTATAAAATATTGCATCACCTTGAGGCTTCCAAAGGAAATGTACAAAAGCATGAAAATATGTATGGATCAATTTGAGATGTTCTATCATGGAAAATATAACACCAAAAATAATGTAGAACTAAAAAATATGATATGTACATCTCATAATTGATAAAAATATATCTGCCACTGAGTCTTTTATTCATAGTGTCTACTGCATGTTGAAGGCTCCCAAACTATTATATGTATTGATGTATGGTTGTACGAAAAAGTTTATGATGTGTATAGTTTGAATAGAGATTAATATCTAAAAATTAAATCTGATAAATTCAAGTAGTACAACCCTAAATAAAAGAAAACTAGTTTACAATAGCAAATTAACTAAAACAAATTGTAGGCATCCAAAAGATGGTACAACCTACTATAAAAGTGTCCAAGTTATGTACATAAAGAATTATAATATCTATACAAAAAAATTTAGATTCTTACAACGCCTGTATGGTCAGATATGACCAAAAACCATTCTACAACAAGTTTAAAGAGCAAAACTAGACCAAATAAATTCTTATGGCCAGAAAGGCCATAAGCCTAGTCCAAAAGGAATCAAATAAATTCAAAATAGTAAAAATATTACCAAATAAAATAATATAGCTCCAGTTCCTTGTCTATGGAGTGCGTACGGTCTATGACGGAAGAAAACTTGTATGACTAGCTTTAATTTTTTGGCTTCAAAGCTACTAAAATGCACCACAATCTCTCCAAGTGGAATCTAAATTGCACAAAATAAATTTTAATAGAATATTGCTCTCACAATGTTTTGATTTGATACTAAATCTAGCATAAATCTAATATAATTTATTGATCTTACAAAATAAAAATTATAAATACATATAAATAACCCTACATATGCACATAATAGTCCTACAAAATAGGATGAGCAATAACCTATAAACCATATGTAATCTACTATATTATTCAATAGGTCCATAATATACTTTATTTGACTAACTTAGTTTAACAACTAATAAACTAATATAAAATATACATGAGATATTTTATAGATAATAACCTCACTTTTACATTATAATATTACTATGAAAAATTTAATCTTACATATGTCCTGCTTCATAATCATATACCATGAAATATATGTGTATGAAAATCATATGCCATCTATCAAACATGTGATAAATAACATATGTAAATAATTAAATGTTATATTCATGTCATGTGCATGCTTAATTTTCTTTTTTCGAATATTTTGATTGTTTTATTATTTTCTTGATTTTTTTTAATTTTTTAGATTTTTTTAAATATTTAAGCTTAATAAAAATTAACTAATGATTGCATCAATGGAAGGATTAGATGAATTGCCTATATAAAATAGTGTTATGATACTCTATCATGGATGAAACATACTAAATGTATGTGATAATGAAATAAAAAGTTGTGAATATGTGAATATAATTACATGAAATAAACCATTTTATATTATCTATGGCTTAATTCAAATAGGATTTGTGAAATTAAAAGACTTGAATAATGAACAAAAGAGAAGTGATGAAGGATAATATTTTATTGAACATATGGAAGAAGTGCATAAACAAGTTAAAGAAAAATTAGAAATAAGTATAATAAAGTATAATCAGAGAGTATATAGGAAGAGAACAGAAGTTTCATATTAGGTAGGAGACTTAGTATTAACATACTTGAGAAAATAGAGATTAACAAAAGGGACATATGATAAGTTAAAATGGAAAAGATTGGTATGTGATGATTTTTTTGAAAATTTAGAAATAATGCATATGAAATACAGTTACATGAAAGTATACACATATCACCTAATTTTGATACATCTGGTTTGCATATATATTATGAAAGGACAAAGTAGAGAAATTAAAAATATAAATTTTGAATAAATAGATTGGAGATTTCATATGCTTGAAAAAGAGCTTGAAGAAATTGAAGAGATTCCTTACATGCAAGTTAGAAAGACTAAAATGAATAAGGAATATAAATGATATATGGTGAAATATAAAGGTCAAAATGTATAATAATTTACATGGATTTGCACATCAAAAGCCTTAAAATAAGGAATATTATTAACATTTTTCTTAGAAGTCACATGCACAAGAACACATGCTTATTTTTCTTATCTAGGTTGAATGATGCTGGAGCATCCAATTCATGAGAAATATTGGATAAACCAAAAATATATAAGTTTTAAATTTGTCTATTTTTTTGTGATGTGTAATTTTTATTACCACACTAATTTCTTCTAAGTTTTTATTAAAAAAAATTGTTGTGTTGATTTTTTGGGGTGATTTGTGTTATCCTTTATGAGCACCATTTTAAGTGTGGTTTTATGTTTCCTAAAATCACACCTATATCTATAATGTTCATATACATCTTTTGGTTAATAGTTATATCCAATTATTATCTCATTGATTCAAGTAGATCTAATTTAGTCTGATAATACTCTCTTACTGCATAATCGTTGAGATGTTGTGGATGTTTTTGTTAGTTTGTGATAATTATTAATGTAGGGTATTTAAACAAGATGATTCATTACTTAAGATAAATATGATTAGAATATATTTATATAAGTTATTTGATCATCAATAAGGAAGTTTTACATCAAGTTTTAGATCATTTTAAGAAACAGGGTAAAGTATCACATCATCTATGAACATATGTAAGAGTCATGGTACTAACATTTTCACAATCATTGTTATTTTTTATGTTGTGTAATATTATGTGATTTTATATGTATCTATGATATGTTATGGAAGGAGACATTTATAATTATTTATAAATTGATTCCTAAATTCATGGAAGTAAATCATGATTCACTTACCAATGTTTATGATCTAGTTTGGGATGCATTGGGTTCTAACATGTTCTTGTTCCTTAAAACTATGAATACATTTAATTTGTGTGCCATTTAAAATTTGGGATACAATAATGTGTGAAAATTACATTAGTGGTTTAGAATAAATTAATATAATTAGTTGGGTCTCAAATCTCTATAAATATGCCCTTTGATGCATTATCATTTTCTCTAACAATGGCCAATTCTATCTCGTCAGACTTGAATGGTAATTTTCTTCCGGTATGACATTTCCCTACAAATATTAGTTCTACCATTGTCATTTATCTTGCATATTATTGAGGCCACACAGATTTCATATGTGTAAAATACTGTTATACCTTATCTATTACCCTGATTATCATTATCACATTTCTGACCATCCAGTGGTTAAATTGTTCCAATATCAAATCATCATTACAAAATCTTATCATGTTAACCTCTTGCTTATGAATATAGTGATCGACTTTATATTACTAAATTCCACTATGTGGGTCGTCTAAAAGACCAAGTCGAGTCACTTTGTGAGCAAAAAAAATGAGATGGTGCACTGAAACCAATCTTTGTGAGTATTCTAGGCATAAATCAACAACAGATTGATATTACAATCTCCTCCTGTAGTGCGAGTAATCAAGAAAGAAACACTGTAAAGAGCAACTAAAATCCATACCATTCGTGAGATGGGAGAGGCTCTGCCATATTATGAATTGCCTTATAGCAAAGAAGATTGCAAAGAGGAAGATTAGACTTGGAATCTCTGTACTTGAACCTCCTCCAGCCTTGCAGCCGTAATCCAACCTGGTAGATGCTTAGGATTAGTCTGAGTTACCGACTTCAGTAGCAACCTTGCCTTTTAATAATTGAAATATCTGCATCACTGGTTATCTTCATACTTTTCAAATCAGTCAAATACCCCTTTGGATCCACAATAGTCAAACCAGACACTGAATCAGACAACCTATCAAGCTTCAAACTTAACACTATTTCCCTACCCTATCCAACAATAGTCAGATCATTTACAGGCGTCTAAGACCATGGCATCTCAGTCCCTCCTACCCCTGTACTCTTTAGGTCTAATGCAGTTACATGCTCTTGCTCCTGGCGTGCCTTCTCAAGCAAGGTATTTGACATGGGCACAAAGCTCTCAAACCTCTTCTTCTTATTCCTCAGCGACTAATCCCCAATCTCGGGTATGTTGTCCCACTCCTTACTTGACAAAGTATACAATTTCCTCTTCAAATTTTCAAATTGCTCTATAATCTTGGGATTCGATGCCCTGTACTTCTCAATCTCCTGCTTATGCCTCTATGCCCAACTTGGGCTCTGCTTCTGCCATGGTTTAAGCCTTCGACCTTACTTTCTCTACGCACATTCGGATCCTCTCTATTTCTTTGCAATGGATCTTTTTTCTTAGCTGTGGTCAAAACAAGATAATACAGGCCAAATGGCCTTCGTGACTCCTCTTCTCCCTCCTGGAGATCCTCCTCCTTTTTTTCTTCATCCCTCTGTCCTCTTTAATGAACTCTCCCAGGGTAGGCGCCAGCTATACTTGTCTTAACTATGCTTAGAAAGTCTTCCTAGAATTTTTCAATAGATGCAACAACCTCCTAAAGTGACTCAACAGCATCCTTCAACTGAAGAATCCTTCCACTAACAACTAATACACACTAATTATGTTTTTATTCGCCTTATTCCATATGGTGATAAGGTGTCACGGCTTATTTTGCCCAAAATATCATTTTTTAACAAATTACAATTTGAATTACAACTTTTGTAGGAAAACTCATTCAATATACTTGAGATAAAATAAAATATATTATGCACCTGTAGATGCTCCTACATCAAACTACCATGCTTGAAACTTGTCATGAGCCCCTGCTCATGTATGCTTATTTGCTCTTTTTGCTGCAATTAAAAACCATCCATTGTTCTCTGCCTTAACAGTTTTTTCATATTGATGCACATGTTCCATAGCACCACATTTGATTCTTTTCTTGGACTTCTTTTTCATTCCTACACATGATGCAAAGTTATTTTCAAAATCATTGGTTTTCTCAAACCAATCTTTCTTCTTTTTTGGGTTTTTCTTTTTCTTCTTGTATTTCCTTCTTCTCATCTCTTTCTCAGCTGCAATCTTCCATATCCATGTTTCATCTTCATATGTGTCTCCAAAGTTTTCATCTTCTATACCTACATTCAAAACATCAAAAGCCACCTTAAAATCAAAATCTTTAGGCCATGAAGCCTCTTGGCTATCTCCATGTTCTTGTTCCTTGACCAGAATTGTCTTGACCTCTTTGCTTTGCTCTTGTGTTGTTTCACTCATCCCAATGGTGTTCTCATCATGGTTTGTGCCTGTATGTAGCTATCCTAAAGAACTAAAGAGCTCTTCCAACATTCTCATTTCCTCCTTTAGTGAGCTCTCATCTGTCTCACTGTTCTCTTCATCAAACTTGGGCTTATCAACTTGAAAGATTGCTTTTCCTTTACCTCTTATTTCATCTTTTCTTAAGCTATCTTCATGCAAACCAACTTCTTCAATATACTCATCAAATACAATTGAAGTATCCTTACCTTGTGTCTCCTTGCTCTTTTCAATCTCTATTTGAAGCCATCTTGTTTGTTCTTTGTTTTCAATGAGGCATTGCTTTGCTGCATACTCTCCTCTTTCCTCATCATCCATCCATTTGGAATTCTCTCCTTGCTGCATATTAGTCCACATAGCCACTTCCCATACCTCATTTTCCATAAAAATATCATTAAATGATTCAAAAACATCATTATCCCATTCATTGAAAGCAATTGGCTTACCTTTCATCTTTATATCTTCATGCTCTACCTCATTATTCTTTGAGAAGTTTTCTTTCTCATCTTCATTCTCTTGGCTGCTTGAATCACCTTCAATCCTCTTCCATTGACTTCTTGGTGTTGTTGCCTCAACACTCACATCTTCTCTCTTTTCCTTCTTAGGCACCCATACTTGTTTCTCCTTCTTACCATTTTTCCTCTCAAACCATGTAGGCATCCCGCATCCATGCTCTTGTACCAGCACTTCCTGTTGCTTGGAAGTTTGCTTCTTCCACCATTTAGGCATCACATATCCATGGTTAATTAGAAACTTCACATTTCTCTTTGCTTCTCTACTATTCATATCAATAGTTTCATGCTTATAAGAATAAGAAAAATCAATTTTTGAATTCACCTTTACCTCCTTAGTGTGCTGCTCCATTAGTTCTTTGACATGCAAAGCATCTTGATTGCTTGTACCTTCTTTTTTATTTATGCTTGACTATTCGGTTGCCTCTTCTTGGCATTCAATGGCATCATGGAATTCATCCTCATCTTCTATCTCTTCTCTTGCTTGTATGGGGTCCTCAACACCTTCCTCATGCATTAACCAATGCATCTCTTCTTCTTTATCATCAACAACAACAAACTTTTTCTTTTCTCTTACACATTCACTTGTGCACTTGGTGTCTTCTCTTGCACCAATCTGTTCACTCTCCAAGGCCCTTCTCTTGACCTTCATAAAGCTGCTCATACCTGAAATTACCCATGTAAAGACAACATTAGATATAAAAACAAGAGACCACAAGGTCCCTATGAGTGTTCTCTTCACCAACACTCTTATCTTTTCAAGTGCTCTTCCTGACACTTCATCTTTTCTTTCTTCTCTTCTCTTGTTCTCCTCAATGAGAACCTTCTTCACAATCTCTTCCTCTCTTTTTTGCTCTCTTGGCAACCTTCTCATCCTCTTGCCTTTATGGGCTTCTCTCTTCTTAGCAATCTCATTTTGCCTTCTTCTCCTCTTCATTAGGAGATCTATTGGCCACTTCAACCTTTTCTTTATTGACCATACCCACACTTTCTCATTTGATTGCATCCCAGACTCAAACATGCTTTTAATCTTAGCTAAATCTTTCCACAAACTAGCAATATCTTTATCAAAGTCAACATTAGTCATACCTTTCTACTTTGGGGTGCTTGCTTTCTTCTTGGTGTCCTCATGTACCTTGCTGCTCTGCTCTTTTCTCAGCAATATTTCCATTTCTAAGATCTTCACCCAAGTCTTTTCCACCTTGGTCTCTTGATCCCTTCAGGTCCACATGTCTCACCCAAGCCTTTCTCCTTGACTGGTCTTTTGACAATCTCCTTGATCTCACCTAGGCCTTTTGCATCCTAGTCTTTTAATCCTTTTCTCAATCCTGTAGCAACTCTTTATATAACACTTCAACAAACACAAATCACAAATCCAAGTTTACTTTACCTTGGGTCACCATTTATTGAGCTTCCATGAGCTCTTCTCTCTCTTTTCCAAGCTTTAATTAGCTTCAAGACTTCCTGTTCTATTCTAAAAAAAATCTTCAAAACATAGACTTTAAATTGAATATTAAATCTTACTCATACCTTTTCTTCAGCAAATCCCAAGAGCTTCAAGCTTTGATACCAAAATGGTGCATTATCATTTTCTCTAAAAATGGCCAATTCTATCTCGTCAGACTTGAATGGTAATTTTCTTCCAATACGACATTTCCATGCAAATCTTAGTTCTACCATTGTCATTTATCTTGCATATTATTGAGGCCACATAGATTTCATATGTGTAAAATATTGTTATACATTATCTATTACCCCGATTATCATTATCACATTTCTGACCATCCAGTGGTTAAATTGTTCCAATATCAAATCATCATTACAAAATCTTATCATGTTAACCTCCTGCTTATGAATATAGTGATCAACTTTATATTACTAAATTCCACTATGTGGGTCATCTAAAAGACCAAGTCGAGTCACTTTGTGAGCAAAAACAATGAGATGGTGCACTGAAACCAATCTTTGTGAGTATTCTAGGCATAAATCAACAACGGATTGATATTACAATCTCCTCCTGTAGTGCGAGTAATCAAGAAAGAAACACTATAAAGAGAAACTAAAATCCATACCATTCGTGAGATGGGAGAGGCTCTGCCATATTATGAATTGCCTTATAGCAAAGAAGATTGCAAAGAGGAAGATTAGACTTGGAATCTCTGTACTTGAACCTCCTTCAGCCTTGTAGCCGTAATCCAACCTGGTAGATGCTTAGGATTAGTCTGAGTTACTGACTTCAGTAGCAACCTTGCCTTTTAATAATTGAAATCTCTGCATCACTGGTTATCTTCATACTTTTCAAATCAGTCAAATACCCCTTTGGATCCACAATAGTCAAACCAGACACTGAATCAGACAACCTATCAAGCTTCAAACTTAACACTGTTTCCCTACCCTGTCCAACAATAGTCAGATCATTTACAGGCATCTGAGACCATGGCATCTCAGTCCCTCCTACACCTCTACTCTTCAAGTCTAATATAGTTACATGCTCTTGCTCCTGGCGTGCCTTCTCAAGCAAGGTATTTGACACGGGCACAAAGCTCTCAAACCTCTTCTTCTTATTCCTCAACGACTAATCCCCAATCTCGGGTATGCTGTCCCACTCCTTACTTGACAAAGTATACAATTTCCTCTTCAAATTTGCAAATTGCTCTGTAATCTTGGGATTTGATGCCCTGTACTTCTCAATCTCTTACTTATGCCTCTACACCCAACTTGGGCTCTACTTCTGCCATGGTTTAAGCCTTCGACCTTACTTTCTCTACGCACATTCGGACACTCTCTATTTCTTTGCAATGGATCATTTTTCTTAGCCGTGGTCAAAACAAGATAATATAGGCCAAATGGCCTTCGTGACTCCTCTTCTCCCTCCTAGAGATCCTCCTCCTTTTTTTCTTTGTCCCTCTGTCCTCTTTAATGAACTCTCCCAGGGTAGGCACCAGCTATACTTGTCTTAACTATGCTTAGATAGTCTTCCTAGAATTTTTCAGCAGCTGCAACAACCTCCTAAAGTGACTCAACAGCATCCTTCAACCGAAGAATCCTTCCACTAACAACTAATACACACTAATTATGTTTTGATTTGCCTTATTCCATATGGTGATAAGGTGTCATGGCTTATTTTGCCCAAAATATCATTTTTTAACAAATTACAATTTGAATTACAACTTTTGTAGGAAAACTCATTCAATATACTTGAGATAAAATGAAATATATTATGCACCCGTAGATGCTCTTGCATCACCCTTAAACTTACGTTGAGGGAGTTTTAGGTGGATTAAGGATAGAGAATATATCTGTTAGTTTATATTACAAAGACTATGATTTAGCGAAGATGAGATCTAAAAATTCATTCTTATAATGAATCTCATTATGGGATCATGGTATGATTTTGTCATTGTACCTATTATATTTTATTTTGGTTAAAATCAAATAAAGATATGAATTATTTTCATTGCATTTTTTTGGATATTCTGAGGGTTGCATGATCTAAGGAATTTATTATTTGAGATCCCTATCCATGATTGTATAGGTTGTGTAGGTGGCATAATAGAATGATCCTCATATTGTGATTAATTTATTGTATAATGTTTAAAATGGGTATCATCTGCTAGAAATTTCTACTCATATTTTTCATATATATATATATATATATATATATATATATATATATATATATATATATTTGATAAATTTATGGAATGTATAATGTATAAAATCCATCATATGAATACAATGTCTCCCAAAAAATAATTTTTAGTGTAAAAAGTTAGGAATGACTTGAAAAATTGTACGCAAGACCTAATGATCTACTAATAAATCCAGTGTGATAGTTATAAGTATTTGACAAGGAATTAATACATAATTACATTTTTTTAATGATTTTCATACTGATACCTATTATTTTAATAAACTATAGATAAAAATATTTGACCCTGAACCATTATAAATCAACACACACTTGACTTTTTTGTGTACTTGAACTTGAATGAATAGGGGAAGATCTTGATAGGAGGTAACTCCTTATCAAAACTTATGACCTTTTCAATGTCCTCAAATGTATTGAAGATAGAATCAAATGATGATGGTTATGTATCAGTAAAGTGAGTTGTATCACGTAAAATTACATATAAAATATATTTGTATATTTTTTTATCTCTTTAATAACTCCAAAATAGAAATTTTATTATGGTTATTCTATAGTTGATCAATGATATTTTACCCATTAGACTGACTGGATTGCCTTGAGGGAGGTGGAGGGGGTTAAGGAGGAACATGTTGATGACCTTTGCTATGTTGTATAGGATGGCATACCCAACCTCATCTATGTTAAAATCATGAAATCTGGTATCTAATGTAAGTTATGGGTGAACAATGGGACCAAGATGCTAATCGAGATGAATTTGAGGTATAAGTGTAGGAGGAACAGAAGGACTCATGACTTTAGAACTTAGTGGTGGTAGGTAGTAGCCCAGATTGGATATTATAATGATATGAATTAAGTAATTAGTGAGATGGATTTCACTGACTTACTAGTATCATAATGACAGATGAAGGTAGTCTGATACACTGGTGTGTATGGATTTGATTAATCTCTAGATCATTATTATTTATTACTCTTAAAACTTTGGGCCAAAGTATATTTATGGATACATTATCATTTCATGAGTATGATTTACATGTTTGTGTGATATCTTACAATAAAATAGTTTTATATGATACACTACATGTTTAGTTTTAGAAATCATACAACACATAGGTACTTGCTTGTATTTTTGGATTCCCATGCCATAACTATTTAATTATCCATGAAGGGAGGGTCATTTCCTGATAGGATTAGTTTAAGAGATTTTTGGTCTGTAGTTGATGTAGAATAATGCTCAAATGATGCTCTCCCTCCCCACAATAGTATTATTTAATGAGATGACACTTGAGATTGCCACATATACTTGAGTTTGGGAATTATGCTTTGAGGAATCCATGTATCATATATGTTCATTATATTAAATTATAATTATTATTGAATATTGTCATGAAGAGTTGTAATTACTTGATACTATACATTGATAATGGTGGTTGTAAACTTGTATCAGTCATGGTTGAGTTATTATAATTACTTTCTATATTTGCATTATGATGTGCTCTCATGATATTAGAGATATGTGATATGTGATGTAATATGTTTGTTTTCTATCATCACGATTTGAGTATTTCATATGGTCTCTATAGATTTTGTGGTATAATTTAATTTTGGTATATGTGTTTAATTTTAAAAAATCACATATTTCTAAGTTAAGCCTAGTAGGGTTGATACATATGGTATTAGAGTTGTGGTTCAAAGTCTAGCATATAATGAGTCCATTAGTATTTTTGAGTCTTTCTATTCACCAGTGTGAACCTAGTGACATGAAGTATTACACTGTTACTTTGGATTTGTAGTGTCTTAGTTGTGAAACCTTGTTACACCATGATTGGAGTTTTGAGACTTGATAGCCTCTTGTATGGCTTGATGACAATTATAAGTAAAGAGACAATCTTGAAATGTGTGTGGGGAACATTAAGTGTGTACCCTTATAGCTCTTATACCCTCTTAGATTTAATATAGGGTTGGTGTAGCGAGTGTCTTGATGGTGTTGCTTGTAATATAGGTTAGGTAGGAGAGTGCATGACATAGTTCTTGAATCATGATCAAGAGATTCCTATAGTATTTCATGATCATTCAGATTGGACACCTCAAAGTGATTACATCATTTTTTGATTATCAAGTCACCTCTGTCATTTATGTTTTGTGTTGTGATTGTTTACAAAGCATGGGGTGCTTCTCACTTAAGTTTATGTGCTTTAGCTTTTGTGTCTTTTATTCACTAATCTTAGGACTGGAAAAATCTTATAAGACCTTTTTTAGTTAGTACCACCTAGGGCAGTGGGAATTTTCTTGTAATAGAGTGTAGATTTGGTTGATAATTCCTTTGTGTTAGGAGTTTATTGATGGTTTAACACCCTTAATTTATGTGAACTAGGAAGAAGTGTCAACTCTCTTAGTTAACTTAGAGGTGAGTTGTTATTATCTTATTCTCCTTTGATATCACTATAAGCTACCAAGAGTATTCATATTTTCATGATATTGATTTAGTTTTCTCTTAAATGAAAACTTATTTTTTGAAATGTTGTTTGACCATATTACCTTCAAGTTTGTGGGAGAATGTTTTTTACTTCTTGTTGAGAGAGAAATTGTGGGATTGATTGAATTTATGAATCTTTGTGGTTAATAAATTTATCTCCTGATTGTGGAAATAGATTGTGATACTATACTTACAAATTTGGTAATTAGGTAGTGATTTAGAAATATTGAGTTGTAGTGTTTTCTTTTTACCTTGAGATGGTGTTGAAGAGTTTTATTTTTGAGATGATGGTTCTCTAATTTTCACTGTGACTCTTTAGGGTGACTACTTTATCTAACATGGGAACTTAGACCACATGGAGTGGCAACCCTTGAATTATATATTAAATTCTAGATTAAGAATTATAAGTTGGCTATAGTTATTGAGTTATTATTTACCCTTGATTTAGGATAAATTTTAGTGGTGAATATTCATTAATTCATGAATATTTCAATTTTTGGATTTTAGTTTTGGTAATTTTAAGGGTCATAAGATGGGACCAGATCACCAAATTTTTAGGGATATAAATTATTTTTGGAGTCATCTAACCAACCCTTTATAATAATAAATAATATTACACTTCAATTCACCACATATATAGTACAATTGCCCATTGATACTAACCAAGTCAACAAGCAAAACTGAAACTAGAGGACCACAAAACTGAATGATAGTGATGAACAAAGGAACCAAATGATAGTGCCAAATAATAAGACCATTAGACCCATAATAATGTCAAATGAAAGCACCAAATAAGTCACCCATCAATGTGTCTTAGCATCATTATTTAGCATTGAATACTTAAAATTTTATTCAACATAGGCATTTGGCTCGGTTGTTCATCCTAGCCATTTGATCCAGTCATTTGGCCCAACCATTCAATTTATCCATTTGGCAAAGCTATTTTGTGTAACCATGCAACCCAGCTATCTGATGCAAACAGCTGGCATGGGTGACACTGGATGCTCAAAAATCCATTTATCATAGGTGTCTGACTTAGTTTTTTAGAGTAACCATTGAACCTAGTTATTTGGCCCAACCATTTGATCTAGTCATTCATCCCAATCATTCAATCCATTTATTTTTCATAGTTTTACGACCCAATCATCTGATGTAGACATCTAGCACGAGCATTCAACATATTTTTTTAGTGCAATTGCTCAGTGTCTATCTTATAGTACAACCAAACTATTGTATGAAAAAAATAGTCAACAGAGGATTCACCATCATCCATAGAGGATTTACCACACCAATTAATCAAATTTCACTAAATTCACAAAATATTTCTAATAGGTTTTTATTAGGGCCTCTTCAAATTAACCCTACTTTGATTAGATTGATATTGTTCTCTTTTGATTAAAGCATGTTGTTTAAAGAGTTCGAAGAGGAAACTTTAGATTTTTGGATATGGAAACAACTCTGCTCATTATTATATAAAAACCAAACATTTATTTATCTATAACATCAGCTCTTTCATCTAGAAATATGTTGACACAATGATCAAACACTGATGAGAATGAGTTTGATGGAATTTTTAAGGGCATACGAGTGAACTATAAAGTGACATCTGTTATTGGACATATAGTGAGTAATGATTTACCTCCATCATATCAAAATTGGGATATAACTAATCCCTTTGATATTTTTGAAGCTCTCGTAATTAAAGCATAGTCAAATCCAAAGGCGTACATTCCCAAGCATTTACAACTAGAAACATAAGTATATGATAGTTTGACTTTCCCAAGGTGCAATCTATGTTTTTTATGATTCTAATCTAGTGGTATGCATTCTTGTCCTGGTACAATGTTACTAGTTGTTTGTTGGTGCCTCTTTTATTGACTTTTTCATTAATGGTATTATGTGATGTTAATTTTATAGGCTCTAACTTATTCTTTCAAAAAAAGGGAATATCGGTTAGCTTCTTTTGAGGCATGCTTTGTATGGGGTTGTCTTTTATTTGTTATGAATAGAACCACCAATACTTGTACCCAACGATGAAATATAGTCGATGCAAATTTATAAGTATAATGTTGAGCATATTTATATGTTAATTATTACTATGTTGAGTATATTTATATGTTGTTTAATAAGCATATACTCAATAATATAATATAATATACTTAAACTATGTTGTTCAACAATATATGCTTTGCTAATATGATTTTATAAAATATGTTATTTAATACATATAGTTGCTTTGCAAATTTATTGTTCATACAGTCGATGCAAAGTCAATAAATAAAGTGTGATTAGTCATGTATGAGTGGAGACTATCAACAATTTATGTCAAGTGGATGAGCATCCCTTGATGTTTATATTAGTCGATGGATATTACTATTAAGTTAAATATACTATTACAATGTCTTGAGCAAAGCTACAATCTGATTGTGTTTTGGTCTACTTGTTGTTATTGAAAGTCAGTGCTCATACAATAGATTCAACATTACAAAAAAATTTCAAGAGTCACTATGAAATATCGACACATAATAAGTTTTCCTTATACACAATCAACACTGAAAGATATAACAACTATGGCATTCAAAATTTATAGAAATTAGTGCTATTAGAAAAAATCAACAGTGTGGTAGGTTTGGTCAATGCCAAGATTGATGCCAACTTGCTGACTCTCTTCACTTTTCTTTAGATCTATTTTAGAGACTCAACGAGGGCATTCTTTTAATGTTTATGTTGGAAATCAAGTGAGAATATAGGATACATTGTAATTTTCCCTTGTTCCACTTTAATACAAATCAAAAATTGGGTGGAACTTTATTTTTTTGCCTCATATTTTTGTAGTACAGTTTGAACTCAAGTTGCACTATGAATCTGAGTTGCATTTGCCACCCTGAATACACTTAAATATTTAATTATGGACATCATGTAATCTCTTTGTCTAGTTAAGTGTTATAGTTGTCCAATGAGATAGTACTTGTATATCATTTGTGTTTATATACGGTACATAATATGTTATAAATTTATTCATGGACTTAAGCAACTAGATGAAACTTTTACCTATATAGGTGTTTTAGGTGATATGCCTTAGCCTATAGCTAAATGGGTGGTCATTTTGAGCCTTAAGGTGTCCAAGGGACTAAGACTATAATCATATTAAAATAGTCTTCTAGAAAAATGGAATGAGATGTTAAATGAATGTTATAACATGTTTATAAGTTCTCCATTTCTCTACAAATGATTGATTGTCTATTAACTATATGTATTTAGTATTGAATAGTTGTGTGAAGTACATATTATACATTAGAAGCTATAAAAAAGGAATAAAACTAGTAGATTTATTATAAGTCACATGAGAAGGAGCACATTTTTTTTCTTACCTAGGGTGTATGATGCATTAACATTTAGGCTCATGAGCAATCTCACATCAATAGAAAATAGATTAGTTTAAAATTTGTCTAATTGTTGTGTTGTGTAATTTTTCTTACCACACTTATGTTTTTATTGTGATTTTGTGCAAGTCTTCTTTATTACATTGAATTGTTTTTATCTTTTTTTATGTTATATTTTTGGCTCACACCTATTACTGTAATATTTGTATACATTTTTTTGTTAAAGTTTGTATCTAATTACTATTTGATTGAATCTAGGAGATCCAATATGAGTGACAGTGATAATAGTATCTTACCACATAATTGTGAGGAGAGGTTATGGATGTTTATATCAATTTGGGACTCTTATTGAATCATGTTATTTAAGAAAGATGATTCTTCACCACAAAACAATATGAATATAATATATTTTTAGAGGTTATTTTCAATTATCAATAAGGAAGTTATGTGTCAAGGCATAGATCATTTGAATAAATAGAAATAATTTACCACATAATATTTGAACAAATGTAAGAGTAATGGTAATAATTTTTTCATGATAATTATTGATTTAATTCCTTCAAATGTTATGAGACTTTTTTTTTATCTTATACATGTTATGGAAAGGACCATTGCTAATTTTTTTATGATTGATTTTGAAAGGCATGGAAGAAAATAAGGATTCATTTACCAATGTTTATGATCTAGTTTGGGATGTATTGGGTTCTAAAAAATGTGAAGACATTTAATATTTGTGTTATTTAATGTTTGGGATAAACTAAGGTGTTTTAATGTTATTAGTAAGGTAAAATCACTTACTGTAAGTAGGCGGGTCTTGCATCTATATAAGAATGCCCCTACATCTATGGCAAGGGAATTTTTAGGGGATATTGGATAGAGATTATATTTTACAATTTATATTGCAAAGACTATGAGTTACCAAAAATGAGATCTACATATATGATATTGTAATAAATCTCACTGTGATATCACAGTTTGATTGTGTCATTGTGCCTATTGTATTTCCTTTAGTTGAAATCAAATAAAGATATGAGATCCATAATTGTGACTACATCAGTTATGAAAGTGGTATAATAGAATGATCCTTGGATTGAGATGTTAGGAACCTAGAACAATAAACATGCTCTGATACCAACTTGTCAGGATCTTGCTCCTCAAATAGAGCACATATGATTACTTCTTATATTAGCAACTAAACACGGAATTATACCAAAATCAATAGGTAACTAGAAATATGAAACAACATAGGATTTGAGAGACAATACACAATTGTATTAAATACCTAGAATAAAATACAATAAAGAAGATGCCACTTCTTCTTCCACCTCAAAGGTTCGCCACGCCTCAAGACCTTCTTCCCTCTCTCTCTCGGTCCCAACAATCAACTCAAATATAGAATTGATGTTCACCTCTCCAACCAGTCAGTAACACGCTGCCAGTACACCAAGTACACAACCATACTCTAAGTAGATCTCCTGCTCTCTGCTGCTACCTACAAATCACTAGACCTTACTCACCAATGTAGATATCTCTACATCCCTGAAGAACCCTTGTCCTTGCCTCACCAAGTCCTTATGATTCTTCAACCAGTACCCCAGTGGATCAGCTCCTAGACCTTGTAGACCTTGCAACTCTCCCTGATCATACACTCTCAGCACCCCTGTGGAACTAGGAGGAGCTAATCTAGCTCTCTCTAAAAGCTCAATGGCTTTCTACCACACTTTTACAATACAGCCCATGAGTCCATATATAGATCTCATGCTTACAATAATTAGACTATCATAATTACAATAATTATACACACAACTCAAGACTAAGACTAGCCTTTGACATGCAAACAAACAGTCCAAAAATAGACTCTCTGGGATCAACATGCAAACTACCTGTTCGCGCACAGGCTGCCGACGTCAGCTCCTCCATGACCGATGTTGGCCAACTGGTAACCGACACCGATTGGTTATTAGCTACTATCTGACCGACGTCAGTTGATCAGACTGATGCTAATTTCCCTGTAACTGACTCTGCAAATCTGCATCCTTCATAACTTCTCCTGTTTGCATCTTGGTGAAGCTTTTAGCTCCACAACCTAACAATCTCCCACTTGGAGATAAATAGTTGCACTTGTACCTGTACCTGTACACCGTCTAAATTATTCCCTGGCTTGTATCCCTCTTCAAGATCAATCTTGAAGACCAACCACCACACAACCTGTGATGCTATACCTGTCATTCAAGTAACCTGCCATATCTAAACCTACAAATCCATGTAGTGAAGACCTTGACCCTGCATTGCATGTCGACCTGCTGCTGGTCCCTCTCAGATACCTAAGAATCTACCTTCCCCGAATTGGCTCCAAACTCTCTGACAACTCCCACTGCTTGGGAAAACTCAGGCCTACACTAGACCTCATGTGATTTCGAACCCTGTTTCAAGCTAAGCTTGAACTGTCTAGCCCTTGGTGTGATTTCTGATTCTGCATCCTGCGTAATGAATCTTGCCAACACCTGATTCACATCAGCTCCCACTGGAGATAAAATCTCCATGTCTCTTATGCCAAAGAATTTTGCTGCTCTAAATTCTTCATGACATACCTCTAAACTAACCTTACCTTTAGCTCAGCAAATCCCTGTATGTACAAAACTTGCTAGCAAACCATCCACATACAGTAACTGGATAATGTCGCAACTCATCATCCACCTGGTAAGAACAAACACAATAGTTACACTGACGTTGACTAAAGCCATGCTTTGTCATCCACCTATCAAAACCTGTACCACTGTCTTGTAGCTTCTTCAAGACCATATGCCTTGGCCTTTTGTCTCATGTATCCCTCCACTCTCTTCTTTAACTATGGGAATCCATCTGTCTCTCAGTGCTTTTTTCCAGCTGACAACTCTACCAACAAATACCTATTTGGTTCTTCTCCAAGGACTCACACTCCTCATCCATGCCAAGCTCCCACTGTATCTAGATTCTACCTGTATTGCCTCTTCACATCTTCCTAGTTCTCGACCATCAGTAAGCAATATAAAGAAGGTGAACAACGAATATGAGGTTCACTTACCCTTTCTGACCTCGACATGAGCGTTTGAGACTTGTTGACAGATTGTTGTCTGCCCAATATCCGTTCCAGTGACCGATCTCGGCCATCTCCCAATCTGCTCCCGACCGACGTCGATTCTCTATGACTGACCCTGTCTGTCGACGTCGGTCCCATTATTGACGCTGGTGTACCTATTACTGATGTCGATCACTATATGATCGACATCGGTTCCTGCTTCCTGACACCATTGACTCTGCTGATCTGCACATGACCGACGTCGATGCCTATCTGTTTGACGTCGATTCCTGATGACCGATGCCGGTATCTATGTTCACCTGTGAGTGATAACTTTTTACCCGCGAGCTCTCCATGGATCAAAATAATTCAGTCCACTCCACTGATCTCTGTCTGTCATCTCCTCCATGAACACCAAGGCTTTCTAGTTCTTTAGCTTGTCAAAAACATCTGTCTTCCGCTTCAGAACATGCATTCCCCTCCTACATATGTAACCAAGCCTATAAAGCCACATCTCTGTAACAGAAGGTGAATCAGTGATATAAGTAGATAGATAAAGGATACCTAGCACAGCCCTGCTCAAAATAATTCAGTCCACTCCACTGATCTCTGTCCGTCATCTCCTCCATGAACACCAAGGCTTTCCAGTTCTTTAGCTTGTCAAAAACATCTATCTTCCGCTTTAGTACATGCATTCCCCTCCTACATATGTAACCAAGCCTACAAAGCCACATCTCTGTAACAGAAGGTGAATCAGTAATATAAGTAGATAGATAAAGGGTACCTACTTTCTTACCACCATCTAATTCAAGTGCATCCACTGTGAGAGTTATTGTGCATCTCCCATCACCTAACTTTCCTAAAGAAATTAGACTCATCTCCAAGACTGGTACATGCATAACCTCATTCAACACCTGTGTGTTATCCGTCTGTAATTTCAGCTTCACTTCCCCTTTGCCAATCATTTGACAAGGCTCTCCAGCTCTTAAATAAATCTCTCCAAGGTCTCCAAAGAAATACCCATGAAAAGATGCTCTATTTCGAACTGCATGGAAAGAGGCAAAAGAATCTGTGAACCAAGATTCCACTTTATCCAGAACATCCTGTGCAACATCCCCTACAACATCTGCTCCTCCCTGCTGATCTGCTACCAACCAACAATCTTTATTTTCCTGCTCTTTCTTTCTATCAATCAGACCATTCATGCTATTCAGTTTCTCCATTCGTAGCTTACTTCCTTCTGCCATTGCTATACTCCCACTCAATCAAAAACCCCTGTGAGTAACCTTTAATCAACAAACACTACCAGATCTGAAACCACCTATTAGTAACCCAACCAAAAGCTCTGATACCACTTGTCACGAACCTAGAAAAATAAACATGCTCTGATACCAACTTGTTAGGATCTTGCTCCTCAAATAGAGCACATATGATTACTTCTTGTATTAGCAACTAAACACAGAATTATACCAGAATCAATAAGTAACTAGAAATATGAAACAACACAGGATTTGAGAGACAATACATAATTGTATTAAATACTTAGAAGAAAATACAATAAAGAAGATGCCACTTCTTCTTCCACCTCAAAGGTTCGCCACGCCTCAAGACCTTCTTCCCTCTCTCTCTCTCGGTCCCAACAATCAACTCAAATATAGAATTGATGTTCACCTCTCCAACCAGTCAGTAACACGCTGCTAGTACACCAAGTACACAACCGTACTCCAAGTAGATCTCCTACTCTCTACTGCTACCTGCAAATCACTAGACCTTACTCACCAATGTAGATATCTCTACATCCCTGAAGAACCCTTGTCCTTGCCTCACCAAGTCCTTATGATTATTTAACCAGTACCCCGGTGGATCAGCTCCTAGACCTTGCAGACCTTGCAACTCTCCTTGATCATACACTCTCAGCACCCCTGTGGAATTAGGAGGAGCTAATCTAGCTCTCTCTAAAAGCTCAATGGCTTTCTAGCACACTTTTACAATACAGCCCATGAGTCCATATATAGATCTCATGCTTACAATAATTAGACTATCATAATTACAATAATTAGACACGCAACTCAAGACTAAGACTAGCCTTTGACATGCAAACAAACAGTTCAAAAATAGACTCTCCAAGATCAACATGCAAACTACATGTTCTCGCATAGGCTACCGACGTCGGCTCCTCCATGACCGATGTCGGCCGACTGGTAATCGACGCCGGTTGGTTATTCGCTGCTATCCGACTGACGTCGGTTGATCAGACTGACGCTAGTTTCCCTGCAACTGACTCTGCAACTCTGCATGCTCTGTAACTTCTCCTGTTTGCATCCTGGTGAAGCTTTTAGCTCCATAACCTAACATGAGATTGAGTTATTTTACAATTTTTGAAGTGAGTATCATCTTATATAATTGCATACTTATGTTTTTCATATATAAATTTGATGCATCTATGAAATGTATAAGGTACAACCTCCATCACATGAGTTGAAGGTTGCCCAAAAATCAAGTTATAGTGTAAATGGTTTGGCATGATTTGAAAATATGTAGGCACCATCTTGGGACATACTAGCAAATTCAGTGTGATAGTTATAATTATTTAACAATGAATAAATTATCAAATCCATTGATATTTTATTGTGATTTTGGAATGATGTTCATATTGATACACAATTATTCTAAGAAAGCATAGATATAAGTATTAAACCCTCAACCATTGTAAATCAACACACACTTGACTATTTTTACATGTACCTAAACTTGAATGAATAGGGGAAGATCTTAATCTATGATATGCTTAAGAGGCAACTCTTCCTTGTCAAAATTGATGACATTTTATATATCCTTGAATGTATTTAGGCTAAAATCAAATGTTTTTGGTTATGTATCACTAGATAGAGTTGTATCACACAAAATTTCATATAAGATATCAATTATTTATGAGCCTTGTCATACATTATCATCTATATTTTCAATCATCTATGTGGTCCATTCTAAATTTTAATAGCTCCTTCCTTTCCAATACATGATAACCATTCCCATATTTTTACTTCTACCTTCCACACAACTCATGCTCGAAAGAAGCTTAGTTGGAAATATGGAAGTTCTCAATCCCATAGTCTACCATTATTTTCTTGATTTTTAATGGAAATTGATCTATGTATGAACCTTGGTTTGCATAGAAAGTGATACTTAGCTTATTATAGATAGAAATAAGTAGATACTATAAACTCCAATATGTATCCATTTAATTTACCTCTCTACCAAGGAAACATTATATCAACTGCATAATATGATAGTTTTTCTAAGTTTACTTGTGTTCATAGTTTCTATTATTTCCCATTACATACATAGTATCCATGCATGCATATGTCTTGGTAATTCATAAAATAAGACCTCGTAAGATAGTCATGAAAATTATCCTCTACCCACTCCTTCGAGGATTAATTTCCAAGGCTAGAATGATGAAACACAAAACCACACTATAGGTATACTAGCCACCATTCAATATTATGTAATGAGATTATGTAGATCATCTCTACTCACCATATTAGTAACTCATTCAATTGGGTCTCAGGATTTTTAAGCCATATAAATCATTACTGACCATTTAAGGCATGTGATAGGCTTTAATTTTTGGGAGTAGCATGACATTTATCCTTATTGGGAATTTTTTGTGCA
The DNA here is from genome assembly GCA_037957365.1 of Torreya grandis. NCBI lineage: Eukaryota > Viridiplantae > Streptophyta > Pinopsida > Cupressales > Taxaceae > Torreya > Torreya grandis. The sequence goes on from JARHVA010001100.1 coordinate 1,510,118, forward strand.
TTTCATGAGTTGTGTGCCACTATCACTTACCCAAACATTAATCACTTCATCATACTGATATATCACACTAAGGACTGGTACACTAACTCAAGGTGTAGAGAGAATACATTAAGTCATAGTTCGGTCAGTTACATGAAGGTGAAACTCATGAGTTATCCTCACAACAATGCTAACTAATACTAAACATTATACCACAAGTAAATATATTGAAGTTTGCATTACAAACATAATGAATCTCAAATAATACATGCATTGTAATGGATAATACATATATCACATTTGAACTAAGCTAACACAACACTTAAGTGAAATAAAATCTAATATTAAAGATTGATATTTCTCCATTCAAATTCATCAATTACATAAATATCAATATAATTTTATAACATACCATACTCCACAACAAACTATTAAAATTATAAATAATATTACCTTGATAATTAAACAACATACAGATATTAACTCTAAATAACTATATTTAAAACAAAGGAAAGGTTGACTTTTATAAAATTCAAGCACCACCTTATGATTACATTATTTTAATATACACTTTCAAAATTAGACAACTACTTTCTATAAATAATAGCCGTAACTAATTACATTAAATATATTAATTCTAACCACCTATATCACTTCCACTCTATTAGATTTTTCCTAATGTTGATATATTTTAATATTTTTTCTAGTTGACTAGGTTGGTTGGCCTAGCCTATAGTTCCTTATTTCACACTTCATAGTCTGCACAACATTCTCCCTAATTTTAGTGCTCCTTATTTCATGCCAACCAATGTAACTCCAAATGCACATTTCAAGACTTGGTCAATATTCTGTTGAGTGCTCCTAGGTCTTCCAGTATATTTATGCATTTTCATCCTTGTGAATTATTTTAATTTGTCGGTATTGGTATTCTGTGTGGTCTTCAAAATACACAAATGCTTTGTTCCATGCTATCTTCAGAAGCATGTGCTTCCATGCTTAACCAAATTTGGGTTCCAACACTCCTCCCTTATTAATCATTCTCTAATTTAAATATATCTCATTTTTCATGGTATGAAATTTTTTTTTCCCTGAATGTGAAAGGGTGAAAAGATTTATTTGGTGGTGACTACTACCCAAGTTGGCCCATGTAAAATTCTACAAGTATGTCTAGTCCCCCCTTTGGCTTGTTGTGTTATTTGATGGATGAATTTGTTCGTCATGATATTTTACTATAGAATTTTGATGATAAGTAAGAAAGGAAGAGTTATTATAGTTTGAATAAATACCAGTGGCCCTTAACCAAGCTTTGTATTCTCATCCCATGATATAAATTCAAGTATAAATATGGTTGCAATGATGTAGGTCAATCCCAATTTAGGCACATGTGTGTTCTCCTCCCCTGATATAAGTTCTCTTGGAAGGATTAAAGGGTGGAAAGTGTTTATATGGCAATTTCCTTCTCTATTGGAAGTCTATTGGATAATGTGGACATTTTTTTTGAGTGGCCCTATTTTAAATTAAAATATAAAGCATTTTATCTAAAATTAAGTGTTGAGATTTATTCTACACAGATAATTTGTTTGAATGTGTACATTTTCATAGAAATGGATAGGGTTTTGAATCTTGAGAAAGGTAAAATGTAAAAATAGAGAAAAGTAAAATGTGGGCCAAGAGTATCATGACAAAAGAAATGAGTTCCATATTCTATACATATGTGGTTGATATCAAAAATGATTGACGAGGTGGAGGTGGAGGTGGTTGCCAGTCCATTGGGAAAGGGAACATCTTTGACATTCATCGGTCCCTAAGATCTAACAATAGTCTTTAAAATGTAGTGGGTTCCTTTACTCTACATGAGGCCCTAGAATGCTCAATGCAAATGATTATAAATGAAACTTTATACCACCAAAAAATTATTATGGATGGTTTGAGAACCATCTATAAGAGGCAAGTGAGGATTGTCAACTAATTGGATTTTGTGATGCCCGAGGAGGAAAACATTGATCCCACTGCATGTTTCCCTACCTCCAATCTTGCTCCATTATCAAAAGGAAGAATAGATAGTTGATATGGAGGTAGTTCTTATGGGGAATACTATTGTGGCTAGAATAGTTTACATGGTGATTCAATTGCAAAAGAAATAATTGTAATTTTTTTAATTTTTTTTGGGGGGGGATATGAGCCTGTATAATTTTCTTGGTCTACTTCTTCTAATTTCAAGATTTTCCTTTTAGTTTCAAGTTTTGTTACTCATGGAAAATTAGAAGTTCCCACCCCAAAAAAAGAACAAAGATATTAATGTTAAACTTATATTTTAAAAAAATCTGACTTTATCTGATCGTTGAATGTATAAAAATTACAATAATTACTTTCAATGGATAAGTCAAAAATTTCTTAAATCAGAGATAACTTTGTGAAGCATCTATTAGACCTTTAATTATAGGAAATAAAAGATTTATAATCATATATATATATATATATATATATATATATATATATATATATATTCATATAACATAAATTCTTTAATGGCAAGCAACATGTACGACAGTGAGCGTGGTGATATATATATATATATATATATATATATATATATATATATATATATATATATATATATCGACAGTGAGCGTGGTGATATGTGTGTGTGTGTGTGTGTGTGTGTGTGTGTGTGTCGACAGTGAGCATGGTGATATATATATATATATATATATATATATATATATATATATATATATATATATATATATATATATATATATATATATATATATATATCACCATGCTCACTGTCATACATGTTGCTTGCCATCGAAGAATTTATGTTTTCATAACTCCCAAATTTCTATGGAAACATCCAAATTGGTGAATTCAAGAATTGATGAGGAGTAAATATAGTTTTCTAGAAGAAGAAGTATATGTGGAATAACCACTAGGTTATGAAGTGCATGGACATGAAGATAAGGTATACATATTGAAAAAAGCTTTTTATGGGCTTATACAAGCACCAAGAACATGCTATAGTTAGATTGACTCATACTTGATAAGAAATATATTCAGTAGAAGTAGTTGTGAGACTACATTTTACATAAAAATAGGCAATTAAGGTCAGATTTTAATTATGTGTTTATATGTTGATGACTTAATCTTTACCAAAAAATTGTCTCTAAATATGTTCAAATCAACAATGAAGAAAGAATTTGAAATGACATATTTAAGATTGATGAAATATTTTTTGGGCATTGAAGTTGTTCAATCAAATAGTGATATTTATTTGTTAATTAAAGTATGCCAAGGATGTGTTGAGAAGACTCAATATGATGAACTGCAATCATGTACCAACTCTAATTGCAATAGGTGCAAAACTCAATAAAGAAGACAAGTGATCCAGTGTTGATCCAACTATGTTCAAAAGACTTGTTGGAAGTTTGATTTACCTCATAGCTACAAGGCCAGATATTATGTATTCAATTTGCTTAATTTCAATATTTATGGAGTCACCAAAAGACTCGCACTAAAAATTTTAGAAGAGAATTTTGAGATTTGTTACAGGAACAATAGTATATAGAATATTATATTCCAAAACTAATATTTTTGATTTGATTAGCTATACTGATAGTGATTTTGTAGGTAACACAGATGATATGAAGAGTACTTATGGATATGTTTTTATTTTGGCACAAGTTTGGTTTCATGGGCATCAAAGAAGAAACCCATATTGATAATTTTATTAGTAGAAGTAGAGTATGTGGAAGTAACATCAACATGTCAAGCAGTTTGGATGCAAAGAGTGTTAATAGATATATTACATAAGTAGAAGAATTATGAGGGAGAGATATGAGGTGAAACACTAAAATACATGGGAGTAATGAAATAGGAGACTGAAGTAAACATGAAAATTGTCTCCTTGGTGTATTGGATAAGATAAATCAATTAGGTTTTTATAAAAGTGTATCAGCTGATGTTGTGTATTACCTTGCAACCTAGACATCCTTATCAAAAGGCATCGGTGTAGGTAAACTGCCTCCATTATTATTTAGGTATGGTAAATCCTTATTTTTAGTAGATAAATTATGTTTGTTATGTATGATAGAGTTTAACATAAAGGCCACTTGTGGTGGCTCTGCATTATTTGGGAAGGTTTTCTTATGTAATGGTCTCATACAAATGCCTTTGTATAGTGATGATTTGTGTAACAAGTCTAAGAGTGAAATTTTATTTATAAAATTGTTATATGTCTTTAATATTTTTTGCATACGCTCATGTTGGTTTTATTGATTTTGAGGAGCCATTTATATGGACAAAAGTAAGTCTTGATGAATGCTAATATTTGAGAGCAAATATTTACAACTAGATGTAATAATGTTCACATTATGTGTTAGATCATGCATAATATTTATAAAAATAGCCAATTTTGTATCACTTGGTACATGGGTATCACATAATGCTTCATATATGCTATCTTTATAGATAGTTCATTGATTTAGAAGCTCAAAGATTGAAACTTTAGGATACATGCAACAAAATTTATCATTAAGGCTACCTCCCATAAAGTTAGATTTAGAAGGAACATGTTGTAGTGTATTACAAAAGGAATATTGCAGAGAGATTAAATGTTTATTTTATTTTAAAAACCTCTCATTATATTGAGGAATTTTCTTATTTCGATGAATGATAGGTCTGATTAAGCAATTATAGTCAAAATCTATAGTTATAATTACAAATTAGAGCCAAAAATGGGTTATAGATGCATATATTTTGCACATATTTTGTAAAAATGAAACCTAATTTTTAACTAATGAAATTTTGTTAAATCAAAAACCAGAAATAGAGGATCATGAATGAAACCTTAAATTAGATTTTTTTTGGCATTCACGTACATCGGGTTCACCAAATATTTAACCCTAAAATCTAGATTGGGTAATCTAGGGTTAAAGGGGTAGAGATAGCCTAGGTCACAATTATGGTAGACTATCTCTACAACATGATAATTAATTTTCAAACTTACATAAATATATAATAAATTTATTATACTAAGATATGCTTAAAATATAAAGTACAATTATTCTAGATATTGTAATGATAATGAAAATAAGATACTTCGGTAGTTCTGATGATAATACAAATCTAGATATAGAACCAAAAGGAATAAGAATGGAATTGGATTCTAGATCAATCATTAGATTTTAGATTAAGAACTTATATGGCCTTAGAAACTTGTGTTAACATTGGATAGTTACATCGACACTTCTAACTAACATGAATGTAAGTGTCTTATTCAAAATACCTGTTGAATCTAGATGCAACCACCTAGAATATTCTAGGTTTTATGTCAACTTCACTTTGGATTGATTAGATCTAGATCATGGGTTATCACTCCTTATCAAATAGTAAAACCCTAGTTTTCATCTTCATAGTGGTCATGGTAAAAAAGGGTTAGTGAGCACATAGTGTCAAGCTACCCCAAGGACCCCTATATTAATGAACATTGCATACACAGTCAGTGCTCTGAATATATCCTCAAACTTTTGTAGTTATACCCTATGTGTTGGCTCGTGTGTGTAAAAGGATGAAATGTGTGATAAGTAAGTACATAGAGTGACCTAGCTTGTAATCTGGTAAATATGACTTGTGTAGTGATCCTTAAGTACTTGATACTTGTAGATGTGTTTTCTCTATGAATGATATGGAATTAGTAGAAAATAGGGAATCTTTTCTCACTTGAATGCTTGATTGAATTCATTTTTTAGTTTAACTTGTGATAGGTAAGAAGTTTCTAGGTCTATACTAGGTGAGGAATGAATGAGGATTGATCCTTTCTATATATCAATCCCTTTGAAGAACATATCACATTAAAATAGATCAACCATAGGATTAAATTTCATTTTTAAATTAGATGAATTTAATTCAATTAACACTTGTGTCAGGATAGGGCACTTGTATCAACATTGGTGTTTGACTAGGACATAAGTGTTGAGGTAGCTAAAAAATAAGCATAGGTCCAAAACTTGTAAAAATAAAAGATAAGTGGATTTATGACATTCTAATCATGATAGAAGGTCTAAGTTTTTAGAATAACATTGATTAGACTAAGTGATAAGTAATTTGGCACATAAAGATAGTGTATGTGAGCCTTTTAGTAGTGAGAATGTTTAGAATTTGAAGGTATATCCATGATATTTATTTACCAAGTATATAATATTGAGGTGTTATATAATTCAAAAATAGTGTCTACAACTACATAGACCATGACATAGAGTGTGTCAATACAATTCATCTTACTCTAATAAATGATATCAATGCTGACCTAGAATGTATCGATACAATTATTTTTTCTCCAACCAAATGCATTAACCATAACATAGAATGCACTGATACAATTTTTTTTTTGAGTCAAATGCATCATCCATGACCTAGAATGTGTTGATATAGTTCAATTTATTTAAAAAAATTGTATTGACCTAGTTGATATAATCCATTTTAGTCATATATCATCATCAAACATTGTTGAATTGGCTAATATAATTTATTTCACTCCTATATTATCAAAAAATTATGTCAACTTGGATGATACATTTAATTTTAGTTCTTTATCATCATCAGACTATGTTGACCTAGCTGATATGATTTATTTTAGTCCCTATCATCATCAAATAATGTCAACTTGACTGATGTAGTTTATTTTAGTCTTGTTTCATTCAACTGTATTGACCTAACCGATACAATTCATGTTTCTCATTTTTCATCAAACTATGTCAACTTTGACAATATAATCAATTTCAATCCTATTTTTTTAGATTTTATCAACCAAGTTGATATCTTATATAATATTTTTTTATCACCTCTCTAGGATCTCAACATTAATTTAGATGCCACATTTCATGTTGTAGCATTGATTTACATATATTTTTACATCACTCGTAAGCTTATCAATCTTGAGGCTAACTCCAATTCACCTATATCCCATAAGTTGGGCCATCTTATGATTCCCATCCTCTTCTTTTCACACATATTGGGGTATCTTCTGATTCTCATCCTTTTCTTGTTACAAATATTTAGGCAACTTGCGCTATTCATATTTCAAACTTTGGTGTATCTTGCGATGCCAATCCTTGATCTTATACATGCATTTAGGGCATATTCAAATGCCCATCCTAATTTTCTTTCCTTATTTATCTCTCATTCTTGCCATGAGGTAGAAATAAAGAACCTTCCTCATCTTAAACATAAACAAATTTAGTTTCAATAAACTTTTTGAGACACATACACTTGCATTCCACATGCTCTTCTTCAATATAGTCGCTATCATGAATATTACATGTTATCTTGTCTCATGTTATTTATTTTTATAAATTTAATTTAATTTATACATATTTTTGGATGATTATTTACTTTTCCCATCTTTTTGGATGATTGCTTACACCATTGTTTCTTTTTTGGTGATTTGGTACCTTTACTTGCAACCTTAGATTCTCTTGAGGATATTAGGTATCACCTTTGGATATCATATCATTTTTTATTACACCATTTATTCATTTTTGGTTCTTTGGTATATTTAATTTAAAATTTTGTTTCTCTTGTAGAGATTAGGTATCACCTATTGGTTTTCTTGATATCATAGTTTTATCATTTTAGCCTTAGTCTCCTTGTGATTATTTAGCCATTATTTACTTTACCCCTTTTTTGGGATGATTATTTATGTTCTCCCTCTTTTTTGATGATTATTTACTTTCCCCATTTTTTGGGATGACTACTATGTTCACTAGTGTTTATGTTATATCCCTTATAGGTTAGTACAACTTCCCTAGTGACATAAATATCATCACATAACCTCATCCCTTTCAACACATTGTTTTCCCTCATGATCAGCTATAAGCATAATCCTCATTGTATCATTTTTATTAAATGGATGGGTATTCCATGATTCCCATATTTACCTTATTTCCTTTCTCATGAGGCACACATACATTGGTTTTAATATTACACACTTGTTGTGCAAGTCTTAGAGTCTCTAGGCACCATAGTCTTATGTTCTCCTTTCTAGTGGCCAAGTATAAGCTCTCTTGTGTTAGCTACCTATTTAAATCATGTTTGGTTTTTCAACTCTATATTGAGGATAAATATTAAAATTATAAACAAGTTATTATCACTAAAAAATTAGAAGTCAAATTTTATCATAAAAGTCAAATCACACCAAAAGACATGAGTTTGATTGGCACATATCCTATTCTAGTCGAAGCTCAAACCCCATAGTTGGCCTCATGATATATCTAAGGTCCATTAGGAAAGGTGGGATAATTTTAATTTCATGCGTATAGCCTTAATGGAATGATATATGTACTTAAATTGTTAGCCCAAACTTTGTGTTCACTAGTTGGAGTGTCCTAGGTCCTTGATAATAATAGTTTTTAGCCTTGTCCACTTGTCTAGAATACATCATTCCCTCTAAGGATTTAAAAATTACATGTGTGGTGACTTGTATTCCTTATTTACATCATATTTTATCTAATATCCACTTGATGGTATCAATTTTAGCTAATCACATCTATATCACATTATTATCCTATTTATTCCACTTGGTTTTTAGTCTGTGAGTTGATTATAAAACCCAAGAAATCTAACCAGTGTTTCCTCATCAACACCCATAACCTTTATTTTCAACATGATCTCATTGTCATCCTTGTCATGTATTTAGGTGGTTATGTTTTTAGACATCACATTTTATAGAAAACACTAAGTTTGTTGTCTTCTTTATAGCTTTTTATTTTCATTTATCCATCGTGTTATTCTTTAATTTTTGTGGACATCACTTATCTTACATAAGACATTTTGAATCCTTAAATATTTTTCTTTATGTTTGAATTGACATGATTTTATTACATTTTATTTTATAGTCTTATATGTTTTCTTCATGTTTGATTTGACATGATTATCTTACATGAGATCACATTCTTTACTCACATATATTTGTTTGATTCTTCTTATATTGATATTTCACTTACTTACAATGTCTTACATATCTCATCATTTATGGTGTGTTTTACATTTACTTCATCATTTGACACATCTTTTGTTCATTGATTTTCTATTTAGATACTTAATATTTCATCTTATTTTATTTAACTTTTTTTTCTTTTTAACCATGCATTTACTCACTTTTTCTAGAAAATAATAGAATAGACATCATCTTATTTACCATCAACATATTGTTAGTTACCATGATATTACATATTTTTCCCATATCTTTATTTTCACGTGTCATTTTCATGAACCAAAAAAAGCCTTAGAATTCTAGCAGGAAAAAATATTGTTAGGTGCTAACATAATTTTTTTACAAAATTGGGAATTTTATCTTATTTTTAGGCCCATGTCTCATTCCGCACATTGGGTGCCTTCCATCACCTAAAACACATGCAACATTTTATATGGTTAACAAGGTAAGTGAAGGTAAATAATTTCATTTTATTAACTTTTAGTTCATTCATTTCAAAACTATTTTTATACTGTTATATTTTCTTTCCCAAAGCACTATTCTATGTTACACTATTATGACATGTGATGAGCTTCAGGTGGGACATATGTATACACATAATATTTTTCACTTTACCAACGTAAAATGCTTTTTACTGCAATAAATTTTCTAGCATCAATCTCCCTGAGTGCACACCTTTAAGGGTGCACTAGTAAAGGGGTGAGAAATAATTGTGATGTTTTGTGAGATATGTTGATATTATATCATGATTACATCATTCCTACTATCAGTCTAACTTCTTCATAGTATCTTTCGATTTACCTCTTCCATATAATACTTATTCATTTGTGTCAATTTTTCCTATATCCTACAACATCAGTTAGGACAAGACCATATGTTTAGTGCATCTTCCCTCCCTATATTATATTGGCCAACCCTATATAATTTTGAGCTTATCTTCTAACATATATATTAATTCAACCTAGATGATACCATTCTATGTTAGCTAACTTAGATAAATTATATTAGTTGGGTCAATACCATTGTCTTAGTGATTAAGATTGGTTTATCTCATTGGATCAATATATATAGGTGTCATACATCATTCCAATAATATCATATACACTTTATTCATTGTGCTTCCACTCACACTTCTAGCCTAAGTCATATTTTTAGTAATTTTTAGTTTATAACTTTATTTTAAGGAAGCTTATATCATGGTGTACTTGAAGCTTAATAAGAGGAATCATTTGGAATCTTAGTCGATTATATATTAGGTATTTATCCAAACATTTAAATTCTTTAACCCATAACATCTCTTATAAAACTCCACTTAAGCCAAGGGTGACATTGTTGCTCAATGGGTCCACCCCAAGATACTCTTTTATTTATTTACATAGTAGATATATGTTGTATGTTTGTTAGTGAACGAGTGTGTGTGTATCATTGTTTAGGTTTTTTATACACTGAATAAAGTTGATGTGACTATAGGATTTTGTAGACTTGCCATATTTCACTTTAGGTAGCCTAGATCCTCATTTTGTTGACCATGGCACCTTACCTTTTAAGGTGTATATTTGAGACATTTATGCACTATAGAAAGTATTGTTTTGATATTTTATATCTAAGGGCGACCTAATAGCATGTCAAAGACCCATGTGCTTAGTAGAACTAATAATGGAGTGGGCACAATGAGAGGGCCCACTTTTAAAGGTAACACTCTATTCCAAAGAGTATCATGTGTATGAACATCAAAATATTTGAGAACTCTAGAAGTATCTTGTAAATATTGTTCTATATAACCAAGTAAATAAAGGAATGTTATGGTGCACACATTTTCACTTGATATATTGTCTATCATATCACTATGTATGAATTTCTTATCAACATATGATTGAATAAATAGTGCATATCTATCTAAATTATCATCAATAAATACACTATCATCAAATGTAATGATAGCAAATGATTCTTATTTACTTGTAGTTATACCAATGATGTTATCAAGTGGTTGCCCATATGTAGAATAAGGATGAATATTATATGCATAATGTACTTTAGAATTATCCTTTTTATATGCTTCATGATTTGGAAGATGATCTTTGTATATTTAAGATTTGCATTGTCATTGGTTTATTATTTATCCTCTTTAGTAGGTGTAATAATATCAAGATCCTTCTCATCGATAAGATCTTGAATCTTGTGTTTAAGCTTGACACATTTGTTAGTAGAATGACTAATATATCTGGTAGTCATAATACATGCATTACCATTAAAAAATTTACAATTTAGTGTAGACATGTCCACTTCCATTAGCGAAAGGAAAGTGATAAAAATACATTCAAGTAGGTTTTGCAACAATACATAAGGAGGTCAAGGTATCCTTGAAAATTACCTCCTTGGTGGAGCTTGTAATTGAAGACTTTATGTTGTTTGTGAAATATCATTAATTGTAACCTTAGCTTCATTCTTTATTTGATTTGGTTTGCTCTTATAATTTGGATTGATTTTAAATTTGATATTTAGAGTATAAAGAGCATTGGAAACATAATTAAGCTTGTTCATATTAAGCAACTTGAATTCATGCTCTTTAACTATATCGCATAGTTCATTGAAAGATTTGAACTTATCAAACATAATTGACTCTTGAAGAAGAGATAGAAAAATTTGAGTAAATATATCTTAGAGATTAATATCAATGATTTTATTTTTCATTTTGACTAGCATAGTCTTGTATCTTAGGACATATTCATTGATTATTTCATTAGACCCTTGTTTGAGCTTTGTAATTTGAGCATATGATAATTTTTCATCAATGTTGGTAAATTTCGACAGAGCTCTACCTTACAAGCCAAGAGATCCCTTCTCAAATGAGAGATTACAATATATATAGAGAGAGAGGAAGTAAAGGTGCCCCTCTGGAAAAGACTTTGGTGCCTTTTTACAAGTTGGCCCATGTGTGTTGAGATCGTTGGGAAGAGGAAGCCACTGAAAAAAGGATGTTGTGTCGGCTGCTAGTTTTGACCTTGGTATTCAAACATTAATGTGAAAAAATAGGTCGCACCTCTTTTTCTACAAACAAGATTGCTCCTTCAAGATATTAATGCAGTTTGTCTGCTCATTAATGTAAAGTGGAGAAAAAATAGATCACACCATTTACTATTTGTGCTCCTTGATGACCACTTGGCAGAGACTGTTCCAACTGTAGGAATAACTCACCTCTCCTTTGCCCACTGGGCCATTTTGTTTGTTTCTATGATAGGCTCTTTGGGCTCCCTTTTTGGTAGGTCACTGAGTTCACTCTTGACTTCTTTCCTTTCCCAGCTTTGTCTCTTCCTAGTTTTGTCTTTTCTTGGAATTTAAGCTCTCAGGGCTATCTTCCCAGCTTTGTTGTCTCCTTGGGCTCTTCTCTCAATGGTTCTTCCTTTTGGCCTTAAGGCCTTTGAATGTATTCAGGTTTGTGCTCAAGCCTTTAAAGATCAATAGCTATTTCATTGCCATAAAGTTGATGTTTGCGCACCCGTCATTATATGAAAGCCAATGTTTATTCCATTTCCCTAAATTTGACATCTATGGGGACATCATCAGATGTCTGGATCCCAATGGCTAGTTTGTGATGCTTAATTTTGACGTCTTCAAGCCCGTCACCCTCCTTGGCAATTCCTTTAGCTTTCTTGTTTGATCCTTCCCAAAGCGGAGGTGTCCCTTCAACTTTGGAGAAGTGTCCCTTTATTTTTGGCCGAGAGTCCCCCATAAGGGTACCTACCCTTCAGGGTCCTTCAAGCTCCTTTTGGTAGCACATCCTTCGAACAAAATGACTGAAGGAATTCCTTCAGACATTTTATCTGAAGGATATGTTTCCTTTATGCTTTTTCTACTTACCCTTTTTCCATCAGTATTTTCCCTAGGTGAATTCCTTCAGGTTTCTCCCTTTAGACTTTCTATCAGGGAAATTTATTCAGACAAAAAGTCCAAAGGAATTCCTTCAGAATTTTGTTTGAATATTCTACCTTTGTCTTTTTATTGCCATGGGATTTTCTTCTAAAGGATTTCTTCAAAAAAAATGTCTGAAGGAATTCCTTCAGACATTTTGTCCGAAGAAATTTTTCCTTTGCTTTTCCTTCTATCTTTGCATTTACAGAAATTTCCTTCAGATAGAAAGTCTAAAGGAATACTTTGCCTTGGTCTTTCTTCCCTTTAAGTGCTTTCCTGCCCTCTACAAGGGTTCTTTAAGCCCAAAGCTACCCTTCAAACTTTTGCAATGGTCCATTTTGTTCATCATTTGCCCTCTGCAAGGGTTGTTTGGTCTCCAAAATTACTTTTTAGAAAAGTTACAAAGGTCCTTTTGTCACCTAAGTGTCCTCCATAGCCTGTTGGAATGGTCCAGTTTGTACTTGACTGCCCTCTGCAAGGGTACTTGTCCTTCGGGCTTTTGGAAGACTCCATTGAACTTTCTAATTGAACCATTTCTTGAAACATCCCTTTGAACCAAACATTGAACCAGCTCATTGAACCAAATGTTGAACCAACTCATTGAACCAAATGTTAAACTAACTCGTTGAACCAAACCAACTAAACCAATCACTTGAAATGACTGATTGAACAAAAACATTGAACCAACTGAGTGAAACAACCCATTGAATGGTTCAATGGTTCATTGGTTTAAAGGTCTGAAGAAGCTTTGTAAGAAACCTTGCATTCTTTGAACTGGTTCATCATCTACCGAAAAACTTGTGCAACCAAATTTGAACTAGTTTGGAACAGCAGGGAAAGAAGAAGACCAATTTTGGCCTGCAGGACTAAAATGATCAACAGTTACACATTTGAGAAAATGTATAACATATGCTTCCTATTATTCTCAATTCATTTTAGATTTGATAAAAGCTATTGGAGAATAATAATGACATGATATGGTATTAAAATCATTTATCTAATGAAATATATTGAATAAATTTCAACCCAAAATCAAAAGAAAGAGGTTTCATGTCAGATTTATCCAAGGTGACAAAATAATATTTTTAGTGTTGGATTACTGAAAAGTTGAAAAAATTTGAATCATTTTATGTTAGATTTATATCCAAAGTTGAAGATTGTTTTCTTTAAGTGATAGGAATTTTTATAAATTTAACGAAATCTTAGGATAAAAATCAAGCAAACAACAAGGAATGTTATAAAAATAGCGTGTTCACCAGAATGTTTATTCTTTTTTGAATTGAAACTAATCAAGTTAATATATTTAAACTATTGAAATTAGAAATATTGATATATGTATATTTGATATTAATATATAGTATGCTACATAATTTTTAATTTGATAAAAATAATAAATGAGCTTAAGGATATGCAAACCTCCCTTAAATAGATTAAATTCTGACTATGTAGGCTGATTATGATTAAAAATAGCTTGCAGGGACTTGTGTACTATGTCATGATCGAATGTAGTAACTACCTATGCACTAGGATAAGTCCACGAGAGGAGGACAACCTTGATGCACTATGGCCTTTTCTGATGACCTTAGTCATGTCCTAGTTGACTATGTGCTTGATTTTTAGATCTGGGGATGTGCAACATTCTGGGAAGGTTGGTTGATTAATTTTGTGTGCCAATTTAATACATGAAACACATGAAAAGCAAAAATCCTTATTTCTCTACAATAAACAAGATAGGGATCAAATATAAAAGGGGGGATAGGGTTAGGAGAATAGTTGATCTATTTTTAGAAAACCATGCATAATCTGAGTGTTACTTACATAGCCCAAATGGGTCTTAGATTGATGTAATTCTCCTTCTTAGGGTGATTGTGTGATTTGTGAGTATGCAACTATATGCAATTAACTAGAATATTAATTAAAATGCTTGACAAAGGGTGTCATCAACCTATAATAAATGATATTTAGACTTGATCTGTGAATATTATAAAGCAACATAATTGAAATTGAAATTGAAATAAATAGTGTTGTTTTACTCATTGTGTATTGATTTGAAATTAGCTTACTAGGGGGGATTCAAGTGAATGTCTTAATTTAATTTTATAGGGGAATATTTAGAGTGTTTTCACTAACTAAATTTATATGATATACGAGAGGGTTGTTATGAAATGTCTCAATTTGAGAAAGTAACCATTAAAACATGGGGAACAATGTCACGTTGTTGGATAAAGTTGTAGGCTAACCCTTTCAAACCTAGATCAAACTTGTCTTAGAAGACCAAAGACTTTATGGACATGGTTGACAAGAGTCATACATTAAATAGGGATAAAATTGACTAAAATAGGGATTTCTATATAAAATTTTATGTGTTTATAAGACAATGGAGGCTCTATTATAGACTATGAGTTGACAAAATGGTGAATAGGCCAAATAAGGAAAGGATGTCAAGAATAAACATCATCAATCACTTAATTAATAATTTTATGTGTTTGCACCCTATAATTTTCATCAATGTAAGGATGAAGTGTCACTCAATGCGATCATAATTTTTATTGAAGTAAATATTGATAAAAATGGGAATTTAGTGAGAGGTATGAGACCATTCCATGCCCTCACAAACTACAATTATTTTTTCCAAGATATAAACGTCACAAATGAAGCCCATTTATTCAATGTGAATAATAATGGGAATAAAATGTTGAATTTAAAGCACTAAAGTTGTGTTAATAATCTTGTATGAGATGGTTTAAAGGGTAATAGTTTTCAATTATTGATAAGCTTAGGGTCCCTATCTTTCGGAATGAATTTCATGATTCCCTTATTGATGAATTCCCTGAGTTAGTATGTAAATAATTAATATATACTTTGTGAAATTCAAACTCTAGAGTCTCCTAAAAGGTTTGATATAATTCATAGGGGAATCCATCAATGTCAGTGCTTTATTATTAGTAGTTTGACAACATATTGAAGCTCATCAATGGAGAGAGGCCTATCACATGCCACTTTTTGAGACCGTGGATGAAGACTGTTGTTGTTGAAGACTTTTGTTGCAGTTTGGCCAGACCGCTTAAGACATTTAACTGGTGGTGGGCCCAGGGGCGCTCACGTTAGCACACATGTAGTTTGCGCATGGTGGTTAAGTTCAATGGGAAATTTAATCTAGATTGGGACCTTAAGATTGTGTGCTTTATTATGATAAAAACAAGCCCAAGAGACAATAAAATCCATTGAGAGCTACGAACACACCAATTTTAATTTTTTTAAAAATTTTATAAAAAAAATAATAATAATAATAATTTAAATTTTATATATTTTTTACATTTAATTATAATTTTTCTTAGTTATTATAATGATTCTATTAAATAAATAAATTACATTATATTACTTGAATAATATTATAATTATTAATGGGTGAAATGTTGTCCGGAACTCTAGTTGTGATCATGCACATTTTTCAGCTTGTTTTAATGCAAAACATGTTTACAATCGTAATAGAGGTTTCAAAACAAAAAAATTGTAATTATTTTTATTTTATTTACTTTTTTTTTCTCCAAAGTATAAATTTACACTTCTTCAAATTTCATGTTTTTCATGGACAATTAGAGGTGTAAAACTTGTGGATGAATGTTTGAAGGCCTACTTCATGTCGTGTGGATTAATGGTTGGGAGTTGGTTTTGCAATCCTTACGTGTCTTCCCTCTATGCTTCTAGTTTGTAAGTTGTAAATGTAAAAGATGCTCTATTATCGTTTTTGGTTTTATTCCGCGTTTTGCTGTTCGAAGTTGCTACCTTAGCTTGGTGTGTGCTTCTATAGTAGATATTGATTAGCTGAATGTAATGACTGTAAATCAAAATTGGTATTCTTTAATGTTCTATGTGGAACTTATTAATCAGTGTTTTACTTCGAATTTTTAATGTATTTTTTTTTTAAAGATTGTTTTTCCTTTTTTTATTTAAAATAATTTTTTAATTATTTTTTAATATTATATATATATTATCTTTTAATTTATATATATGTGGGGGGATAACCCTGCATCCATGTCGATGGCACGCCCATTGCCGTGTTTTGCTGCACCTCATGACGCTGACTGCCGTACGTTCCGTTTGCCACAGCAGAATTAATGTTTTCATAACTCCCAAATTTCTCTGGAAACATCGAAATAGGAGAATTCACAGTTTTAGGAGGATTAAATTTTTGTAACAGACGCACCGAAAATCGGGCTTCCCTTTGATTGTCTTCAAACGATAGCACTAAATTTTTGTAATGTAAACCATCGGGTGCTCCGGATCCGTCTACAATGTCTGAGAAGGGCACTTTAGCCCATCCCACAGCCTTTTCTCCAAAAATCGGCTTGCAATATATTTGTATTTTGATGGCATATCCTCTGGTACGGGCCTCCGTCTGTGTCGACGTGCGTAGATTTAGTGGAGTAAACATCGTCGCCGGTGCATACAACAGCATAGGTACGCATTCTTCTTCCGAGCTTTCTTACATTTTGAATATCATCGGCGGATATTACTGTTATCTCCACCGTCGATGCGTCCATACACCCAAAAATATGCGACTAACTTGAGAAATTAAAGTGTTTCTTTTCTCCTTATCTGAGAAAACTACATAACTGAGAATTCACTTGTTTTGTTTCTGTGTTTCAGAAAAAGCTGCTTATTACGAAAACTTAGGCGGGGGCTTCATGGAGGGAGCTGCTGCTCCTATTTTTAATAAGTTGGTAGTTCTATGAAAAATAAAATGTATGGTATAAAGAAATTTTAGAATCTTTTTCTAAAAGTGAGGTGCTGACTATTTTTTAGGAAGGAAATTTGAGGGGGTGATAAAGAAGAGGGCATTGGGAGTTCTCCATATATGTTTTTATTTTATATGAAGATATTTTACGAGTTGTAAATATATGAGTGGACAAAATTTATGTCAACTTTAATTATAAATAAAAATATAATAATTTTAAATATTATATCTTATAAAATAGCAGCATGCACTCATAATTTTTATTCCATGAGACCACTTTTACTATATACACTCTTAAACTCCCTCTACACTACCTCTTAAGAAAATTTAGGACCCCCTCTTATGGAACCATTTCCTTAGAAAGCCTCGAATAAATATGAAGCCTTTGTCGCGTAGAGGTGCACTTTTCTTGACAATTTGAAGTCAAAGGTTTGTACGATGTGTCAATCCTGAAGTAACAATAGACATTCACACTTACTTCCAAATCGACTTATATTTATTAGTACATATTTCATACATGTTCATTTCCGACTACTTGGCAGCAATCTTATTGGGGCATTATTTCTGACTACTTGCCCTCAATTTTATGGAGGTTGATATATGCAGAACAAATTAGGTTCAAATCTCACGAGTGACCACATTATTTATAGCGGAGGACATATAAAATTAATGAATTGACATAGTGGAAATAAAATTGTCCCATCAATCATATACTTAATATGTATAAAAAAAACATTTATATATGATTCACAAAAATATATAATACTTTTCCATTCCATCATCCATGTCGGTTCTATCGGTATAAAAATTGGTATGTTTAATCGATCCTAAGAAACACTCATGTTTGTTTTCGATTATTTGCCAATGATCTTATCGGGGCATTGTTTCCATCAAACATTCAAATCAACGAATTTGATTTATGATCTAAGTTGATGGAGAGTAACTTGGTATAATTTTTTTTTGGTTAATGAATTATGAGGGAGGGCTCCATTTTATTTTTGAAAGAAATTGAAATGGACTGGAGTTCATATGATGAATATGAGAAGCTTTTAATTTGCAGTGATCCAAGGGATGATGTTTTATTCTTTAGGAAAACATTGTTCATGGTATAATCCCATAATGTACAATGTATGTATAATTTTTTTAATTCACAGATATTGTTTTTGTTGCTTGATTCATAAGTTTTCCCTCGTATTTTTAAATTTTAAGTTTGTCATTGATAACAACATCTGCACGAGAATGAAACTATAGTAAAAGTAGTGGACATAATTATGTATCTAAATTCTTAGGTTTTGTAGACATTCAAGGTCAATTTTAGCTCTATGTTTGCCAAAAAATTGACCCTGATATTTTTAAGTTCTGGAAAATTTGGAATTTGTTATGTTATGTTGTACCTTGGTGTTTCATGTAACAAATGCAAATAAAAACAAAAACACACACAATGGAGTAATCAGGTACATTCAAAAGTATGTTTGGAATTTGAGATAGGTGTGAAGTAAAGAAAAGTGAATATTTGCACTTGGAACAGATTTCATTTATACATGGTTGTTTAGAATTTATTCTTAATAGGAATTTTTGTTGAAAACTAATGCTGCATGTTCAATTCATCTGTCGTTGTGTTTCATGCACAATTTTATAGTTTTAGTTTTTTATTTTTGTGGAATAATCTGCATGATGGTTTTTTGATCCATGTGTTATATTTTTAGTCGAATTAATTATAGTTTGTAAAGGTTAACTGGGAGTCTCTAAATTCAATGAATAATGCATGCGTAGCTTTCCCTAGGTTTCAATTTAATTTTTCTGAATGATGTGATCTGGGTAGCAATGTAATTCTTTTATATATACATAATAAAGACTGTTATTTTTAGTTGACAAATAAAGATTTCTGTGTGCTCTATTTTTTTCCTAAGTATTATGCTATTTTTTTAACTGTTATCTCATAATATGTGGTTGTAAGAATTTAGTTTAGTTTTCAAATTCTACATTTGGTATCAGAGCTGGTATTTTCTTTTGAGTTAAAGATTTACTAGTTGGAATTTTGCCAAAATTTTATCATGTCAAATTCTAACACCTTGCCCATTCTAAAATTTGATGGGAATGAGTATGATTATTAGTGTATTAAAATGATGAATTTTTTGATAGGAAAAGACTTGTGGGAGATTATTGAATCCAGCTATGTAGAGCTAGCTGATTGGAATGCCCTCACAACAAATGATAAAATAGCTAAGAAGGAGGCTAAGAATAAGAATGCTCAAGCCTTATTTCATATTCAAATATCTCTAGATAAGAGCCTATTTCCACAAATTGCAAGAGCAAAGATAGCAGAGGATGCTTGGAAGACTCTAAAATAAGCTTACCAAGGTAGTGATTAAGTCAAAGTTGTCAAGTTATAGACATTGAAGAGAGAATTCAATAATTTGAAGATGCAAAAAGCTGAAAGTGTGAGTATCTATTGTGTTAGAGTAAAAGATGTGGTCAATAAGATGGCTACACTTGGTGAAATTGTTAACAATGAGGTTGTGATCAAAAAAATGTTGAAGACTCTCACAACAAAGTGGAACCATGTTGCCATAATCATAGAAGAAAGCAAGAATTTGTCTACCCTTCAATTTGATCAGCTAGTTGGATCTTTGATGTCTCATAAAGAAAAATTAAGAGATTCATTTGGAGAAAGTGATGAGAAACCCTTTTCCTCCAAATTACAAATCACAAAGATTGAAGATGCCAATAGTAGCATCAAAATTAATCAAGGCTAAGGTAGAGGTCAAAATCAGAATTATCAAGAGGAAATAGAGGCAGAGGTGGTTTTTGAGGAAGAGATGGTTTCTGAGGAAGAGGTAGAAGCTGATTTTATAAAATAAATATCTAGTGTTATCATTGTAACAAGTATGGCCACTTTAATTATGAGTGTATATTAAAAGAAGGTAATAAT
Organism: Torreya grandis; assembly: GCA_037957365.1. NCBI lineage: Eukaryota > Viridiplantae > Streptophyta > Pinopsida > Cupressales > Taxaceae > Torreya > Torreya grandis. The sequence goes on from JARHVA010001100.1 coordinate 1,530,671, forward strand.
GATAAAAGTGTTTATTATGCTCAAGAAGGTGATGAGAATCCTCCAGATAATTTATTTTTATCTTATGACAAAGCTGAAAATATTTCTAAAGATATTTGGTATTTAGATTCGGGATGTTTTAACCACATGTCAGGGAGTGAAAAACTTTATTCTATAATGGATGAAAGTTTTAAATCCAAGATCAATCTTGGTGATGACAAATCATTGGAGGTTGCTGCGAAAGGAGCTATGTAAGTCCATACAAAAGAAGGTATGAAGAGTGTTAAAGACATTTATTACACTCCAAAGTTAAAGCATAATTTGTTAAGTGTTCGACAATTATGTGAGAAGAATTATAAAGTTGTATTTAAAAATCAACAATGTATAATTTATGATAAGATTAAAGGAAATAGTGTAGTAACAGTTGTGCCTATGACAAAGAATGAGATGTTCCCATTGAAGTTTAGTGAACATAATAGGAACCTTTTCAATATGACATATGAGGATACAATTTGGTTGTGGCATCTCCGGTATGGGCATTTAAATTTTCATAATTTGAAGATTCTAACATCAAAAACATTAGTTTCTAGTTTGCCTAAGGTTGAAGAGTACAAGGAAGTTTGTGAAGGATGTACTAAAGGAAAACATGCAAGAGAGAAATTTCTAAAAGGAAATGCATGGAGGGCTCATTATCCACTCCAATTAGTTCATTCAGACATTTTTGGTCCTATGCAAACAAATAATTTGGGCAAGTCATCATATTTCATTACTTTTATTGATGATTACTCACGACAGTGTTGGGTTTATTTTTTGAAGACCAAAGGTGAAACTCTTGAGCCATTCAAGAGGTTTAGAGCCATTGTAGAAAATGACAAAGGGTGTAAAATCAAATGCTTAAGGACTTATCATAGAGGAGAATTTTGTTCAAAAGATTTTTAAGATTATTGTGATATGCATGGCATTAGAAGACAACTCACCACTACATACACACCTGAAAACAATAGTGTAGCTGAAAGGAAGAATCGTACAGTGGTGGAGATGGCACGAAGCATGCTACAAACAAAGGGATTAAGCAATTCTTTTTGGGGAAATGCAGTTGCTACAATAGTATATATTCTCAATTGGAGTCCCACTAGTGCACTTGATAGGATGACTCCATATGAAGCTTGGTATGAGAAAAAACCAAATGTTAATTATTTCAAAGTTTTTAGTTGTTTAGCCTATGTTCATGTTCCCGATCAAAATAGGCAAAAGTTAGATCTCAAAAGTGAGTCATGTATTTTTGTTGGATATATTGAGGAAATTAAGGCTTACAGGTTATATAATCCTCTCACTATTAGGCTTATTGTGTCAAGAGATATGATTTTTGATGAAGGGGAATTTTATGGTCATCAGAAAGGCCATATGGAGAAGTCAAAATATGTTTTAAATGAAGTTATTATGGAAGATATTGATCATGGGCAGCCCACTAATATTTTTGGTCAAAGTGCTACAAATCCACCAAGTAACCCCTCATCTAGTTGTTCAATTCCAAGTGTAAGTCCAGATTCAAGTCCTAGTTTTACAAGGAAGGTAAGAAGATTGAGTGACATTTATCAAAGGAGTTCAAATTAAGCACATGAAGAAAATCCAAGAGGTGAGACACTGAACTTTGCTTTACTTACCACGGTTGATTTTGAACCATCATGTTATGAAGATGCATACACTAATGAAGTTTGGATGCAAGATATGCAAGAAGAGATAGATTTTATTCACATGAATGACACTTGGGAGCTTACAAAGGTTCCACATGACAAGAAGAAGATTGGCACCAAATGGGTCTACAAGACTAAGTGTAATAGTGATGGAAGTGTTGAAAGACATAAGATGAGATTAGTTGCTAAAGGCTTCACATAGAAGTATGACATTGATTATGAAGAGACATTTGCACTAGTAGCAAGATAAGAGACAATTAGAAATGTTGATTTCATTAGCAACTCAAAAGAATTGGAGCATCCATTATATGGATGTGAAAAGTGCCTTCTTGAATGGGTACTTAGAAGAAGAAGAAGTATATGTGGAATAGTCACAAGGTTTTGAAGTGCAAGGAAAAGAAAGTCATGTCTAAAAGTTAAAGAAGACTTTGTATGGCCTCAAACAAGAACCAAGAGCTTGGTATGCTAGCATTGATAGATATTTTGAAGAGAATGGCTTTCAAAGAAGTAAGATTGAACCTACCCTTTACTACAAACAAGAAGGTAATGATATTCTAATTGTAAGTTTGTATGTTGATGACTTGTTGTATATGGGTAGCATTTCTATGATGAAAAATGAATTCAAAGTTTCCATGATGAATGAATTTGAGATGAAAGATTAAGGCCTCATGAAATATTTTTTAGGAATCAAGGTTTATCAAATGGAGAATAAAATTATTATTTGTCAAACAAAGTATGCTAAAAATATGTTGAAGAAACTTGATATGGTTGATTGTAAACCAGTCTCCACTCCAATTGCTCATGGAGTTGTGTTGTGTAGAGATGATGGTGCTGAAAGAGTTGATAACATAGCCTATAGAAGTATTGTCACAAGCTTAATGTTTTTAACTCACACAAGCCCTGATATTGCTTATTTAGTTTCACTTGTTTCAAAGTACATGACAAAACCATTAGAAATACATATGAAGGCAGCCAAGAGAATTTTGAGGTATGTGAAACGCACTCTAGATTTTGGTATTCATTACTACACTTCTAAAAGGTTCGATGTTGTTGGTTTTAGTGATTCTAATTGGAGAGGTAGTTTGGATGACCGAAAGTCAACATCTGAGAATTGTTTTTCTTTTGGTTATGATTTGATTACTTGGAGCTCAAAGAAGCAAAGTATAGTTGCCCTTTCTTCTATAGAAGTAGAGCATGTTGCAATCACTTCAGTAGGTACACAAGCATCATGTCTTAGAAAACTTCTTGAAGAAATTGGAGAGATTCAAGTTCAGCCCACAGTTATTTTTTGTGATAACATTAGTGCTATTAAATTGGCCAAGATTCCAATCCATCATAGTAGGAAAAAACATTTTGATTTAAAGCATCATTTTATCTAATATTTAGTGCAGATGAAGGTAGTAGAATTGAAATATATCAACACTAAAGAATAGTTGGCAGATATCTTCATGAAAGTAGTTGCAACAGATTAGTTTTTGACACTCAGAGATTAGATTGTAAGCCCTCTCAGCATCAAGGGGGAGTATGTTGAAAACTGATTCTGCATGTTCAGTTCATCTGTCACTTTGTTTCATGCACAATTGTTTAATTTTAGTTTTTTATTTTTGTTAAATAATCTACATGATGGTCTTTTCATCCATCCATTATATTTTTAGTTGGATTAATTATAGTTTGTAAAGGTTAATTAGAAGTCTCTAAATTCAACGAATAATGCATGCTTGTTGCATGCGTAAGCTTTCCCTAGGTTTCAAATTTTTTTTTGAATGTTGTGATCTGGGCAGCAATGTAATTCTTTTATATATGCATCAATAAAAACTATTATTTTTAGTGTGTAAATAAAGATTTTTGTGTGCTCTATTTTTCCCTGAGTTTTATGCTCTATTTTTTTGCTGTTATCTCATAATCTATGGGTGTAGGAATTTGGTTTAGTTTTTAGATTCTACAATTTTGACCCAAGACTCTGTTGGGTTCTTTTCCATGTTGGTCTAGATTTGCCAATGATTGCCCTGATGTTTAGGCACTTTGACAGCTTCACTCATTGCTCAACACATGCACTTTCACAGATTCACTCGCTATGTAAATAGCTTCACTCGCTATTCAACTCATGCTCTACCCTCATTATCCTTCATATTTCACACTTTGGCAGTTGAGGTGGAGACTTTGTGTTACATTTCATCCTATTGTGTTACTACGCCCCTTTACAGTTACTTTTCATTACTCAAAAGGTTCCTTTTGTCTGCTGAACAACACTTTTGAAAGAAGAGGAGTGCCTTCTATCATTTCATCAAGATTTATCCTTTGATTGGTGAACATCATCTCTAAAAAAAGAGAGATGGATGGTTTTATCCTACCTCTAAGTGTTATTTTTAGCTTATTTATAGTAGATTAGCATATATATATAGCCCCTTCATACTTATAGGGAACCTCCCCTTGATGAGAGGAGAGATTTTTCCCCTTTTGATGTGGTAAAGCTGCACATTTGGCTGACCAATCTTCCTTGTTGTGGTTGATCAGACCTATTTTGCTCATCAGTACGCTGGTGACAAAATATTCACCCAACAATTTTTAGCCTGTAAATAAAGATTTCTGTGTGCTCTATTTTTTTCCTAAGTTTTATGCTATATTTTTTTGTTGTTATCTCATAATCTGTGGGTGTAAGAATTTAGTTTAGTTTTCATATTCTAAATTTAGTATCAGAGCTGGTATTTTCTTTTGGGTTAAAGATTTAGTAGTTGGAATTTTGCCAAAAATTTATCATGTCAAATTTTAACTCCTTGCCCATTCTAAAATTTAAAGGAAATAAGTATTATTATTGGTGTATCAAAATGATGACTTTTTTGATAGCAAAAGATTTTTGGGAGATTATTAAATCAGGTTATGTAGAGCTAGCTGATTGGAATGCCCTCACAACAAATGATAAAATAGCTAAGAAGGAGGCTAAGAATAAGAATGCTCAAGCCTTATTTCATATTCAAATAGCTCTAGATAAGAGCCTATTTCCATAAATTGTAGAAGCAAAGATAACACAAGATGTTTGGATGACTCTAAAAGAAGCTTACCAAGGTAGTGATTAAATCAAAGTTGTCAAGTTATAGACATTGAAGAGAGAATTTGAGAATTTGAAGATGCAAGACGCTGAAAGTGTGAGTACCTATTGTGTTAGAGTAAAAGATGTGGTCAATAAGATGGCTACACTTGGTGAAATTATTAACAATGAGGTTGTGATTAAAAAATTGTTTAATACACTCACACCAAAGTGGAACCATGTTACCATAATCATAGAGGAAAGCAAGAATTTGTCTACCCTTCAATTTGATCATCTAGTTGGATCTTTGATGTCTCATGAAGAAAAATTGAGAGATTCATTTGGAGAAAGTGATGAGAAACCCTTTTCCTCTAAATTAAAAATCACAAAGAATGAAGATGCCAATAGTATCATCAAAAGTAATCAAGTCCAAGGTAGAGGTCAAAATAAAAATTACTCAAGAGGAAATAGAGGCAGAGGTGGTTTCTGAGGAAGACATGGTTTCTGAAGAAGACGTGGTTTTAGAGGAAGAGGTAGAGGTTGATTTGATAAAATAAATATCCAGTGTTATCATTGTAATAGGTATGGCCACTTTAATTATGATTATATATTAAAAGAAGGTAATAATCATAAAAGCATTCATTATGCTCAAGAAGGTGATGAGAATCCTCCAGATAATTTATTTTTATCTTATGACAAAGCTGAAAATATTTCTAAAGATATTTGGTATTTAGATTCGGGATGTTTTAACCACATGCCAAGGAATGAAAAACTTTTTTCTATAATGGATGAAAGTTTTCAATCCAAGATCAAGCTTGGTGATGACAAATAATTGGAGGTTGCTGCAAAAGGAGCTATGTAAGTCCATACAAAAGAAGGTATGAAGAGTGTTAAAGACATTTATTACACTCCAAAGTTAAATCATAATTTGTTGAGTGTTGGACAATTATGTGAGAAGAATTATAAAGTTGTACTTGAAAATAAACAATGTATAATTTATGATAAGAATAAAGAAAATAGGGAAGTAATAGTTGTGCATATGACAAAGAACAAGATGTTCCCATTGAAGTTTGGTGAACATAATAGGAACCTTTTCAATATGACATATGAGGATACAATTTGGTTGTGGCATCTCAGGTATGGGCATTTAAATTTTCATAGTTTTAAGATTCTAACATCAAAAACATTAGTTTCTGGTTTGCCTAAGGTTGAAGAGTACAAGGAAGTTTGTGAAAGATATGATCAAGGAAAACATACAAGAGAGAAATTTCTAAAAGGCAATGCATGGAGGGCTCATTATCAACTCTAGTTAGTTTAGTCAGACATTTGTGGTCCTATGCAAACAAAGAGTTTGGGTAAGTCATCATATTTCATTACTTTTATTGATGATTACTCATGACAGTGTTGGGTTTATTTTTTGAAGACCAAAGGTGAAGATCTTGAGCCATTCAAGAGGTTTAGAGCCCTTGTAGAAAATGACAAAGGGTGTAAAATCAAATGCTTAAGGATTGATCATGGAGGAGAATTTTGTTTAAAATATTTTTAAGGTTATTGTGATATGCATGGCATTAAAAGACAACTCACCACTGCATACACACCTCAACAAAATGGTGTAGCTGAAAGGAAGAATCGTATAGTGGTGGAGATGTCACGAAGCATGCTACAAACAAAGGGATTAAGCAATTCTTTTTGGGGAGATCCAGTTACTATAGCAGTATATATTCTCAATTGAAGTCCCACTACTGCACTTGAAAGGTTGACTCCATATGAAGCTTGGTACAAGAAAAAGCCAAATGTTAATTATTTCAAAGTTTTTGGTTGCTTAGCCTATGTTCATGTTCCTGATCAAACGAGGCAAAAGTTAGATCTCAAAAGTGAGTCATGTATTTTTGTTGGATATACTGAGGAAATTAAGGCTTACAGGTTATATAATCCTCTCACTAATAGGCTTATTGTGTCAAGAGATGTGATTTTTTATGGAGGGGAATTTTATGGTCATCAAAAAGGCCATATGGAGAAGTCAAAGTATGTTTTAAATGAAGTTATTATGGATGATATTGATCATGGTCAGCCCACTAATATTTTTGGTCCCAGTGCTACAAATCCATCAAGTAACCCCTCATCTAGTTGTTCAATTCCAAGTGTAAGTCCAAATTCAAGTCCTAGTTCTACAAGGAAGGTAAGAAGATTGAGTGACATTTATCAAATGAGTTCAAATCAAGCACATGAAGAAAATCCAAGAGGTGAGACACTGAATTTTGCTGTACTTACCAAGGTTGATTTTGAACCATCATGTTTTGAAGATGCATACACTACTGAAGTTTGGATGCAAGAAATGCAAGAAGAGATAGATTTTATTCACATGAATGACACTTGGGAGCTTACAAAGCTTCCACATGACAAGAAAAAGATTGGCACCAAATGGGTCTACAAGACTAAGTGTAACAGTGATGGAAGTGTTGGAAGGCATAAGGCGATATTAGTTGCTAAAGGCTTCACACAAAAGTATGGCATTGATTATGAAGAGACATTTGCACTAGTAGCAAGATAAGAGACCATTAGAATGTTGATTTCATTAGCAGCTCAAAATAATTGGAGCATCCATCATATGGATGTGAAAAGTGCCTTCTTGAACGGGTACTAAGAAGAAGAAGTATATGTGGAACAGTCACAAGGTTTTGAAGTGCAAGGAAAATAAAATCATGTCTACAAGTTAAAGAAGACTTTGTATGGCCTCAAACAAGTACCAAGAGCATGGTATGCTAGGATTGATATATATTTTGAAGAGATTGGCTTTCAAAAAAGTAAGACTGAACCTACTCTTTACTACAAACAAGAAGGTAATGGTATTCTAATTGTAAGTTTGTATATTTATGACTTGTTGTATATGGGTAGCATTTCTATGATGAAGGATGAATTCAAAGTTTCCATGATGAATAAATTTGAGATGAAAGATTAAGGCCTCATGAAATATTTTTTAGGAATCGAGGTTTATCAAATGGAGAATAAAATTATCATTTGTCAAACAAAGTATGCTAAAGATATGTTGAAAAAACTTGATATGGTTGATTGTAAACTAGTCTCCACTCCAATTGCTCATGGAGTTGTGTTGTGTAGAGATGATGGTGTTGAAAGAGTTGATAACACAACCTATAGAAGTATTGTTGGAAGCTTAATGTTTCTAACTCACACAAGCCCTGATATTGGTTATTTAGTTTCACTTATTTCAAGGTACATGATAGAGCCATTAGAAATACATATGAAGGCAGCCACGAGAATTTTGAGGTATTTGAAAGGCACTCTAGATTTTGGTATTCATTACTACACTTCTAAAAGGTTCAATCTTGTTGGTTTTAGTGATTTTGATTGGAAAGGTAGTTTGGATGACCGAAAGTCAACATCTAAGAATTGTTTTTCTTTTGGTTATGATTTGATTACTTGGAGCTCAAAGAAGCAAAGTATAGTTGCCCTTTCTTCTATAGAAGTAGAGCATGTTGCAATCACTTCAGTAGGTACACAAGCATTATGTCTTAGAAAACTTCTTGAAATAATTGGAGAGATTCAAGTTCAGCCCACAGTTATTTTTTGTGATAACATTAGTGCTATTAAATTGGCCAAGATTCCAATCCATCACAATTGGACAAAACATTTTTATTTAAAGCATCATTTTATCTGAGATTTAGTGCAGATGAAGGTAATAGAATTGAAATATATCAACACTAAAGAATAGTTGGCAGATATCTTCACGAAAGTAGTTTCAACAGATCAATTTTTGACACTTGAAGATTAGATTATAAGCCCTCTCAGCATCAAGGGGGAGTATGTTGAAAACTGATGCTGCATGTTCAGTTCATCCATCGCTTTGTTTCATGCACAATTGTTTAGTTTTAGTTTTTTATTTTTGTGGAATAATCTACATGATGGTCTTTTGATCCATGAGTTATATTTTTAGTTGGATTAATTATAGTTTGTAAAGGTTAACTGGCAGTCTCTAAATTCAATGAATAATGCATGCTTGTTGCATGCGTAAGCTTTCCCTATGTTTCAATTTTTTTTCTGAATGTTGTGATCTAGGCAGCAATGTAATTCTTTTATATATGCATCAATTAAAACTGTTATTTTTAGCGTGCAAATAAAGATTTCTGTGTGCTCTATTTTTCCCTGAGTTTTATGCTCTATTTGTGTGTTGTTATCTCGTAATCTGTGGGTGTAGGAATTTGGTTTAGTTTTCAGATTCTACAATTTTGACCCAAGACTCTGCTGGATTCTTTTCCACATTGGTCTAGATTTGCCAATGATTGCCCTGATGTTCAGGCACTTTGACAGCTTCACTCACTGTTCAACACATGCACTTTCACAGCTTCACTCGCTATTCAACTCATGCTCTGTGGAGCTCTTCTTCTCAAATGCCACACTATGGCCGTCAATGCTACAAACTGAAGACAATGAATAAGATTGTGATCAGTGCTTCTCAATGGCTCTTGTTACCATCTCTCACCACACGCTCCTTGCACTTCTTTCTTTCTTCAACTGTTCAGCTACTCGACTCTTTTCAACACCTTCACAACTTTTTGGATATGCGACCTACATAAAATCATCTTCCACGGTTCTACCAAATTCTAATAGATCTCCTCCATCGGCTCTCTCATGGGGTTTGTAGTAGGCTTCTTCAGAGTAGTCTTCCAAACCTCTTGTCCTTGGCATTAGATGCATCTTTAGAGCATCTTTCTCATCTTTGGAGTAGAACTTTGACTTTCTTCTTTCTTTTGATTGACTTTCCATTTAACCACAATGATTCCCTTCTCTTCTACAACCTCAAAATGTTACTCCTGCACCTGACTGCCTGCTACTGTTGCACCTCCTGTACGTGATACCTACTGCCATCTCCTCTACCATGAGAGCTCCCCCTCTAGCTAGGGTCCCCATGGCTAAGGTGCTCGATATGTAGCTCCTTGACATTTTGTCGTCTCTGTCAGAGAACATCACACAGATGGCCTTTGCTATTTTTTGATCCGCATTGGAGACAGTTAACAGTAAACCATGCTCTTGATCTCATGATTATTTCTATGGCTTTTCTATTAGCCATCCAAAGGCTTTCGCTCTTATTGAATTTGGCGGTTGGACAGTCCTTTGACTGCGCTCCTTTTAAACTCTTGCGCTTCTGACAGCTCCCATGATTTCCATAGGCTGCTTCTTCTACAGTCATCTTTCTCCAATGCTTACCCATGATCTCAACTTTGGCAGGAACAAATCCTTGGGCTCTGATACCAATTTGATAGATTAAACCAATCACACAAATAGCAAAACCAAACTGTTAGATTAGACAAGGCATTCAAACAACCTGAAATTGCGCACAAAATTGAATTGATCTTTCAATCATGCTGCATAAATTTGAATCCTCAAATCGAATACCATTCTAAAAAAAATATGATAGCTTTATAAATAAGCAGCAGCGATGATATGTAAATTGATAAATAATAAATTTGTCGAGAACCCAATATTATATGGATTAATTTTTGCAATATAGCAGGTGTTTTAAATTTTTATTTATTTATTTAATAATGTTATAAAAACTTATATTAATACAATGAATTTTTATGTATTTTATTATTTATTTATTTATTTTTAGATTGAATTAATTTTATTTTGTAAATTAAATTTCGATAGAGTTTTTTATAAAAACAATTTTACTTATTGAATTAGCAAATTAAATATTTGATATAAATACTTTCAATTATTAATATTTTTAAAAAACTTTCTTTTCTATAAAAATCATTTTTTTAATTTAAATATTGTTTCAATTTTTTTCAATGTTTATTTTTTGATTTTGTTTATTGTTTTCAATATATTATTATTATTATTATTATTATTATTATTATTATTATTATTATTATTATTATTATTATTATTATTATTATTATTATATATTTAGCTGTTCAAAAATTATTTAAAGATACTAGTTTAGATGTTTTATTTTTAGCTTGAATTTTTTATTATTATAAAATTTAGTTGGTATCTTAATCTTCTTACTATTTATATAATAGCATAATGTATATTTTATCTAAATTCCATCAACAAAATATAATGAGAATTGAAATTTATTTTTAAATTTACTTATCTTTATTCCTTATTTCATGTATTTATAATTATTTTCTTATATATTAATCAAAGTTGGATTCAATTATATACTGTTTATTTATGGTTTTTATCATATTTTATCAAATATAAATTTAAATATATATATATATATATTATATACATTTATATGTAGAGTAATGCAATGGTATATATATATTAAAAATTTAACAAACAAAATCAATAATTAACACTTGAATATACTGTCAAATTATTTGGATACATTTAACATTTATTTTTTAATTGTTTAATATTTATTTATTCAACAAAAAATAATTCTTTTAATTCTTGAACTCAATAACAGTTTATGTGATGATGACAAGCATAAACATTAAAAACAACGTCACCCAATATACAAATTTTAAATTTCCAGTCATCTAATGTCTTCCAAATATTAGTTTTATTATCTTTTCTGAATTAGATTAACATTATATTTCTAGCATTTCATAATTCTACAAAAAAATTCTTAAATCTTATTAAGATAACTGTATCTAAAATTTACTATTTCTATTATATTACAATTTTATAAAATTATTTCTCGACTAAAATGGCAGGACTAACAGTTAAACGACTCTTGTATAAATAGAAATCGTAACTATTTATATAGAATGTATTAATACTAACCACCTCTTATATCACTGCCACTTTACTAGATTTGTCCAAAAACTATTATATTTTAATATTTATTCTAGTTGACTTGCTTCACTAGGCTGGCCTATAGTTATTGATTTTGCACTCCACAGTCCGCACAACCTTCTCCCTAACTTGGAACTCCTTATTTCGTGCAGACCAATGTGCTTTCAAATGTACATGACTTCAAGACTTGGTCAATATTCTGTTAAGTGCTCCCAGGTCTTCAGGTATATTTGTACGCTTTCATCCTGGTGAATTGTTTTAAATTGTTGGTATTGGTATTGTGTATGGTCTTCGAAATACACAAATGCTTTGTGCCATGGTATTGGTATTGTGTATGGTCTTCAGAAGCGTGTGCTTCCATGGTTACCCAAAACTAATTCCAAAACTCTTCCCTTATTAATCATGCTCTGTATTTAATACATCTCATTTTTTCATGGTATGAAATAAGGTTTTTTCCGAATGCGAAAGGGTTCATATATTGCTTTGGTGGTGACTGCTACCCAGGTTCCCCTTTGTCTTGGCTGCATCCTCTGATGGTTGAAGTTGTTGATCATGATATTTTACTATAAAATTTTGCTTGGCTTCATTCTATGATGAATGAAGTTGCTGGTCATGATATTTTAAGATAAAATTTTGATGATAAGTAGAAAGGAAGAATTATTGAATTTTGGAACTTGTTCATCAGTGTTTTATTTTAGATTTTTAATTTTTTTTTTTCTTAAATTGCTCTTTTATCAACCATTATATATATATATATATATATATATATATATATATATATATATATAATTTTAAAATCTATATTTAATATTTCATTATCATCATAAACAATGAGAATTTTATTTAATTTTTTGGTTGCAATATAACTTAATGCTAGTCTTTAAAAACTATACATTAATGTTAAACTTACATTTGAAAATCCCTGAAAGATAAACTTAGGACTTTAAATTATTGTTGAATGAATAAAAATTGCAATAAATACTTTCTATGGACAAGCGAGAAACTTCTTAAATTTCTCATTAACTTCCATTGCGGTTACCTTGTAAATCGGACGCCGCCTCCACTAGAGATAAATTTGTGATGCGTCCGGCAGACCTTAATTCTATGAGACAAAACATTTACAATCAAATTAAAATACATATATTCAATCATATTTATCATCTAGTTAAGTTAATTTATGCCATAAATGTGTTGATGGCGTGGGGGTGGATAGACTGACGGTGGAATATGAGATAAATAGTTGGCATTCTCATAAGAAGATGGAGGAGGATAACCCTGCATCCATGTCGATGGCACGCCCATTGCCGTGTTTTGCTGCACCTCATGACGCTGACTGCCGTACGTTCCGTTTGCCACAACAGAATTAATGTTTTCATAACTCCCAAATTTCTCGGGAAATATCGAAATAGGAGAATTCAAAGTTTTAGGAGGATTAAAGTTTTGTAAGAAACGCACAGAAAGATCAATGGTACCAAGAGGCTTCCCTTTGATGGTCTTCAAACGATAGCACAGACAATGTAAACCGTCGGGTGCTCCGGATCCGTCTAGAATGTCTGAGAAGGGCACTTTAGCCCATCCCACACCCTTCTCTCCAAAGGTCGTCTTGCAATATATGTGTATTTTGATGGCATATCCTCTGGAACGGGCCAATCCCTTGCTAAGGCTGAGCTGCAATTTGTCATTCCAGACGGTTTGTGCCTCCGTCGGTGTCGATGTGCGTAGATTTAGTGGAGTAAACATCATCGCCGGTGCGTACAACAGCATAGGTGCACATTCTTCTTCCCAGCTTTCTTACATTTTGCAGATCATCAGCGGATATTGCAGATCATCAGCGGATATTATTGTTATATCCACCGTTGATGCGTCCATACAGTTACACACAAAAATATGCAACTAACTTGAGAAATTAAAGTGTTGCAACGCAAGACTTTTAATTTGCTTTTCTCCTTATCTGAGAAAACTACGTAACTGAGAATTCACTCGTTTTGTTTCTGCGTTTCGGAAAAAGCTACCCATACGAAAGCTCAGAAAGCCTGAATAAATATGTATCTTTTGCCGCGTAGAGGCGCACTTTTCTTGAAAGTTTGAAGTCAAAGGTTTGAACGACGTGTCAATCTGGAACTAACACACATTCGTGCTTTCTTCCAAATCGTAACATGTTTATTAGGTTCACGAACGCTCATGCTTGTTTCCGACTACTTGCCAGCGATCATATCGGGGCGTTGTTTCCGACTACTTGCCCCAATGTGGAATAAATTAGGTTTAAATTTTATCAGTGATCACGTTGTTAGGTTGTGGAGCTAAAACCTTCACTGGTGCAAACAGGGAAGGAGGTTGTTGAAGTTGCAGAGGTTGCTGAGTTGCAGAATTAGTTGCAGGGCAACCGACGTCGGTCTGATCAATCGACGTCGGTCATATTACAGAGAAGAAGCAACCGACGTCGGTTATGAGTCGGCCGACATCGGTCATAGAGGAGTCGACATCGGCAACCTGTGTGTACATGCAGTTTGCATGCGGGTTCCGGTCGGGTCTATTTTTGGACAGGCAGTTTACATGTAAAGACTACTTTTGGTCTTAGAGTTGCGAGTCTAATTATTGTAATTAAGAAAGTCAAATTATTGTATGCATGAAATCTATATAATAGACTCATGGGTTGTATTGTAAAAGTGTGCTAGAAAGCCATTGAGCTTGAAGAGAGAGCTAAAGTAGCTCCTCCTAGTTCCAAAAGGGTGCTGAGTGTGTATGATCATGGAGAGTTGCAGTTTGTGCAAGTTCTACTAGGAGATCCACCAGGGTACTAGTTGAAGAATCACAAGGACTTGGTGAGGCAAGGACAAGGGTTCTTCAGGGTGTAGAGACATCTACATGGTGACTAAGGTCTATTGATTTGTAGGTGGCAGCAAGGAGAGGGAGATCTACTTTGAGTATAGTTGTGTACTTCGTGTACTGGCAGCATTGTTACTGACTGGTGGAGGTGAACAACAACTCTGTATTGAAATTGATTGTTGTGACCGTGATTGAGAGAGTGAACTGTAGAGGAGAATTACTGGTGAACACTTGAGGTGTGGGAAGCTTCTGTAAGTTGTGGAGAAGAAGTGGCATCTTCTTTATTGTATTTCCTTCTGAATAAGTATTAATACAATTGGGTATTGTCTCTCATATTCTATGTTGTTTCATATTTCTAGTTACTTATTCATTCTGGTTAAATTTCGTGTTTAGTTGCTTATACAAGAGGTAATCATATATACTCTTATGGGGGAGTAGGATCTTGACAGTTGGTATCAGAGCCAGGTTGTAGGTTCAAAGGAATAATACCACTGACAAGTGGTATCAGAGCTTTTGGTTGGGTTACTAACAGGTTGTTTCAGATCTGGTTAGTGTTTGTTGATTACAGGGTACTCACAGGGATTTCTGATTGAGTGGGAGTATAGCAATGACAGAAGAAAGTAAGCTACGAATGGAGAAACTGAATAGCACAAATGGTCTGATTGATGAAAAGAAAGAGCAGGTAAAGGAAGATTGTTGGTCGGTAGAAGATCAGCGTGTAGAAGCAGATGTTGCAGGTGATGTTACACATGATGCTCTGAATAAAGTAGAATCTTGAATTACAGATTCTTTTGCCTCTTTCCATGCAACTCGAAATAGAGCATCTTTTCAAGAGTATGTCCAGGGAGACTTTTGAGAGATTTATTTAGGGGTTGGTGAGCCTTGTCAGATTGTTGGCAAAGGGAAAGTGAAGCTGAAATTGCAGACGGATAACACATAGGTGTTGAAGGAGGTCATGCAGATTCCAGTTTTGGAGATGAGTCTAATTTCTTCAGGAAAGTTGGGTGATGAGAGATGCACAGTAACTCTCACAACGGATGCACTTGAATTAGACAGTGGTAAGAAAGTAGGTATCTTTTATCTATCTACATATATTACTGATTCACCTACTGTTGCAGAGATGTGGCTTTGTAGGCTTGGTCACATATGTAGGAGGGGAATACATGTTCTTAAGCGAAAGACAGATATCTTTGATAAACTTAAGAACTGGAAAGCCTTGGTGTTCATGGAGGAGATGACGGACAGAGATCAGCTAAGGGGACTAAATTATTCTGAGCAGGGCTGTCATAATTTGAATAGGGTTTTGACCCAAAAGGAGCTCGCGGGTAAAAGTCATCGCTCACAAGTAACACACAGAGACCGACGTCGGTTAGAAAATCGACGTCGGCGTCCTCACAGGGACTGACATCAGCTATGTGTAGACTGATGTCGGTGACTCAGAGACCAGTAAACATCAGCATCGGTCAGGAAGACTGACGTCGGCGATGAGGCAGTCACATGGAACCAACATTGGTCGGATGCAGACTAAGAGGTGACCGAGGTCGGTCACTGAGACGGATTTTGGGCGGACAGCAAGCTGTCAAGGGGTCTCAAACACCCATATGGAGGAATGAAAAGGTAAGTAAGCCTCAAATTCATCATTTCCCTTCTATACACTACTTATTGCTCACTGATGGTCAAGAATCAGAAAGTTGTTAAAGAAGCAGAGCAAGTAGATCCAGGAAACAGTGGGAGCTTGGCATGGATGAGGAATGTGATTCCTTGAAGAAGAACCAGAACGAGAGTTTTTTGGTGGAGTTGTCAGCGGAAAGTAAGCACTGAGAGATGAATGGATGTTCAGGATAAAGAAGAGCGAGAATGGACAGGTGAGACGGAAGGCCAGTGTATATGATCTTAAGGAAGCTGCAGGGCAATGGAGGTTTGACAGGGATATGACTAAGCATGGCTTTAGTCAAGGTCAATGTGACCATTGTGTTTTACTTTACCAGATGGATGATGATTGCAACATTATCTTGTTATTGTATGTAGTGTGGTTGCTTGTTACAGGGTTACACATGCAAGGAGTTTCTGAGCTAAAGGTAAAGTTAGTTCAGAGGTATGTCATAAAGAATTCAGGAGCAGCAAAATTCTTTGGCATAAGAGACATGGAAGATCACAGGTTGATCTCCAGTGGGAGTTGATGTGAAGAAGGTGTTGGTGGGGGTTCAATATGCAAGATGTAGAACCGGTAAGCACACCAAGGGCTGGACAGTTCAAGCTAAGCTTAGAACAGTGTTCGAAATCACATAAGGTCTAATGTAGACCTAAGTTTTCCCAAGCAGTGGGAGTTGTCAGAAAGTTTGGAGCTAATTCAGGGAAGAAGTACTGGAGAGCAGTTCAGTGGATTCTCAGGTATCTAAGATGGACCAGCAGTAGGTATACATGTGGTGCAGGGTCAAGTTCTTTTCTACATGGGTTTGTAGGTTCGGATGTGGTAGATTACTTGGATGACAGGAGATACATCACAGGTTGTGTGATGGTTGGTCTTCAAGATGGAGCTTGAAGATGGATACAAGCTAGGGAACAAATTAGACGGTGTATAGGTAGAGGTACAGTGCAGCTGTTTATCTCTAAGTGGGAGATTGTTAGGTTGTGGAGCTAAAAGCTTCACTGGTGTAAACAGGGAAGGAGGTTGATGAAGTTGCGGAGGTTGCTGAGTTGCAGGGCAACCAACGTCGGTCTGATCAATCGACGTTGGTCATATTACAGAGAAGAAGCAACCGACATCGGTTATGAGTCTGTCGACATCGGTCATAGAGGAGCCGACGTCGGCAACCTGTGTGTGCATGCAGTTTGCATGCGAGTTCTAGCCGAGTCTATTTTTAGACAGGCAGTTTACATGTAAAGACTATTTTTGGTCTTAGAGTTGCGAGTCTAATTATTGTAATTAAGAAAGTCTAATTATTGTATGCATGAGATCTATATAATAGACTCATGGGCTGTATTGTAAAAGTGTGCTAGAAAGCCATTGAGCTTGAAGAGAGAGCTAGAGTAGCTCCTCCTAGTTCAAAAGGGGTGCTGAGTGTGTATGATCATGGAGAGTTGCAGTTTGTGCAAGTTCTACTAGGAGATCCACCAGGGTACTAGTTGAAGAATCATAAGGACTTGGTGAGGCAAGGACAAGGGTTCTTCAGGGTGTAGAGACATCTACATGGTGACTAAGGTCTATTGATTTGTAGGTGGCAGCAAGGAGAGGGAGATCTACTTTGAGTATAGTTGTGTACTTCGTGTACTGGCAGCATTGTTACTGACTAGTGGAGGTGAACAACAACTCTGTATTGAAATTGATTGTTGTGACCGTGATTGAGAGAGTGAACTGTAGAGGAGAATTACTGGTGAACACTTGAGGTGTGGGAAGCTTTTGTAAGGTGTGGAGAAGAAGTGGCATCTTCTTTATTGTATTTCCTTCTGGATAAGTATTAATACAATTGGGTATTGTCTCTCATATTCTATGTTGTTTCATATTTCTAGTTACTTATTCATTCTGGTTAAATTTCGTGTTTAGTTGCTTATACAAGAGGTAATCATATATACTCTTATGGGGGAGTAGGATCCTGACACACGTTACTTACACTTCGAAGATATATAAATGAATGAATTGATATAGTGGAAGTAAAATTTGAAAATTGATTTAGTGTAGGTAGAAAGATTAAAAACGTCACTTGTATTCTAATTAAGTGTCAGCCCACTAATCATATAATTAACATGTTTCAAAAAAAAAAAAAAAAATCATACATAAGTCACAAAAATATAGAATACTTTTCCATTTTATCATCCATGTGGGTTTTATCGGCCATAAAAATTGATATGTTTAATCGATCCTAGCAAACACTCGTGTGTTTTCGATTACTTGTCAACAATTTTATTGGGACATTATTTCTATCAAACATTCAAATCTATGAATTTGATTAATGATATATAGCTAGTGAAGGGTAACTTGGTATAATTTTGTTTTGGTTAATGAATTATGAGGTAGGGCTCCGTTTTGTTTTTGAAAGAAATAGAAATGGACTAGAGTTCGTATGATGAATATGAGAAGCTTGTAATTTGTAGTCATTCTAGGGATTCAATGTTTTTTGCTTTAGGAAAACATTGTTTAGTGTATAACCCCATAATATAAAACGTATGCATAATATTTTTTGTTCACATGAATTGTTTTTGGGTTGCTTGGCTTCTAATTTTACAATTCATGTTTGTCATTAATAACAATGTGTGCAAGAATGTAAGTATAATAAAAGTAGTGGACATAATTATGTATCTAAATTCTTAGGTTTTGTAGACATTCAAGGTCAACTGTAGCTCTGTGTTTGCCAAAATTTGACCCTAATATTTGTAAGATTTGGAAAATTTGGAATTTGTTATGTTATGTTGTACCTTGGTGTTTCATGTAACAAATGCAAATAACAACAAAAGCACATATGATGGAGTAATCAAGTACATTTAAAAGTATGTTTTGAATATGAGTTAGGTGTGAAGTAAAGTAAAGTGAAAGTTTGCACTTGAAATATAGTTCATTTATACATAGTTATTTAGATTTCATTCTTAATAAGAATTTTGACTTTCATTTGTGGTTGTGGCAATGTCATTATAGACACCTAAAATTAGACACTTCATGTCAATTTATACCATCCTCTAATTTTATACTAACAATGTCCTTAAATCCTAAATAAGTCTTCTTTCCACACTAACATCCCTAACACAATAACTATTCATCACCCCCTAGTGAATTAATCCCTTCTTTCACAATTATACCCAATCCCACAAAATTCACACCCTATTCCATTAATTAATTAACTAATCCATCCCTGGTCTAAAATTTCATGGATTTTGAATATTTATATTTTTTTAAATCATAAAAATCCAAAGACCCTCACATCACTCTCAAATCCCTATGCAATCTCTCACTACCCCATTAAACTAGTTTTTAATTGGTTCTATGAAAGCCCACATAATCAAACCTTCTTCCAATGTAAGTCATCCCCATGCCTCATCAATACATCTAATTTCACATCCCAACCAACTTCATTAACTTCTTCAACCTCCCATCTTTGACCATCCTCCACCCTTGATCTTTGAGCAAGATCAACGGTCCACATCAGTTCATAAAATATATAAATGGAGGTTTCACCCTCTCATTCCATCATCTCTTCCAAATTTAATGAAGCTTTGCCAAATCTTAAGATCAATCCAATCCAGCATCAATCTTGCAAGGGATTATGCTATTGAAATATTCACATACCATCCAAAAAGCCTTCTAAGTACATCCAAATCAAATCTAAGGAAGTCTCTACAATAAAAGAGGACCAAATCACCTTGGTATGTCAAGGTGATAATCTACTTCTTTCATCGTTGACCTCAATATGAAGTATAAAATTCATTATTTAGTTAACATTTCTAATTTATGTTTTGTTGATTACCTAATAATTTAAAATTTGCTAACTACATAAGTCTAAGGCCATCCTTGAATTATTGGTTATGTAGTCAACACTCATTGATAAAGGAGTCTTTGAGGTTAGCTCGACACCATGGGCCCAATAACCCTTTTTTTTTGAAAGGTAACCTAACTTAAAGTGGAATTCTAAGTTTTGAGCTATAAAAAATTATACAGATCATATGCATGAGATCCAAATACATTAGAAATAATGTGACAAAAACCCAAAAGTACCAAAGCGATCGTATCTTAATATAACAAACATTATGTACAAGACAATTACATTGAGATTCAGATAATAACCTCAATGCAAGTGTTCACAAGGTGATGTAAATGTCCAGCTAGCCAAAAATACTATTTACAGAATCTGATGACTATTCCCTGAATATCATATAACCTTTTTTCAAACTTGTTTATCTCATATTTGTCTGCACATAATTGAATAAGCTAATTATTATTTATTCTTCATGATTATGTAATCAAAATATTATTTGGCATTGTACTTTATATATTTTTGCAACTCAGCACTGAAATTGAATATCATTAAATGAATTATTTAATTAGCTTACTTTTAGGAATAGGTTATCTCACTCTTGAATAGCCTATTCATCCTAACCCTTCATTCCAAAAATATTTAAACAAAATGCTTTCATAGATTGAGTGGGTAAATCATGAAACCTATAAAAAGCATAGTCTTTTAAGCATCTCAAAAAGAGTTTAGTTAAAAATTTATCATTGAATTCATAATCCAAACATGCTACATGAAAAAAAATTAGATTTTATTCAGGATATCCTTTACCCTCATATAAAGGAAGCTTAGGAGCTAAAAATATTATGTGCAAAGGATAGGATGCAATATCATGTGTTAGGGGATTGTGAAGTGAAGCATGGGAATCCAATGATTGGTTAATTTTTAGGATACCTTTCTCTAATTGGAACACCTTAAATTACATAAATGTAATTTATTACTTGAGTGATTGTACATTAGGTAAGATATGTGATATAGTATGTGTATCAATCAAAGGATTTTAATGGTTTACTTGGTTAGGCATAGTCATAACATCTATTGTAAACCATGAGTTACCCTTAAACATAAATATGTGGATGGGATAACAATGTCAACAATAGTAGTGGTAACACCTATGGTAATAGGACAAGAGTTTATTGGTCATTATTTTCCATGTCTATCCATTTTATATTTTTTTAGGAAATAGGAATTCAGGGAACAATCACATGCAATAGTGGAAAAAAACATGTGTGTGTTAATTTCATCTTTGGAGATGCATGGGAGATATGTGAATAGATTCTTAAAGTTGAAAACCTAATAGGGCATGCATAATAAATACAAGTGTAATTGGGCTGAGATGACCCCATTCACTCCAATGATGATTGAAATTTGCCTACATATCTAATACTTCAAAGCCAAAAATCAAGCCCAATGTAGTTTTTCTTCTTAAGTGTTTTATACAATTGTGCTCTTTTGACTATATGAATGCATCTATAATCAGATTGAATAATTATTCATACAAGATTGGGGCTTCATAAAATTGCTTCAAAACTTGACTAATAACTACTTGAAGTGCTTAAAATTCTAATTGGGAAGCATAAAGAAATTTTAATCAATGTGCACTTGTGTAGATAAGCCTCTAAATTAAAATTGCCTAGTTGTGTAATAAGTGACTTGAATGTGATTTTATAACAATTCTAAATGGATGACCACATGCTAGGAAGCATAAAAATAAGGATTATGACCATATGGAGGGCTTAATTTGAAAATGTAACCATTACCAGGAAAGGAAAATGAACATTATGTACAGATAGGTATACTCAACATTATTGTCCTTCTTCAGTCTTTCTATCTAAAAGGGCATGGAGATAAAGATTGGGTTTGGGATAAAGCACATATATGCATAATGGTGTTTTCAGTGATCATAACATTTCTATATGCTATGAATGATAATTGTATGATAAAATAGGTCCTCTCTTAGGCTTAAGATAGGGTGAATTATAAAAATGAGTACTAATTCATTACACAAGTTAATTAAGGATAATAAAGGGTAAAATAAGCATGATATTCATGACTAGATTTAGGTTACTACACAATCAAAGAAGAAATACAAAAAGAAAGAGAGATAATAAAACATTACCCTAAATAAAATCAATGTGAAAAAACTCCAGCAAAAGTGAAGCCATGCTTTCTAATGTCCACTATGTTCTATAGTTTACAAGTTTTTTCCTTTTTTGGCTAACAAGGACACAAATCTCAAAAGTATCGTACTCTCATAAAGATCTTTGCACTCTTCAGTGGATGACTTACCTTTTTATCAAGAGAGACTACTAAACTCAGCTATCTTAGTTGTGTAGTCTTCAACTCTGAGATTCTAAGAACTTGACTACCTTCTATGCACTTCATAGATCTCCCATTCACTCATTATGCTTCCTCTAATATAAAATGCACATAATTAATCAAATCTATTGAATACACTTCACACTAAGTGGATCAATTTAGCCACCCATATAATACTTGAAAATTAATTAATGCCTTTTATAACCCTACATGGGCTCATAAACACACAAGACCCCTTATTTGAGCTTGAGAAAGAATCCCAAGAGTAATAAAATGAATCCCAAGCACTTCTTTATTTGTTAAACTTCAAGTGTGTTACTTGCGAGAAAAAATGCTACTTTATCAAAGGTAAAACCATCAAGGTGGTTATGAAACCTCCACATAATATTATAAAACTACCAAGGTAGTTAGGAAAACACCACATAACATTTCAAAATTACCAGGGTGGTTATGTCACTGCCACTTGCTTAACTAGGTAGTTTCACAACTACAAAAAATCTTCTAACTTGAATAGAGGCCATAATTTTTTTATACGAACTCAAAATCACATGGCAGTTTTTGAACTTGCACAATTTTTGGAGAGGATCCAAAATATGTAATCAATACATACTTTTGATGCCAACCATATGTTATTTAATCCCTTAACATTTTTCTATGACTTAGCATGTTGTAGATACTTCTTGATTCCTGTTGGATAGTTGATTGTCTACTGACTCAATTCGATGATATTCATGATTCAAATTTCCAAATAAATTTTAATAGATTTCTTATATGTAGATAACTTAATTTTTATTAGAAATTGAAATTTATCAATAGATGAGTTCATATCATTAATGAAAAATAGTTTGGGGTGACAAATTTGGGTGGAAAGAAATATTTTATTGGTATTGAGGTGAATCAAACAAACAATGAAATTTTTACATGTCAATCCAAATATATAAATAATATCTTGAAGAGGTTTATCATGTTGAACAACAAATCAACATGGAGACCAAATTTTTTAACATGTTAATGACCAAGCAAAAATGATTGTGACCATAATAAAATTCAATGATAAATATTAATTACATCACATTTTTGTTTAATATTTATCAGATCGTTTCTGCCATATTAGCATGGCTCATGGAATATTAAGCTTAAAAAGAAAACGAGGTGAAACTGACCCAAATTTTTATGCTAATTGCACTTCATGTAACAATGTTGCTAATATTTCAAACATTTTATTTGATATATGTATAACTAAAACTTACTCTTTCCTCTCTTTCATCACCAACATTAAGTCTGCGTGTTTTTGCCTCATCCATCAATCTGGTTGGATAGGAGCGTCATCAGCTCTCTCGGGGATTGGAACGGAGGATGACCGTGGCGAAGGCCATAAGCTTACCTCCCCCCATGGGAGCTTTCCTCCCAATCATAGCATGGATTGTCCCTCCAAGATAACTTTTCCACCTTCGAGATTGCCGACGATTTCTCCTTCTCGTCAAAATAATTTATAAACGATCTGATAGACTTCCCCATGCTACCCTCATCATGCTCTGCATTAGCCTTGGGTTCGCTCATAAAATTGGACAGTAAACGAAAAAAGAAAATTATTACTGCTAAGGATGATACCGTTCCTGTGATGAGGAATAGCCCCAAGAAGCTCTTCACGCCTAATCTGCTAGAATCCCCTACACTGTCGGAGCAGTTGGTGGGTGTTTTGAAGTATTTGTTTTCGATTTCTTGAAAACTTTGGCTCTCTGAAAGATTCAAAATAGCCGTTGAAAAGTCTCCGGCCAGAGGAGAGCCTTTAGGAAAAACCTGCAACGAAGACCCAACTTCAAATTAAGCCTTTATGAAATGCTATTCATAAAGTAGCTTATTAAGGACCGAGGATTTACAATAACTTACAAAACCAAAACCCCCAGATTTGTAGGTAGGTCCAACAATGGTATAGCCACATCGACCAGACAGGAAGAGCCGAATATATGGGATCTCGTCGAAAATGGCAGCTACGCCTCCTTCGTATGGACCTTTTGACAGAGCCTCTGCATATTCATCTAGCGTTTGATACTTTTTCATATTTTTGGGATCAATTCCCAATTGCCCATGTAGATAACCAAGTATGAAAGAGTTGTTTTGAATCCCTACTGGGAGTCCACTCGCTACCACCGCCTCCACGCTTGCTATAGTTGGCTTAATTTGGTCTACAGTAAGTATGGAACTGAGATTGGCTGTATAACTGGATGTCAATACTAACGCTACAAACAGCCAAACTACAATAACTACTCGAGCCAAACTGCTCTTGATATTTTCCCCTGCAAAACATGCGTATTAGGAAAAAAATCTGCACTCTCATAAAATTTTAAAACTTAAACAACATTTCAGTTGTGGGGGAATTATTTTTTTGGATGAAAGACAACATTTATAATGGGGAAAAAGATGCTTACGGTGAGCGTTAAATATGCTGGACAATGCAAACCTGAAAAAGTTTCACATTAAACAAAATTTGTAAACTATGTCATTTAAAAATCAGGGAAGTTAAAAAAAGTTTCACATTAAGCAAAATTTGTAAACTATGTCATTTAAAATTCAGGGAAGTTTAAAAAACGTTTGAGAGGGGAAAACAGGGAAGAGTGAAATACCAGATAAGTGTGACCACTTCGGTAGGGGGGCTCCCTCTAAAAGCGGGATTTACTCTATGCTCGAGAAGCCACACCACCACGCCTGTGAATACCACGAAGGCAACAGTTGTAGACCACATTCCTCTAGAAAATGGCGACAAAAATGTCCATGCGTTGTTGTCATGGTCCCTTTTTGTAGGAACCACCATCACAAATCCTGTAGTCGTGTACGGTTGTGTGAAGTCCACAATTTTGCTACGATGCGCTAAAATTGTAGTGTCGCCCAACACGGCGTCGAATTTCTGTCATTGCGAAAGTTAATTTTAGAAAATTTAAAACTTAAAATGATGGTAATTATATCAATCTTTGAGATAAAATTCGAAGGGGGGCGAAATCAGACTTTAAGATAGACTTGTCGGACGAGATTGTCATAAGTATTTTCAGTAATATTTCTGTAAGGAACTGCGTTGTACGGAAGTGGGTAGCCCAGCTCTTTGACAACAGCATCGAATATTTCTTTGCAGAAACCGGTGACCTCGTTGTCACTTTTTATTGTGATGAATTGTTTAAAACTGTTTGTAGGCACTCCGATTTTTAGGCTTTTAGATTGTATATCCCAACCACGAGGAACCTGGGCAG
The DNA here is from genome assembly GCA_037957365.1 of Torreya grandis. Lineage (NCBI taxonomy): Eukaryota > Viridiplantae > Streptophyta > Pinopsida > Cupressales > Taxaceae > Torreya > Torreya grandis. The sequence goes on from JARHVA010001100.1 coordinate 1,556,025, forward strand.
TTTTACCAGGCCAAATTACAGGTCCAACTCCTCCTGCACCATCAGCTGGAAGCGCGTTGGAAAGCTTACTAGGTTTGTCTGTCCAGTACCCAACTACATGATAGCTTTTACCCACTACATTCACTATCTCATAACTGGAAGTAGATTCATTCATTTCTCCATGACTGAGCTGAATAGGCCCGCTTATGCCCCTATAATTTGTCCCAAGAATTTCCTGCAATAGAAACTTTCCTTGCTGCGAAACCTTGATTTCTGCATTTCCAACTATAAGAGAAGCGTTTAAGGGCTTTAAAAAGCTAAAACTAGAGTTAGTTCCCAATTTTGCAATCGCTTGAGCTATCACCACCACTGTATCGTATGCCAATAAACCGTATAGATTCAACTCAGCATCTGGGAAGTTGGGGTTTTCAAGACCAAAATGGTGTTTCCACCTCATACTAAAATTCCTTAGGTGGTCTGAATTTGGGAATATATGGGTTTTGACTCCAAGGAGACCTTGCATGGATGTCATGGTAGAAGCGTTTATCACAACATCCCAGTGAGAAGTAAACCAATTGGTTGTTATCCAGACGTAACCAGCGCCCATCATTCCCATTTCGTGCGCCTCCTTGAACAGATTCAAGTTGAAATCACTAGAGAGCATGTGAACAACAAAAACTCTTGATTCCAATGTCATCAATTGATGAAGCTTCTCTTTTATAGCAGTTCGGGTTATCGCCGATCTGTGCGCAATCTCAGAACCAACATCTCTCAACGCGTCGCTCAGTGAGGCGGCGGCTCCCAAACCAAAGTTGCCTTCCTGGTGGATAAATATTATTTTTCTCCAGCCATAATGGCTAACCAGGGCTGCAATGGCTTTCATCTGAAGATCATCGCTGTGTGTCATGCGGACAAAATATGGAAAAAGTTGGTTGGAGACCAAGGGACTTGATGCTGAGAACGATACAATTGGTACTTTCGCTGTATCACCAAAACGTGATACGATCTCTGCGACTTCAGACATTTGTGGCCCAACAATTGCCACCACTTCTTTTTCCAGAAGATTAACAACTGCAATAAGTACCCACAAAACACAGGATGAAACCTGGATTATAATTAATATTAGAGTAATTCGAAATGACGAATTTATTTTAATTACCGGCAGATACGCCCTCAAGCACTGATTGCCCGTGACATAGGTGAACCGCCAAGCGAGTGGCGTTGAGGAGTTGGGCATGGTTGTTAACATCATCTACTGCTAACTTTATAGCCGTCTTCGCCACTTTTCCCACCCACGATTCAGAATCCACAATGACACCAATATTAACTGGGTCCTTTGAAAACGCATAACATAGGCTTGTTGCAACACATAAAAGGCAGATAGGTCGAAATACTCGCAGTATCTTCATCTTCTGTCTCTCCCTTATTCGTTATACTGAAATTCCTAATCATTAATATATAGATTGTAATTCCTAGGCGCAACAATTTAAATATTCTTTAAGAGCATACATAAGGTAATCCCTGAGTGTGATGGAAAAACACACATTGAAAAAACTTCCACAGTCAACATTCTGGAACCTAGAAAACTGTACGCGTACATAATAGATGTGCGGAAAATTCTTCGTCAAATGGAAATTAGCCACGTATTTAATGGGACTGGTCAGTCTGATATGTTTTTCGTAGTTAGACTCTCTCGGGTTCATATGAATATGAATCTGACTATGAATAGGTCCCAACGGGGCGGGTTAAAAATATTTGAAGGGGCATTGTTGAGAATTTATAGGAGTTTTTTATCTGGTTTAATGATTTTTTAAATTTTGTGTAATATATATTGTTTAAAGAAATTAGTAGAATTTTATTACAATTTTTTTGGAGTTTTTTTTAAATTTATTTATTTATTAAAGTGTAGTCATATAAATTTTTAGTTTTTTATTTTCACTCTTTAAAAATAATTATTTAAATAATAATTGTTCTTTATTTTGAGGTGTAGATATTTTTTAATCACTTTTTAAATTTTTGGTGGTAAATGAAACCATTCTTAATAAAATTATAAAGACAATATCCCAACATAAGATGCTTCTTAAAAAAAGTATAGACACAGTGGCCCCAACATAGAACCCTTCCATAACAATAATTATAACAAATTAATAGGTTTGCAATAAAAATACATTCCAAATAAGAATATACATTAAATTATAAGTCTTTTTGATGAATAGAGTTATATATAAAATAAAATTTAAGTAGCCTTCTATTCTATTTATTATGCTTATGTTGTTTGTTTGTTTGTTTGTTTCTTTGTTTTTTAGTTTTTGACATAGAAATTAGTATGTAGCAGGTATCATTTTTTATGTTTATTATATAGATTTATAAAAACAAACATTAATTTGATTTGTTTTTAAAGTTTATTCTTGTTCTCTGATTTATTGGTTGTTTTTTAACAATACACAATTTTTTTATTAGTAAAATATAAGATTTTTTTAATTAGTGAATCATAATGCGACATGTGATAAAAAAATTTGTTTGTTTATAGTTTTTGTCAATAAATATATTTGTTTTTAATTTAAAGAAAGGCGACATACCATAAATGACCTCTGTCAGTTCAGTGACACACACCTACATTGAATACTCATGCTTGTTATCCATTCAATGGCTCTACTAGGGCATGTCAGTGGGTTTAATGCATCTCAAAAAACTTATATATCTTTGACATGGGTGATATACCTGCATTCTCTTTGTTTTGTTTTCATAACTATTTTTAGATCTAATTTCAAGTATTTCTATTATTCATCTAAAATATCTTCCCTAGCTTGATTTGTAGTGTGTGAATATTAAATTTTGGTATTTTACTTCTATCTACATTGCAAGTTTTATTAGGTACCATTTTCACAAAGAATTTTTCATAGACAAAACTTTAACATAAGCAGAATTCCATACCATGAAAAAATGTAAAGGCAATAGACATTATTTATATAATTACATCTACTAACCTTAGTTCCCAAAAACTAGGATACACGAGTTCTCCTTTGACCTAACTAAGACTAATATCTACATGAGTTTTAAACAATATATTCTTTCTACTTGAGTTGTTAAATTAAACTCACTTACATTATTATGCATTCACTAGGATGAATTAACTATTATCTAATTAATTATTCTAAAAACCCCTCTCCTCCTCAAATTCATCATAGTCTTGAGGAAATAAGATAAAAAATATCAAAATTCCTCAAACTTATCATTTGCAAGCGACTTGGTGAAGGCATTTGAACAATGATCTTGAATGGGGAAAAACTTGGAGCTGAATGTTATGATGTTGAACATGGTCACATATGGAATAAAATTTAACTTCGATGTGTTTTGTGTGTTCATAAAATCCTAGATTTCAAAAATGTTTCAAAAAACATTGATTATCATAATACATAATTATAAGCTATTTTCATGATACTCCTAGTATTGAAAATAGGCAACATAGCCATATCACATCAAAAATAGTCCTCGTGCTATTAGATAATCTGCCTCAATATAATATCAATAAATAAAGTTTAGATTTCTTGCTCCCACATTAAATAAGCCCAGATCCCAAAAATGAAAAAATTTAGATGTCAATTTCATGACATCAATAGAACCTAAATGATTTATCTCTATGTAAATTTTCAAGAAGAAATGATCATTCTTCTTGTATCATAGGCCATAGTCCTTTGTACCTTGAATAAAGGCCTGATAGAGATACTTCTAATTAAAATAAAATCTTTGCTCTACTACCCCAATAGAGATTATTTCAATCACACACACACACACACACACACACACACACACACACATATATATATATATATATAAAGGTTGGGAATCACCATTGGTTTCATGTATGTATAAGAATACTTATTTTAATTAGTATGTCTTTGTCAGTGTGTATCCATTTCTATGATTATTATCTACCATCTAAGTTTTAACATGTAATAGTGCAGTTATATTGAAACACAGATAAAATAAAGGTTGAAAATCATCATTGGTTGCATCTATGTCTAATAAAATTTATTTCAACAAATACATCCCTGTTAGTGTGTATCTATTTCTATGTTTATTATCTATCATCCAAGTTTTAACATGTAATAGTGTAGTTAATTTTAGTAAATAGAAAGTATTATTAAACTTTGCATGATTATATTAGAGTAAATTCTAAAGGTCCAGTAAACTCATTCAATTAAAGTATAACTTAATGTATTTATAACATATACCTTGTAACATCCCCACGAGGATTTACTAAAATAATGCAGTAATTATTATTTTTAATTATTTACTCAATACTTATTCTTTCATTATATTACATCACGAGAACCTAATTAGTGATCTTCAACATACTAATTAAGCAAATTAAACTTAAGTGAATATGTACAACTACATTTACTGATCACTAGCAACTTATGTAAACAATCATAATTACATAAAGAAAATAATAAGATATAAGCATAGATGATACAATAATACATATTTCATTTTCAATGTATAATAATCAATTATATTTCTATCAGACATGATACCTTACTATAAGTATAATAATAGATACAATGCTCCATGAAACTCAAGTCATACTAACTCATGTATCTTTGATAATTTCAAGTGTAATCTCTAAGTAAGTACTGTAGTGGGGAGGGAGAGCATCATCCAAGTGATTTTTTACACCAACTATGGACCATTGATCCCTTGCACAATCCTCCAAATAGGCAATGGCCCTCTTTTTATAGATCAGTAGATAGTGATGGTGCAGGAATCCAAAGAGACATGCTATTACCTGTGTGCTATAGGATTTATACTACATGACGTATACCATAAAGAAATATATTCTAATATGATATTGAATTAACATGTAAATCATACATATGAAATAACAATGTCTATCTAACATTACATTGGCCAAAGTTTTTACATAACATATGATATCTAGGATCAGTCAAAATCATACACACCACATGATCAGATTAATTTCATCTAGTATTGGAGATACTAACTAAGATGTTGAAATCCATCTCCCTACTTAGTTAAAATCCACAATGCTAGATTTGGTTAACACATATAATAACCGACATATACATGAAATAATTTATACTAGCAAGTACATCACATGTAAATCTCTGAAATAATAATTATACATATATTTTGTCCAGAAAACATATGAATGACCCTCACTATCAGTATTTATCATTAAAAAAAAATTAAAATAACAAGTTTATCCATCAAATGGATAACTACCACTCGTTCTATAGAATCTAATTTCCCTAAGAAAATGCTAAAGATATAAAATCATTATTTTGACAATAGAAATATTATAGTGTTTAATAAAAAACAAAAATCATAACTTATATAATGATTTTAAATAAACCATAACATTCACTTATTCATCCATTTAGGAACATAGGCTACATTCGTATAGTTATAGTTCCCTATCCTTTAGGGTGTCATGACTTCTCTGTTTAGTCACTACTATAACTATAGACACATATACCATTCTATAGATATATATTATATATGAATATGAGAACATAAACTCTCCTATAGGTATATTTTGTATATATATTTACAATGCATTTTTATAAACCCCATAATATATAATTTAATATACATTTACTATTCTGATCCTACTAAAAAAAAATTTCATTATTCTTTTAAAGCTTCAAAGATAATAACTTTCATGATAAAGGCTTTGAGAAACAAATAGGGTCTTAGTATTACCAGAACCCAGGTTTTCATTATCTAACACAAATGATATAATTTTAATTTGGTTCATTTTTAATTCCAATCTTATTTCTCTACAATTTCCCCAATTTTAAGTCATTATACAAAGATTTGAGTTACCAAGTATAGTGAAAAATAGCCAATAATTCTTAACATAGTGAATTATGTTCTTTATATAAATCAAACACTCATGACTATCATTTCTAGATAATGACATATTTGACTTCCTATGTTCACAAGTTAGAAGTCAAATTCACTATCTAATACTACTCCACTCAAAATCAGGTAGTCTATATATTATTATTCAAACTTATATATGCTAGAAGTCTTTAAAATTTTACACAGTCTATTTTTGTATATAAAAACACGTAGTATACCTATTTACACAAATTGTTTATGTATATCTACATATACTCAATACATAGTCTGTTTATATGCAAACAATTTGAAGCATTTAAAATAATAGACTAATTTTTATCTTAATACATTATCTCAAAATTTTGTGTGATTGATATGTGTGTGTGTGTGTGCATGTGCGTGTGTGTGTGTGCGTGTGTGTGCGCACGTGTGTGTGTGTGTGTGTGTGTGTGTGTGTGTGTGTGTGTGTGTGTGTGTGTGTGTGTGTGTGTGTGTGTGTGTGTGTGTGTGTGTGTGTGTGTGTGTGTGTGTGTCTTATTTAATTTTCATCCATATGTAGGCATAAATATATGTATATACTATTCCCAACATTATAAATACATAGTATACACACACACAAACACATACACACATATTTTTTTATAGATATTCATACTATATATTTTGTATGAGCTACAATTAAGCAATAGGATATAGTCAATTTAGATATATATGCATTTAAAAATGTCACATATGGTATGTGGTCTGTAACAAATCAATAGTCACATCTTATGTGTTTTCAAACAATACCATTCCAATTTGATAACATAGAAAACCCCTTTTAACCTCATTCATCATGTTCAAAGTTTTGAATTAAGTAGAATCCCCTATATGTATGTATGTATAATTGCATCTTAGTATCAATTAGTTTTACTAAGCAGATGAAACTTATACATATATTTATTGATTTTTAAAAAAATGAGTTCATTAATCACAAATGAGTTCATTAATCACAAATTTAGGTTCAACTTCATCTCGACTATCACCAAGATATCTATGGTAATTTAAAAATGATAGTACCCATTTTTTTTACAAAATAAAAACTTGTTTAACATTGTTATTGACACAGTCTAATTTTTTTTAAACAAAGATAACACAGTATTCTAGTGTTACATCTACATACTCACTTGATTGGGTCTTTATGTGAAAAATGTATAACAAAATTCAATCATTGGTTCACAACAAACTATTCACTAAGGTTATTATTTTCCTAGTCTAGGGAAAAATGTTGTTTTTTATAAAACTTCATTTAACCCTACATTTTTAACATCTTAATAGATCTAAAAAAAGACTTAGGATTTAGGAATAATGGGTTAGCACTATAGATGGCCAAGCCATCCACATGGTTAAGCCTGCATCCAAATCAAAAATATAGTTCATTTTCTAGAGCCATACACATAATTTCCTTTAATAATAGAATAACAATACCAACCTTATCAAAGCTTATGTATCAAAAAATCCAAGATCTTGAAACCCTTTTTCTTCATTGCTCTGTATTATCTTCTTTTCTTTCCATACCTATCTTTCTTTTTCATGACTCCATCTTATCCTAATCTCCTCACTGACCTCTTTCTATTTGAACTTTGAATTCCATTGTTCACTAAATTTGAATTCCATGTATAATATCTAAATTTTCCTTTAATCTTAACTAATCCATAGTTATGTCTCTGTTAAACATACTAGAAGCCCTAATCTCTCTCTTTCAAACTTTCTCAAATATTATAAACATATATTTTGTTTAACAATTTTTGCATGATCTCTGCATTATAAGCCTTGACTAAAATAAGTCCACATTAATCATCTACCTAATGATAACTATACTTCCAATTTTTCATGTAGTCTTATGCATGACAATCAAAGACTACGCTTAGATTTTTGTAGGATAATTAACTTTCTTTGTTAATGTATATAGGTAATTATCTCTCTTATAAAAAATATATCTAAATCAATTATTGATTCCAGTTATAACTAAATAATTGTATTAGTCAATTACTAATGTATATAGGCTATATATATGTCTTATTTTATTTTAATAGCTTGTCTTGTACTAATATTCTTGAATATCAATAATAGTGAGCTTAACATTCAATAATGTTTATAAAGACGTTATACTAGTCTATATATAATAGTAATTAGATATAGTTTATTTGATTTACTTTTGAAAATCATAGAAAACATGAGTAAAATAACCTTATGTAATCCAACTACACATCATGCATTGAGTCCATGTATACTAAATAAAATACAATCACAAACAAGATTTATTCCATAACTACGTACTATCATTTAAAGCATGCAAACTCTAACATCTAACAATCAAACACATGATGCATATAACATTTTTAATCTAAGGTTGTGTGTGTAGGGCTCTTAACAATTCCTCTATTGTCCTTCACCATCTTCATCTACACTACCCTCACTCATTATGCTCTCCCTCCATCATGCTCTAAGTGATAAACTCTTCTACATCCACCTCAAAAAAAAAGGTAGTTAGTCAATTTCATCATGATATAAATCATAAAATAATGCTATTAAAAACAAATGTAATATAATCATTATGTACAAAATTCATAATTATCCATCTCATAATAATGAACTCATGAAATCTAAGTAACACACAGCTATCCCATAACAGTAAATGACTTATAATTATTTAAAGTAAAAAATCAATTTAACAACCATATTAATCCATGAATAATTATGTAAATTAGTTTAGTGAGAGAATCAAGATGTAACATCCATCCCCTCTAAAATTGGTCATCATATTTATGATACTTATTCAAATAATATTTTTGAATAACAAATAGATTTTAATAAAATATAAAATAGTATCTAGCATCAAATCAATCAAATATATATATATATATATATATATATATATATATATATATATATATATATAACTCATCATAGTTCTCCCAAGTAGAACTATCTTTAGAGTAATAGTCCTACAAGACCTTGCACTGTAACACTTAATATTATGCAAATGAAATTTATGATAGTCAATTACTTTGATTGATTCTATTATGACCATCTCAAGATCTATAACTTACAAAGCATTCCAATCCAACACATGTGAAGGATCAGCTATATACTTCTTATGATAACATACATGGAAGACATTATGCAATAGAGCTAGGGATGGTGGCAATGCAAGGCTATACACTATAGAATTGACCACTTCTAAAATCATTAAGGGTCTCAAATATCTTGGTGAAATTTTTTCTAACTTCCCAAATTTAATCAATTTATTATGTAGTTTAACATGTAAGACTACTTTATCACCTACTACAAACTACATAGCTATTTTTTTTTAGATCAGCACAGCTCTTCTACCTATCGTTGGCCTTGACCAATATTTGCTTGATTATTTTAACTTGTTCCTTAATTTTTTAAGTCATCTCAGGTCTAAAGACTACCCTATCGTCCAATCTATCCCAACTTACTAGTGTCCTACACCTTTTTTCATAAAGTGCTTGAAACGGTGCCATCTTCAAATCATATTGGTATGAGTTATTATATACAAACTTAATCAATGGAATGTATTCTTCTCATTTTTATTGTTTATCCATGAAATACATACATAGAATATCCTCTAACACTTAATTAACTTGCTCAGTTTGACTGTCAGTCTATGGGTGATAAGCAGTGCTAAAATTTAATTGCATACCCAAAGTGAAATTTAGATTTAACCAAAATAAAGAAGTCATTATCAGATCATGATTTGATATGATATTATTTAATAAAAAATTTAATCGATACACTTCCTTTATGAACCTCTTCATAATATATGGTACATAGTTTATCAAATTGCCTGGGATAAAATATGTTACCTTAGTTTATCAATTACAACCAAGATCATGTCATGTATATTTCATGATAATGGTAATCCTTGGACAAAGTCCATACTAATCACCTTCCATTTCCACTCTGATATGTCATGTGGATATAAAAATCCATCCAAATGTACATGTTTAGCTTTCACTCACTGACATTCTAGATAATGTGATGTAAATTTTGCTACATCTTTCTTGATTCCCTTTTAGAAATAAAGTGGCCTATGCTCTACCATAAGCTTGATTACTCCTATATTTTCTTAATTCAAGGCATTTTGTAGTTCTTTTAGAATTGTACTCTTTATATTCTCTTGATGTGGAACGTACATCTTTCTATTATATTGTAGAAGATCATCACTCTCTAAGTTGTATCCTTTGTACCTAGAATTTTGAGCAATCTCAAACAAAACTTCTTTGACTTGGTCATAGAATTCATCTCCTAAATATAACTCAATCACACAATCCTTGAAATTACTCCCGCTAGTATCTGAAGCTTTTATGTACAGTTTATGACTCAAGGCATCAGTTACTCTATTCTCTTTGCCTTTAATATAATTGATATCAAAGTCATAGTCAAACAAAAATCTAACTATCATGTTTGACGACCATTCAAAATTTTTTGGATGAAGATGTATTTGAGTCCTAAGTTATCAAGATTAAGTTCAAATGGTTTTCCCAAAAAATAATGTCTCCAAACCTATAAATCATGAATAATTACTACAAGTTCAAGATCATGAGGGGTGTAATTCACCTCATAAAGCTTTATCTTCATTAACTCATAAGCTACTACTTCACCATATTGCATAAGGACTCTTCCTAGTCCATCCCTAGATACATCTATGATCACTAAAATTTGACCATTAGGATCAGAAACTCTTAACACAAGTGTTGAAGTTAGCCTTATTTTCAATTCCTAAAAAGCCACTTCACACTTATCTGACCAGATAAAACTCCAATTATTATACTACAAAGAGGTAATTCAATTAGCTATCTTGGAAAAAAATGAGACAAATTTCTTGTAATAATCCCATAAAAATCCTAACTTCATGCATAATCCTTTTTTTACCACCCCACAATGGCTCTTATCTTAGTCGAATAAAAAAATATGCCATTTGTTGAGATAAAATGTCAAGATATTACACTTTCTTTTATAAAAATGCACACTTAGATATTTTACCATACAACTTGTGCTTTTGTAGATGTTTTAAAACTAGCTCTAGATATTGAAGATGCTCTTTTTCATCCTTATAATAAATCAAGATGTCATCTAAAAAGAATAAAACAAAATGATCTAGGTAATCTCTGAACACATTATTCATGAAATTCATGAACACCAAAGGTGCATTCATCGACCCAAATGGTAACACTATGAACTCATAATGCCCATAGCAAGTTTTAAATGTCATATTTAGAATGTCTTCATCTTTTGTTCTTAACTGATGATATCTTTCTCTAAGATCAATCTTAGAAAAGATCATTACTCCCTGTATCTGATTATAAAGATCATATATTTGAGGTAGTAGATACCTATTCTTTATGGTTGCCTTATTCAAAATTCTATATTCAATGAAAAATCAAATAGTACCATCCTTATTCTTAATTAAGACAACTGGTGCACCCCATGATGACACACCTTATTTGATAAACTCTTTAGACAACAATTCTTAAAGTTGTGCCTTCAATTCTACTAATTCAGTAGTTGTCATTCTATACGATGCATTAGATTGAGGTTAAAATCCTAGTTTGATATTAATAGAGAAGTCAAACTCTCATTTAGAAGGCAATCTTGGTAATTCCTATAGAAACACATCATAAAAGTTCCTAAAGAAATGATAATCTTCAATTGATGTTTCTTTACTTTCTTCCATAAAGATGCACAACCATTGTGAATTTTAGTGACCTAATTTTTTCTTCTACTAAACACTTGTCAACTTAGACTTTGGAGTTATTTCCATATTGTACTGACCATGCATTTACCATTACACTAGCTTTTATAGATAATTTTATTAGAATTATAAGAACTATAAAACATTTTTTAGCCCCTATATCTATCAAAATAAATACTAGATGTTCAAATAAAATACCTGGCAGTTCTATGGGGGAAGCTTGGAATTCAAATTATCAATTATCAACTACTACATGAATGCATTGTTGAAAAGTTCCTTGCTGAGGGGCAGAACCTTTATTACTCAAATTATTCTAGGTAAATTCACATGCAGGATAGTCACCTCCATAGATGAAGTAACCTCGTGGTGGTCCCTTCCTATCAGATTATTAGTTTCCCTTGAAATTACCCTTGGAATAATTACATGGTTTCTTTCTACCTGAACCATTATTGAAACTGGTATTCTGATTCTAGAACTAACTCTTGGAGTCTTCACTCCTCTACTTCTAGTTCTTCTTCCTAAAATTTAGTTTAAAACTTTCAATTTTTTTCTTAAACTTCTCCCTAACCTAAGCAAGAGATTTCAACTTTTGCTCCTACTTGACTACTTTCTCAAATACTTGGTCCATAGTAGATGGTTCATAAACTTCCACCTCTTCACCAATTTTGGGTTTTAATCCCATGATAAACTTCCTAATCTTGAACCTTTCATCTACCTAATATTGAGCTGCATACTTTAAAATTTTGGGGAACTGTTCCTAGTACTCATTCACAGATAAGTTTGCTTGTCTTAGATTTTGAAAATATATAAGATTTTGGTTAAAATAAAACTAGGGAAGTCACTAAGATATAAAAATTATCACAAACTTCTCCTAAGTAGTAGTGGTTGATTTCATATTCATTTCCAACTTCTTGTTAGCCTACCACATTGTTGTTTCTCTAGCTAATTGATAAGATCTTCAAACAGCTTTGGTGACATCATATTAGTTACAATTCTTAAAATACTTCTTCATTTTAACCAACCATGCCTCAATTATATTTCCCATAATGGTTCCATCAAAATTAGGTGGATTCACCTTTTTCATATCCTTTGCCAATTCCATGACTACACTTCCTCGTATCTCTGCTCTTGAATAATTTTATACTCATCAAGATGCTCTTCATGTTTATCTTGATGGGTTCTCTCTTTATCTCCATGAATTTCCTATTCCATGGCTACAACTCTATCCCTAGTCTCATTCATGGTTGCAAGAATTTGATCTAACTTTGTTGTTTGTTCAGTAACAAATTGGTTATGATCAAATAGAAGGTTATTATCATTGACATTCAAGGAACCTCACCTGATGCTCTTTCTCACACTATTATTATTTATGTTAATAGAAGAATATGAAAATATAAGTGGATTCATTAATTCTTAGAGTCTGATCAATCACTCTGATACCATAATGTAACATCCCCATAGGGATTTACTAAAATAATGTAGTAATTTTTAAAATATATATATTTAATCAACACTTATTCTTTCATTAGATTACACCACAAGAATATAATTAGTGATCTTTAACATATTAATTAAGCATATTAAACTTAAGTGAATATGTACAACTATATTTATTGATCACTAGCAACTTATGTAAACAATCATGACTACATAAGAAAAGTAATAAAAACTAGTCATAACTAGTATAATAGTAAAACCTCTATTGTTAATGGATAATAATCAATTCCATTTACATCAGGTATGATTTCTTAATATAAGTAAAATAATAGATACAATTCTCCATGGAGCTCAAGTCACACTAAATCCTATATCTCTAATAGTCTCAAGTGTAGTCTCCAACTAATGACTACAATGAGGAAGTAGAGCATCATCTGAGAACATTTTTACACCAACCATGAACCATCAATCCCCATACACAATCCCATAAATATGGAAGGTCCCTCCCTTCAAAGATGGGTAAATAGTGATGGTTTGGAAATCTAGAGAGACATGTTAATACCTGTGTGATCTAAGATTTATACTACATAATGTATATTATAAAAAAATACATGTAAATCATACATATGAAATGACAATGTCTATCTAAAATTACTTTGGCCAAAGTTTTCAAATAATATATGATCTCCAGGATCAGTCAAATTAATACGCACCACTTGATTAGATTACCTTCATCTAGCATTGGAGATTCTAACTAAGCTAATGAAGTAAATCTTATTGCTTAGTTAAAATCAGTAATGCTAGATTTAGTTAACACAAACAATAACCAATGGATTCATGAAATTATTTATACTAGTAAGTATAACACATGCTAATCTCTGAAATAATAATTATACATATATTTTGTCCTTCAAAAATATGAATGAACCTCACTATCATTATTTAACATATAAACAATAATCATGATAAAAAAAATTATTTATCAAATGGGTAACTACCACTCATTCCATAGAATCTACTTTCCTAAAGAAAATCCTAAAGATACAAAATCATTATTTTCACAATATAAAACTTATATTGTTTAATACAAACTAGAAATCATAACTTATATAATGATTTTAAATAAACTCATAAAATTCACTTATTCATCCATTTATAAGCATAGGCTATGTTCATATAGTTATAGTTCACTATCCTTTAGGATTTCATGATTTATCTATTTAATCATTATTATAAATATAGGCAAGCATCCCATTCTATAAATATACATTATATATGTATATGAGAATCTAAGCTCTCATATAGGTATATTCATATATTTATTTATGATACATTTTTATAAACCCCATAATATATAATTTAATATATATTTGCTATTTTGATCATACTAACAAAACTTCTCATTATTCTTTTAATGCTTCAAAGATAATAACTATCATGAGAAAGGCTTAGAATAAAAAATAGGGTCTTATTATTAACAAAACCCTTGTTTTCATTATCTAACACAAATGATATACTTTCAATTTGGTTCAATTTAAATCCCAGACTCATTTCTCTACAATTTCCCTAATTTTAAGTCATTATACAAAGATTTGAGTTACCAAGTGTAGTGGAAAATAGTCAATAATTATTAACACAATGAATTATGTTCTACATATAAATCAAACACTCACAATGATCATTTCTAACTAATGACATATTTCACTTCCTATGTTCACAAGTTAGAAGTTGAATTCACTATTTAAGACTACTTTGCTCAAAATCATTCAGTCTATATAATCTTCTTCAAACATATATACTAGAAGTTTTTATATTTTTTACATAGTCTATTTTGTATATAAAAACATGCAGTATACCTATTTGCATAGACCATTTATTTATGTCTATATATACTCAATGCACAGTCTATAAGAATTTCTCCTCAAACATAACATTCTTCAAGAACTTCATGCCTCTCCATTGGGAGACCACTCAAGATTTTTGAAAACCTGTCATAGAATCAATAAATATTTATTTTGGGAGGGACTCAAGGGGGATGTCCAAAAACATGTGGCTAACTGCGTGGTATGTCAATAAAATAAAGGTGAAACCATTAAGACCTAAAGTCTTTTCTAGACTTTATCCATCCCTAACTAGGGTTAGGAAGATATTTCTATGGACTTAATTATGAGGCTACCATGGTTTGAGGGTAAATATGTTATTATGGTAGTTGTAGATCAACTCACCAAGTATGCTCATTTTTTCCTTATCAAAACCATTTATTTCTAGCACAATAGCTTCTGTGTTTTTTAATATAGTTCATAAATTGCATGGTACTCCAAATATCATTGTAAGTGACTGAGATCCCATAATTACTAGTAATTTTTAGATTGAATTATTTAGATGTTTGGGCAACTAGTTGGCTCATAGCTCATCCTATCATCCTCATTCTAATGGATAAACAACTGTAGTCAAAAAATGTCTCTAAAGGTATCTTTCTTATTTTATTTTTTAATAAATAGAACAAATGAGTTCATTGGCTGCCACTTTTTGAATGGTGGTATAACACTTGTTTTCACCCATCTTCCAAGATGTCTCCCTTTTTAGTAGTATATGGGTATCATACCCCATCCATTACTTCAGATTTGAAAATGCATCCTAAGGTTCAAGATCTTGAGGAACACATTCACCATTAATAAGAGGTGATAGTCAGTTTGTGAGAGAGTTTAGAAATGGCACAAAATCAAATGAAGCAACAAGTAGATCAACACTGTAGTGACCAATATTTTGACATAGGTGATTGGGTCTTTGTGTATTTATAGCCATATAAGCAGATGTATTTTAAGAAACCAAAAAAGGATAAAAATTTATCACCTAAGTATTATGTTCCTTACCAGATCTTTCATAAAACTTGTAGTGTGGTTAACAAGTTGTAATTACCCCCATCCACTTGCATGCATCTAGTATTCTAGGTACCTTTCTTGAAGAAAATAATTGGACATAGAGTTTCCCCTTAGACTGAAGTACCTAAATTGGATGAATAGTGCTATGTCATTCTTGAGCCTGAAGAGATCCTTCAAACACATACTAAGCAACTACAGACTAGAGTCATTAAGTACTATGTGATCAAATGGAAGAACTTGCATTCTGAAGATGCAACATGGGAGGACGAAGAGTTCCTACAACAATGTCTTGGGTTGATTCAAAATTGAGGAAAACATTATTTTAAAGAGGAGGTGCATGTTATGACCTTAATCTATAGTACATCTAGGGATATGTGTGGTCGACTTGTGGCTTAAATACCTTCATATTAGCTTGTTATATTTCTTGATGTTCTTAGTATGGTCGGCCTATAGAATAAACATGACTAAGTAGAGTATATATAGGAGGTAGTGGTTAGTATTTTATTAGCATATTTTGAATTATATTCTTATTACATTATTTTGGAGGTTTCCCCCTCAAAGTGGCTAAGTCATACTATTCAAGTATCCTGCTCTTCTACAAATTATTGTTTTGGATCTACTTATTATGCTCTTAATTTTGTGATAGATAATTATATTGTTGTAAATCATCTAATTAATTTCCTTACACAACTCAACCCATACAGGGACATTTAGAGTAATATCCTTTATGTCAATGAAGTCTTGGGTCTAGGGTTAAAGTACCATCAAGAAGTTATGAATGTACCAATTAGAGGATTTATTCAATACCACACCAACATGGGTAAGGTCTACAAAACACAATAAGAAAAACCCCTTGGTCATGTTTTGGACACTTTCAAACTTGATGCCATGAACATTCCAAGGTGATTGCACCCAAGTTTTAAGCATGCTTTAAGAAGGAATACAACCCACAAAATACCTTATTAATCAAAATTTCTCCAACCATTGACAAATAAAGTTAAATTTAGGTAAATTCAATACAACATTTGGTTCAAATTTGTTAGCTTCATGGTAGAATTTGGAGATAAATTTATTTGTTCAATCGAGTAAGGGCACCATACCTCAAATCTCCACCTTATTATTTCATGGCTTCAATAGTTGGTTGAGATGGGGAAGTGGTCATTAAATAGGATAATCTCTCCCTAAGATAAGGCACACTAAGGGATAATAAATGTGAAAATCCTACACGATCCAACAAGAACCACAAAATGAATGCTTAAAAAAAAAATGAAAATGGTGGCACACATAGGAGAAAACATAGCAAATAAAACACATCTTCTTAATATTATATTTTTCATAAGCAAATTATGATTTATGGTCATTCTTAAAAAGTTGAGCTAAGATCTTCACTGATGAAAAAATTCAATAATTCATCTCAAATGAATGCATTATACTCTCTAGCAATCCTACAATTAAATGATAACATACTAAGTAATTAGGAGGAATATCTCAAGGCAGTAGTGGCACTGTGTGTAAGAGTGGATTTTTGGGGCACATCAACACACTAATAGCTTTTGGGTGTTTCCTTTAGTGGCTATAGAGTTTCCCTCTTCTATATTAAAAATGAATGTGTTAGCTAGTATCCAAGCATGTATTATGTATAACACAACATTTTAGACATGGCTTCTAATTTGGAGATGGATTCTACTGAAAATGGCTATCATTGCTTTGTCTTGAGTATTGGCCACTAATGATAAAATTATTCATGATTGTTTCATCACATTTATTAAGGTCATAGAAGCCAAGGTATGCAGAGATTGTTATGTTTTTTTATATAGATGTTTCACTTTGTGAGTTGTTGAGCATATTCTTTAAGTGGTAGAGGTACTTATTGTACTGGGACTAGTGAGGATGAGTTGAGGAATTTGGCAAACATAATTGGAACATAGTTCTTACAGATATACCAACATTTCCATATCACTTACAAATTGAGACCTACATTTCAATGATATGTATGGATTTGGATGTGTTGTGATACATAATAGTTGTACATTTGATCATCCTTAAATTCACTAAGGGTATTCAATGTTATCTAGAACCCTTGTAATTGTAAAGTGTTGAGTGATAGGAATGTGACTACCATCTCATAAGTCTTTGGCCAAAGAATGATTGTAATAATCATTTTCCATGTTCATCATAATGTCTAGTTCAATGTATATGTCATGGATTGTCAAAAAATAATGATAATGTGCATATGGATGTATTGTCTAGTTTTAATTTACTTGATTTCTTTTTTATAGTGATTCATACTAGTTCCTCACATGGTTCTCTTATACTCTCACTAGTTGGATACTCTTCTCCACCACTCATATTTTTTTAAGTTTTGCATCCTTAAGTATCATAATCTAAAATTAATATAAAAGAGTCTTTTATAAGAAAACTAAGTGGGATGTAACCACACCAATCTAATCCTTAAAATATGCATGTGTATGCTTTTCTAAAAAAAGTGTAGAATTTCTAACATTGTATTAAAAAAAAAATTAAATTATAAATTAAGTTTTTTCTTTTTCCTTTTAAGAAATTTTTTCTACATTTGCCTTTCATGTTTGGATCATTTTTTCACGCGAATAAAAATAAGTGCGTTGTTCACCTAAAAAACCTTTGTGCCAATATATGCTTCCATACAACTCGCACAAAAATTCTTGTGGAAAAGTTAACACACAAACATTCTCCACAAAATATCTCACAAAAACTTTTTCATGTAAAAATTCTATACACAATTTCTTGCACAAAATTACTCTATAAAAGTTTCTGCATAAGACTTTTTGAAGGACTAAATTCTTGTGCAAAGCATCCATGCCAAAATTTCATAACACTTATACAACTTAGTGCTTCAAAAAATTAAAGGTATTATTTCTTTTAAAACTAAACTCAAATGCTTTTCAAACATGCAAAAGTAAATCAAAATAACACATGAAATCATTCCTAGCTAAAAATCTTATGCTCCCAAGCTTTAAGAACGTTTAGTTGGGTTGTGTTATAACATGGAGGTGTTTTTCCCTATTTTATTTTTCAAAATTTTAATAAAGTAGAAATTGGTAAAATAATTTAAATTGATAAATATGGTATTCAAACATATATCTGAATATAAAATATTAAAATTAATTGTAAGGATTTAATATGTAGCATGTATGTTGAATATAGTAAGTATAATAAAAGAATGTGTACTTAGTTTTTCATTTACTGTCTGATTATGATTGTATTCTGATAAAATAAATTGATATAAGTTTGTGATTCATTCAATTCAAAAATTGTGTTATTGTTTATGTAAGGTCAATTCTGTTAGATCTTGATTAATATCATTTGTCAATACTAATTAATAATATATCTAATTTTTAAATGATAATAAAATTATTATTTTTTAAATGTAAAATAATTAAATATACAATTAATTTGAAAGCTTTATCAAAATTGTTTCTATATTCTTATTAGTCTCTATAAAAAGTTTATATTATATTTTCTGAATTTGTTGGTTAAATATATTTGTAATTTATAAAAAAAATTATTAAAATAAAACTTTGCCATTAATAATAAAAATTAATTAACGAAATGCATGACTTGATTAGAGTAATGGTTAGATAGAATTTCCAGCAGTAAGCAGGTATATTTATTTTTAAAACAGTATCTACTGCTACCCAGAACCCACGGTCAACAACGTCATTGTTTCAAGAATAAAATAATTTGTACCACCTCTCGTTAATGTCGGTGGGAAAACACGGTGTCAGAGATGACTGTACTGGCAATATTTAATATATATTCAATAGACAATAGTCAATCAGTTTGGAAAGAATCCAAACCATTTCTACACTATTTTATTTTCATGTGTTAGTCAAATCGTCTCAATAGTTGAATTTTGGATTTCTGGCCCATTTCCTGTAGACTGCAGTTTTCCACGTTGTTCTTTCCTTGAATTTTCCATGGGATTCGTTAAGTACACCATAAATTGCATCGTTCACTAAATGCATTTTTTAATATTAATATTACAAGTCTGGCAGGTTTGTGAAAATTATTTAATATTTATTGTTCAGAATATCCAGTGCCAATGCATTGTTTTTTATCCTTAATCACAATCTTTGATGTCATAAAATACTATAAAATATAATATAGGTACTCTCACAGTTTCAAATAAACCCACTAATTAAATAGAGAATAGATCACAATTCACGTAATATGCATTGACTACCTATGGCATAATGGCATTGACAAGTATTTTTTAGTAGAGGTTTTATTTTGCCATTTCTATATTGTATTTATATTTTTATATTGTCAAATATTTTTTAGATTTTGATTTTTTTTTGACAGTTTATTTTTAAATTACATTTTTTTTACGAATTTAGATGCATTCTGACGGATTCAGTTTTAATTATTTATATATATATATATATATATATATATATATATATATATATATATATATATATAGATATATAGTATAATAAATTATTTTTAAAGTTTATATTATTACGTACATGTTGAGTAGATATATAGCGTAATTATTTCAATTAATCCATTTTTTTAATAATGCGCAGCTAATAGAAATAGTGTATTTTTTCTTATTTATAACTTTTGACATTATATTCAGAATATATATATTGTAAGAAATAGAAAATAAATTATTTTATTATCCTTTTATTTGCTGGATTCAAATGATTTAATAAATGTTTTGGAGAAATTTAAGATTTATGAGTGCTAAAAATATTAATTTTTATACAAGAATGCATGAAAATAGAGACAATAAAATTAAGCAAAGATGGAAAAATTATATAACAAAATATAATGTTATTTTATATCTCATTGCGTGTCGATATATCATTCGAGGCAGTGGCTACAATATCCTAAACAACAGAATCAAAATATTTCCAATAATCCTAAAACTCTTCTTCATTCTTTTCCGTGTAGAGATTGATATTCTCATAGATAGTAACTCGGAAATGGTCGACAACTTCATCCTCTAATTGGGCACAAATAGCACCAATGCATTCCACATGGAAAACATGGTTGCAATCGGGCATGACTCGAACCGTTTCCTCATGAACAAACTTTGCAAAATAAATATGCCAATAGAATTTGACCTCCACCACTTCTGAAGCGGCGTTGCAAACAATAATAGGTAGGGTTCTCATGGCTGCCTTAACCCCATGTTTCTTAGTCTGATTGCCACTTCATTGGATGATTCAAATACCATTCGCCAAATATAGTGAAGGGTACACCTCATCAACTTAAGGCTAAGGGTGCAAATAAGCGCATAGAACAGAAAGACCAATATGATGACTAGGTCAAAGTATATGCTTATCTTGCTCATGTAAAAGTTTGTCTACTTATGTTCTGCTTCACTTAGCAGGGCCGATGCAGGACCAATTAATAATATTTTCCTCCCCAAACATAAACTCTTTTTTCAGGGTTTGAACTCCAAACCAATGATTTGACAAACACTCGAAACTAAAACCAAGCCTTCAAGGTGTTATATAGAAAAAATGAAAATAAAGTGTAATTAGGGTACTGAAAAAACTGCTCACAAATAAATTTTGACAAATAAAAAATTCTCTAAGAAAGCAGAGTACTTGTGAGCGTACTTAAGAGTGCACTAACTTAGCATATTTATAGTTGAGCAGGACATAAAGTGTGAAAATTGCTTCAAGGATTGAAGCCCATGATAATGATGAAGTGATGCTTCCACAGAGGCATTAGAGACCATAGGGACCATGATGATAGAATCATTTGTTTACATCATTGATGATCTTCATTATTCTGAGGTACTCAGTGAATAACCCCAATAATGGGTGTCCTTCAAACACATTTGTAATTTTGTGCACATAGCATCCCTAGAGGAATTGGTAGACATAGATAATTTAGTGGGTGTTCTTAATGCCAAAATGTTGCAACCTATTGGAATTAGAATCATTGTCTTGTTGCTTGCAGCCTTTGGTCATATGTAACTAGCCAACTATTTACCCAAATTTGTTAGCGGTCATGTACCCGTGTGTGTTTAGGTGTTTGATGTAGAGTCTTAAAATTTCTAGTTTGCATTTTCTCATCCTTGAAAATTATTTGATTATTTATCAAGTTTAGATATTCATGTATTTCTAGATGATACTTTATGATTGTATAGCACCTTGGTCTTGTATACTTGGTAAACATAGACCTTGGTAACTTGGTTGTTCCTCTCAGATCTCTGCCTTATCACTTCTACAAGTCTTGCATCTAGTCTATCCTTATGCTTATTGCCCTATCTCTCTTAGATCGACCAATATTATTTTGATGACCTTAGTCTTCTATCTTTCTTAGAATGCATAAAATGTATTTCTCTTCGATCTCTAAAATTTATAAACCTATACCTGTTCTCCTTCTCCCTAGACACTAATGTTTGGGTTAGATAGTAACATCAATGCTAATAACCTACCTCGACACAAGTGTCTAGTGCCCTAAAATCATCCAATTTACAAATGAAACATATCCTAATGATCAGCCTAAGTGATTTAATGCAAGTTATTACTCAAAAAGGATTTGATATAAATACAAGATCAACTCTCATACATTCCTCACCTACAAATACCTAGCAATGAGAAAAAAGAGAATTCAAAGAGCATTTAATTGAAAAAAGCTTCCCTATTTTTTTCTATTTCCATACCAGTCATAGGGACTATACATCTATAAGTTTGAAGTACTAAAAGAGTAGCCTAAGAGCCCAATTTTTCAAATTACAAGCTAGGTCAATATTTTATTTTCTTTGCACACATTGTGTGATTCACACACAAGCCAACACATAGAGAAAAATTGCATTAGTATGAAGCCCTCTTTGGAGTATTGGTTATGTAGGTAATGTCCTTTGACAATGGAGTCATTAGAGTTATCTTAACAACATGTGCCAACTAACTCATTTTTTCCCAAGGTCATAATGAAGCTAACAAGTTAGGGTTGTTGTATTTAACAAGCATCAACTA
Organism: Torreya grandis; assembly: GCA_037957365.1. Lineage (NCBI taxonomy): Eukaryota > Viridiplantae > Streptophyta > Pinopsida > Cupressales > Taxaceae > Torreya > Torreya grandis. The sequence goes on from JARHVA010001100.1 coordinate 1,578,932, forward strand.
TCCATGACCTAGATACGAATAGACTATAGTGAATTCAAAGTAAAACCTAGAAGTATCCATGTGATCGCATCATGTTTTAGTATATATTTTTTATAGGACACTAGTGTCGAACCCAAATAATAACATTGAGGCAACTATCCTAGGTTGACAAATTACCATCCAGAGATCCATAAGTATAAGATTAAGAATATAATGATTGTTCTAAAATCCACTTCCCACCTAATTTTAGGGTGTTTCGTATCCACAACTACATTAGCATCATAAGAAGCTAATTACCTCACTTCTTTGTCATTTCTATATCTAACATAGATGTACTTTCCATATTTAGACTATCTCAACATAATAAATTTAGTGTATGCTTATATCTAAATTTAACATCTAATTGTCCCACTATAGATATGATAATCACCCTTGTGCATTTCATTTTTATATACCATTTTAATGCAATCTAGATAACAGTAACCTAGATATACCATTTTAGGATTAAACATTTGGTGAACCCAATCTTTGAACATCAAACCCTGGGATAAATTTGGGTTTTACAATTGTTTTGCTTTGTTGCAAATTTAAAATTTTCATTTATGATGCAAAGAAAAATATTTGTGCAAAACCCCAATTTCATATGGAATATAAAAAGGCATTGATTACTCATCTCAATAATAAAAATGGCTTAATATATGCATTTATATATGTTGCAAAAGATGAAATAAGTAAACAAGATAAAACTAAGTCTGCCTCACCTAGTAATGGTGAATCCTTAGAACGTACTATAATTCACCCTACACTTATCAATCCACCTACATCTAGTGGGTGTATGAATTATGTGTTTAAACCTATATTCCCTGAAGTACTATATATATATATATATATATATATATATATATATATATATATATATATATATATATATATATATGTCTATCGTGAAATTACTCGTTGTAACACAAATACCAATTTCAATGCCTATTACTACTCAAAACATGTATTCATCCCCTTTAGTGACTACTCAACTTGCTAATCTAAATTCCACTAGGCCTATAGTTTAATCATTCCTTCAAGTTATAAAGACCTTGGAGGATAATATTACAAAAAATGAACAAAATGTTTTGAAATACCTCCATAACATGGATTCGCAATATGTGTTGTATAACCCTCTTGCACTTGAAATCTCTTTACACCCCTTTACAAATAGATTTTTTGTACCTAAGTTAACATTTTATGATGATAAAGGTGATCTTTAAAAATGTCTTTAAATATTTTATGCTACATGCCTTGACTATGCTTCCAATTATAAACTTTTGCCAAATTATTTCCAAGAAGCTTTAAGGACTATGCTTTAAGGTGGTTCTATGATTTACATCTACAATCCATCAAAGCATTCAAACCTTTTGCAGATGCACAGTTTTTCATTAACATTTTTGAAAAGATTTCCTATGCCCAAATTATAAAAATCAAACAAGGAACCAATAAACCTATCAATTAATTATGTCTTGAGAGATAAGACAATGCTATCCAAAATGACCAATCTTATGATAGATAAAGAGTTGAAAGATATATCCAAATAAAATTTTCTTGATCATTTACATGAGTCTATTATTTGTAAGAAGTTCAAATCTTTTGATGAATTATCTAATATTGTATGGGACCATGAAATGAAGCTCATGCCATTAAATAAGCTTAATTATGTAGCAAACACACCAACTACATCTATATTTATCACCAAATTCAAAATTAAACCAAGTTATAAGGTAAAACCTCATCAACCTAAAAGAAAACAAACATAATGGTTAACATAATTTCACATCAACTTAATTATCTTATGCTATCTAATGAACAACAAAGATAATTTACACATTTACCTGAGTCCCCAACTTCATTACTCCCATGATTACCAAAGTGTCAGCTTATACCTCTTCTTCATCCTATTGAGTTTTATATGATTTGACCTATTCTCAAAGGATGATGTAAATTATTATTCTTATTATCATCAAGGACCAGGACATTCTACATCTAGATGATTTACATTGAAACATAAGATCCAATATCTTACTGACGACTAAAAAATTATATTTGAAGCTCCTCCAAAAGAATTGGGTTCACAACTTGGAGATCAACATAAATAAAAAAATATTTAACAATCCTCTACAAGACCATTGGAAGGAGGAACCAGAAGTTCAAATCGTATATAATGCACATCCTCCTCCATCACATTATAGACACAACTAGATGGGGTTATTGGTACTTACATGCAATGTATACCTCCCATTGTTTAGATACCTTCTATTTCCTTTGATGACATTAAAATTAAGGATGATGACTCTGATCTTCATTTTTTATTCATTCAATCATAACTTGAGAAACACCCTATTTGCAATGTTACAATTGATAATCGTGCAAGAAAGAATGTTTGTACCATGGTATTACTTACACACTTGGGTTATATTCATCATGATTTACACCCCTCTACCAAATTGGTTATAAAATTTTATAGGACCTCCCAAAAGGTTTATGACAATATTTACTTTAGGTCAGTCTCGTACTACGATTACCACTTTTTCAATTATCCCTTCCACAGGCATATTTGATATGTTATTGGGAAGACCTTAGATACACACTCTTCAAGTAGTGCCTTCTATGGTACATGGGTGTGTTAAACACATTCATTCCATTTGGGTAAGTACAATTTATAGAATTTTATATGAGCATTTTTTTGAACAAAATAAAATTATACCCAGACAACTAACCATAAAGACTACTAAGGCTAATTCACTGTAAAAGGGTAAGTAACAAACAATAGCCTTTACTAGGAGGCTAGTATTTGAGAGACTGTTACACTAGAGACATACCATGGATTCCATAGAATTCTAATCTACTACTACACACCATGTTAATATATCTAGAGCACCTCAAAATGCACATATTACTACTATGCTAAAGAAACTACACAACACTTAATGATGGGTTCCAAAAATCCACACTCTTATTACACCTAATATTGCTTGATAACCATGGAGTCCTATTTTACATGCAGAGAGCACCATTGATATCACATTAACAAATATGACACCTACACATACTCCTTGGTAGCATAACCCAAGTATTACACCATATTTATACAGGGGAGATATATATGGCCATTCATTGGAAGGAATCATAGGATGATCTTTCCTATTTAAAGTTTTTCAAAAATACCAAAAGAAATTCAAAACTACAAAAACATTCACACTTTCATGTTTTACTAGATCCTTGGCATGTATATGTTACTTCCATATTGATTGATGGCATACCGATTTACTCCTAAATACACATATGTGTCACACTTATACTTGAGTGTCATACAGGCAAACATAGACACATTATACATTCCTTTTTCAGATGTTGGACCTTATTTATACTCATAAAATATGGACATTAGGGGCATCTATTTCTTTAATCTTGATACATACAGGTTATATGATTTAATGATCACTCTACATTATCATGTTTGATCTTACATATGTACTTACACAAGCCTATTTTTCATGATTATATCTTACAAAGGGTACTTGATATGATATATACTTGACATATTTTCCTAACACATTGGATCCATGGGCTACTATGGCATGTCCATGGGATACTATGGCTACTATGGCTACATATTTTCCTAACACATTGGATCCATGGGCTACTATGGCTACTAGGGTGATTACAAGAATCATAAATATGATTGGGAGGTGCAGTTGAGGAGGTAGTGGGATTTTGTGAGATATACGGTTAGGCACCATACCTTGATTGAATTGAAAAAGAATGCCTGCAAGAGAATGCAGTTGAGATAATAAACATCCAGTCACTACAATCCAATTTAAGCCAAAAATAGTTGGATTGGAAAGAGTTACCACCAAGACAACTATTTTTATAATAGAGGAATTCACCATGCAAAAGGTGGATCCCTTTACAGTATTAACCCCTATGGTAGTTTAGTATCTTGGTGAAGCTACCATTCATGAATAAGATGTGGAAATATTGATTGAGGCCCAATAATCATAGGATAAGTCTAGGATCCAAGGCATGAAGCAGATGATCCTATATTTAGAAAAGGAAACAGAAAATTTGGAGACATAGGCAGTTCTATTAGTATCTCAAGCAATGACCAAAATTCTTGATGAGTCATTTTATGACATGTTTATAACACTCAAAACAATGAAGCTGAGGTACAATGCATTAGAGTGGTAAAGTGCATTAGCTAAGAATGTGGTCACCCAATGGCAAGCCTCAAAAGACAAGATAGCAAAGCTTCTCAACATTCAATCAAGAAAACAGATCCTAGGCTTCAAAACCATCAATTTAGGACAATTGAGCACAATTCTGGGAATTATGGTTGACAAGGTTCAAATTTTGAGTGTATGGAACAATAATGTGGAAAGGCTCCTAGAAGATGACAATGAGAGAATTGAAAGAATTGAACAGCTTCTAGGGACTATGCTTACAAATCCTACACAACCCATCACCCTTAAAATCATAAGTGATGAGGAATTCAAACATAGGGCTACATTGGTAACTCAAGAAATCAAAGGAAAGAGCCAAGGCCAATCTAGGGTTGATAACAGTAAGATCCTAGACATGATATTCAATGTTGGAGGAAGAATAAATGAAGCTAGGAGCATTAAATAAGCCCTGGCTAGAAACAATAGAGAACTCGAGGACTTGGTAGATCAAGAAGAACATATCCTAAATCCTGTTGTGGATCTAGAGCTAATTGATTATTAGCATGCTAAAGATATGAGCATCCTCCAACAATAATAAGCAAAGGGCCCACTAGAAAATTAGACAATATTCTATTTTGTAAAAAAAATTTAACATTTTGAAATAGAATATTTCATTGTAAAGGCATATGCTAGATCATTAGCATATTTGCCTCTAGGTTAGTATGATGTAGAAAATCAAGTTTATTTTAAGGCATGGTTAAAAAGGATAGTTATCCTTAGCTTTGTGCATTTGTATCTTAAAATATGACCAGTATATTGCCTAGTCTTTGTATAAAAAGATAACATTATCACTTTGTAAAGGGAGAGAATTTTTGAGCAAATTTTGTACACTTGAAGCAATTAATATAATCAAAAAACTCTGCAAATATTTTCCATAGTTAGTATGTCAATTGCTAAGATAGTTTTTATCACAATTGTTAGTTTTATATCTTGAATTTGAATAGTTTCTTTGAATTCTAAGTTGCATTTTCTAATCATAGAGTTTCTAATTTGTGCATATGCTAGATTAGTTGGAGCATCTCAGGTTTTGTTGCATTTCATTTTGATCTATATTTAAATGTGAAAATGTTATTTGATTATAATAGTAAATTCTTAAAGTAGACCTAGTTCTTACTTGTAACTCTTTACATTATCCTTTAAAGTTTGCCTAATATATAGTGGAATTTGAGCTAAGGCTATTTTACATTGTATATTGGTTCAAATGCATACTTAGTTGCAATTGATGCTTTGTCATGATATTTAAGACTAAAGTTGGTAAGCACTTATTCTCTTTTCTACCTTACCTTTATCTTTACTCCTTTTTTACACCAAGCCACTTTAGTTAAATCTTCATTATAAATATCCACTTAGATTAGTTTTTAGCCTAAATTTGGATCATAATTTACTAAGTATTAACATAGATTCTCTATAATTCACAAAAAATGGACCATGATGGCTCCCAACCGTCATTCATTGTAAATTTGTGAGACACCAATACTTATCTCTATTGCTATTTCACCATATGTGACATCAAGTTGACATAACCAGCTACTCATGCTCTAAATTATTTGAATTCTAAAATCAAAAGTGTTCTTTAGACACTAAGGAACCCTTTGGTACACTTAGAGACATCAACACAACCATAAACCTTAAACCCTTAATTTTGAAACCCTAAACCTCTAATCACAAACCATAATCTTGAATTATCACATATATAGGTAAATGAGATGGGGCATTGGCTAAACCATATCTTAAAATGATATGGGTCATTCTTACCTATATAGAGAAAGGAGTGATTAGGGGCATTTATGTAAAAGGCTTGAAGGGTTATTCATACATTACATCTACCCCATACCTAGTACTACATGTAGGTATGTTGTCACTCATACATAGAGTTTGACATATATATGTTGTCATACCATCGAGTTTGTAATCCTATGTTGTCACTCAATACCATAAAATATTGATGGCTTTTCATGTGAATTATACCAAATCTTATGGGATTCTGGTGGACCTAATTTCCACAAAGATTATCTTGAAGTTATGCCCAATGGATCTCTTGGCAAGCTGATTAACAAAGGAAATATCAAGTTAATTCCCAAAACTATTGACCCTAAGCTAATCACACTTTACTCTTTAATGTTTATTATAAAATTGTTGTCAAGGCTCTGGTCTTAAGAATTAGGTACCTCCTTCCCTTTGTGATAAGGTTACAGAAAAATATATTCATTCAAGGTATATATATTGTTTGCTAAAGGATGGAATGGGCTCACGTATCCAAGTGGAAAGCTTTGTTTATCAAAATTGACTTTGAAATTTTTTATGATAGGATTGAATAGCCTTTCATTCTTGTTATGTTCCAAACCTTTGATTTTAGTCCTAGGTACATTCACTCTATCAAGATTCTCTTTAAAGATGTTATTGTTTGTCTCACAATTAATGGTCATCAATATGAGAATTTTGGTTTTTCGCCATTATGTTTTATCTTGGATCGTTTGGTCATCAATTTGATTTTAATCCTAAATGCTGAAAATAAATGGGAATAATCTCTCTAATCCTAAAAAAATCAGTGCATCTAGTCCACTAATATATTATAATATAAGGGAGGCAACCCTTATTACAATACAAGAGTTGATCTTATATAGAAGCACAGGTCCATGTAATTCAAATTCATCCACCACTAGGGTGATTACAAGAATCATCAATATGATTAGGAGGTGCAGTTGAGGAGGTAGTGAGATTTTGTGAGATATGAGGTTAGGCACCATACCTTGATTGAATTGGAAAACAATGCCTAAAAGAGAATGCATTTGAGATAATCTTATGGTCCCAAGCTATGATTAAAGTTGTATTATAAAAAAGAGGTGTTTTACCTTATTTTGGTTTTAGAAACCCTAATATAATATAAATTAATAGAATAAGATAGATTGATAAATATGATATTGAAACATAAATCTAAATATAAAATATTAAAATTAATTGTAAAAATATAACATTTAACCTATATTAAATATAATAAAAATATATATATATATATATATATATTTAAATTTTTCTTTAATATACAATTATGACTTTATTTCGAAAATAAAAAATAAACTATGATTCATCTAATTCAAGAATTCTATTTATGTCTATGTAAGATAAGTTTCATTAGATCTTAATCAATTTTGACTACCAATACTAACTGAATATATATTCGGCTCTTAAAATGATAAGATTATTGTTTTAAAAATATTAAAGAATAATTAAATATGAATTTAATTTGAAGGCCCTCGGGATAAGTCCTCTCAGTGACATAATAAAACGTAACGAAATGCGTGCCTTGATTAGGTAGATTGAATTTCAAGCGAGTAAGCAGGTATATTTATTTTTAAAATAGTATCCACTGCTACCCAGAACCCACGGTCAACAACGTCATTAACCCAGTTTTCTGCTAAAAATAAAAGAATTTGCACCATCTCCTGTTAACATCGGTGGGAAAACACACGGTGTAAGGGTGACGGCACTGACAAGAATCAAATCCATTTCTACACTATTTTATTTTCCCTGTGTTAGTCAAATCACCTCTAAAATGAATTTCTCACCCATTTCCTGCAGACTGCAGTTTTCAAACGTTGTTGGGAAATCAAAGGATGTAAGAGATGACGGAACTGACAACAATTAATATATATTCAATTGTCAACATAAAATCAGTATTTTAAATAATCGAAACCATTTCTACATTATTTTATTTTCCTGTGTTAGTCAAAACGCCTCTAAAATGATTTTCCCGCTCATTTTTCACAGAATGCAGTTTTCCACATTGTTGTTTCCTTGAATTTTATATGAGATTCGTCAAGTATACCGTAAATTGTTACGTAGCAATATAAATTGCTTTTACAATCTTTAATTATTGATGCCTGTTCCCTGCAACATTAAAGTATCGAGGCGACCCAAGCCTGGAATTTCAAATTACCCGTGCCTGTAAAATCGAAATTTCGAAGGTTATAAATTTTTTTTAAATATTTATTTTTTATTATGGATAAATATTTTTATAGAAATCGGAGTAATGAATTGGAAACATGTTAATTTTTTATTGGAGCTAATAAACTTGTCTGGAGCACAAACGAGAAGCCCAAATCTCTAAAAAAATACATAATATGAAAACCAAGCACACAAAAAAACCTTAGAAAAAGAACAAATAGAAATAGACAACACTGCTAAAAATCAAAAAAAGGGAAAAACAACCAACATAAAGAACATGAAAAATCAACGACCTGGCTGAAAACAATCTAACAATTGATACCAACAATGCTGCACTAGATCAAAGTTCTCTAAAAAAAAAAAAAAGAAGATCCAACATGACACATCCATTGAATGAACTCCAAAGCAAAGTCATATGTAGGATGGAATCCTCCTTCCTCGAATCATATCTTCCACTGTCAATGTCAATCATCCCCTGAAGGAACAGTGCCTGGAATCTTCTTAGCACCACTAATATCAAAAATTGAATGTAGATTTAGTGCTTATTATGTATGTTTCAAAATTGAATGAACGTAGAAATTGTTTTGATAATTTATTGTGTATTATGATCCTGATGCATCCATTATGTCATCAAATTTGAAGGTTGACGTGTATTTATTCAACTCTTTCATGATGAAAAGTTGTAAGAATTAGTCACTAAATGTATGTGAAATAAAATATTATTTTTTACTTTTAATCACTAGAAAATATACTAAATATTATTTTGATTTACTTTGGAGTTGTTTTTATATAGGACGATTAAATTAAATATACACATCATAAAAGTATATTAAATAAAATATTATATTTAAGTTTGATAACTAAAAAAAAGTGTTAAATATTATTTTGATTGACTCTAGAGTTGCTTCTGTATAGGGCCTAGGCACGACTTATATATATATATATATATATATATATATATATATATATATATATATATATATATATATATATATCATGTGAGCATATTTCGTAGTTAAAAATTAAATTTTAATCATTTTGATTAACCCTTTTTGAATTAAGGGTTAGGAAGAATAGTCTAATCAAGAGTGAATTAAACTATTCCTAAAAGAAGGTCAATTTAAATCATTTAGTTTATGATATTCAATTTCAATGTTGAATTATGAAAAATCCTAAATATAAAAAGTACAATACCAAATTGTGTTTTGATTATGTGATAATGATGAGAAAATAATACTTAGCTTATGCAATGATGCGTAGACAGATTTGAGATATACATGTGTGGAAACATGATGTCTAATGTTCATGATCTAATCATCAAATTATGGAAATATTCTTTCAGACTATCGAGATACTTCCATTGACATGTGGACACTTGCATCAATGCTATTATATGATTCCAAATGCAATTATCTTGTATGAAATATACATTATATCAAGATGTAACCACCTAGGTCTTTCTAGGTTTTTTGTTGCCTTTCATCTAATGTATATAGATATTGTACATAATCTCTATATCACCGTCTATAGTTTAAACCCTAGTTCCTCACCTTAGGTTAGGTTATCTTGCCAAAAATGGGTTAGTTATTTCATAGTGTTGAACTAAACTCAAAGACCCCTCTATCAATGAGCACTACCTACATATCCACTACTATTAAGAGAGCCCCATACATTTTGAGTTCTCTTCTATGTGTTGGTATATGTGTCAATAATAGCATATAATGTTATATGTGAGTGCATGCAATGATTTAATTTATAAATTAACAAATATGGCTCATGGGTTACCTTTTGAGTATTTTAGACTTGTAGTACAAGTGTGCCTATGAATAACATACAAATAGGGATGAATAGGTTAGAATAACTTAGTTGTGTTCTTGGATATTCAATAGTATGTCTAAGCTTGAGAGGTGATTGCTTGATGTCCAAATGAATTGGATTTGACTTATATTTATACTAGTCATTTTGAAATGATCCACAGAAAAGGGTTAATAACATTCTTAGGCCAACCTTAAAAATTGAAATATTTTCAAATCTAAGTGTTTGTAAGGCAAGGACACTTGTGTTGGAGTAGGGATAATAACATTGATGCTACTGTCATGTCCTGAATGTAACTATCCAGGATAGAGGAAAGTTGTTGATTTTTATAAAAAATAGTAAGAGATGTATCAAATTTAAGACATTCTATGGTTACATGTGATCTAGACAATCAACATAATCCAACTTGGATGGAGAAATAAATAATTAAATCTAGTAAGGTTATGAATACAAGCCTTTCAGCTGAAAGGAAGTTCAAACGGATAGGTAGAGCCTTGAGAGATGTTTGTCAACTATACAAGACTAGTTTAACATATAAATCTAGATTTAACCATCTACATGTGTTATACCATGAAATATCTAGTCACATATTCTCAGTGATTAAAAGTTATAAATAATATAACTTAGGTTTCAGACTTATTACAAACTATTTACACATCCTAGAGTAATAACATTAGTTACAAACTATTGTAGGATGTGTACATAATTTCATTAATGTAAAGGTTCAAGATGAAAGTGAAATATTTTTACCCATGGTTTAAACTTAACGGCCACCTAAGGTGTTTTTTTTTTTTTTTGAGTTGGAGTGTTGATGTTAAAAATGATTTCCATATATATGTGCATTAACATGATTTTGAATGTAATGATAGAAATTAGGTAGGTAAAATGAATGTACTATATTTTTAATACATATATTATCTATATTTATATAGAAAAATGATTATCATGTTTTGGACTATAAGTTAGGAGAGATAATCTATGGAAAAAATTCAAAATAATTTATCCTTTAAAAATTAAAAATATATAAGGTCACAAAGGAAAATAATCTCCATGGTGATGAAGTATCTAAAATAATAATAATAAATAAATATACATGTCAAAATGGTGATTCAAACTTAGTCTATCAAATTTGATCACTAAATTTGAATATAATTGAATACCACCAATCCTTCCAAATAATCTTCATGTTGCACAACAAATTTTCTCACTAAATTTGAATACAATTGCATACTTCTAATATTTCCAAATAATCTTCATGTTGTACAACATATTTGAAAATATAAAACCTATTAAATGCACTAATTATACATTAAAAATATGAAAAATTATTATATGTTGATAAAAAAAATTTGAGTTAATGGATCATAAAACCTTACCATATGCCCAAATAATGAATTAAATTAATTTAAAGATCAGAGAAAAATGACTGCAAGAATCAAATTAAACACATTTAATAGGTGACTTACAATAAATTATTACCTTTATCTTTTAGATGTAAGGGTTAAATAAAAGCTTTTGGTTTTACAATGTCCTAGTTTTGAACCTTGTGGAGACATGTGAGGAGTACCATCACATAGTTGTGCCACTTGCCACATGAATTTTTGAGTTTCATGTTCTAAAAATAATATATGAACTCTATCATGGATTTTTTCAGCGTTGTATCCTGACTCCTAAATGTGAGCACACATGGTATTAAAGCATAATAGAGGTGAGATGTCATTGAATCATAATAGATTACATGGGAGCACACATTTTACCTCCATGCACACATGAATTTTAAACCAAACTTACAGTTCAATACCTTATTAAATCAATGTTTATTTAGTACATACCTAAACATATATTAGGTGAATAAAATCTTTCTATGTGGCACCAATTTATTAAAAAAATTATCATAAAAGTATGAAAATAGTCAAAAAAAATGGTCAAAAAGTAGGTGACCCTATCAGAAAGTATAATGAGCCTTCACTAGGCCTAAGAAATAATACTTTCTACTACAAGTCACGTACAAATGATCTCACATTCACCCTTGAGAATGTTCAAGGCCATTTTTCCATGCATGTACAAGGACTATGAGAGGCAAGTTGTAAAAAATAACATGCCAATAAAGAGATAATGCTAGAGTTATCATTGACATGGAGGACACCCTGTTGAGATGATGGCATTAAGGTTTTCATAATTTATAAATAAATACTACTGATGTATGGGTCTTGGTATTTTTTAATATTGGTTTTTTTACATCTAATAAATCATCACATCATTCACTAAATGAATTTTTAAAATTAATATTGTAGGTCTGGCAAGTCTACGTAAATAATTTAATATTTGTTATTAGGAACATCCAATACCAATACATCATTTTAGATCCTTAGTCATGATCTCTGTTGTCATAAAATTCTATAAAATATAAAATAAGTATTTTCATAGTACCAAATTAATAGAGTATAGATCTCAATTCCATGAATTATGATTCGCATAATATGCATTGACTACCCTGTGACATATTGATGGATATTTTATAGTAGAGGAATTCTTTCTTCATTTTTATAATGTATTTATACTTATATATTTTCAAACATTTTCTAAAATTATATTTCTTTTTATAGACTATTTTTAAACTACGCTTAACCAATAGGTTTGAAGATCTTGGAAGGACTATGATGGATTTAATTTTAGTCATTGTTGATCCATATATTGTATATTTCAATCTATATATTAAAGTATATTAGAATAACTTATTTGTAAAGTTTATATTATTATGTGCATGTTGCACATGTATATATTGTAATTTCTTCAACCAATTAATTTTCTTTGGATAATGTACAACTGATAAAAATAATGTATTTATTCATATTTATAACTTTTGAGATTAGATTTGGAATATCTATATTATAAAAAATAGAAAATAAATTAATATATTATCTTTATATTTGTTGGGTTCAAATTATTTGACAAATTTTAAGAGATTTAGTATTTAAATATGTTAAATATATTTTTTTTTGTAAAATATGTAAGGAAATATAGGGGAAAGGTCGCAATAGTTATGCATTTTCCAATTGTTGAACTGGGCTTTTGTTAACATGTGCTCCATTGATGGAACATATTAATATTTAGAAATATTAAAGTGCATCAAAAGTTAAGCATGTTATATCTAATACTTGTTCAACATTTACTCTATAAAATTATAAGTAACCAATCACATCTTGACAAGTAAGACTCAAGTATTGATATTCTAATACACAACTATTGGTACTCCAAAGGTTAAGGTTTGGTCATAGGTTTAAAAAATACATTTTGTGACCTCTTTTAATAAACTTAGTTATATCATAAAATGTATAATGTATTAGACTTGAAACGTTAGTTATAAATACTTAAGATGACATATTAAAATGGGTAATATTTTTGAAATATAATGTGATGTTATGGGACCTTAATTCAGTGTCCAAAATTAGGGTGAACGACTACTGGGACCTTTCCCTTAGATAATAAAGTGGAGTGAAGGTTCATTGATTATTTAACATAATACAATGTTAGTGGATGTCTCTCTACAAATCAATATCTTTTTTAATACATCAGATAAAATACCCCAAACAATGGAAGTGATATATTTATAGTATTCTTGAAACTACTCTTCATTCTTTTCCATATAGAGATTGATATTCTCACATATAGTAGCTTTGAGATGGTTGAAAATCCTTCCTCCCATTGCATGTAAACACCATCAATGGTTGCACATGGGTAGGAATTGAACCCTATCTCCATAAACAAACTTTGCCTAAGTAGATAGGGTAATTGTATTTGACCCCCACCACTTTCGAAGGGGTGTTGTAAAAAATATAGGTAGGGCTCTCGTGCTAGCATTATTTAACCTCATGTTTTCCAGTCAAACTACCATGTCATTAGATGATTCAAATGTCATTCATTGGTTGTGGTAGAGAGCACACATTGTCAAGGAGTTAAGTTTAATGACACAAATAAGCACATAAAATATGAAGCAGTGCATGATTGAAGGAGTCAAAAATAACTGGACTACAACTCATTGATTACTAGCTGATAGTTTAGTTTTAGTTTAGTTTATTTTTTAGACTACAGTTCACATGATCAATGCATGATGTTTTTATTTTTAGACTACTATTAAACTCAACTATGAGAAAAATATTTTTTAACTATTTACTTTAAACTCAGCACTCCTTGCCTATATATGAAGATGATGAGCAACATTTTATTACATTTAAAATGATTGAACAAAAGTCTTTATTTTTTGAGTCTATATATTTTCTAAGAAGATATATTTCTGAGTAGTTGGTTATTTTTATTTTGTCTGTATTATTATTTTTAATAGCCTCAGCATAGTATTAGATCTTATTTTATTTCATTTCAATTGGTATCAGAGCTAGGTTACAAATTTTTAATTATGCAGTTAGTAATTTCAACTTATCAGTTATCTCCAAAATGGAAAATGGTAGCAACTTTCCAGTCTAGCTTATGTTGTTTATAGGAGAAAACTATGATTATTTGAGTATTAAGATGAAGGCCCTACTATTGTCCCAAGATATTTGGGAATTAGTGGGACTGGGATACATAGAACCTGTAAATCAGAATGCTCTAAGTGCTTTGACAATAAATCAATGAACTCAGTTGAAAGAAGACAAAAAGGACAATCAAGCACTATTTTCTATCCAATCTGCATTGGATATTTTAATTTTCCCCTATATTATTGGTATGAAAAAATCAAAGGATTCATGGGAGGCTTTGTAAATCTCATACCAAAGTTCTGACAAAGTTATATTGGTAAGAATTTAAACCTTAAGAAGAGATTTTGAAAATTTAAAAATGAAAGAAGCTGAGTCTATTCAATATTTTATTACTAAGACTCAATGTGTTTTGAATCAACTTAGAACACAAGCGGAAGTAATTCTAGAATAAAAAATTGTAGAGAAGATATTGAGATCTCTTCTTCCTAAATTTGATCTAGTGGTGATATCCATTGAAGAAATAAAAAATCTCACCACCTTCAAAGTGGTAGAGTTGGTTGGTTTTTTACAATCTCATGAAGAGATTATGTAATGTTCTACAAATATTTTAGTGCAAGCTTTATAGTATAAAGTGAAGGTTGAAGACAAATCAACAACTCCTTTTTTTGAAACAAATAAATCTCTAGGGGAGCCTTCTAATAATAGAGGATGTGGTAGAGGAAGAGGAAGAATAAATAATAGAGGAAGAGGAAGAGGCAAAAGTTTTATAGACTGAATAAGCATCTAGTAAAAATATTATAAACATTATGGACATTATGAATCTGAGTGTAGAAAGAAGAAATCTAACTTGAACAAGTTAATAGCCAAATATACTAAATTTTTTTTAATATCCTAAGAACTCCACATTCTTCACATGCAATTTGGTAAAAGAAAATCAAAATGATGTATGGTTCCTAGATAGTGGCTTCTCTAATCATATGATAGGTAAATCTGATCTCTTTGTCAAATTAGATGCATCTATAAAAATTCAAGTAAAATTTGGTGATGATAAAGAGGTTGATGTGATGGGAAAAGGTACCCTTGTTGTAAAAACTAAGCAAGGATAAAATACTGACATTCATGATACTTTGCATGTGCCCAATTTATAGCATAACCTTTTAAGTATTGATCAACTTGTAACAAAAAATTATAAAATTGTGTTTGAAGACAACTACTTCAAAATATTTGATAAATCAACTAATCATCATCTTGTAGCTAAGGTTCCTATGATAGAGAATAGGTTATTTCCTCTCACATTGCATTCTACTATCATGCATGCCTTTAAAGTAATCACATATGATTCATGGTTATGGCATAAATGTTATGGTCATCTAAATTTTCAAGGATTAAAATTACTTCACAAAAAGAATATGGTGAGAGGAATTTTAGCAATTCAAGCAAAAGAATAAGTTTGTTTAGGGTGTGAACTTGGCAAACAACATTGAGATAGTTTTATGGTGAACAAATCTTGGAAGGTAAAATCTCCTCTAGAGCTTATGCATGTTGATATTTATGATGATATGCAAGAGGAATCTTTGGGTAAGAATCTTTATTTTTTTACATTCATTGATGATTTTTCTCACCACACATGGATTTATTTTCTTAAATAGAAATCCAAAGCTTTTGAATGCTTCAAAAAATTTAAAGCTATGGCTGAAAAATAAAGTGAGTATTATCTCAAAATACTCAAAATACATAGAGGGGGAGAATTCCCTTCTAAATAGTTTTCTAATTTTTGTAACAAAAATGGCATCAAGAGATAACTTACTACAGCCTATACCCCCCAACAAAGTGGTATTGCAGAAAGAAAGAACCGTACCATTATGGAAATGGCATAAATTATGTTGTAGTCAAAAAATCTTCCAAATTATTATTGGGGAGAAGTAGTGGAAACAATGGTATACATATTGAATCAAATCCCCAAAAATTATTTCATAACATCACTTCAAAGGAAGCAAATATTTGTCTTTTAGATCCTAACTAGATTTAAATGCACCTGTCATACCCTAATTAGTGCTACCAACTGGACTTGCATTAAATTATGTAGTTTTTACTCATTTATTGGTGAGGATCAATCTAAAACTTGTTTTTATAAATTAAATTGAATGCACAGTCCCCTCTCAGGTTTTGGTGATTTTAATGGCCAAACAGGCCATCAAATTTAAGCCAATGTATTGATGACATCATTTCTAATGCATCTTATATTTGTAGGATCTTACCACATGGTTTTTCCATGCTCTTTCACCACTTCACTGAGGGCTTGATAGGGTTGACTATTCCTTTCACTGTGACACAATGAGATCATGTCATGCAGTGAAATCTTGCTCACACAGAACTTTGATGGGTCTAATAAACTACACAGATAAGGGTGGATATAGAAATTTGGGAGATAAAAAACATGACACAATGAAAAATATAAAAAATTGAATATAAAAGGTGTACACCTTTTTTTTTAAATCAATGCAAATCCTAAAAGGGTCAGTCCTGACCCTAAAGGGTGTATGCCCTTTGCAGTCCAAAGGGTATACACCCTTTGTAATGGGCATACACCCTTTACAGTCTAAAGAGTGTAATCCCTTTGTAAAGGGTGTATCTCCTTTGCAGTCTAAAGGGTGTACACCCTTTGATATTTTTTTGCTTGTGTTTTTTTGTTGTGTTATGATTTTTATTTTTTTGTGTTTTGTATTTGACTTGATGTGACCTGTTTGTTTTTATGCAATGATATATTTAGTAAAATAAATTTAATTTAAATGTAAACTTATATTTAAATTTATTTTACTAAATATAATAAAATAGGGCCACTCTACATCTTCTAAAATTGATTAAAGAGTTGTAGGAGTTACCATTTAGAAGTTAGTTTTTCAAATTACATTATAGTCAATACTTAGTTTATAGAATTTTAGGATTAGAAGATAGAATGAGAAACAAGGTTTAAAATCATGTTACTTATCTGTGTGTGTGTGTGTGTGTGTGTGTGTGTGTGTGTGTGTGTGTGTGTGTGTGTGTGTGTGTGTGTGTGTGTGTGTGTGTGTGTGTGTGTGTGTGTGTACACCATTAAGGATTACATGCCTACTTTACCTACTTAAGTATTCCCTACCTACTTTTTCTACTTGAGTATGCCCTGCCTAATTAAATAACTGAGCCATATCTTGATCTCAAGGAGTATGCCCTACATAAATACATAATCCATATCTTGATCTTTACTATTCCTTACTACTGTCAAAGTAAGTGTTCCACTTACTCAAACTGGTCTACTTCAAAGTCCTCTAGAAACTTGTTTGTAATTAGTTATCTTCCTAACCATAAACTATCTCTAGGTCTATCACAAAAGATATTATGAGTATTGGTATTGAAAAACTAATGACCTTATTATTTATTATTATCTCTTGACTTCTTAGCCTCTGTATTCAAATCAAAATACACTTTCAATGACTTATAACAAGGTACTCAGTCCCAAGATAGTAATCTACCTACAAGCAAAATTGTTCTTTAACTCCTAAAGCACTCAATTATACATCCTCACTTATTTAAACAATATTATAAGGGTTTCAAAAATTATTTTAATAAATCATATTAGTGCATGAAGAAATTTAACTCAAAACTCATATTACAACTCTACCCTTTATAGGCCTATTAGGCCAAATTCTACCTCTTAAGGACTTGATACAAAAGGTCTACAACTACCTTATTTTGTGGACTCATTCACTTAAAAAACTTAATAAAAATAACAAGACAATGATAAAATACTCATAGGTGTCTTTACACAAGCTCAAAATACCAATTAGGTCACCAAAGTGCCCAAAATGTTGGCTATGTCCTAAGCATTGTTACAATCTGTGTATAGGCATGTTTTCTCTCAAAAAGGTGTTCTTAATCTAAGATCATCAAATTATTATTATAAATATTTATTAATATGTTTGGATACTATCTTTGAGGATGAGAAACCAATTCCCTTTATTATCTTCTTAAGAATTGGACTGAAACGGCAACTCTGCTCTTTAGTTTTGGATGGCCTAATCTGCCTACTTGGAAGGATATTGACTTGGCTTAACTGCCAAAAGCTTTGAGTCACTTTAAGTATTATATATAATTTACACAATAATATTATACCTTCATAAGTGGTTTATACTCAATCAACAAAGTAATACACTTGAAGTTTCTCTTGACTAAGCTTTATTGTGAATATTTATATGCAAATTGAAAAATAGTCCTCTGTATTTGTAAGAACAAGGTGAGTTTGAGCATGATACCTATTGGAATACCTTATAAACCTTTTCTAACAACTTCCTTATGATTTTAGGAGATTACACTAGTTATGAAAACCTTGACCCCTAAACTGTTAACCCTAAATTCTAATCTTGAAACCCTAAGAAATAAACCCTAAGAATTGAAAGTTGAACCCTAAACCCTAAACTTGTAACCATAAAACTTCAAACTCAAAACTAAAAATCCTAAAACCATAAACCATAAACCCTAAACCTTAAAACCTAAATGTCAAAACCCAAACAACCAACCCCAAATACTAAAATATAGACCTTAAACCCTAAACCCTTCACCCCAAACCCTAAAAAATGAACCCTAAACTATGAGCACTAATCTTAAACACTAAACCTTAAACCTTGAATCCTAAAAATTAAAACCTAAATACCAAATCCTAAACTCAAATCCCTAATCCATTAAACCCTAAACACTAAAACTTGACACCAAACCCAAAACCCTAAATCACAAGATGTAAACCACAAACCCTAAATAATAAACACTAAATTAATAAGCTAGGCAATCTCTAGACCTTAAACCTTAAACCCCTAAAGTTAAAACCCAAAACCCAGTAATTATTCCCTAAAACTTTAACCCCTAAACCTAAATGATAAAGCATAAACCCTAAACTCTAAATCATATAAACTTCAAACATAAACCCTAAAACCTTACACTTAATCCCTAAATTCTTAACACCAAACTTAAAACCATAAGCCATAAGTCATAAACCCTAAACATTAAGTCCTAAACCTAAAATTATAAACCCAAATTGAAAACTCAAAACCCAAACCTTAAATACTAAACCTAAAACCCTAAACACTAAACCATAAACTATAAACCATAAACACTAAACCATAAATATTAAATCATAAGTACTAATCCCCAACACCAAATCTCAAACCCTAAATACTAAACACTAAGTTTCAAACCCCAAACCATCAACCAAACCCATAAGACCAAAACCCTAAACCTTACACCCTAAACCCTAAACCTTAAGTGTGAAACCATAAACCTAAAACTCTAACCCCAAACACCAATTCCCAAACCCTAAAAATTAAACCCTTGGTCCTTTAAGACATAAATCATAAGTCCCAAACCTTTACGCATAAAATATAAATTATAATCCCTAAATCCTAATCCCTAATCCATAACATTAAAAATTGTACCCTAAATGCTAATCCTTATACCCTAAACCCTAAAATATGAACCTTAAACCATCAAGTTGTTGGGGCCAACATAATCCCCATTTTTGAAAATTGGGACCCTTGAGAAACCATAAAAAGTAAACATGAAAATTTGGCATGTCAAGGTCATTTATATAATTTGAAGATCATCCACTTTATCAAAATCAAGCTTACTTAGTTATATTTTGATTTAATTTTGGCTAGTAGGGTTAATAAATGATCTTTATGGATTTTAATTTGTAGGTTCTATGATGTTTGTTCTTAAAAAAATCATGTTCTAAAACCCTAGCAAAACCCTTAGTTTGAATTTAAATACTGGTGGAAACAAATTGGCAGGAATCTTTAAAAAAAATCATTTTTGGAACTAAATGCAAAGTTCACATTTGAAGTGTAGTTGTGTTTTTTGAACATGACTAATACTTGATTTATTTTCCTTTGTCACCTTTGATATTTCCCTCTTTAAATTTCCTTGTGTATGCCTAACTAATATTGGTCTTGCAGGGTCCTCACAATATTTCCTAGCTTAGCCTAATGTCTTAACCCTAAGGCCCCATTAAATTTATTAATACTCCAACTCCTCGAGTCTAATTTTATGTTAACATGACCCTTTTGGTTTATACCTTAGCCTAAAGTTTTGATCTTAAGGCCCTGACATATTAATACAATCGAGACCTTAGTCTTAACACCTTAGCCTAAGTCTTTTTATCTTTCGATGTCCTAAATTAAATTCCTTATATCTTATATGATCCAATGACCCTTAATTTATCATGATATTTGATCCAATTGACTAAGGAAAACCGAATATTTGAGTTAAACAATGTGCATCTTGAATGATCTAATAGTTCACAGTGCATCATGGGAAATCAATCTAACAACATGAAGGCCCTAACAAAGTTACATCTTTGGATTGCATCCAATGGTTCATGCTTCGTCATGATGGCTTGATCGAATAGAGTGATACATAGTTAAAAATTCAAAATGTTATGGAGGCCCTGAATGATCAACACATGGCACTCTTGCATTTGAGGATTAAAAGCAAAGGGACTTGCTTGATAAAAATAGCCAATATGAGCAAGCTCTTGGATCACAATCTTATGACTATCACTTCATCATAGATTTTGATTTGATGGAGTAAACTAAGTCTAAAATCCCACCAAACCTTGTGGTGGTATCAGGTGGCACTCTCATAATGGTTCAAAATAATTTAATGGGCTTCAAATTGATGATCGCATGACCGTCAAATTTAAGCCCATAAAATTAAAAGTTTTACTAGCTTAAAATTAACATTCATGTGATTTTCATTTAATGCCCATGAGGATGAATTTAACATCCACATGACCATAAAATTTAAGCTAATGAATTATTCTTCTCAAGATTAGAATACATTCCAAGATCTTGTTGGAAGGCTTTGAAATTGATTTACAAGCTAAGGGAAGTAGTTGAAAGATGTTCAAAAATGGGAAATATTTGATCTAAAAAATATGGAAATGATCTTATGGATTAAATATATACAAAATAAACTTAGTCTAAATCTATACTTTAAGGTCCCCAAGGCATTTTGTTTTAAATATCATGAACCTTACATTATAGACTTATACTAAGTTTAATTTTAGAGGAGGTCTTTGTTACATAAGACTTAGGCCAAGTTATTTCTAGATAAAGGTTCTAAGGTGTTTTGTCAATAAAATAAAATATTTAACCAATGTTAGACTCATTTTTATCATG
Organism: Torreya grandis; assembly: GCA_037957365.1. NCBI lineage: Eukaryota > Viridiplantae > Streptophyta > Pinopsida > Cupressales > Taxaceae > Torreya > Torreya grandis. Next base: position 1,600,619 of record JARHVA010001100.1, read on the forward strand.
ATTCATGAGGCTTGGCATAAATATTTTAGCCCAAAGTATACATTGTGTTTATTGGACATGACATAAACATTGGCTTAAAATATTTAGGCCATGGCCCCCCTTGTTATAAATCAAAAAACTTAGGCATAAATACCTTAGCCTAAGGTCTATTTCATGCTTAATAAATGTAAAACAAACCTTAGACTAAGGAACTTAAGCCTAAGTCATGATCTTAATATAATGATAACTTAAAATTTGGGTATCTCTATAGATCAATGGCTCATGCTTCATCACTGTATAATGATCTAATAGTATGAGGGCCCTGAATATTTGTCAATGGAATGTTGAGGACCCATGATTTTGACATGTGGAAAAATCCCATTAGAAGTAGAACTGACAGATTATCAATGGTTCACATTTTATCACTAATAGATGATCCAACAGTGCGAAGGAGCCCAAGACTTTTCAAAATCCCATGGGATCGCCACATGGCTAATGCTCATTTAATAAGATATTGGCATAGGATACAAAGAACAAGAAGCCACACAAAGACACCAAGTGTCACAATCTTAGAGCTTAGAACCAAAAATCTAATTAAAAGGTAAGGACCCAGATTACAATCTACAACTCATGCTAATCGTAGATTTTCATCCAATAGAGTAAAATAAAAGAGGTATTTTTAAATGCCAACAGATAGTGCTCAAAATCTATTTATGAAAAATTTCATGAAAGACCTAGACAATGCCACATAGATGCCATGAAAGCATAAAAGGACAAAATAAAAGATCCTATGGGCTCAAAAATGTGAAAGTATAAAGGCAAAGGTCCAAATCAAATCCAAGGCATGTAGGAACCAAAGTTTGGATTTATCCTACCGTTAAATCTCAAAAACCCTAAACTCTACATAAAAGTGACCCAATCGAATGCATTTGGTCATAATTTGATCCAAAGAGAGCTTGATGGTATTTTTGAATGCAAAAAAGCTTTCACAGAGACCATTTGTTGTTTGAGTAAACAATTTGCATAAACAAAGACCATGGTGGCTCACAAGCAGCAATAAAAGGAGGAGACTGAGCTCTACTTGTCGATAGATAATGAGGGGTAAATCTTCAAGGACACTAAATTGGATGCCATAGCCCTAAATGTCCTAGGCATTAGGAATTGGTTTGAGCTATTCTTCATCATGGAGGAGCTAAAGCCCATCATATAAGAAGAGCAATAGATTGCCATGATGAATTGAAGACATTATGACTTGGTCATTATCTAGATGACTAGCCTTTACCACATTATTGCAAAGCCCAAGGTACTACATTATATAGACATATTTACTCCCATCTTTGTGGGAAGGGATTTCTAAGAAGATAGCCTACATCTGTCCTATAGATTTTGAAAAATATTATAAGCTCCCTCTCCCCCATGTAGACTTGTCCAAATTTAATGAGTGGACATCAATCATGACCTAGACTCTATCCTTAGACCCCAGCTGCATCAAGGACCCCATATCTTCAGGGACTTTGAAGGCAAGAACCTAATAGTCCAATTTAGGGAAGGCATCAGAGTTATAATGACCCTATTGAATTGAGTAGTTGGAACCCCCTCAACCACCTATGTAAATAAAATTTGGGTCCTCTTTGTGCATTTTATGGTGGAAGATAACTTCACCCCTCTAATTGGAGATTTGATCAGTGTCTTCCTCACCAAGAAATTCATTGCTATAAAAAGTAAGACATCTAGGAAATTTTATATGATGTCTTACCTATTAGATGCCCTACTAATCTCTATTAAATTCCTAGGGATTATGAATTGGTCCCCAAATGGCAAAACTACCATTTCCCACCACTACTCCAAATTGTATATCTTCAAATATAGGAATCACATGTAGTTTATTTATGACTACATTTATCCATCCATAATGGAGGCCATCACTGGTGTTCCCATGCCTAAGATCCATCCACTCATCAAGAAGTATGTTAGAATGATGGGTGACATCTGGTATTACCTTGATTTTATAGTCATAAGGATTAAGGAGATTATGTCCTATCCTTGTATACTACCTATATATGTACCAAGTAAGCTTGTTGAGCAACAAATTAACTTCCAACTCATCCATTTCATTGATAGAGTTTTCAAGGAGAAGAGGAATGGTTTACTTCATCCCTTCCCCCTAATTATTGGAAAAACTCTATTGAAAGAAAGGAAATAGGTGGAAATCATGTCCACACACATGGATTCATTTGGATTTCATCTAAATTAACTCAAAATGTGGGATCCAAAGAACATAGTGGGTAAGCATTTGAAGGACAAGAAGCTCCCCAAGCTTGAGTATGTACATCAACTTAGTGCCCATGACACTATTTATATTAAGGCTAAGAATTATGAAGAGGTGTTGGCCAAGATTCAAGGGCACATCATTAATCTTGAACACATATTGACCAAGGATGATAAGCTATCTAGAGGTGCATGGAAATTACATCTTTTACAATATGACTAGCTACCTGGACCATTTAGGATAGCCTAAGAACAACTCTAACTAGAATAACCACATCCATAGCCCCAGGAGTAGGTTGTGCAAATCAAGATGAACAAAGCTCTGGTAAGGCTAAATTGGGAGAAGTAAGATTGGAAGAAAGACATGGGGATGGGCCCTCAGCTTCAACACTTCCATAGAGGCCACCTTACCCAATTTAATATGTTGATATGATTTCCCTAGAACTAGAAGAGACACTTGAGGGTGATATCAAGGAAATGGTAGAGGCATATGACACTTACAGGGAAGAAGAACAACTTAAAGAATCCCAAGTCCAAGTGGGATAGCCTGGAGATGATAAAGGAAAAGAGATTGCTCAATTTATGGTCCCTATGCCATCTCAAGAAAAGAGGAAATCAGAGCTAGCATTGGTTCCTTTTAGACCAAAGAAGAGGCCATGGATAAGGGTTATGGTAAAGGATAAAGAAGAAAGTATAATTGTGGTCTCCCAAGGACCAAAAATCAAGAATATGGATGCACCATGGGCATCAATTAGCTTGGGTGTGGAGGTCTTAGAACATCCAAAATTCAAGAAGCCAGTCACTACCATCCAATTCAACCCAAAAATAGTTAGATTGGAAAGATTTAACACCAAGACAACTATGGTTAGAATAGAGGAATTTATCTTCCAAAAGGTGGAGCCCTTTATAAGATTAACCCCTATGGGAGGTTAGCATCTTGGTTAAGTTGTCATTCATGAAGAGAATGTTGAATGTTTTATTGAGACCAAATCAACACAGGCTAACTATGGGATCTAGGGCATGAAGTAGAGGATCCTAAATTTAAAAAAGGCAAAATAAAACCTTAGAGACATAATCATTTATATCAGTACCTAAGGCAATGACCAAAATGCTTGATGAGTCATTTTATGACATGTTTAAAGCACTCAAAATAATGAAGCTAAGGTAGAGCACATTAGATAAGTAGAGTGCATCAGCCAAGAATTTGGTCACCCAATGACAAGCCTCAGAAGACAAGATAGCCAAGCTTCTCAACATTCAAGCAAAGAAACAGATACCAGGATTCAAAACTATTAGTTTAGGACACTTGAGCATAATTTTGGGAATTATGGTTAACAAGGTTCAAAGTTTGAGTGCATGGCACAATAATGTAGAAAGTCTCCTAGAAGATGACAAGGAGATAATTGAAAGAATTGAATAGATTCTCAGGACTTCACTTGCAGATCTTGCACAACCCACAACCCTTGGAATCATAAGTGATGAGGAATTCAAACATAGGGCTACTTTGGTAACTCAATAAATCAAAGGAAAGAGCCAAGGCCAATCTGGGTTTGATAATAGTAATATCTTATACATGATATTTAATGCTAGAGGAAGAATAAATAAAGCTAGGAGTATTAAAGAAGCCATGGCCAGAAACAACAAAGAACTCAAGGACTTGGCAGATCAAGAATAAGAACGTATCCTAAAGCTTGTTGTGGATATAGTGCTAGTTGATGAGTAGCATGCTAAATTCATGAGCATCCTCCAACAAAAACAATCAGAGGGCCCACTACCAAATTAGACAATATTCTATTTTGTAAAATTTTGTAACATTTTGAAATAGAATATTCCATTGTAATGGCATATGCTAGTTTGTTAGCATATTTTCCTCTAGTTTAGTATGATGTATAAAATCAATTGTATGTTAGGGAATGGTTAAAAAAGATAGGTGTCCTTAGCTTTGTACATTTGTATCTTAAAATTTGACCAGTATACGACCTAATCTTTCTATAAAAATATGACATTACCACTTTGTAAAGGGAGAGAGTTTTTGAGCAAATTTTGTAGACTTGAAGAAATTAATATAATCAAAGAATTCTCTAAAGATTTTCCATATTTGATATGTCAATTTCTAAGATAGCTTTTATCTCACTTGTTAGTCTTCTATCTTGAATTTGAATAGTTTCTTTAAATTTTGAGTTGCATTTTCTAATCATAGGGTTTCTAATTTGTGAATATGCTAGATTATTTGAAGGATCTTAGGTTTTGTTGCATTTCATTTTTCTCTATATTCAGATGTGCAAATGCTATTTGATTATAGTAGTAAATACTTAAAGTAGACTTGGTTCTTACTTGTGATTCTTTACATCATCCTTTGAAGTTTTCCTAATATATTGTGGAATTTGAGCTAAGGCTATTTTACATTTTATATTGGTTCAAATGCATACTTAGTTGCAATTGATGCTTTGTCATGATATTTAAGACTAAAATTGGTAATCACTCATTCTTTTCTCTGCCTTACGTTTCTCTTTTCTCCTTTTTTACACCAGACCACTATAGTTAAAGGCTTCTTTATAAATATCCCCTTAGATTAGTTTGTACCTTATATCTGGATCATAATTCATTAAATGTTAACTTAAAATTTTTGAAATTCACTAAGAATAGACCATGATGGTTCCCAACCATCATTCATTATAATTTGTGGAACACCAATACATATCACTACCACTATTTTACCATAGGTGACATCAAGTTGCCACAACCTGCTACTCATGCTTTGAATTCTTTGAATTCTAAAATGAGAAGTGTTCTTTAAACACTAAGTAACCCTATGGTACAATTAGAGGCATCAACAAGGTATTTCCCGTTGGTGATATAAGGAGGGTTGATCTTTGTGAATTCTCTCAATCTTAGCTTGTTTGATCTACGATTAGTGTATCTTTGTATTCTTGAGTAAATTCTTAGCTTGAGAGTATAAATATCATTAATATTTGCAATTTGTGACACATATTTATGATTCCTTAGATAAATATTGAAGTTATTTGAGATTTGGGGCTTCTTTGTGGTAAATTTAGATTAAGCTTTGAATATACATATTATCTAAGGTTAGGACAGCTTATTTTGATCAAAGGTTGGCATATCTTTCATATATATGAGTTCCTTTAGGCTTAGACTTATAATGATAGATCATATTCTTGTAATTGAACACATTTTAAAGCTAATTAAGTCAAAGATCAATGTTCTTTGTTGTTTCTCATACAACCTTCGAAAAATAATCTCAAGGTGCAGGTCTAACTCTTGTTCTTTATAAAAGTTAACTTGATACATTATATTTTATGTAGGATCTTCAATCTTCAAGATGGAATTGCCCAAGATTAGAACAAGACCAAACTTAGAGACCAGGGAGCCTTTGCTTGAGCTTGAGGTTCACAAAAAGGATAGACATGACAAAGGTAGACATAGGAGATCCAAATCTTAGCCAAATTTACCACTTTAAGGTATATGTGCCTTTAACCTTCATCTAGGCATTACCTGGTTGGGGAGTCTTCAATCAATGTGCCAAGTGTGGTGCATGATATTCCACATAACTCTAAAAATAATTTACCTACATTTATTCCCACAGGTATAATAACTACTGAAGAACATATAAAATCTTTTAAAGTTGTCTTAAGGTTGTAAAATTTTGTGCATGAGGATGTAGTTTTTAGTTTATTCCCCTTTACCTTGAAGGATGTTTCTCACAAATGGTTTTTAAACTTGATTGATAATCACATCACTATTTGGGATGATTTCAACAATGTGTTTATAAATGAATATGATAAAATTGTCAATTTTTGTATCATTTACCATTAGTTTAACACCATTAGAAGAGATGTCAATGAGCCTATTAGGTACTTAAATGACATATTTTAGAATATGTTTAGTACAACCATAGACCCCTATAAGTTTGATGACATTTTAGCTTTATAAATTTACAAGGATGCAATATATCCCATGACCTCTATATTTTTGAAGAGATCCATGCCAGCTATAACTTCATTAGCTAGAGCCTATTCTGAGGAAGTAACCATCAATGATTAGATGCATACCCAAGGACAAATGGCATACTCTATGCCAAACATCAACCCACACATGCCTATTAATAACTTATTCCCCAAAAACAACCAAAATATGCTAGCATTAAACCAACATCCAAACTTTAATTAATTGCCATTGAGTCATGTTACTCCCAATCAGAACTTGGGATTCTTAAGCCATCCTACCACTATTGGATTCAATGCAAATGATCAAAGATCCTTAGTCCCAACTGTTGGTGATAACAATAACCAAGTACATAATTATGAAACTCCTAAAAATGAGAATGAGTCTATCTTAAAAATATTCCAAAAGTTGAGCATTAACTTTCTTCAGTTGAAAAAATAAGTTGGAAATATTACTGGAAGCTTAGGTAGAAACTTTCTTTTCAAAGGTATAGAGGCCAAACAATAGATTTTAGAATGATAGTTTTCATAATCATAGGAATAATGATCTACCTTCTGAAAAGAAGACCATGGACATTAATCTCACTGATATTGCATTACCTGATTACTGTAGAGTGAATTGTACAACTAAGCATGAGTAAATTGACTGCATTGAGTTTTTCAAGGCATTTGAGGCATTTCAGGAAGAATTAGATAAATTTGAAGTAGTTCCTAACAAGGATAGTGGTGCAAGTACCTCTAGATCCAAACCATCTAATCAATCCTTCATGATAGATACTTTTGATTTCCCCTTTTAAGAGGAGAATGAACCTAATGAGATCCCTAAAGAGATCTAGGACTTTCAATGGTTCTTAAATAAAACCTATCCCTTGAGGAATAGAGAGAAAATTTATCCCTTAACTACCTCAACACCTCCAAATAACTTTGGAACTCCTCTCAACACCTCTTCAAGTAATGATCCTAAGCCACCTAAAGGGAGTACTTTTGAACCTAACATTGATATTCCTAGTTCTTATAAAACTGGATATAACATTGTTGAGGACATGAAGAAGATAAAGGCTAATATCATTTTTCATGAACTCACATATATCATAGAGCAAAGGTAACTTCAATTGGATTCATCAAATTTCAACAAGCCACCCAAGGCTGATCATGCCAATGTGACTGTACACAAATCCAAAGTTGAATCTCCTCCTTTTCTGCTCACCATCAAGATGTTTGGAAAGAACATACATAATTACTTATTAGACTCAAGTGATTATACCAATATCATGCATACATTTATATGAAAACAACTTGGTATAACTCATGTTAAGTCTGATAGAGTTGTAACTCATTTAGACAAATCTAGAGTTAGGGTAATTGGGGAACTTTTAAATGTTCACATGCAACTAGATTTTGAGCCTAAGTTGATATACCTGATGTTTATGGAATATTATTAGTAGGGAATGGACCAAGGCTTTAAATGGTTACATCTCCATAAATTGTTCACATTTATGGTCACCTTGGAAGTGAGTTCCTAATCAAATCAGGGTTGAGAGAGAACCAAGGATGAAACACATGATAACTGAGTACAATGTTGTAAATGAGGCATGTGATCCTAAAAGTACTCATGTTGATCCTAGACCATGGAAATTACATTTTGATGATGTTATATGTAATGTTGGATCAGGTGTTGGTGTTGTCTTAACTAACCATACTAATATAAAGTACCATGCTTCTTATAGGTTCCAATTCCCTTGCATTAACAATTTTGTTGAATATGAAGCCCTTATCTTAGGTTTGTAATTTCTTATAAAGAATAAGGTCAAAGACCTGTTAGTTTATGTGGATTCAGAACTAGTGGTCAACTAAGTACGAAGTAAATACCAATACAATCTCTCATATCTTAAGAGGTATAAGTTTGGAGTATGGGATTTGATTGAGTCCTTTGATGCTTTTAGAATCACTTCCATCCCTAGAGAAGAAAACAAAGCTCCTAATGAGTTGGCATCTACTACAACCAACCTCATGCCCAACCAAGATTCCCCCAATTTTAGCATTGAGTTGATCCCTTGTCTTTCAATGCCTGATAATGTTAACCATTTTCAAGTTTTCAATGATGATCAGAAGATATTAGATTTCATGACCAATTTTGGAACATTTGATGCTCATATTATTGATGAGACTGATGAAAGTGCATCTAAGGTAGACAAGTTTGATGGTAAAGTCATTCAGTTGAATAATAATAAGATCCCTAAGGAGATGATTACTTTGGAGAGACTATCTGATCAGGGCAAACTGGGTAAAGTTTCCAAGATTCCCAACGTAAGTGGAAAATATTATAATGCTATTGATCTTGGTCTTCAAGATCAACTTCATCTTGTAAATGTTGGAAAAGCATGCACAAACATTGAAAATAGGAAGGCTAAAGAACTCCTTACCCAATATAGGAATGTCATACCATGGTCCTATGATGACTTAAATATCTTTTATCCAAGAGTCATTACCCATACAATACCCCTTAAAGATAGTTTTAAACCATTTAGGTAGAAGTAGAGGCCTGTAAACCCTATCCTAGAATCCATGATATTCAAATAGGTTAAAAGATTACTGGATGCTAGGATAGTCTTTCCCATTAGGTATTCTACTTGGGTGGATAACTTGCTTCTAGTCATAAAGAATAATGATGAGATTATACTTTGTATTGACTTTAGAAACTTAAAAAAAATCATCCAAAAAGGACAACTATCCCCTCTCCTCTCTAGACCAAATGATTCAAGTTGTTTCAGGTCAACTATGATGTCTTTTCCTAATGGATTTTCAAGTTACAACCAGGTATTGGTTCATAGAGAAGACATGATGAAAATAGCCTTCACAACAAAGTGGGGAACCTTTAATTACAAGAGAATTCCCTTTGGGATAATCAATCCAGGAGATACTTTTCAAAGAGTTATGGACCATGCCTTCCAAGGCCTGATTGGTAAGTGCATCATCATATATATATGGATGATCTAATAGTTTTTTCTAAAAATAAGGAAGATGACTTCATGCACTTATAACAAGTCTTTTTGAGATGCGGGAGGTATGAAATTTCCTTAAATCCTAAGAAGATTATCTTTTGTGTTATAAAAGGAAAATTATTAGGTCATGTTATAACCAAAGATGGGATCTCTATATATTCTAAAAGAGTGGAGGCCATATCTAGAATAGAGCCTCCAAATAGTAAGAAAGAGCTGAAGTCATTCTTTAGTAAGATAAGTTTTGTAAAAAAAAATATTTCTAGCTTTGCAAAGATTGTCAAGACATTGAAGGGCATGTTGAAGAAGGATGCCAAAGTCACATGGAATATAGAATCTAGAAAGGCATTTAATGATATCAAGGAGGCCATTATCTAAGCTCCAACCCTTATAATTCCTTACTTTTCAAGGGAATTTTACCTCTATTCCTTTGCATCTGACCACACTATGGCTATCATGTTAACCCAAAATATTTATGGGTGTGATCACCCAATAAATTTTATGAGCACTAATTTTAAGAATGCTAAGTTAAATCATTCCTTGATTGATAAGCATGTATATGTATTAGTAAAGGTAGTTAAGAAATTCAAGCATTACATCCTTAGAAATAAGGTACATGTTATCTTCCCTGACCCTACCACCAAGCTTATGTTAAGCCAAAATGAGCTAGGAAAACATAGAGGTAAGTGGATGTCATTCTTATAGGAGTATGACTTAGAAATGAAAACAACAAAATTGGTAAGGTTCCAAGGTTTGATCTAGTTGATTACTAATACTAACCCTAGACTAAGTATTATGAAAGTGGATCAACAAAAATTTCAAGCTAGTGAATGGTATGATTCAATTATACATTTACTAATTAATGGTACCTAACCTAAAGGATTATCTAGAGAGCAAAAGAGGGCCCTAAGACTGAAGGCAACACATTATTTGATTAAGGATGGCGTCTTGTATAGAAGGAATTTTGAAGGAGTTTACTTGAGATGTGTCTCATAAGAATAAGCCACCCAAATCATGAGCACATGTCATGAAAATCTGGGTTATGGACATCCATCTAGGAGAACCATAGCCCACAAAATTCTCAAAGCTAGCTATTATTGGTTAACTATTTTTAAGGATGCTCATAAACATGTGAGGAAATGTCACCCATGTCAGAATTTTAGCACCAAAGAGCCAAAGGTAGTAATTCCTCTACAACCAATCATGATTGACAAACCATTTGCACAATGTGGGTTAGACTTTATTGGGATAATCAACCCTAATTCATCTAAAGGTCACAAATATGTTCTTACTACCATAGATTATTTTATAAGGTAGACTAAAGTTGTAGCCACCAAATAATGAAGGAATGAAGAAGTGATCAACTTCTTGGAGGAAAACATTTGTACTAGGTTTGGAACTCCAGTCTTTCTAGTGTGTGATAATGGATCTGCCTTCATATCTATAGAGATGACTGAATGGGCTTATGATAATGGCATTACTCTTAAGTTTACATATAATCACTATCCCTAAAGAAATGGATTATCTGAATATATAAACAAAAACATAATGAAGGCAATCAAGAAGTCTATTGCAGACAAGCCCAAGACTTGGCACACGTTTCTTAAATTTGCACTATGGGCTAATAGGATAAGAATCAAGCAAGCCCTGAGAGCCTCATCATTCCTTTTGGTGTATGGATAAAAACCTATCTTTCCTATCACCCTCAAGTTACCCACATACAGATTCATGTAGGAATACATGTAAGAAGGTTAAAAGTTAGCAAATTCAAGATTATTGGACATAATTCAAATGGAGATGCAAGGGAGAAAGCCTTTGCTGATTTTAGCAATCATCAGACCATAGTGAAGAGATGGTTTGATAAAATATCAAATATTAAGGTGTTTAGACAAGGAGACCTGATTCTCCTTTGGGACAAAGCATTTGAGCCTAAGGGTAAACATGGCAAATTCACATCCTTATGGATTGGCCCATACCAGATTGTATAAACATTGAGAAACAACACCTTCAAGCTCAAAGATCTACAAGGAGTAGAGTTCACACTACCCACCAATGGGCAGTATCTCAAGCACTACTTCTCTGCTTCTCCTCTTGAGGTCTTCATGGAGTACACCTTAAGATAATTATATTTAGTATAGATAGGCTAGTTAGTTTATTTCAAGTTTTTTCCTTCTTGTCCCTTGTTTGTACATAAGCATGTGCATATTTATTTTTTATTTTATTTCCTACTTTGTTTCTTCTTTTTGTGTGTTTCTTTATTTTTGCCTTGTTCCTTAGTTATAATATGTCCTCTTGGACAATCTTGAGCTCAAAGTTATGAAATTTGCTTAAAATGCCCAAAATTCAAAAATATAGGTGTGTACCTAATACACATGTTGACTATGGTCCTAAAATGTAAAGCATATTTTTTTAATTTACATAAACTGGTAAATACCAATAGAATAATCCAATCATTTCATGAGAACCTGAACATTATCTTGACTTCAATTTGTTTTTAAGAAGACATACACTTGTAGGGTGAAAACTCAAACTATTATGACATATCTAGACTAGCACTTAATCAACATCCTTACCTATAGTAAAGGTTGTAGCCATAGGTGACTCTCCAAAGATCCAACACCTAACCAAATCCTAAAACCTAGCAACCTTGGTTCCCAACCTTGTCGAAAGCGTAAAAGTCTAAAATAGAATACAAAAAATAAGGATACAATGCAAAATCAAAAACTTTCAAGTATAGATGATTCTGATAATCTCCATCGGGGCTATGGACACCTCGCTAACAGTGGCACAAGGCCTTGAGTGGAGTCAAGGGTATCTCTATCAAATCTATGGATGTTTGGCTAGAAGTATAGCAATACCCAAAGCCTTTCCTAAGTTAAAGGCATGGTGCCTAATGGATACCTAAACATGCTACAAGTTAAGTGTTAGTGATTAAGGACATGAAACCTAGAAGTTATTTTAAGAAACCCATGGAAAAAAATAAGTGGAATCAAAGCACACACACAGTATGTCTATGTCTTGATGTCTGACCTTAAGTCTAAAAGTGCAAGGTTTGTTTCAACCATAATCTAATATGGATGATGATATTGATCAATTGGAATAGATGACCTAATTATTTGTCTAAATCAAGGTCTCTAGGTTCTAACATATTGCTATGTTTCCCCCTTGAGTCATCATTTTTTGGGGCCAACATACCCCCCATTTTTGAAAATTGGGACCCTTGAGAAACCCTAGAAATTAAACATGAAAATTTGGCATGTTAAGGTCATTGATAGAATTTGAAGATCATCCACTTTATCAAAATCAAGATTACTTAGTTATGTTTTAATTTTATTTTAGCTAATAGGGTTAATAAATGATCTTTATGGCTTTTAATTTTCAAGGTCTATGGTGTTTGTTCTTGATAAATTCATGTTCCAAAACCCTGGAAAAACCCTTAGTTTGAATTTGAATACTGGTGAGAACCAATTGGCAAAAATATTTTAAAAATCCATTTTTGGACCTAAGTGCAAAGTTCATATTTTAAGCATAGTTGTGTTTTTTTTAACATAACTAATACTTGATCTATTATACTTGGTCCCATTTGTTATTTCCCCCTTTAAATTCCCTTATGTGTGCCTAACTAATATTAATCATGCAGAGTCCTCATAATAGTTTGTAGTTTAGCCTAATGTTTTAACCCTAAGGCTCTATTGTATTTATTAATACTAACAAGACCTTAATTTTAACACATTAGCCTAAACTTCAACTCCTTGAGTCCAATTTTATGTTAGCATGACCCTTTTGATTTATACCTTACCCTAAATTTTTAATCCTAAGGCCCTGATGTATTTATTAATACAATCAAGACCTTAGTCTTAACACCTTAGCCTAAGTATTTTTATCTTTGAAGTCCTAAATTAAATTACTTGTATCTTATAGGATCTAATGACCCTCACTTTATTTCAATATTTGATCCAATGGAGTGAGGAAAACTTAATATTTGACTTAAATAACATGCATCTTGAATGATCTAATGGTTCACATTATGTCACGAGAAATCAATCCAATGATGTGAAGGCCCCAACAAATTTGTGTCCTTGGATTGCATCCAATGGTTCACACTTCATCATGAGGGCCTGATCAAATAGAGTGAGGCACAATTGAAAATTTAAAAGGTTATAGAGGCCTTGAATGATCAACATATGTCACTCTCATATTTGAGGATTAAAAGCAAAGGGACCCACCTGATAGAAACAACCAATCATGAGAAATCTCTCAAATCACAATCTTATGGTTATCACTTTGTCATTGATTTTGATCTGATAAGGCGAATTAAGTCCAAAATCCCAACAACCCCTATGGTGGTGCCAAGTAGCACTCTTGGATTGGGTCACAATAATCTGGTGAGCTTAAAATTGATTATCGTACAACCATCATTTGGCATCCATAAGGATGTATTTGATGTCCATGCGACCATTAACTTTAATCCCATCAAATTAAAAGTTTTACTAGCTTAAAATTGATGTTCTTGTGACCATCATTTAATGCCTGTAAAGATGCATTTAACATCCATGAGACCATTAAATTTAAGCTAATGAATTATTCTACTCAGGATCAGAATACACTCTAAGATCTTGTTGGAAGGCTCTGAAATTACTTTATAAGCTAAGGGAAGTGCTCAAAATATGTTCAAACATGGGAAATGTTTTATCTAAAAAATATGGAAATGGTCTTATGGTTAAATATATGCAAAATAAACTTAGTCTAAATCTATACTTTAAGGTCCCCATGGCATTTTGTTTTTAATATCATGAAACTTACATGATAGACTTCTACTAAGTCTAATTTTAGAGGAGTTCTTTGTTACATAGGAATTAGGCCAAGTTACTTATAGCTAAAGGTTTTAATGTGGTTTGTCAATACAATAAGATCTTTAAACCAATGTTAGACCCATTTTGAGCATGATTTATGAGGCTTGGCATAAATATTTTAGCCCAAAGTATACATTGCATTTATTAAACAAGACATAAACATTGGCTCAAAATATTTAGGCCATGGCCCCATTGTGTATAAATTAAAAAATTTAGGCATAAATCCTTTAGCCTAAGCTTTATTTCATGCTTAATAAACACAAAATAAACCTTAGCCTAAGGAACTTAAGCCTAAGTCACGATCTTAATAGAATGCTAACTTAAAATTTGGGTATCTCTATAGATAAATAGCTTCTGCTTCATCACTAGATGATGATCTAATGGTGCAAGGACCTTGAAGTCTTGTCAATGGAATTTTGAGGACCTATGATTTTGACATGTGGTGAAATCTTATTCAAATCAAAACTGATAGATGATCAATGATTCATGCTTTGTCCCTAATAGATGATCCAACAATGTGAAGGAGTCCATGACTTTTCAAAAGCCCATAGACTTACCACGTGGGTAATGCTCATTCGACAAGTGACTGACATAGGATATGAAGCATGGGAAGCCACACAAAATGCCAAGTGTCACAACCCCAAATCTTAGAACCAAAAATCCAATTAAAAGGTAAGGGCCTAGATTACATTTAATGGCTCGTGCTAATCCTAGATTTTGATCCAACAGAGTGAAATAAAAGAGGCATTTTTAAATGCCAACGACTATTTCTCAAAAGGCATTTATGAAAAATATTGTGAAAGGCCCTGACCAATGCCACATAGATGCCATGCAAGTATAAAAGGACAAAAAAAAGATCTTATGGGCTCAAAAATGTGAAATTATAAAGGCAAAGGTCCAAATCAAATCCAAAGCACATAAGGACCAAAGTCTAGATATATCTTTCCATTAAAGCTCAAAAACCCTAAACCTTGAATAAAAGTGACCCAATTGAATCCATTTGGTCATAATTTTATCCAAAGATAACTTGATTGTATTCTTGATCATGAAAAAGCTTCAATAGAGACTATTTTTTATTCAAGTAAATAATTTATAGAAACAAATACCATGGCATCTTGCAGTCAACAATTAAAGGAGGATATCAAACTCTACATGTCGATAGATAATGAGGGGTGAATATTTAAGGACACTAAATTAGATGTCATATCCCTAAAAGTCCCATGCATTAGGAATTGGTTTGAGTTATTCTTCACCATGGAGGAACTAAATAACATCAAAAAAGATGAGCAGTGGATTGCCATGGTGAGCTAGAGACATTATGACTTGATTGATGCCCATATGAATAGCCTTCACCACGCTACTACAAATCCTGAGGTCTTGCATTGTATAGACATCCTTACTCCAATCTTTGTTGATTATAGGGTAGATAATGAATGGATCATTAGGGAAGAGAATTCTAAGAAGATAACCTACATCTCTCCTATATATTTTGAAAAATATTATAAGTTCAGGAAGAATTGATGTTTTCATAACTCCCAAATTTCTCTAGAAACATTGAAATAGGAAAATTCAAGAATTGAGGAGGAGTAAAATTTTGTAACAAACACACAGAAAGATCAATCGTACCATGGGGCTTCCCTTTGATTGTTTTTAAATGATAGCATAGGTAATGTAAACCATCGAGTCCTTGGATCCATCCACAATGTCTAAGAAGGGAACTTTAACCCTTCCCATAGCCTTCTCTCCAAAGGTTGTCTTGTAATATATTTGTATTTTGATGGCATATCCTTTGCTATGGTGAATCTCTTGTTAAGGCTAAGCTACAACTTGTCATTCTAGACAGGGTTGGTGCCTCCATCGGTGTCGATGTGTGTAGATTTAATGGAGTAAACATCATCACTAGTGTGTAAAGCAACATAGGTGTGCATTCTTCTTCCGATCTTTCTTACATTTTGAAGATCATCGACAGATATTACTATTGTCATGGGGCCAGCTCTCCAAAGCTAATTGGCCGTGTGGCATGACTTTTCCTAACCCAAATCCCTCATTGTGGTGGGACTCTACAAGAACTACAGAATACGCCTTCAGTGTTTACTTGCACAAGTACACCCACAAACACAGTGGACAACTTGTATAAAGAAAGGATTAGCAATGAAAATAAAAACACACACTTGCAAAGATCAAGAAATTAAATCAAACACACATTAGCATTCACACAATGCAATAAAAATGGGAGTAACATGTATTTTATTAACTCTTTAGGATAATCCAGTCCAAAGTACAATAAATGGGCCAAATACCCAACATACACAACAACCACCAAGTCGAGCTCAGTCAATAATGCTCAAAACCACTCACATGATTACAATGAACAATTCCCTCCCAAGGTCTGATTACTCTCTGCCTAGGATAACCCAATCCCTACTTCATGAAATCTAAGACCAATATAACTACTCATAAACACCCACACGACACTTTAATAGACACGTGCCCATGATCCACATAAACTTGGGACTAACACACCAGCTTCACAATGATTGACTTTTCACCACTTTGACAGTTTAGACTTGCATTTACCCAAATCACTGTGCAAAGAAAGCTAACCATTCATTTAATCAAGGTAGATCAACTCATGAATGTAGTTAGGGATGTTGAAGCAACACATCCCTCATAGACTCCCCTACTTAAAAATTGGTGATGTCCTCGGCACCAACACGACTCCACTAGCAGGAATCCATGATGCAATCTTCTATTCAGACTCAACTTAAAGCCAAAATATTCACACATCCCTTCTTCAGACCCAATCCAAGCCAAGAGGCCAACACACCCCCTTTCCAGTCTCTATTTAGAATCCAGAGTCAAGAGACCACCACATCCCCTTTTGAGACCTAAATCTAAGAGATAAACACATCCCCTTTCCAAGCTCCATCCAGAGTCAAGAGACCACCGCGTCCCCTTTTTAGATCTAAAACACATCCCCTTTCCAAGCTCCATCCAAAGTCAAGAGATTAACATGTCTCCTTTTCAAACCCAAAGCCAAGAGATAAATAAATCCCCTATTTAGGCTCCATCTAGAGTTAAGAGACCAAGGTCAAACTCCATGACCTTAACTTTGAGGGCTTCTACCTTCTCCTAGCTTGCTGAAAAACTAACCATTCCAACAACACTAGAAACTTCCTCTGCTTCAGATTGCGAAGTAACCCACTATCTTCACCTCAAAAAACTATTCCAATTTCCACTCCAGTTTAACCCATCACATACATAGAAGGGCGCTTAGGCGGGAACCATCGTTGGTTTGGCTTCATCAGTGACTAAGGTATCTAACTAGCTAAAAAAATGAGAAACAAACTAAATCTATGGCAACTTCAGCACATAGACAAGCTTGCCTACCCAAGCCACACCAAACCAATGTAGCTTCATAAAATCACCCTGATCTTGCCAACCCCCAAACTTGGGGTGGAAGAAAATGGTTCCTAATGACTCACCTCTTCAAGACTCTATAAACCCAACAAAGACTAAGTGACCCCATCGAACTTCCCCCCCAAATAGTACTAAAAATCTAACACAAGAGTGTAACAGGCAAAGACAACTCTTTAGATCAAACACCCCAAGCCCAACAATAGGAACAGAGTCCTTACCCAAGAACTCTCCTCTAGAATAAACATGATACACTTGATCAATTATCTTCTCTATGATACAACAAGATGATGTTTCCTTAAGCATATGGCTGTGAAGAACCCACCTCACATCAACGGGAAAGAGGACCCTGTTGCTCCCCTTCAACATCCCAACTGCCACCAAGCAATACAAGATACACTGACTCCTCACCAATTCTTTTACTCTTCTGTACACTCAACCCAACACCCCCTTCATCTTCCCAATCCCACTCCTCTACATAATCTTCACCATGCACGTCTACAATAGATCCGACACAAAAGAACTCTAAGATGGGGAAAAACTGTCACCTTACCCAACCTGGGTAAACCTTGTCTCAACACAAAATGGATGGCTTGTAACTACTCTAAACCTTCTTGAACCTCTGGATGTTTGGAGGCCAAGTTTCCAAGGCTAAACTGGTTGAATTCCAGTTATAGGACCACCCGAGTCCACGAGCACCCCTTCCACAAAAATCAATCCCAACAAGTTACAATGACTACCTCTAAACCCAAGCCTTACCTAACATTGAGCTCCCCTGAGTGCACACATCATCTGCTCAACACTATTCATCCAGATCCTCCTTCTGAATTGTAAACACCCCCTACCACTTCACACAATCTTGATTGTAGTGACTCCCACCACACATCCAACACTTCAAATAGAACTGCTTCTTGCTTGACTCTCCAAGTAGTGACTTCTTGCCACCCATTGAAGTGCTCCAAGACTTTTGAGATCCCTCTAACGACTTTGAAGTAGCCTTCCTTCCATGGTCACCAACTGGCTTTCTTGAAGACTTACTCAACCCCTTACGAATGCCTCCCCACATGGATACACAAGGGCCCAATGTGTTTTTGGATGAATAACCCCCTCTAAAATCCAAGAGATAGTCTGCTACAATAATTACTTTGCTAACATCAGACACTTCATGGCGACAGAGCTCCCCCTGAGCCCATGACTGAAGACCATGAGTAAACTTAAACAACTTATCCACCTCTGACATGTCGGTGGCCTCCAACAAAAGGCTTTGGAAAGAATCGATATACTCTCTCATCTTCCCCACTTGCTTCAACTTACTCAACTTGGTCCTAGCCAACCATGCTACATTCTTAAGTTGAAATTGATCCCTAAGGGCTTCCTTCAAATCCTCTAAAGAGTCCAACCTCCACACCAAAATCCTTGATGCAATGTTGTTAGCCAAGATCCTATACCAAACCTTTACCATACCCATGAGGTACCTTGATGCAACACACACCTTCTGTGTGCCTGACAGACCCCCTAACCCTGCCAGGAACTCCTTCATGTCCCAGAATAAACTCTCCAGAAGATGGTCATCTCACTCACCATCATAACACTTTGATTCCTTAAAATTGGGGAGTTTCATGACTGAAGAAGAACTGAACCCTGATGCTTTCACCAACCTGATACCGCTAATCGGTATAAATCCACTTCATCCTGTAACTCTGTCTGGAACACCAAGCTCTTATCTAACCTTCCAGTAAGTTCCATGATCATCTACTCCATGGTAGTCACCTTCTCGTCAAACTCACTAAATCTCATACCCACATGGTCCCCCATCAATTGGAATTGGGCACCAACTCGCTTAACAAGGCCTTCACCCACTGCAGCAACTCTCGACTTACCAACGTGGTAACTGCCACCACCTTCACCTTTGCCCTCACCCTGCTCTCGACCCCTGTGGGTCAATTTCTTGAGCAACATCTTGGACAGATCTCCTACCACACTGACTCAGACATAACTAGACACAACACTGGACTGACTTGATAGGGGAAGGCACAAGACTGTTTAACTTAGGCAAACATAATCTTATAAAATACAAATCATGTGCTCTGATACCAACTGTCACAGGCCCAGCTCTTTGGAGCTGGCCGGTCATACGACACCACTTGTCCTAACCTTAATCCCTCATTATGATGAGACTCTACCAGAACTATGGACTATGCCTTTAGTGTTTACCTACACAAGTACACCCACAAACACAGTGGATAAAAACTTGTATAAAGAAAGGATTAATAGTAGAAAGAAAAACACACACTTGTAAAGATCGATAAATTGACTCAAACACACATGAGCATTCACACAATGCAAGAAAACTGGGAGTAACATTTATTTTATTAACTCTTCAGGATAATCCATTCCAAAGTACAATGAATGGGCCAACTAGCCAACATACACAACAACCACCAAGTCGAGCTCAACCAAAAATGCTTGAAACCACTTGCATGATTACAATGAACAATTCCCTCCCAAGTTTTGATTACTCTCTGCCTAAGAAAACCCAGCCCCTTCTTCACAAAATCGAAGACCAATAGAACCACTCACAAACACCCACATGACGCTTGCACAAACACATGCCCATGGTCCACATAAACTTGGGATTAACATAACATCTTCACAATGATTCAGTTTTCACCACTTTGACAGTTCAAACTTGCATTCACCCAAATCATTATGCAAAGAAAGCTAACCATTCATTTGATCAAGGCAAATCAACTCATGAATGTAGTTAGGGATGTTGAAGCAACATATCCCTCATAATTGTTATCTCCATACACACAAAAATATGCAACTAACTTGAGAAATTAAAGTGTTACAACGCAAAACTGTTAATTTTCTTTTCTCCTTATCTGAGAAAACTACGTAACTGAGAAATCACTTGTTTTGTTTATGCATTTGGAAAAGGCTAGCTATCAGAAAATCTCAAAAAGCTTGAATAAATATGAATCCTTCACCGCGTAGAGGCATACTTTTCTTGATAGTTTGAAGTCAAAGGTTTGAAATAATAAATATGTTTATTAGGTCCAAATCACAATGTGTTTATTAGGTCCATGTTTAGTACACGGTTCATGAACCCTCATGCTTGTTTCCAAAACTTGCCAGCAATATTATCGAGGTGTTGTTTCCGACCACTTATCCTAATTTTATAGGGGTGGATGTA
Organism: Torreya grandis; assembly: GCA_037957365.1. NCBI lineage: Eukaryota > Viridiplantae > Streptophyta > Pinopsida > Cupressales > Taxaceae > Torreya > Torreya grandis. Next base: position 1,621,293 of record JARHVA010001100.1, read on the forward strand.
TTCACAGAAAATTAAGTTTAAATCTTACTAGTGATCATGTTACTTACAATTGAAAATATATAAATAAATGAATTGATATAGTGGAAAAAAATTATAAAATTGATTTAGTGTAGGTAGAAAGACTAAAAACACCACTTGTATTCTAATTAGGTGTGGACCCATTAATCATATAATTAACATGTATCAAAAAAAAATTATATACAATTCACAAAAATATAAAATAACTTTCCATTTTGTCACCCATGTCAGTTTTATCGGCTATAAAAAATGTTATATTTAATCAGTCCTCACGAACACTCATGTTTCTTTCCGACTACTTGCCAATAATCTTATTGGGAAATTATTTCCATCAAACACTCAAACCGAGGAATTTGATTTATAATATACTGCTGGCAGAGGGTAACTTGGTATAATTTTTTTTTGGTTAATGAATTATGAGGGAGGGACTTGTTTTGTTTTTGAAAGAAATATAAATGAATTGGAGTTTATATGATGATTATGAGAAGCTTATAATTCACAGGGATCTTAGGAATGAAGTTTTTTTTATTTAATAAAATGTTGTGTAGAGTATAACCCCATAATGTTTAAAACATATGTATAAATTTTTTTGTTCAAAAGAATTGTTTTTGGATTTTTTTGTTCATAATTTTTTCCTTGTAAATTCTTAATTTTCAGTTTTGTCATTGATAACAATGTATGTGAGAATACAACTATAGTAAAAATAGTGGACATAATTATGTATATGAACTTTTGAGTTTTTTAGACATTCAAGGTCAATTTTAGCTCTGTGTTTGCCAAAATTTGACTCTAATATTTGTAAGATCTACAAAATTTGGAATTTGATATGTTATGTCACTACTATAGTGGGAGGGAGGGGCGCGTCGGGGGAGAGGGGGCCAAGCGAGGGCGAGGACTTTTGAGACAATGCAATCTTAATAAAGTAATGGCACAGTGATTGTAAGCACTTCATCTTCCTTTGCAGCATTCACCTCTTCCACCTTAGCAATTTTTGACAGTCTGAGTCACCTTAGGAATCTAGCCCTTGAATGTTCAACACAGTTATATTTCTCAATTTTGTGCTTCTATTCTTCACTGTGTTATCGGCTTATCCAAACAATTCATCAGTCATCCAATAATGTCTACTCCCTATTCACACCTGTGTTATGTGTTATCAACGGCTGCAAACTTGTGTATTATACTTCCACCTATCAACTGTGAACTACCCAATGTGGTAATCTTCTCCCCTTTCCCCTTAATCATTCATGCTTCTCAACATCTAATCACTTAAATAATATTGCAATATATATTAATATAATTTAATAATATATAATATTTTTTATTTATATATATAATTATTATATATTACAATTATCTATAATATATAATATTATAATATATATAATACTAAGACGAAGTCTCTACACTGCTAGGAATCCTCGATTCCTCCATAGATTTGTTTGCACATCAAAAGATGTTGAGACCAACTTGTGACAACTACAATGTAGATTCCTCCATGTTGATAGATTGGTAAGAGCATTAAATACATTGAGTGTGTCAAATATAGATATCAGCTCAAGACTTGATTCGGGTATTACGAGTTTCAAAGGCTTTGGTAATGGAACAGTTGTAGGCATGACCCCTACTATCAGATTGGTCATGTATAAGGCATGTTGGGGACCTAAAGGTGATAGAGATGATAAAGACACAGTTGCTACCAAGTAAAAATTCAATGGAGACAACATGGGCATTCTCTCTCTACATTGGCGTAACTATTGATTATCCTTTTTGTATGGATCACACAGTGTTGGTGGCATTTGGAGTAATAAATAAGGATGTATTTATCTCTACCAAGACTGGTAACGATGGGCCAAAAATAGATGGATACTTTATGTCTCCAATTATGCTTGGCAATGGAAATTTTTTTAAAGGTGGCTCTCTTTATAGAGGAAAAAGATTTGAAAACTTGCCTTTGGCGTATACATCAGCTAGCTCTTGGATCGACATGGATTCATGGTTTCAAAAGGTCTAAAACTTTCCACATGAGACTATAAAAAATTCCTAGGAAATAGTCAAGGGTCACGAACATAGGCCGACAACAAGGCGCATCAAGGTCATATTGAAATTTCTTTTGGGTGTTAACTACTATGCAAAACAAGGGTGAGAACAACCGAAACACTAGAGAGTAAAGTCAACATTGTTAGAATATTTCTAATTTCTACAATTTTAAACCCTGCATTAAAGCTATAGCATTGCAACTTTAGGATAAGTTCTAGTTTTAAAGATATGCTTTTTTTATTTATTTTTAGTTTATTTTTTAGGTTATTTTTAAAGTTGTTTTAAAAGCTTTTGGATTTTTCACTGTCCTCTATTTAATGAGGCACTTTGTATTATATTTTGAATCAAAAAAAAATTTAATAAAAATTTGTGTTATTTTTTTGGTTTGCTGTAGCAATGATTGTCTTTTAGTGTGGTATTAGAACTGAAGGAGATAATCTAGGGAAGTTGCAGTATGGTTTGGTGTGATCATGACTGCAAGAGAGATCATGGGAGAGCCGTTGGTAGAAATTGATGAACTCGTGGCAACCTTAGCATATTTGTTTGTGGAACAAGCATCCATAAGGGCAACATGAGGAGACATTAGAACCAAATGGATGGTTTTGTGCTAGCTAAGATGTTGAAGAGAAAAACGTAGAGTTAGGCATAGGAGACAAAAGAAAAGATCACAAGGTTGATGTCAAGGAAGATTGTAGCACGAGTAAGTTGAATTCTTTAGAGATCACATTCAAGTTGGAGAAAAAGGACAATTACGAGTATTTGAATCACAATCGCTGATCATGGCAATGAACAATATTGTCACTCAACCTCAAATTCGAACATTTATAGGTAAAAATTACAATTGTTTGTCATTCAAAATGAAAACATTGTTTTTTTCAAAAGATATACAAAATCTAGTGGAGAACAGATTCGTAGACCCTGTGGATCAAGCAGTCTAATCAGGGGTTGACAAAAGTAGAGAAGGACCTTCTTAGAGAAAATGAGAAGGATGTAAAATCACTATTTTTTATTCAATAGGGAATGGATGAGTCTATCTTCCCAAGGGTTAGAGCAACAACTAGGTCCAAGAAGGCATAGGATATTTTGGAAATAACATATTAGGGAACCACCAAGGTCAAAGTGGTTAAATTACAGTCTCTTACGAGAAGTTTTGAGAATGCATAGATGAAAGATTCAAAGTTTGTAGATCAATTTTGTAGTGAAGCCATGAATGTTTTTAATCAAATCAGATCATATGGAAAAGAAATCCCTGATTACAAGGTTTTGGAAAATATTATCAGAGTCTACCTAGTAAGTTTGATTCTATTGTTGCTATTGAAGAATCTAAAGTTCTCACACAGCTATATGTAGATGAGTTAATGGGGTGTCTATTATCTTATGAATCTAGAATGAACAAGAATAGTAATTCCTCTTTAGAGAATGCTTTTAAATCATAGGTTACATTCAGTAGAGGTAAAGGAAGAGGAAGATCAAGTTTTAGAGGCAAAGGCATAAATAATAATCAAAGAGGTGGAAGGAGTAGTCCAAATCAAGGTGAAAGGACATCAAAATTTCAATACTTATAATTTCAGAGGATGTAACTAGTGTCATTAGTATTCTTAGAGGTATGATAAATCTAATGTTCAATGTCATTAATGTAAAAAGTTTGGTCATTATGCATATGAGTGTTGGAAGAAACAAAAAATGAGGGTAAGTAAAATGCAAAATTTTTAAATGTATTTGAGAGTAATTCTAAGTCATTATTCATTACATGTCATATTGCTCAAGATATTTCTAGTGATATTTGGTTTTTAGACAGTGGATACAATAATCATATGATAGGAAACAAAGTTTTGTTTGCAAGCTTAAATAATTATGTGAAATCAAAAGTCAAGCTAGGCAATTGTAATAAAGTATTAGTGATGGGTAAAGGTGTGATTAACATTTTCACAAAATAGGGTGAAAGAAAGTATATTCTAGTTGTTTATTTTGTGTTAGATTTGAAGCATAATCTCATGAGTGTTGGGAAACTTGTGTAGTAAGGTTACAAATTAACATTCAAAGATAATGTGTATTATATTAGATAGGGTTTCAATTGAAAGGTTGATTGTAAAGATTGAGATGACCAAGAACTGAATATTCCCACTTGGAATCAAGATTGAAAATTCAAGCCAAGAAGATCTCAAGGTAAATTACAAGGCAGACCATTTAGATCTAACATGGTTATGGCATCTAAGGTATGGACATCTTTATTTTGGAGGTTTGAGTTTATTTTAGAAGAAGTAGATGGTGAGAGGAGTACCATTAATTGATTAAACATCGAGTTCATGTGAGAGTTGCATTTTAGGAAAACATAATTTCTTTTCAAACATGAGTGTCTTACAGAGCAAAGGCACCATTAAAGCTTGTTGACATTGATATATGTGAACCTATGCAGACTCTAAAATTAGGAAGACGCGTATATTTTCTAACATTCATTGATGATTTTAGTAGGAAACCTTGGATATATTTTCTCAAATAGAAGTCTAAAGCCTTCAAAATATTCAAGGAGTTCAAAGCAATGGTTGAAAAACATAGCGGTCTATACATCAAGGTAATCATATTAAATAGAGGTGGTGAATACACTTCAAATGAGTTTCTAAATTTTTTTAGGTATCATGGAATTAAGAAGAAATTTACTACAAGATACACACTACATCATAATGGTGTTATAAAAAATAAGAACAAAACAATCATATATATGGTTAAGAGTATGTTGAAGGCTAATCACTAGTCTAATGAATAGTAGGTAGTAGTAGTAGCATATGCAGTTTATTTTCTAAATAGATGTCCTACAAAGAGTGTTAAGGATAAAATTCTACAAGAAGCTTGAAGTGGCAGAAAACATAATGTATCTCATTTAATATTTTTCATATATGTGACATATGCACATGTGGTAGAGGAAAAAAGAATAAAGATGATAGAGGTGAAAAATCTATTTTTATTGGTTATAGTGAGTAGTCAAAAGCTTACAAGTTGTAGAATCCCATTATGAAGAAGGTAATCATCAGTAGAGATGTTGAATTCAAAGAAGAGGAAGCTCAGGATGGAAGTATAGACAAAATAGTTACATTTGGAGCATAAATACCTCAAGAAGAAGAATAATTAGTAGAACAAGGTGTGCAAGGTGGCCAACCAAGTTCACAAGCAATAGGTACTCCAAAAAATATATCTACAAGGAGGTAATTCAGAAGAGCTAAGAACACCAATAAATTTTGTGTTGAATGAATCATAAGTGCATGTAAGTCCCAATTCAAAAGGAAGTAATGAATCATATCTTACATTTCCTCAATACGATCAAGGTATAGAGGTAAGAAAATAAGAAGTTTGAAAGAAATTTATGATCAAGGAGAAGAGAATTTAGATGTACATTCAAATTTTATTTATTCTCTCATGATCCTATATATTTTGAAGAAGTAACGAATGATGATCATTAGATTAAGGCAATGGGTGAAAAGATGGATTCTATTGAAATAAATGAAACATGGGAACTAGTAGATCTACCTAAAGTTAAAGACAACATAGGAGTATAAGACCAAGCTCAATACAAAAGGAGAAGTTCACAAGTATAAAGAAAGGTTAGTACCAAAAAGGTTTTCTTAACAACATAGAATGATTATAATGATACATTTGCAGTAGTTGTAAGACTTGATATAGTTAGAATGGTTTTAGCCATATTAGCATAAAATAATTAGAAGGTTTACCAAATGGATGCCAAATCAACTTTTCTAAATGGTTTTCTAGAAGAAGTATAAGTGGAAAAACCAAAAGGTTATGAAGTGCATGGACATGAAGACAAGGTATACAAATTGAATAAAGATCTTTATGGGCTCAAACAAGCACCGAGAGCATGGTATAGTCAAATTGACTCATACTTGACAAGCAATATATTTAGTAGAAGTAGTTTTGAGACTATGTTGTACATAAAAATAAGCAAGCAAGGTCAGATTTTGATTTAATGTTTATATGTTGATGACTTAATCTTTACCGGTTTTTTTCTCTAAACATGTTCAAATAAATAATGAAGAAAGAATTTAAAATGATAGATTTAGAATTGATGAAATATTTTTTGGACATTAAAGTTATTCAATTAGATAGTGATATTTATTTGTTAATCAAAGTATGTTAAGGATGTGTTGAGAAGACTCTATATGATGAACTGCAATCCTGCACCAACTCTAATTGTAATAGGTACAAAACTCAACAAAGAAGACAAGGGATCCAGTGTTGATCCAATTATGTTTAAAAGGCTTGTTGGAAGTTTTATGTACCTTATAGCTATAAGGCTAGATATTATGTATGCAGTTTGTTTGATTTTAATATTTATGGAGTCATCAAAATACTCACATTAAAAATTTGAGAAGAGAATTTTGAGATATGTTGCAGAAATAATAGGATATAGAATATTATATTCTAAACTAATATTTCTTATTTGATTAGCTATATTGATAATGATTTCATAGGTAGCACATATGATAGGAAGAGTAATTATGGATATGTTTTTCATTTTGGCACAAGTTTGGTTTCATGGGCATCAAAGAAGTAACCCATAGTGATAGTTTTATTATCAAAAGTAGAGAATATGGTAGAACATCAACAACATTTCAAGTATTTTGGATGCAAAGAGTGGTGACATATATATTGCATGAGTGGTCATAGATATATTGCATAAGCAAAAGAATTATGAGGGAGAGATATGAGGTGACACTCTAAAATCCATGGTAGTAATAAATCTGGATACTCAAGTAAACATGTAAGTTGTCTCCTTAGTGCATTGGATAAGATAAGTCAATTAAGTTTTTATAATAGTGTATCAGTTGATGTTGTGTATTACCTTGCAACCTGGACATCCTTATCAAAATGCATAAGTGTAGGTAAACTGCCTCCATTATTATTTCATTATGGTAAATCTTTATTTTTAATAGAGACATTATTCTTGGTATGTTTGATAGAGTTTATCATAAAGGCCACCGGTGGTGGCTCTACATTGTTTGGGAAGGTTATCATATGTAATTATCTCATACAAATGCCTTTGTATAGTGATGATGTGTGTAACAAGTCTAAGAGAGAAATTTTATTTATAATATTGCTATATGTCTTTAATATTTATTTCATATGCTCAGGAAGGTTTTCTTGATTTTGAGGAGTCATTTATATGGACAAAAGAAAGTCTTGATGAATGCTATTATTTGAGATAAAATCCTTAAAACTAGAGGTAATAATGTTCACATTATGTGTTAGATCATGCATAATATCTATAAACATAGCCAATGTTGTATCACTTGGTACATGGGTATCACACAATGCTTCATATAGGATATCCTTATAGATAGTGCATTGCTTTAAAAACTCAAAGATTGAAATTTTAGGATTCATGCAACCAAATTTATCAATAAGGCCACCTCCCATGAAGTTAGATTTAGAAGGAACATGATCTAGTGTATTACAAAAGGAATCTTGGAGAGAGAGTATTTATTTTGTTTAAAAACCCTCTCATCATATTGACAAATTTTCGTATTTTGGTGAATGATAGGTTTGATTAAACAATTATAGTAAAAAATATAGTTATAATTACAAATTAGAGCCCAAAATGGGCTATAGATGCATCCATTTGCACATGTTTTGTAAAAATAAAAACTAATTTTTAACTTGTGAAATCTTGTTAAATTAGAACCCAGAAATAGAGGATCATGAATGAAATCCTAGATCAGATTTTTTTTTCATTCATGCACGTCGGGTTCACAAAATATTTAACCCTAAAATATAGATTGGGTAATATAGGGTTAAATCAGTAGAGATATCCTAAGGCACAAGGATGGTAGACTATATCTACAATAGGATAATTAGTTTTTAAACTTAGATAAATATATACTTAATTTATTATACTAGCATATGCTTAAAATATAAAGTATTGTTATGCTAGATATTGTAATGATAATGAAAACAAGATACTTAGCTAGTTCTGATGATAATACAAATTTAGATATAGAACCAAAAGGAATAAGAATGGAATTAGATTCTAGATCAATCATTAGATTTTAGATTAAGAACTTATGTGGCCTCAGACACTTGTGTTGACCTTGGACAGTTGCATCGATACTTTTGTCTAACCTGAAATGTAAGTGTCCTATTCAAAATACATGTTGGATCTGGATGTGCCCACCTAGAATATTTTAGGTTTTGTGTGAACTTCACTTTGGATTGATCAGATCTAGATCATAGGTTATTACTCCTTATCAAATAGTAAAACCCTAGTTTTCATCTTCATAGTGGTTGTGAGAAAAATGGATTAGTAGGCACATAATGTCAAACTTCCCCAAAGATCCCTCTCTCAATAAACATTGCATACATAGTCAATACTCTAAATATATCCTCAAACTTTTATAGTTATACCCTATGTGTTGGATTATGTGTGTATAATAATGCAATGTGTGATAAGTACATATAGTGACCTAGCTTGTAACTTGGTAAATATGGATCATGGAGTGATCCTTAAGTACTTGAGACCTGTAGATGTGTTTTCTCTATGAGTGATATAGAATTAGGAGAAAATAGGAAAGCCTTTCTCACTTGAATGCTTGACTAAATTCTTTTTTTAAGTTGACTTGTGATAGGTAAGAAGTTTCTAGGTCTATGCTAAGTGATGAATGAATGAGGGTTGATATATATATATATATATATATATATATATATATATATATATATATATATATATATATATATATACATACATACATACATACATACATACATACATATGTATGTATGTATGTATGTATGTATATATGTATGTATGTATGTATGTATGTATGTATGTATGTATGTATGTATGTACATATATATGTGTGTGTGTGTGTGTGTGTGTGTGTGTGTGTATGTATGTATGTATGTATGTGTGTGTGTATATATATATATATATATATATATATATATATATATATATATATATATATATATATGTATATATATATATATATATATATGTATGTATGTATGTATGTATGTATGTATATATATATATATACATACATATATATATATATGTGTGTGTGTGTGTATATATATACGTACATACATACATACATATATATATATATATATATATATATATATATATATATATATATATATATATATATATATATATATTTATATTAGTCCCTTTGAAGAACATATCACATTAAAGTAGGCCAACCATAGGATTAAATTTCATTATTAAATTAGATGAATTTAGTTCACTTGACACTTGTGTCAAGATAGGGCACTTATATTGACGTAGGTGTTTGACTAGGACATAAGTGTTGAGGTAGCTAAAAAATAAGCATAGGTCCAAAAATTATAAAAATAAAATATAAGTAGGTTTATAACATCTTAAGCATGATAAAAGGTCTAAGTCATTAGAATTACATTGATCAGACTAAGAGACAAGAAATTTGGCACATAAAGATAGTGCATGTGAGCCTTTTGGTAGAGAGAATGTTTATAGGTTGAAGGTACATCCATGATATGTATTTGCCAAGTGTACAAGATTGACATGCTATATAATTCAGAAATAGTGTCTATAACTACATAGGCCATGACACAAAGTGTGTCAATATAATTCATTTTAATCCAATCAATGACATCAATGATGACCTAGAATGCATTGATATAATTATTTTTCCTTCAACCAAATGCATCAGCCATGACATAGATTGCATCAATATAATTTTTTTCCTTGATTCAAATGCATCAGCCATGACCTAGAATGTGTTGATATAGTTCAATTTATTTAAACAAATTATATTGAATTAGTCGATACAATCCATTTCAGTCATATATCATCATCAAACTTTGTTGACTTGGCTAATATAATTTATTTCACTCCTATATTATCAACAAATTATGTCACCTTAGATGATACATTTAATTTTAGTTCTTTATCATCATCAGACTATGTTGACCTGGTCAATACAATTTATTTTAGTCCATATCATCATTAAACTATGTCAACTTGACCGATGCAATTTATTTTATTCTTGTTTCATTCAACTATATTGACTTGACTAATACAATTCATGTTTCTCATTTTCCATCAAACTATGTCAACTTTGACAATATAATCAATTTCAATCCTATTTCTCTAGACTTTATCAACCAAGTTGATATCGTATATCATAATTTTTTATCACCTCTCTAAGATCTTGACATTAATTTAGATGCCACATTTCATGTTGTAATACTAATTTATATAGATTTTTACATCACTCTTAATCTTGTCAATCTTGCCACCTACTCAGAGGGATTGGACACATAGTCCAAACATTGATTAGTAAACACATGACCACCTAACTTAAATTAGTGGGAAATAATGGAGCCAAAGGGCTAGCCTTTGCATTCTTGAGCCACTCTTGGGGAATTGAACACACAGCTCCATTCATGATATTACTCTTTGTATAACATCATCCAACATTAATTAGCATCAATATAGGTTTTCTATTGGTTCACATACCTAGTGAGGTGTATTCAATCCTTTTTATTCCTCTCTCTCCTACCTAGCTTTGTATGTTCTTATTTTAGATATAGTGTATCTAGTAAGAACTGATCTACTCGTTGTTTTCTCTTATAGATTCATACTTCACAATGTGCTCTCTCTATGCACACCCAAAATCACAACATCTTTATGAGCTTCACCCTTGCAGGTAAGTTTAGGTATGCTTTTTATTCTTGGTTTATCATAGTATTTTGCTTTGTTGCATCACTAGAATAAAGGGGGACAAATGTAGTCATATAAAATGTGAAAAATTGGTAACTTGAGTGTGACTTGTGACATCCATCCCATAGGTCCCTCCTACTTGCTTTCATGACCCTCATAATCTTTTTTCACTGATTCCTAGACATTTGTATCTTTTCAGACCTGATCCCAACTAACCCAGACTCCTCTTTCTATGACAGATCTATTCCCTAGGTCTTGTTAGCTTAGGACTATAGCACCCAACTTGGACTATAGCAATGGACCCTAGGGTGTCCCATTTTTTATTCTCTTATCCAATCACATTTCAAACCCAAATAGTCATATCCTTTTGGTTCTTATCTTACCTATTGTCTACCTAACATAAATACATTTGGCCCATAACCAATAGATCCCTATAAAAAATGCATTCAAAATTCATTTAGAGGAGGTTGGTAAATATCACAAAGCAAGAAAGAATACAAGTAAGACTACTCAACAATATTTCCCTATTCTCTTCATAGAACCATCCAATACCATTTACAATTTATTCAAATCTTTACACCAATCCCTAGTCTCCTCAAGCATACCTAGTTTAGCATTTTACATCTTCATACATACTATTGCACAAAGCACATCAAGTGAGAGAACTACATATGGTTTGATCCCTCTTCAAAGTATTGGTATGTAAGCAGTGTGCCCACATAAGGGGTATGGATACACGTTCAGTGAATCTTGCACATATTAACCACCCCTCCCTCTTTCTCAAAATTGGTTAAAGCATAATAGAGTCTACAGTTTGAATACAAAATTAGCTCTACATGAAGTTCCACAAACATCCAAAAATCAAAATTTCACAGGTAGGGTCTCACAGACACAACGAACACAACCCAAAAAGCTCAAGTCTCCTGGATAACATCAGTACAAGTGGACTATAATTCCAAAGTCCAGGGTCTCTTATTTTTAGTGCTCTTGACCAATCATAAAATGAAGGATAGATCTTGATTTGTAATAGTGTTTTAGTCATGTACAATGAATTCTAGCCTTTGTCTCAGTTGTATCAGTCAATTTTCAGCTAAGTATTGTTTTCTTTTCCTTATTACTATTTTTAGAAAAGTTTAAATTGCAATCAAATTATATGAATAAGTAGCTTAATTATTGCATATTTATTTACTGATTTTACTACTCAGACCCTTTAACTAAATTAGGAATAATACATAAATATTCTTAAAAATGTTAAATCAAATGACCATAGAATGATATAACCTTTGTATTAAGATCAAAGAAGAAGATACCCCTAATGTTTACATGACATGAGTAGAGAGAAGGCCAAACATATGAAATAGGAATAGGTCATGTATTTGTGTATGCCTATATCATACTCAAATAGAAGTGTGTCACACATGTGTGTTTGTAGGAGTAACTAAATATGACATCCATCAACATAAAACTAACACATAGATGCCAAGGAGCCAATAGAACATGTGGGTGCCTAAAATATTTTTGGATATTTTTGAATGTTTTTTGAATTTTTGGGTATTTTTCAATGTTTGATAAGGAAAGATCATCCTATGATGGCATCCAATGGATGGTCATAGATATATCCTCACTATGAACCTAGTGTAATAATCCTGTGATGCTATCGAGGAGCACATATAGGCTCAATATCTATCACTATAGTATCAATTATTTTGTACGTATGTAAAATAGGAATATGTGGCCATCGAGTAGTAGTAAGAGTAATAGGAGTAGGGTTTAGGGAACCTATAATTTAGTGCTTTGTGGATTCCTTAGAATAAATATAATAGGTGTAGATGTTTTGGATATCTGAACATGGTTCATAGTAGATGGGGATTCTATGGAATCCACTATGTGTCTATAATGTAATGGTATCTAAAGTACTCTCCACCTGGTAAAGGGGATTGTCTATCCCTTACCCCCTTATGGTGAATTAGCCTTAGTAGACTTGGTAATTAAGTGCCTAGGTATAAATTTTCTTGTTCAAGAGGATGCTCATATAAAATTTTGGAAACTATAATTATGTGATTGACATGAAAGTATTTAACGTACCCATATAATGTAGAAGTTACTACTTGAAGTGAATGGATCCAATGTCTTCCCAATAATATATCAAAGATTCCTATGGAAGGTGACTTTAAAGGTAGTAACCACATGTGTGGGATTGACTTATAAAGGTAGGTCAATCTCTCCAAGAACCTTATAAGAGGTCCCATCAAATGCTATAACTAATCTAGTAGAAGGACGAAAATCATGATAAGTTTAACCCAAGTGTAGAAGTGATTAATGGTGAAAAATTATCATTTGCACAATTATCAATCATAACACTGCATATAAGGTGTTTATCAAGGTATGCTCAAATAAATAAATAATGAAGATCAAATTCATCATCCTTAAATTCACTGTCATCAAAAGAAATAGAGGGTCTCTAAACCATATGAGGTATATGTCATGTATAAGTACCAATAATCCCATCTAGTGGGTTCTCATAATGTGATGGAGGATGATTTGCATTATATACCATTTGCACTTTTGGTTCCTTCTTAGAATGGTATTGAAAAAGATTGTTAAATATTTTATATTTTTTAATCAACAGGTTGTGAACCTAAATCCTTTAGAGGATCATTAAATGCAAGATTTGGATCATCAATAAGATCTTAGATCTTGTGTTTCAAGGTAAAGCATCTATTTTTAGAATGTTTTGGTTCCTGATGATAATCATAATAAGCATTCACATCATATATTTTGGGTGTAGGTCGATTCATATCAACCTCAATAGGATGAGGGAGAGATATAAACTGACACTCTAGTAATTATGGGAGTAATGAAGCTGGGAACTTAGGTAAATGGTATAATTGTCTCCTTGGTACAGTAGATAAAATAAGACAATTAAGACTCTATGAAACTATGTTAACTATGGTGGTTGTTTCCTTTTAAGGCTCACAAGGTTCTACCTTATAACTTGGTTTGGTTGTGAACTTGGTACTTGGTGTGTTAGCAATAGGTAAGGAATGAATGAGGGTTGATCTTGTATATATATATATATATATATATATATATATATATATATATATATATATATATATATATATAGTTTGGAGAAGTGACTCACATTAAATCACTTAGGATTACAATTAGGATCTATTTTATTTGTAAAATAGATGAATTTAGGGCACTGGACACTTGCGTCGGGTTAATACACTAGTGTCAATGCTAGTGTCCATCTTGAATGTTAGTGTCTAAGGAGTAGGAAAGTAGGTACAAGTTCATAAATTATAGAGGTAGAATATAAGTACATTTTAAGTAGTTTAGGAAAGATAGAAGGCTTGGGTCATCAACATGGTTGGACAAAGAGATAGTCCAAGGGGTAGAAAATAGAGAAGATGTGAGACTTGAAAATGTGAGAAAAGGTCCAAAACTAAGAGGAACAACCAAGGTTTGCATTTTTCGAGTGTACAAGATTGAGGTGTTATATAATCCATAAATATCATTTGTACTAAGAGAGTCATTATGAAACGTCTAAATTTGAAAAAATAACCATTAAAATTTTGGGGATAAGGATATGCCAATGGATAAGGTCATAGTGTGAACCTAGTGGACCTAGCTCAGACTTGTCCCAAAAGAATAAATACTTTAGGGACACATTTTACAAGATACTTAGATTGAATCAGGATAGAATTATCTAAAATAATGATGTCTTTATGATATTTTATGTGTGCAAGATAATGAAGGTGCTCTTATAGATTATGAGTTAGCAAAATGGTGAATAAACCAACTTAAGGTAACAATGTCAAGAATAAACATCATAAAATACTTAATGATTAATTTTATGTGTCTACACCCTATAAGTTTCATCATTGTAAGGCTAAAGGGCCACTCAATTAAATCACAAGATTTATTAAAGGAAATATTGTTAATAATAGTACTTTAGTGAGAGGTATGAGACCATTCCATACCCTCACAAACGAAAAATATTTTTTATAAGATATATGTCACAAATGAAGCACATTTATTCAATGTGAAGAAAATGTTGAATTTAAAGCACTAAATCCATGGTAATAATCTTTTATGAGATGGTTCAAATGGTAATAGGCCTTCAACTATTGATAAGCTCATGGTCCCTATATTTTGGAATAAATTTCATGATTCCCTTATCAATGAATTTCTCAAGGGAGTTAGTCTATAAATATTTAATATATACTTTATGAAAATCAAAACCTAAAGTCTCCCAAAAGGTTTGATATGATTCATAGGGGAATCCATAAATTTTGGTGATTTATTGAGTCATTTAATTGATAACATCTTGAAGATCATAAATGGAGAGAGGCCTATCACATGCCATGTTTTAATCTTTAATGGGATTTCATGCATATTTTTAAGATAGTGTGCAATAATGGCCTTTCTCTAAGTCTACTGGAAGATTATTTTTGAAAATGTTTCTTTTAGTGAGCAACAAAAACTTGAAGGATGTCTACAAGAAGCAATAGACAAGTCCATTCTTTCTTAAATTTAATCTATGAGAGGTGTTAGAAAAAAAAAACATTAGAAACTCTATCAACATTTTGAGCTAGTGCCAACAAGATCAAGTTTTATATCTATATGCTTGATTGGTTTCAACCAATTTTATTTTATGGTACATAGTATTATATTCAGTTTGATGAGTTTCATTAAAATTGTAAATCTATAATTTTTTATAAAACCTCTTGAATTCCTTAAGGGTGTATTTATTAACATTTTTTCAACAGAGGGTTATTATATTTCCAAAAGCCTATAGAAAGGTGGTAGTACAAACACTCATAAATTCACACCATTTAGTCCAGCCTTATCTCTATAAGGGATAATAACTATGTTTCTAACTCTAAAGATATGTAGTTGTTTTGGAAATATGTTGTATTCATAAAATTAATTGATTTGTAAAAAACTTAGTTGTGAGATTCAAACACTTAATGTGAAACTTGATGAGAAAATAATTGGAGAGGATTTCCTTGGAAATCACATTAATTGGTTTGTTAAAGAAATGGGTGAAATAGAAGTTTTTAATTTAAAAACATGGCTATATCCAACTATTTCATAATAAGATTTGGTCCCAAACAAATGCTAGACTAGATGAACCACATAGTGGGAAAAAGAGTACATTGGTGGTGATTATGGTAAAAATCCCATAGGTTATTTATCATGTAAACCAATGCCTCCATTTTGTTGACAAACCAATGCATATGGAGAGAGCCTTATTTATCCTATGTGTATTTAACCATATTAAAATTACCAAAAATCACGTAGTTGGAAATATAAAGCTCCTTCTCCAACTACCACCCAAGCATCATCTGCTCAATGACATCATTATAGGTGTAGAGGAATATAACTCTAAAAGAGAAACCATCAAATTTGAAGACTATACAAATGACTTGGGTGGTTGGGTTTACATCCTAAACCACTAAAAATGGGCATACTTATGAGATATCATAGTTATGGTGCCACCACAACCTTATTCTTGGCATGACATATGACAAATAATGTCAGACTAAATAGTCTTCCCTAATCTACAAAAAAATGACAATAATTTTAATCTTTGTTGACACAGTGTATGATATTTGATGGGCATTCATACTCTCACTCTCAAGTATTTACAACAATGAAAATACGTTATGCAATATTTTTTTATGATTTTTCTTTAAAATACCCTAACTACAAGGGTTTCCATTGGTCCTACACATATCCACTCTCCTCTCTGGGTCAAAGAATTGTAGTGTGTCAAATGAGCGACCAAAACACTTTTTAAAAATAATTAAATAATAAATCCCAAAAAATTAACAAATTATATATTTATTAAAAAATGTGGATGAACTTCATCTTTGTGTGTGTGTGTGTGTACGCGCGTGCTAAAACATAGATGTTTTTATCACATTTAATTAATTAAACACAACTTTATTAAGAGGGAGATTAGAGTGTTTATGGCCTCAAAATGTTAAAAAATGTGACACATTATTATGTTATCACCCCTTTTTTGGTGAAGGGATACATGAATGATAAGCAAAGTGTCATTGAGGAGTGAGAGGAATGTCTCGTTGCCTAAATCTGATGCAAATTTGTCATCGTTGTATGAGGTTGTGACGCGGACAAGGTATCCTACTAACTAGAAACAAAATTTTCAGCTTTCATTGTGCTTGACACTAACAACTACATAGTAGTTTGAGACATAAGAGAGATAAAATAAGGCTTAGAAACCACATTCATAATGAGAGTGTGGGGGTTTATTCCTAGAGCCCAATTAGTTTTATTTTGATTGGATTTTTTTTTCCAATTATGATTTTCTATCCATCTTGAGTCCCTTTGGGAGCTTTAGTTGGCTATGTTGAGGTTTTGAAAATTGGGTTTGAGGGAGTCATGAGAGGTCAATCCCTTATCTTATGTTTCATAGATTGACCAAAAAGAATATTCGACTGGTTAACCTATAACACCCATTATGTAAATCTTTGGTCACAAACTTGAATGTTAATTGTCTCCTTCAAATATTGGGAGAGGTTGACATCCATGTAGACCATCTTTTGACGTCAAGTGGTATAAAATTTATTTAGATTGTGACCAACATAATGCCCTTAAGGTTTTATAAATTCTCAATAAAGATCTAGAGGGAGAGCAACCAAGTAGAGAATTCAACCCATACAAGTATGACCTTATAAAAAATCAAAAAAATTGTAATCGACAAGGAGAAAACAAGCAAGATATTTTTGACAAACCAAGTGTCATATTTAACAATAATCACACAATATTCAAAGTTAGAAAACCTAAATATGGAAAAACCCTTGGTTATATTCTACACTACCTCAAACTTAATGTCATGAGAATGCTAATTAATTGGACTCAACTTTTAAGTATATACTTAAGACAATTTTACCTACAAAATTACTAATAAAAACAAATTACAAAATATCTAATAAAAATAAAAATGTCAAAATATTTATGAGTGAAGTTGTTTGGCTCACAAAGAGTCCATTAGGGATCAATTCTTGCTACTAGAGTCCATCAGGGATCAATTCTTGTTACTAGCAAACCCTGATATAAGAAAAGAAATGAGATCGGAATTGTACCTTAGACAACTTTAAAAGAATAGATACCTCTCAATACTTAACTCTTAACTTAAAATCCCCACATATAATAATAATCAACCAATATATATATATAATAATTAAAAAAATTATTATTGAAAAAGAGAATCATTATCTTATAGAAAATCTTTATGACGAACCTCCCAGCCATCTATGGTGCGATCACCTCTAACAAAACAAGTTGCATCAAAAGATGGCATTTTTCATGTAAAAAGGCCCACATCATCGAAAAAGCAGAGGACAAACACCCATGGAGTCGTGCAAGACACTCGACAAACCAAATTTACTTAACCTTTGAGGAAGTCAAAATAAAACGGCTAATTCTGGAGGTGGCAGAGTGTGGAGACAATCTTATTCCTTACTCTTTGGTACGAGAGAATATGTGCCCACTATGCGGGACCCAAGTCATTACGAATCTCATGCCAATGTTATGTTACAGGAATTACATACCAATGATTGAATCACCATGGGTTTCTTGCTTTCCTAAATTGCAAATCATAAAAGATGGCACCCACTCAGTTATATTGCAAATTGGGAGGACGCCATTATGGCTTTCAATGACCCTGCAGCTTCGGAATGGGTCCCTCGCACACCATTTCCAGGGTTGTGTTGAAATGTTTTTTTTTTTTTTTTTTAACGTTTCCCTTTGTGCCTAATCTCAGATAAATAATGATTATATGCAATTTGGAGATATGCAAAAGGTAATAAAATGCGCTGAGGCACCTGCTCTGCTCTGTGTGCCACTGCCCTTTTCTCTTTAAAACATCATTACTTTCACATCAATGTTAGCTGGCGTGTCTTTACGAGTATGCCCTTAAAAAAACACCTACATTCCTGTGAATATACTTACTACTGAGAGAGGTGGATCATCATCATCCCCTATTTATAGCCCATGAAAACTGTTTGCTGCATTGTTTAAGAAAATGGTTTAACTTTAATTAATATGGGTGGGTGCAGATGTCTTCTAAAAATGACATGAACAGAGACGAGCTGGACTTTGAATTCCTGGGCAACAGAAGCGGAGAGCCATATGGAATGCTCCGTTGCTCACAGGGACTAGACTGAACTGAGCTTTGAGATGGCATTATGCCTAGCTCTTGTTTGAATGGTACCTAGACAGTGGAATATGCTGTCTATTGAAATCATAAAAGTCCCAAGTTAATTATGATTATACCATTCTCAGAATTTGAAGTTAAAATGAATTTGATGTGACCTCCATACATTATTGGCGATGGAATGATTGACCTAATGAATGACGATAGTTAATATTCCCATTGGATTGGAATTTAGACTTTTGTGTCGGTGTTTTGACCCCAATGATGGGTCAAATGGATGGCCCACATCCAAAGCTGTGGAAGACAAACGTATAATTTTTTTATATGCTGCATGATTTGGAAAATAATCTTTATAAATTTGAGCTTTGCATTATCATTGGTTTATGATTTATCCTCTTTAGTAGGTGTAATAATATCAAGATCATTCTCATCGATAAGATCTTGAATCTTGTGTTTAAGCTTGAAACATTTGTTAGTAGAATGACTAATATATCTGGTAGTCATAATATATGCATTGCCATCAAAAAAAATTTACATTTTAGTGTAGATATGTCCACTTCCACTAGTGGAAGGAGAGTGATAAAAATACATTCAAGTAGGTTTTGTAATAATACATAAGGATGTGAAGGTAGCCTTAAAAATTACCTCCTTGGTGGAGCTTGTAATTGAAGCCTTTATGTTATTTGTGAAATATCATTAATTGTAACTTTAGCCTCATTCTTTTTTTCATTTTATTTGCTCTTATACTTTGGATTGATTTGAAATTTGACATTTAGAGTATAAGGAGCATTGGAAACATACTTAAGCTTTTTCATATTAAGAAACTTGACCTCACGCTCTTTAACTAAATGGCATAGTTCATCGAAAGATTTGAACTTATCAAACATACTTGACTCTTGAAGAAGAGATAGAAAATTTTTAGTAAATATATCTTACAGATTAATATCAGTGATTTTATTTTTCATTTTGACTAGCATAGTCTTGTACCTCAGGGCATATTCATTGATTGTTTCACTAGACCCTTGTTTGAGCTTTGTAATTTGAGAATATGATAATTTTTCATACAATGTTGATGGAAAAGTGTGTTAAAAACTAATTTTCCAAAGGATTGAAATCATTTAATAATTTAATTCGAAGAATATAGAACCATCTAAGAGAATATTCTTTAAGACTTCTTGGAAAGAGATTTGTTAATTTATTTGTATAATATAAAAAAGATGCATGAAATACATACAAATGTTGTTCAAGATCACCTTTGCCTTCATATAGAAGAAACTTAAGAGTCACAAATTCATCTAGTAATGGATAAGATGCAATTTTGGGTGCCAAAAGGTTATGTAACCAGAACATGAGTCCATAGAGGGGCTAACATGTGAGATTCAATGTGAGATGTCTTAGCTTATAAATCAAGAAGTGCATGTTCAAGAGTAAAATTTGTAGATATAATAGGAGTGTAAGTAGCATGAATAGGCATAGGCATAGATACATTTTGAAAACCAAGTGATGTTCCCAAACCAAAAGATGGTGCTATATAAATAGCTAAAGGAATAGAAGTAGGAGTGGGTGCAATAGTAGAAGTGGAAACATGGGAAGAGCTATCTTAGACACCTTTATTTTGTTCATATATAAAATATTATAAAATTGAATCTACCTTATATGGATATTCACAAAGATATTTATTAAATTTTACATCATTATTTGGATATGATTGTTCAAGAATACTAGGTTCTGAAATGATAACCATGATACACACTTCAAGAGGGTGTGTAATATTAAATGAAAGATCTCTTGGAGTTACACATTTGAGAAAATGTATAACATATGCTTCATATTATTCCCAATTCATTTTAGATTTGATAAAAGCTAGGAGAATAATAATGACATAATATGGTATTGCAATCATTTGTCTAAAGAAATATATTGAATAAATTTCAACCCAAGATCAAAAGAAAGAGCTTTTATGTCAGATTTATCCAAGGTGACAAAATAATATTTTTAATGTTAGATTACTAAAAAGTCAAAGAAAATTGAATCATTTTATGCCAAATTTATATCCAAAGTTGAAGATTGTTTTCTTTAAGTGACAAGATTTTTTTTTTAATTTAATGAAATCTTAGGACAAAAATCAAGAAAACAACAAGCAATGTTCTAAAAATAACATGTTCACCAGAATGTTTATTCTTTTTTGAATTGAAACTAATAAAATTAATATATTTAAACTATTGAAATTATAAATATTGATATATGTATATTTGATATTAATATATAGTATGCTACATAATTATACATAATTTGTAATTTGATAAAAATAATAAATGAGCTTAAGGATGTGCAAACCTCCCTTAAACATATTAAATTTTAACTATGCAAGTTGATTATGACTAAAAAAACTTGCAAGCACTTGTGTACTATGTAGTGATCGAATGTAGTAACTACCTATGTACTAGGATAAGTCTACGAGAGGAGGAGAACCTTGATGCACTATGGCCTTTTTTGATGACTATAGCCATGTCCTAGTTGACTATGTGCTTGATTTTTAGATCTAGGGATGTGAAACATTCTGAGAGGGTTTTTTGATTAATTTTGTGTGCCAATTTAATGCATGAAGGACATGAAAAACACAAATCCTTATTCCTCTACATTAAACAAGATAGGGATCAAATATAAAATGGGGGATAAGGTTAGGAGAATAGTTTGACAATGGATGGCCTCAACCTATAATAAATGATATTTAGACTTGGCCTATGAATATTAGAAAGCAACATAATTGAAATTGAAATAAATAGTGTTGTTTTACTCAGTGTGTACTGATTTGAAATTGGCTTATTAGGGGGGGTTTAAGTGAATGCCTTGATTTGATTTTATAAAGGAATATTTAGAGTATTTTCACTAACTGAATTTATATGATATGCAGGAGAGTCTTTATGAAATGTCTCAATCTAAGAAAGTAACCATTAAAACATGGGGAACAATGTCACACTATTAGATAAGGTTGTAGTCTGACCCTTTCAAACCTATATCAAACTTATCCTAGAAGACCAGAGACTTTAGGGACATGATTGACAAGAGCCTATAGATTAAATATGGATAAAATTGACTAAAACATGGATTTATATATGAAATTTTATGTGTTTATAAGACAATGGAGGCTCTATTATAGACTATGGGTTGACAAAATAGTGAATAGACCAAATAAAGTAAGGATGTCAAGAAAAAACATCATCAATCACTTAATGATTAATTTTATGTGTTTACACCCTATAATTTTCATCAATGTGATCATAATTTTTATTAAAGTAAATATTGATAAAAATGGGACTTTAGTGAGAGGTATGAGACCATTCCATGCCCTCACAAACCACAATTATTTTTTCCAATATATATATGTCATAAATGATGCCCATTTATTCAATGTGAATAATAATGGGAATAAAATGTTGAATTTAAAGCACTAAAGTTGTGGTAATAATTTTATATTAGATGGTTTAAAGGTTAATAGTTTTGAACTATTGATAAGCTTAGGGTCCCTATCTTTTGGAATGAATTTCATGATTCCCTTATTGATGAATTCCCTGAGTTAGTATGCAAATAATTAATATATACTTTGTGAAATTAAAACACTAGAGTCTCCTAAATGGTTTGATATAATTCATAGGGGAATCCATCAATTTCGATGCTTTATTATTAGTATTTTGACAACATATTGAAGCTCATCGATGGAGAGAGGCTTATCACATGCTACTTTTTGAGATTTAATGATCTTTCATGTACATATGCAAGGTAGTGTGAAAGAGTGCCCATTCTCTAATTCTAGTGGAAGATTGAGTTTGAAAATGTTTCTTGTAGTGAGAAACAAAATCCTTAAGGACGTCTAAAAGAAGCAACATACAAGTCCATTATTGGCACTTTTTGAATCATAACTTGTGATTCATCATCAGGAACAAAACATATTTTATTCTTAATGATGAATGATGGGTTTTGATTCGAAATGCATTGAGCAAAAAACTTAGCACACAATTTTACCCAAAAATCTACATGTACTCACTCTTATGGACTGTGAAAACATCAAAGATATTATAAGTCCATTTTTCCTTAACAAATTTAATCTATGAAAAAGAATGTCAAAATTTGAAGTGTTAGAAAAAAATCTTAGAAAATCTATCATCATTTTGAGCCAGTGCCAATAAGGTCAACTTTTATATCTATAAGCTTTATTGACTTCAACCAATTTTATTTTATGGCACATAGTATTAAATTCAAATTGATGGGATTCATTAAGATTGTAAATAGATAATTATTTAGAACACCTATTGAATTCCTTGAGGGTGGTTTCATTAGCAATTTATATAGAGGGTAATTATATTTTGGCACACCTCTTGAATTCTGATGAAGTCAGAAAGATGTTTGTGGGCATTAGACTAGGTTTTAGGTTAGGCCGCAACTTTTTCCACGCCTTTGTAGCCTTTAAGGATATAAAATAAAAATAATGAAATCATAAAATTCAAAAGCAAAAATGTAAATAAAATGAAATAAAAATAGCTAGATAGTAAAAAATAGGCGGGCTGGCAAATGGTTGCGCGAGACTGTGGATGGACACTGTTGTTGTTGAAGACTTTTGTCATGGTTTGGTTAGACTGCTTAAGAGGAAGTGGGCTCGGGGGTCTTGACGTTAGCACACATGTAGTTTGTGCATGGGTGTTAAGTTCAATGGGAAATCCAATCTAGATTGGAACCTTAAGATTGTGTTCTTTATTGAGTTCAAGATAATAAATTTGGTATTTTATATTGTTGTATGTGAGACTTATTAATCAATGTTTTATTTCAAATTTTTAATGTATTTTTTTTAGATTTTTTTTCATTTTTTTATTTAGAATATTTTTTAAAATTATTTAAAAGTGTGTTGTTTGGCCAGACCGCTTAAGACGTTTGATTGGAAGTGGGCCCGGGGGTGCTGACTTAGCACACATGTAGTTTGTGCATGGTGGTTATGTTAAATTGAAGAGTAAACATTTACAATAAAATTACGATATGTATATTCAACGTCCCCCAGATATTATATCATATTTATCATCTAGTAAAGTTAATTTAAGCTATAAAGTTAATCTAGTAAAGTTAATTTAGGCCATAAACGAATGGTACGCATTCTTCTTCTGAGCTTTCTTACATTTTGATTATCATCGGCGGATATTATTGTTAGCTCCACTGTTGATGCATCCATACACCCAAAAATATGTGACTAACTTGAGAAATTAAAGTGTTTCTTTTCTCCTTATCTGAGAAAACTACATAACTGAGAATTCACTTGTTTTGTTTCTGCGTTTTAGAAAAAGCTGCTTATTACGAAAATTTAGGTAGGGGTCTCATGGAGGGGGTTGATACTCCTATTTTTTATAAGTTGATAGTCCCATGAAAAATAAAATGTATGGTATAAAGAAATTTTAGAATCTTTTTCTAAAAGTGAGGAGCTGACTTTTTCAGGAAGGAAATTTGAGGGAGAGATAAAAATGAGGGCACTGGGAGTTCTCCATATATGCTTTTATTTTGTAGGAAGATATTATATGAGTTGTAGATATATTAGTGGACAAAATTTATGTAAAATTTAATTATAAATAAAAATAAAATAATTTTAAATATTATCTCTTATAAAATAGCAGCATACACTCATAATTTTTATTCCATGAGAACACTTTTACTATATATACTCCTAAATTCCCTCTGCACTACCTCTTAAGAAAATTTAGGAGCCCCCCTCTTATGGAACCACTTCTTTAGAAAGCCTCAAATAAATATGAAGCCTTTGTCGCGTAGAGTTGCACTTTTCTTGACAATTTGAAGTCAAAGGTTAGTACGATGTGTCAATCCTAAAGTAACAATATACATTCGTGCTTACTTCCAAATCAACATATATTTATTAGGTACACATTTCATACACATTCATTTCCAACTACTTTCTAGAAATCTTATTGGGGCATTGTTTCTGACTACTTGCCCCCAATTTTATGGAGGCTGATATATGTAGAATAAATTAGGTTAAAATCTCACAAGTGACCACATTATTTATAGCGGAGGACATATAAAATTAATGAATTGACATACTGGAAATAAAATTATCCCATCAATCTTATAATTAATATGTATTAAAAAAAACATTTATTAATGATTCACAAAAATATATAATACTTTTCCATTCCATCATCCATGTCAGTTCTATCAGTATAAAAATTGGTATGTTTAATCGATCCTAAGAAACACTCATGTTTGTTTCTGATTAGTTCCAACTATATTATCAGGTCATTGTTTCCATCAAACATTCAAATCAACGAATTTGATTTATGATCTAAGCTGATGGAGGGTAACTTGGTATAATTTTGTTTATTCATAGGTATGAAGAATATGAGAAGCTTGTAATTTATACTGATCTAAGGGATGATGTTTCATTCTTTTGGAAAACATTGTTCATGGTATAATCCCATAATGTAAAATGTATGTATAATTTTTTTTATTCACATGTATTATTTTTGTTGCTTGATTCATAAGTTTTCCCTCATATTTTTAAATTTTAAGTTTGTCATTGATAACAACATGTGCACGAGAATGCAACTATAGTAAAAGTAGTGGACATAATTATGTATCCAAATTCTTAGGTTTTGTTGGCATTCAGGGTCAATTTTAGCTCTGTGTTTGCCAAAACTTTGACCCTGATATTTTTAAGATCTAGAAATTTTGGAATTTGTTATGTTATGTTTTACCTTGGTCTTTCATGTAACAAATGCAAATAAAAACAAAAACATACATGATGGAGAAGTCAGGTACATTTAAAAGTATGTTTGGAATTTGAGTCAAGTGTGAAGTAAATAAAAGTGAATATTTGCACATGGAACAGAGTTCATTTTTACATGGTTGTTTAGAATTAATTCTTAATAGGAATGTTGACTTTCATTTGTGGTTGTGGTAATGTCATTGCAGATACCTAAAATTAGACACTTCATGTCGATTTTAACTATATGCTAATTCCACACTAACATCATCCTTAAATACTAAATAAGTCTTCTATCCACACTAACATCCCTAACACAATCACTATTCATCACCCCTTAGTGAATTAATCCCCTTTACACAACTATACCCAATCCCACAAAACTCATATCCTATTCCAATAATTAATAAATCTAAATTAATTACCTAATCCATCCCTAGTCTAAAATTTCATGGCTTTTAAATAATTTTATTTTTTAAAATCACAAAAATCCAAAGATCCCCACATCACTCTCAAATCCCTATGCAATCTCTCACTATCCCATAAAACTAATTTTTAATTCATTCTTTGAATCCCCACATAATCAACCCTTCTTCTGATGTAAGTCATCCCCATACCTCATTAATACATCTAATTACACATCCCAACCAACTTCATTAAATTCCTCAACCTCCCATCTTTAACCATCCTCCACCCTTAATCTTCAAGTAAGACCAATGGTCTACTTTAGTTTACAAATTCTATAAATGGAGGGCTCACCCTCTCATTCCATTATCTCTTCCAAAGCTAGTGAAGATTTTCCAAATCTTAAGATCAAGCCAATCAAGCATCAAATCATTCAATCAAGTCAAACATCAATCTTGCAAGGGATTATGCTATTGAAATACTCATGTGCCATCCCAAAAGTCTTTCAACTACATCTAAATCAAATATATGCAAATCTCTACAACAAAAGAGGAGTAAATCACCTTGGTATGTCAAGGTGATAGTCTACTTATTTCATCTTTTACCTAAATATGATGTATAAACTTCATTATTTAGTTAGCATTTCTCATTTATGTTTTGTTGATTACCTACAAATTTAAAATTTTCTATTTTTAATAATTTCTTGTGTGTATACATTTAACATGCCCAGTGGGAATCACAACATAAAAATCCATTATCAATTTCCTTACTTAATGTATCATTGTAGATTTAAGATAAATCTGACCTAGTTTGTGTTAAAATTCATACAAATTACGTCAAAAAAAAATTTCTTGGCATTTGATGGGTTCACCCTATCACATGATGATTTTACCCATGAAAACAATAAGATCACTTTATGTATCATTGATATATCAAAACATTATTTTATATTTTCTTTTCATTATTAGGTTAGCTTGTGGATCGATGGGTTCACCTTATCGGTTGGCAAAATCACTCTATTTATTAGAGAGATAACAAGCAGTTTGTTTTTGGTCATTAGCAGGTTTATCTACAGATCAATAGGTTCACCATGTCAATTGGCAATATCCCACTATGTATCAGTGAGATCACAAATAGTCTTATTTAATATTTTTTTGTCATTAATAGGGTTGCTTGTGGATTGATGGGTTTGCCCTATCAATTGGTGGTATCACCATGTGTATCAGTGAGATTGTAAATAATTTATTTTTTTATTTTCTTATCTTTAGCAGGTTTCCTTATGGATCAACGGGTTCACCCTGTTAATTGGTGGTATTGCATTGTGTATCAATGTGATCAAAAATACTCAATTTTTCTATTTTTTGGTCATTATCAAGTTTTCCATGCATATCGGTGGGATTGCCCTATGTTTTGGTGATCTTGTATTTTGATCATTTTCCCTAAATTTTCATTTGTAACTTCATTTTTCAAAGGCCACACCAAGTCTAAATTATGTTTACCATTGGGGGTTGCCACCGCAAAACCTCCACTCCCTATCCCCTTTTAAATAAAACCACTATATATGGAGAAATCTAAAAATTTGTATAAGTACCAATGTGGAAAAAATGTTTATAAGACATGCCCCCACAATAATCTAGAGATGTTGAATACTAAATAAATGTTGAGAACATGCTTTCAAAACATGCCCCCATTGAATCTAAAAATTGTATCAAGTGTGGCGAACATGCCTCTATGACATACCCCCATTAATATGACCCCCATTTGAGGTGAGGGAAAGATAGGAATTGATAGTTACCTCACTTCAAAAGGATAAGACAAAAAAGATGTGAATAGAACCCTATAGAATATATGAGGAACATGTTTAGATCAGTATATAATTGAAGTGCATAGAACCAATGTCATCAAATGAAGTCCTAAGATGCATAATAAGGATAACATCAACATATAGATAGTAATAATACAAACTCAAAAAATAAAAAAGCACATGCACAAGAGTGCTCAAAATCAAGTTAAAAGGCAATGGTCTAAGGAGACTACAAATAAGGGGCACGCTAAAATTCTGCACAAGTGAAGGGATATGACTTAGTAAAATGTACATAAAATAAGAATGACATATTCAAGTGTCCATACAACAAATAATGACATATGCAAATGTCAAAGAAATCATGTATAGGCACATGGGCCACAAGTAGGGAAGCATATTAAAATGATCAAACAAGGAATACAATATTAAGGTCATACACTCAAGGAAGTACACAAAGTAAATCATAAGTAACCAACATAAACATGTCATAGTAACCCATGGATCAAATGTGTTAGGAAAAAGTGTCAAGTGTATAACATATCAAGTACCGTGTTTTATATATAATAATGGATAAGGGAATGTGTAATTACATATGTAAGCTCAAAAATGATAATGTAGAATGATGTAGTCATATAAAATATAAAAATTGGTAACTTGAGTGTGACTTATGACATCCATCCCATAGGTCCCTCGTGCTTGCTTTCATGACCCTCATAGGTATCTTTTCATTGATTTCTAGACATTTGTAGCCTTCAAGACCTAATCCTAGCTGAGATAAAATCGTCTTTTGATGATAGATCCATCCCCCTAGGTCCCATCAGCTTAGGACTATAGCACCCAACTTGGACTATAGTGCCATACCCTAGGGTGTCTCATTTTCAGCACTCCTATCTAATCACATTTTGAGCCTAAACAGTCATTTCCTTCTAGTTCCTATCCTCCTTCTTTTCAGACTAACACAAATACATTCAACCCATGACCAATAGATCCCTATAAAAATCCCATTCAAAGTTCATTTAGAGGAGGTTGGCAAATGTCATAAAACAAACAAGAATACAAGTAAGACTACTATTATTATGGATTATTCTTTATGTTTGGATTTTAAATTGTTTACGATTTGAAATTGATTTTTGACAAGTTTTTTAAATGAACCAAATAACTTTATTAATAAATTATCTACATTTGAAATTTTTGTACATAAATTAAAAAATTACATAAAATTAAACATAAACAATAAATATGAGATTACTTAAAAGAGTATATAACTATATCTTATAAAACATGAATAGTGACATTTTTTTTATTAGACAAATCCATTTCAAACATTATAAATATAAATAATGAGTGTATGTGTTATTATGGCTAATAGTTATTGATGTTTATGTTGATAAATATAATTATAATATAAATTAGTAGTAGTGGTGGAGTGTAATAATATGAGATGTTAATATAATAGTCAATATTAAATTTGATGCTTATTTGATTATCATAGAGATAATTTTGACCTTAAATTTGATGTTCATTTGATCATCATATGTAAGTTTTTCTTCCTTCTTAAAAATTTCTATGAAAAAATTGTGTCATACCATAGAGTTCGCAATCCTTTTTTTTTTGAATAATTTTTTTCGAACCTAACACACTAGTGTAGCCAGATTGAGATTATTTATCTCTAAATAAAAAGAATTATTTAAAGAATATAATATAATCATTAATCTATATAATATTAAAATCTAAGATAAACCCCTCAAATTTTATATCTCTAAACATTTTATATATATATATATATATATAGTATGAAAAATAAGTGGACTTATTAACTCAAAGGCTCAATAGTACCATCTATGAATAAGGCAGATTATCATGCCATGTATATAAAATATATATCATCAATCTTAGTCTTTAGCAACCATCTGTAGAGAATCCAGAAAGTTGAATCCTCTTCAACTGCAACTATATTTGTAAATATTGTAAGGAACCTCCAACTACATAAAATTGCATTACAAATAGTAGTGAAGAAGAAAGTGTGTGTGTATAGTTGGAATGATTAAAATAATTATAGTAATTATATCCCAAGCATTATATATAGAAGAACTATAGAAGAACTACCGGAGCTCCATACAGAAGATAAACATGAAAAAAACTAGTAATGAAAAAAACCATTACTAGTTAAACCCATATTTCTATTTATTAAGATATTAGAGACTTACAGAGAATTACACAAAAAGTATCATATGGTGTCATGAGAAAATTACACAAGCCCCTACCACCATTATACAAAATAAAACTTTATTTCTTGCATGTAATGTAATTTATTTCGAAGCCCCAATATGATATAGACTCTGATTCACTCAATTTGTTTCTTAGAAGATACGATCATGTGGAATCCATGTTCATTGCAAAGCTACAAAATGGGTTTTCTAATTTGGGGTTAGCCCCAAAGACATCAATTGCTTAACATGGCTCACACACAAAATGCTAATCTTGTGACCACCCATGACTTGTTGATAGACTAGGACAAGAAGTATCTAGAGTCCCACTACGGATTGCAGATGGATGGTTCATAATTTTTCATTAAATTATTATTATTTTGATTTATATTTTATGTTAAAATTTATATGTATATTAAACATCTTTAAAAATATCTCCATTACAGTTGCCTACACTCGTAACAAAAGAGGCCTCTCTATACAATCTATAAACCATCATTTTCTTATGGCCAAGATTGAATTATTATACTACAAGTAAGAACATTAGACATTTCGATCTAGGCTATTGTCTACATCCTGTATACTCAGAGTGGCCAACAATTCGATTGGTGTTCATATTTGTCAAGAAATATTATGAGTGATTTATCTTATGCTCTTACCATTGATAATTCTAATTTTTCATGTACCAATTATATTCTTGCTTTGTACAATGAGATATTTCACCAATTGGAAAGCACAAATATTCCTACTACTCTTCATGAAAAAATGAAGCTTAATGCTCTTTTTGTTGTAGAGCAAGAGGTGAAATAAACTTTGCAATTGTATTTTAAATTATTTAAAAATTATTATATGTACTCTATTTGATTGACTTAATATTCTTTTCCTCACATAAAAAAAATCTACAACTATTTTTAAGAAGATAAGCTATGGTAAAAGGTTGCCAATTGAGTGGACAAAAAAGGATGTAGAGTTCTGTTATGCCTAATTCAGATCTAGTTCAACTATCGCAAAATCAACCCTACTCTCATGTTATCAGTAATACTATAATCTTGTTCGCAGTATTGATAATTTCATTATACATTGTAGTTTTTTATTTTAATTGTGTTATTTTTACAATGTCTTCAGAATATTTCCCCCAATATTCCTAACATCAACAACCTTCAAAAATTCAATTGCAATAGAAATCTCAAGGAGCTCTTCAACAACAGGGTATGCACTTATCAATGTTTTTTGTTATGTATTAATTAAATCTTAAATTTATTCTCATTTGCTAGTTCTATGATCTCTTTTTCAATTTACAGGGACCCCTTCTCAAAGGCAACATTTTATGCTACCACCATCAGTTGGCCAAGTTGTAACCAGGGGCAAATGATTATCATTTCTAGCCCCAAGCAGTGGCATAATGTATTTGACAACATCAGAGTTTCCTAACCTTTCACTCGGTGGTCTTCTTGGTTAAGGGGGAACCACTTTATTAGAACAAATATATCTTGAAGATGAGTTTTTGAGGATCAATATCCTTTTTTCAATCCCCATGATATAATTCAGGGATGGCAGCCAAAGGTGCCAGAGGTCGGTTTCCAATATCCACAGACAGCCAACTATTTGTCTAGCATAGGCTCTCTCCCACCTGACCCTGAGATTCCAAAGACAGATGATGAGATTACTACATTTCCTTTACATAATTTATTTATGCATAGTATTGTTGCGTATGTAAAAGATATTGTGAATACAATTGAATGTTTGAGATTATGAGAATTAAGGGCTAAATTTTTAATTTAGGAAATAAATGTCCATTTTCACAATCGCTCCCAACGTCCTTAGTTCTTCAAATTGATTGAAAATCAACCGACGAAAATTAAAGTTTTGGTTAATTACGCGGTTTCTGGGGGCAATAATTACAATGATAATGTCTTCTCTCGCTGAAAGCTAGGCAAATTTACCTCATGGATGGATGTTTTAAGGCCTACTTCATGCTTTGTGCTGTGTGGATTAACGGTTGGGAGTTGATTTTGCAATTCTTATGTGTCTTCCCTCTATGCTTCTACTCTGTAAGTTGTAAATGTAAAAGATGCTCTATTGTCATTTTTGGTTTTCTGTTGTGTTTTGCAGTTCGAAGTTGTTACCTTAGCTAGGTGTGTGCTTCTATGGTAGATATTGATTAGTTGTATGTGAGGATTGTAAATCAAAGTTGGTATTATTTGATGTTGCATGTTATGTGTGAGGACTATAGTCTGGAAGTTTGGGACTTGTTAATCAGTTTTTTATTTTTTATTTTTAATATATTTTATTTTTTAAGATTGTTTTCAAATGATAACACAGGAAATGTAAACCTCCAGATCCATCTATAATGTCTGAGAAGGGCACTTTAGCCCATCCCACGCCCTTCTCTCCAAAGGTCATTTTGCAATATATTTGTATTTTGATGGCATATCCTCTGGTGTGGGTCAATGCCATGATAAGGCTGAGCTGTAACTTGTCATTCCAGACAGGGTTGGCACCTCCGTCGGTGTCGATGTGCATAGATTTAGTGGAGTAAACATCGTCACCCATGCGTACAATAGCATAGGTGTGCATTCTTCTTCCGAGCCTTCTTACATTTTGAAGATCATCGGCAGATATTACTGTCATCTTCACCGTTGCTGCATCCATACAGTTGCACACAAAAAACTAACTTGAGAAATTAAAGTGTTACAACGCAAGTCTGTTAATTTGCTGAGAAAACTCGCACTAACATACATTCGTGCTTACTTCCAAATCGCAATATGTTTATTAGGTACACGGTTCGTACACGGTTCATGAATACTCGTACTTATTTCCGACTACTTGCCAGCAATCTTATCAGGGCGTAATTTCCTCTTATGGAGACGGATATATTCAAAACAAATTAGGTTTAAATCTCACCAATGATCACACTATTTATAGTGGAAAACACATAAAATTAATGAATTGATATAGTAGAAGTAAAATTGAGAAATTGACTGTGTGGAAAACACATAAAATTAATGAATTGAATTGATATAGTAGAAGTAAAATTGAGAAATTGACTTAGAATAGGTAAAAAGATTAAAAGTATCACTTGTATTCCAACTAGGTATGGGTTCATCAATCCTATAATTAATATGTATCCAAAAACACATTCATACATGATTCACAAAAATATAAAATATTTTTCCATTCTGTCATTCATATTGGTTCTACCAATCATAAAAATGGCATGTTTGATCGGTCCTAATGAACACTCATATTTGTTTTTGACTACTTACCAACGATCTTATTGGGACATTGTTTCCATTAAACATTCAAACAGACGAATTTGATTTATGGTACACTGTTGGCAAAGGATAAATTGGTATAATTTTGTTTTGGATAACGAATTATCAGGGAAGGCTCTCTTTTGTTTTTGAAAGAAATATAAATGAATTGGAATTCGTATGATGAATATGAGAAGCTTGTAATTTGCAAGTATCTTAGGGATGATGTTTTTTTCTTTAGGAAAACATTGTGTAGAGTATAATCTCATAATGTTTAAAATGTACGTATAATTTTTTTTGTTTACAGGAACTATTTTTGGTTGTTTGGCTCATAAGTTTTTCTTTGTATTTTTAAATTTTAGGGTTGTCATTGATAACAATGCATGTGAGAATGCAACTATAATAAACATAGTGAACATATTTCTATATCTAAATTCTTGGGTTTTGTAGACATTCAAGGTCAACTTTAGCTCTATGTTTGCCAAAATTTGACTCTGATATTTGTAAGATCTAGAAAATTTAGAATTTGGTATGTTATGTCACTACTATAAGGGGGATCTTTTGAGACAATAATTAAAATTTTCTCTGATTATTTCACTCCAATAATTTTTTATAATAAAAAGTTGACTTTTTTTTTGGTGTAAAATTAGGACTCTTTTTTTAGAGGGAAGAATAATTAGGAAGAAGTGAAAATAGATCAATCTAAGGAATTTATGCATAGTACTTATACTTGACATCCTCCAATAGACAATCTACCATTATAGATTCTACGATAAGTACTCTATTTTTTAATTATCATCTTTGACACTAGAGACATTTTATATTGGCATTTACATCCTTGATATTCATCTCATGGTATGGCATATTCTATTGTAAAAACCCTAGGTTTTTAATAGTGGTTTGGTTTCACAACTAGCACATTGAAGTGACTGCAAAATGGGTTGTGGCTACAAATTGGTGGGCATACATGGGAATTTAACTACATCACTTGACAGGTAGACTGCATTATACCACATAGTTTGGGATGGAACTTTGATTGAAATTGATGGTAAAAGGTTAAGATGAACATCAAACCAAAAATAGCTGAATAGGTTTCCCTTTCCGTCAACAACGATGTGTTGGTAAACAATCAAAGACAACATGTCCATAGCCCTGACATTTCCCAATGCCCTTTCATTAGATATGGGGCTTACTATTTCACATCACCCTAACACTAAATATACACCCATTGAACATACACCCAACTCAGGCATATATACATAGGTTAAGAGGGTTTTATATTTTCCTAAGATGACACAAAAATGCTAGGAGAAAATGGAGGAAGACAATGGGCTGCAGCCAACAGAGGGCCCGTAAGGGTAATATGATTTTTTTGGGGTCATATTGTATTGCTAGTTTTGGGATATTTTTTAATTTATGAGTTGTGGCCTGCCTCGTTTGTAAACCCAAGGGAGGGAAAAAGGGAGATTAGAGTTGATGACAAGTGAAATTGTAGGTAGCTAGGCCTAGATTTGGGGCCTTGGCATGGTGCTCATAGATGTATTCAAAGAAAATTACTAATAATAGTTTTTCCAAGTACGTTGGAAGCATAAAATCCAAAGAGTTTAATAACAGGAATGTGCATGTAGTGTCACTGGTGAAGGGTTTTAGGGGGAAAAGGGAGTAGACCCAACTAGTCTAGTCCTATATAACTTATTTAGACAAGTAGGAAGCCTTAAATCGAGTACTTCAAGTCTTCAAATCTTTCCCTCAAGTTGATCCTTTGAAGGTATTATATTTGTTGGGATTTATTTGAGCCCTTTTTGGAATATGTACAATTATTGTTTTTATTTAATTCAATCAGAATTTTGATTGAATTATATGACTAATAATCCACACAATTTTAGATACTATGACTATATTATTACGTTGTTAAAATGGGTTGGATTTGGATTTTAGTTTGGTTCAAAAGTTTAATAGCATATTTTCATTCTAATTGGTGTAAGCATTTCAAATATTTTCTATACCCTTATTAAAGTCTGATCATTTTAAGCCTTCATCTTGATTACTTTTTTTTCATCAAGGTTTAGTAAATTTTTTATTCCATTCTTTTTAACACCAAATGGTTCAAAAACACATTAGTGTGTACATAATGCAGAGTGGTTAATTATTTTTAGGATATGGCAGAGGTGTGTGCTAGGATATATTGATTTCACAAAAAAAGGGCAGTCTTTTGATAGGAAAAAACATATTCGTCTCTGGTTTTGACTG
Organism: Torreya grandis; assembly: GCA_037957365.1. Lineage (NCBI taxonomy): Eukaryota > Viridiplantae > Streptophyta > Pinopsida > Cupressales > Taxaceae > Torreya > Torreya grandis. The sequence goes on from JARHVA010001100.1 coordinate 1,656,932, forward strand.
GGGATGCTTTATTGCATAATCTAAAGTTATTATCTTACGAATCTATGGAGAATTTAGTAGCAGGCTTATGTGGGACCTACATATAATAATACAAAAAGAAGGTTTATACATGCGTTAGGTCTTAGATTGGAAAATGAATGCAGGGTAAGATGCAGTACCCAGAATGAACATCTCTATTCATTGTCATGATTGAGTCTCATATTTTATCTTCTTATATGATCTCCCAAGCTACCCCAATCAGGTAAGACAAAACCTCTTGCATTTAGGTATAATCCCCCAATCAATTAGATCACCTATCTTTAATGGCTGGTGCATATCTACTATTGGGATTTGAAGTGGGGTGTCTCAATAAGCATGAGTTAGTGGTTGTACCCTCAGCACAACTAGCTCAAAATAAAATAAAATTTAGTAATTCTAGCAAATATTTAACTTATAAACGCTCACTGATAAGCACCACATATTAACCATTTGAATGCTATGATATTTTAAAAATCATGAGCATAATTTTATACATGTTTTGACACATAAGCTCAAAAAGAGGAATCAGTAAGATATTGGTATTAAATTCTCATCTAGTCTTAATAGTAGTATAATAGAGGTAATTATTGGATATATAAAATCAAAATGCATATGACTCCAACATTGTGGTCAAGAAAATGATTTAATTGGTAATCCTTTAAATTGACCATGGGTTTTTAATCATCTAAAATCAAGTTTTTGTAGATCATTATATTTCAAAGTTACTTTATTTATTTCATTTTTAGTAGATAGGCTATGATTTTTGGTCTTTTTTGTCTTGAAAAACCATTTTCTTCACTAGGAGGCACAAATCCTTTTTCTCCACTAGGAGGTATCCTTGGCAGTGGGGACTGTATTCCCATGATTTTTATGGGACAAAATCCTTTCCTCCATTGGAAGTCACCCTTGGTGGTGGAGATTGTACTCCCATGCTTTTTATAGGACATGGATGAGGTGGGGATTCCTCATAATTCCCTTCTAAGGGAATGAATGGTATGCCTCCAGATCTATGGGAGGAGTGTGAACACTTTGTATTTAAGAAAAAATAAGAGGAAGAACAATATGGTCAAAATCTAATGACTTGCCTATTGAATATTTTTCCACTTGAATGTTTGTATGTTATGATTTATTTGATTACTTTAAACACATAGTTAATTTTTAATGGCAATGTTAAGTGATATATTTCTATTAAATGTGATATTTTCCATTTTACGCAATGCTACCTCTTCTCCCATTACCTCTTACATCACTAAAATTTGGGTAAATTATCTGACCAGCCATAAAACTTGGATTTAGGTCTAGTCCTACCCCCTCCACCTATTCTCTTAAATTTTGTGGAACCTATCAAAGATTTTTTCATAGACAATGTTGCTTTGTACAGTATATTTACAATTCAATATTTTCATATCCATTAGGAAAGGTTTCCCTATGGCACTTGTTCCTATATGTTATCACTACTAAATATTTTGGCTATCTTCATGCTAATGTTCAATCTCAAGGGCTTTACCTTAGTATTTCATTGCCTTCTGAAGAGTTTGTGCAAATTCTTATTGGGCATTTTATGGATGATTCCTTTATCAATCTTATTTAAGATGGATATAACATTGCCAATGCCATGCATTGTCTATATTTATTTGTCTTGCTTTTGCCTATTCCATTCAATGGCAAAAAACTCAAAATTACATTCAATAATTCCTTTATCTGCCTCCCTAAGTGAGCCATTATGAATGGAAATGGATATATAATGATGAAAATTTCAAGTTCCTAGGAATTCCCTTTGCATTCCAAGCTTCCCCTTCAGCGTTTACAAATATGTGGTGGATAGGGTTGATAAAAAAATCATATTGATTGTCAACCTCTAGTTTTGAATATTAAATTTAAAATCTACTACAAAGTGCTTGTAACCACCCATGTTTATTATTCCTATTATTAGGTTATGGTTAAAACATTAGTCCAAATGCTTAAAAAACTACTTTGTGACTTAATTTGGGATAATATCTCTATTGGCAAAGGGTTCCATACGGTGGCCTAAGAATATTGATGTTGTCCTTAAGAGGTAGGAGGTATATGATTGATAGACATTTCTCATCAAGGTTTTTCTCTCTAAATATTTGTTGTATTAAATCCTGTAACACATACCTTAAAGATAAAATTGAATACCTTATTACGTCAAAGGCATCTCTATTAGGGTGCCATCCCCTTAGATTTGTCTCACATGAGACCAAAAAACCAAAAGACATTCTATGGTTTCTGTCAATAGTTTTCAATAGCATGTCTTCTATCATTGTCAAACTTGCTTTCCATGTTCATGAACTTAATGGAGATTCTAACTTGTAGATTTTCCATGGTGTCACAATCATATTTTCAACTTTGTGATTTCATCTATCAAATAATTGCATTTACCAACCCATTCGACTAAGCTTTGTGAGCAAAAAATAATGCATTACCTTATTTCATTCATATACTGAGTCTTTACTACAATCACACAAAATAAATGAGGAACCCACATTGCCTTATTTAGCTCCATTTGGTATGCCTTCTCATCTGCTTCCTGAAATACCAAATGATTTCATGCCTTCTCCTACCAAATTGAGAACCACAATATCAAAAAAAATATAACATAGGTCTCAAATTTTATAGCTACAAGTTCATCTATTGTGTGACCCAAGATTTATTCTATATGTTCATTGAAAATTGAGAGCCAAGCTTCCCCAGTTGAATAAGAGTCCTTCATTACCATTATATACTTATATTCAAATCATTAGCACCAATAACACTTCACATTCACATGTGTGCCCATTATAAGCACACAAAATACCTTTAAATTCCCAATTTTATTCGTCCAAGTAGTTATTAGATTTATATGCAAAAAAGTATCCACTTTTAAGAACTGTAAATGATCATATTTATACAAAGTTTAAAATTGAAACATGTCCACGTATGCATGTCAAGTAGGATGAACCTAAGAAATAAACCAATGAGATTTCCTATTGGCACATTGCAACCTCATATTCCTAGATGCAAGATACCAGTCACTTAGGAAACACAACTTTCACCAAATTTGCCAAAATTGGTGTTGGAAAGCTTGTTTGCATTTGTTGAAAGAGTAATAATGATTTATGAGGAAAACATTATCCCTGTATCTTTTGCATACAAATTACTACATTTTGTTTTCACAAATTGACAAATGATACTAACATGGGCTTGTCTATTATTATTATAAGAACAGCAGCAGCAGCAGCAGTAGTAGTAGCAGCAGCAGCAGCAGCAGCAGCAGCAGCAGCAGCAGCAGTAGTAGTAGTAGTAGTAGTAGTAGTAGTAGTAGTAGTAGTAGTAGTAGTAGGTGATTTGGGTGACATTGAGGTGTAAGTTATGATGAAAATAATGTATCTTTAATGTATATTTTAATCATATGATGTGGGCATCATAGATCAAAATTTATATTGATATAGTGGTACACCAACTCCTTGGGATATCTTACTAGTAATTTGACGTCACCCAATAGATCAATGGCCTTCATTTTATAGATGGAATATGGAAAGGTTTCATGGCTTGATAAAATATAAAGAAATTGATCTCTAGTCTATCTGGAAGTAATTGTAAGAGCAATGTTGTAACATGTCAGGTTGTCATAAATCTCAGTTATAAGATGTGAATTTATGCTTACCACTGAAATTGATATCAATTCACTCTTGTACAACCTTAGATTCTAAAACAAACAACACCATTTTTAATAAATGATAATAAAAAGATTAAAATTTTGAGACTAATTTTAATTAAAAGATAAATAAAAGTTTAATTATATTTATACATAATATAATAAGATATTATAAAATATAATATATTAATAATAAATATAAATATATAAAAAAAATTGAAGCAAACAAATTAATGTTGGTAGTTGTACTTCACTCAAAACCCATCATCAATAGCCCCATCTCACCTTTTGTGCATGAATCATTAAGAAAACATATTTTTTATATTTGTACTGAAAGTGATGGTAGAAAATGAGGTTGTGTGTTCCTTGTTATGGTGTGGTAATGTGATGTGTGAGGAGGTGAGTTGGGTGGCGATGGTGAGGGGAAATAATATCCTACACTAGAACTGAATTTAGGGAAGCTATTAGATTTATATGACTTGAAACCATTACAAAGTGGTACATAGCTTGAAGGGTGGTGGGTTCTTTGATTGAATGTTTATTATTTTCAAGGGTCGATGAGGACAACATGAAGCTGACTTGATTACACGAAGGCTCCACGTCTGATGTGCAACTCAAATCAGCACTACAATATTGGTGCTATGGAGACAAGAAATTGAGGTTCCAAACTCTATATTTTAGCTTATGTCCGTCTATCCTACCTATATATTGACACCTAGATAAATTACATCAGGGTTAAGACCATACACAAACATCATACATATACCCATAGAATAAAGGGCAAGGCCATACAGAACTTGAAAGTGAGGAAATATTTCAATGTAAGCTTAGCGATGATGATGAGGGGAAATGACATGTTATTTCAGGTGATATTGTACACTAGAGATCCCATATCATACACATGCCCCAACTTCAGGATAGTGGTTGGATTTACATTAAACCTAGACCCATTAAAAAGGGGTTTGTAGCTTGTAGGGTGGTGGAATTATTTACTAGCTATTTTATATTTGATTGCAGAAAGATTCCACATCTGATATACAGATCAAACTAATAATTTAATATCATTAATGTTACGCAAATAGATTGAGGTTTTGGAGTTTATCTTGTTGCTTAAAATGGTCCCTTCTTTATCACTGCAAGTGTGACAAGGTGTACCTCATTTGAGTTCAAGCACATGTCTACAAATCACCTCACTTAACATCATAAATTATCTTGGAGATAAAACTGGTTGCAATGTCAAAGTCAACACATACTTGAGGGTTCTTGATGCCTCTAATAGTTGTTCTAGGGGGTGTGTTTAACAATCTAAATGCAATTGCCAGTTTATCACTATGGTGGCAGAGTAATAATCCTTTTTCCTCCTCATCCACATCATTTAGTACATGTCTTGAATCTGGATAATATCATGCTACCTTCATCTCGGAAGACAACTTGTGAAAGTTTGCATAGATCAAGTGTTTTTGTGGGTGTGTTTTGTCTCCTACAAATAAAACATGTACTATTTTATATCCTTCAATCTAACTACATCCAAGTATATTTTTAATTCCTCTATCTTTCATCAAACTCTTTACCATTTGAACCTCACCCCACTTCCTCACCTCTACATAGCTGTTTGACAAAAGAACATAAGTCGTAACATTATTACGATCCGATTAAAAATTAAAAGTTGTGTTAAATACTCCTAACTCTAGGTTCTTATGTGGTATATAGACACCAAGAAAACATGTCCACACAACCACCACAAGTTTAATTTGCATTTTGATGTTAAAGTTTAGAATCTCCCCAAAATAGTCAACACGACCAAGAATGTTAACCATGCATACATAATGATCAATTGTAGGTATACTGCATTTAGAGTCACTCATGTCATTGAAATATTTATAGCTCTCATCC